>JARTUT010000447.1:0-1200000 GCA_030674115.1 Micraspis discolor
TTTTGTTTACTTTCTCATTATCAAGAGCTAAATGGGAAATAAGTATTGAATGTAATGTAGCGAATTTGTGAAATAAAATAATTTTCTTTTTTAATGTTAATTTTTGTAATAAATCTGAAAACACTTAATATTTCCGAAACAGTTGAAGATAGGTATAGGACATTGTACATGATTTATGTCTAGAATTCTCTGAAGAATCCAAAAAATTAATAATATACAGGGCTTGCATTTAAAATAAGAAAGTGGGTATTGGCCACTGTCACATGACGCACCATATATAATTTTTTTTTTGAAAAAAATGCTCAGTTAAAAATACAAATCGCCGTGTCCAAGCGTTTTTCCAAACACGCTCTCATTTATTCGTTATCGAATTTATTCCATTTGGCTGTTCCACACTGTATAATATTTTTATTGATTATTGATAACTCATTTATTTTATAAAAATTATAAATAATTAAAAAAATAAATAAATAGAATCCTATTTTATAAAGATTATACTTAAAGAAACAAGTATTTTGTCTAATTTTCACATTATTGATCTTATGACACGACCGTTTTTGGTTATCACACCATCGTCAGGCGCTAGATAGAGACTGAAATATTTTTCTGTTCTTATACCTATGGGATGTTCAGAATCTCTATTTGGGTTAAAGTTGTGAAGTTGGGGGTCTTGTACAGATTTGATCAATTTTAGCAAATTCAGTTTCAGGCTTTTCTCTCATGTGTGAAAGTTCTGCAAATTGAAAATCCATATGATACTTTATGTATTTAGTTATTTATGTTTGTTTGTGTTACCTGCATTACAAATATTGCAGTGTAACAATACAAAAGTTTTCTTGACTTGGTATCAGCAGAGATGTAGAAACATCTGTACGCAGCACAAACTTTACTTAAATCTAAACTAAATTATAAACTTAAACTAATTTACATATACACTCTTAGGTTTTATCTTTTTTAAGCATCCTCCCTTTCTCCCGCTGGTTTATTTCCCAAGCTACTACTATTTCAATTTCTTTCTTTCATTCCTTTTGTATGGCTATTCTGATACTTTTCTTTATGAGAATTTTGAGGTCATTTGGAAAAGAGTTAAATACTTTCGCAGCCACAAATTCCAAAACATTCTTGGCCACTTCCAAATTTGGTGTAGGCACTTGAATCGATTTATTTCTTGTGAAAGCATTGCCATCTAAATATTTCATTTTTAATGTATCATAATGCAAGAGTAATGCTTTAAGACTGTATTTTTCAGTGATATCAATACTTCATTTTCTTTATTTTTGTAAACTATTTCAACAACTTTCTCACATACTTTAATTAGTGGTAATAGTACTGTTGAGTTAGCACCACCCCACGCTACAATTCCATAAGAAGCTTTACTGTAGAATAATCCGTACACAATAGCTTTCAAAGATCTGGAGGATAACAAGTTTTTTAGTCTTGCCAATACGTAAATTGAATATTTGGTCTTTTTTACAATATTTTGTACTTGGTTTTCCCATCTTAAATGCTTATCAACCAATATACCTAAATATTTAGTTTCATAAACTCTTTGAATAGTATCACCATCTATTTTAATATTAAAGATTTCAGCTTGTGTGTCAACGTAGTTTGAAAAAGTCATACTAACAGTTTTTTTACTATTAAGAACCAAAAAACTATTACCCAGGCATGAGTTCAATCTGCCAATAATCATATTAAGCTCATCCTGTAGCATTAGCCATCTGTCATCATGGTATAAAAGGACAGTATCGTCAGCAAAAGACAGAATGAGTGTTTTTTCATTATTTTGAATTGCAAAGATATCATTGATATAAAATTCTAAAGAGCAGTGTTCCAAGAATAGTCCCCTGAGGAACTCCCGTATTGATAGTTTTCTCGTCACTGATAACACCATTGACTTTAACAACTTGCTTTCTATCACTTAAGTAGTCTTGAATTAACAAATTAGGTAATCTCCTTATTCCTATACTTTAAAGTTTTTCTAACAATAAATGTTGATCCACAGTGTCGATTGCTGAATCCAAGAAAACAGCAACAATTGGTGTACTCGTATCTAATTTTTGGTATATGTGTGTGGTCATACACTCTTAAGCCTCATAAGTTCCTCTTTTTTTACAAAAACCAAACTGTTGTCTAGATATTATTTCATGCTTTTCAATAAATTGTAGTATCCTTATTTGTAAAACTTTTTCACATATTTTAGCTAGATTAGAAATCAACGAAATTGGCCTGTAGTTAGTAGGCTCATGTTTATTGCTAGATTTATATATAGGTTCTACTTTTCAGTCAAGATTTAATTATAAACTGCGGACTGTTTATCTGATTTTAAGTATTCTTTCAATCTTTTCTCAAAGTTTCTGCCACAGCATTGCTATCTTAACAATTCATTTTATAAACACCTGAAGGTTTGGCAGGGTTCAGTTTAGATTTTGAGATGTATATTTTTTCTTAGGTTGGGGCATCCTGAGAATGTTTTGAAATCAAATTTGAAAAAATAATTTTGTATTTGTGTTTTCCAAAATAACTGATATGAATGAACTTATTTGTAGGTTTTTTTGTGATCATATAAAGGAAATTATTAGTTTTTAGTTTTCTTTCAAGATTCAATCAGTTTGTTCACTAGGTAATTGGAAAATTATTTTTAGTCGCAATTTATTTAATTATATCAATTTCTGACTGCAGGTTGTTCAGGTATGGTAAGTGCTCTATTAATCATAGAATTCAGAGCTGCCAGTGTTTGATTATCAGGACTGAAAGAATCGTATGGTATTATGAATTTGTGTTTCTCGGGTAAATGTAAATTGTGTTTCCATCTCTGCATATGGTCAAATCTACAAAGTTAATCACATTCGTGGATTTAATTTTCATTGTATACTTAATTTTGGGGTGAATTGAATTGAGGAGGCCAAAAAAAATTTTTATTTGTCTATCTGTTCCATTGAATCTTACCATAATATCATCAACTAAATAAAGTATTTATAAATGCAGTGGTAAAGATTGCAATGCTGCATATGTTGATCAAACTGACAGAAACTTTGAGGCTAGATTAAAACAACACTAGAAATTAGATATAGTCGGCAGTTTATGATCACATCTTGACTGAAAAGAATCATATGTCTGAAACTAAATTTGTTGGAATCGATCAAAGTGAAAATGTTTACAAGAACCCCAATCTTTCATTACTTACTACTAGAGAAATAAGCCATTTGCCAGGTTTGAACATCCCATAGGTTTAAGAAGAGAAAAATATTTCAGTCTATATCTAGCACCTTACGATGCTCTGTAACCGAAACCGGTCGTGTCGCAAGAAGAATATAGTGAAAATTAGACAAAATACTTGTTTCTCTTAACATATAAAAATATTATACTTGAATCTTTTCAAATCAAATATTTCACTGCAATTAGTGTGCTAATAACTATAAATATTATATTTTGTTTCAGAGGCAGATTGTTAGATAATCTATCTTTTGGAGATTTTGAGTTTCAGCTCATCATACTAGAGACGTTATTTAGAATTTGTACCAAAGAAGTATTAAAGAATATGCTCGGTGTAAACTTCCTGACAGAGGAATTACGAGAAGCACTTTACGATATAGACACAATAGAATTCGATCTCACTGCTAGAAAATTTCTGAATCTGCTCAATGAAAAAGAGAAGCATGTTATTTCTCTTCTTTGCAACAAAGTAACTTTTGATAGTTATGAGCTTCACGAACCACCTGTGAGTATGAATTGGAGTTTTCAAAATGTTGGGAACTAGTTCTAATGATTTTCAGTCTTTGTAATTTGAGGAAAAGGCTACATATCAATAATAAATTTTTCAATTGCTTTTAATTCAATGTGCATTGTATGTACAAAAACATTTAAAGTGTATTAGATAAAGTTCTGATATTTACAGTATGTATTGTTATCTGGCAAAATAAGTTCGATGGTTCCAGAGTTATAAATAATTGAAACTTCTGAGCCTTTGATTACAAATAGAGAATAAATCTCATTAATTAATATTCAGGAAGATTATTTTGGAGATTATAAACATTTCTTTTCCAGGAACTCATTTCCTTCAAAGGAATGTGGATTGACGTCAATGTGAGAGCTTCGACAATTACTCTATTTATAAATAATGAAAAATTCAATAAGGATAGCACATGGGAAATGATAACCCTTTTTCCTGAGAATATCCTGGAAGTAAATGTGTTCTAGTAAGTACCTACTTTTATGGCATATAAGGGTCTTTAATTAATTAATTCTCATTCTTACAAAAATTGCATGAGTTGTAGGAAATGATCTGTCAAAAATTAGTTCATCTCAATTGATAATTGATTCCATAACCACCTCATACCCCTGACTCAGCACCATCAGATTATCACTTGTTCTGTCTTGTTCAAGACAGCCTAAATCCATTGCTGTTCACTATGGTAATGGAGTCTGGCCCTGAATACACACTGGGCAACACCGAATACACACCCTGTAGAATCTGAGGATGATCAGTAACACCTACTATGCATATTTAAAAACATCCCAGAGAAATAAAAATAAGCTAACTCTAAATTATGATGAAACTAAATTGATGTTGTTCACAAATAAAAAGAGAATATTTATTAATTTTGATGGTTTGAACATTGACCAAAATATTAAGATCTGAAAACATTAATACTTGGGGGTGTACATTGATAGTCACCTTAGATGGAACATACATTCTGAAGGTATAGTGAAAAAAGTTCAAAGACTGCTTCCCAAATTCCAATTTTTGAAAGACATATATAACTTGAAGTCCAATGGAACTTGAATGGGTATATTATGAGTCGGTGGAACCACATTTTAATTATGACATATTAAGTTGGGGTGGGTTAGAGATCATCTATAGAAAATTGGAAGTTATTCAAAAATGGATCTTGAAAATTATGTTTAGATAAGATATGATGTATCCTGATTTGAAAGTTTTCCACAAATATATGGAAAATTGCTCCTTCTTCATCAGCATAAACAGCCAAAAATCATCCCTATAAATAGAAAACGATATGAAATTAGAGGCAATCCAATTCAGCTACCACAGGCTAAGAGAACTTTACAATTACGAATATTCACATATCTACAATATGTTATACAATATTCTTCCCTCAAAGATAAAATCAGGAAAGTATTGAAGAGTATCAGTTAGAAAATTTTAAAAACGGATTTAATAATTGAATCTTAATTTTTGGAGGACCATATTCAATCAGGTCTAATTTATTCAAAATGATCATGTTCATTTGACTATTTGTTCCCTGCGGACACGTCTAACTTTTATGGGTTATAATTTCTTTTTTGAAGTGTATTAGACATTAAATAGATTTTAGTTCAGTTAATGTTGATTCATAAAACGTAATTTTTATTCTCTTCAATAAACTCTATTATTCTCAAAAAAGAATACAATATGAAAATCTATTACGAAAAGGAAGTTAATGACAATATCAAGAGAATTTTCAAGGTGTAAGATGACAATATACATTACCACCATTGACCAAGTAATATGCTTCATCATTAATAGGAAAGGTGATATCAGAGAGGGGACATCAATTAAACAAAGCAATATATAAGAAATGTATTAGATATATTATGATGAACTGAGCAGAAACGAGAATCAACAGTGCCATAACCAAAATATAGATGAGAACAACTGAAATGAAAATCTTCCGTGCTGTATCTGGTTATACATTATGGGACATACAAATAAATACTCAAATCAGAGAAAAATGTGGGATCAGTGACGTTGTAAGTTAGATGATAGGATAGCATACAATGATCATGTCAGATAGATACATGACTCGCCAAAATAGAAAATAATGACCGATAGCAAGAATACCGCCAAAGAGATAGATAGACAGTTGGCAGTCAATTTCAGGAGAGCAATGAATCTGATAGCACGTAAATAATGCAAAATGCCTTACAATAGCAGAAGAACGCACCTAAAAATGGCGTAAGTAACCATGGCTAATGAATTTCCAAATAGTTAAATGACCGATAGCAAGAATACCGCCAAAGAGATAGATAACAGTTGGCAGTCAATTTCAGGAGAGCAAATCTGATATGTTAAACCATGGCTAATGAATTTCCAAATAGTTAAACTATGTATACTCCTCCATCGCTTTATACATTCACATACAAATGCCCTGCACCTATTTAGGACACCTTGTACCTTATACAAACGGAGAAAATTTCAGGATACATACTGTAATTTTGAACAAAAGAGAAGCTGAAAACCTAAAACGTCCTTTACTAATAAATGATGTAACCAAGTAATCAATTAAAATCAACTCATTTCATCCAGGAAACTTTGCAATTAACATTTCTGTTGGATGTTTCAGTGGTCCAGATGAATCAAAAAAGAAAAAAGAAGGGATCGCCAAATTTATTTTAAAGAGTCCATGTCAATTGTGCTATGCCACTGCACAGCATGCACTGAAGAGTTGTAGAACACTCATGTTGTATTCAATCAATGTCGAAAAGTTTAAGGAAATCTTCAGTAATGTATTTCCGAGAATTCACAACAAAGTTAAACAAAAAGTATGTTTGTTCAGATGATTAGTGAGAGATATTAAATAGTTTTATTTTTCAGCAGAGAACTACTTTGATTCACAAGAATGGTAATTATATGATTCATGTTTTCCTTCACATTTTGTTCCACCAAAATCAGAAAATTGCATTCAACAAGCTTAGCTTTCAGTTGTTTTTTTTATATATACGAGGGTCCTTCAACAAGTGAACGAAAAAACTGCCATAAAAATCGTGAAAATGAATTGTCTTGCTACTACTTTGGAAAATCGACAAAATAGCGACAGTAAGGGACAGTCACTAAATAACTAGGTCACTAAACAAATATAATAATATAAATCGTACGACCGTATTCTAGCATTGAATCTTTTTTTTTTCGCCCATGTTCATTTTCCGTCGATGGGCACTTTCTGCGCGAGGTCAACGTTCACGCAAACCAACTTTCGCACAGGGCGTTTTCATCTCTACGACATAAATGATCGAAAAATACTGACGTACGGAACGCAACCTGAATTATTTATTAATATTAATATCATTCCAATACGAATGTATAGATGAATGTATATTGATGTTATGTAGTGAGAATAATTTGATGCTCGTCCTCGTAGGTAAAGTTCCTTTCTTAAACTCGATAGCGTCGTGGACCGAGGCGGAGCCGAATAAAAAAGTACACTTTTCCTATTTGGAGCACAAATAACTGATGTTTCGATCCAATTACAGTTGGTTCTCGAGAAAATCCTCCTCTAAACATACACAATGGTTTTTCAGCGGTCAAAAGAGATGAAAATTACATGGGGATAAATTGAGGTTGTAAAGGGGCGTGGCAGTATTTCCCAGCCCAATTTCTCTTGAAGTTTCGTGATTAAGCGAGCGGTGTGAGAGGGCACATTGTCTTGATTAAAAATTGGGTCTTTTGTGATTAATCCCGGACGTTTCTTGCTTGCCAGTCTCAGTTCTTTATCAATAATCTCAGAATAAAAAGCAGAATTCACTATATGCTTGTCTTTCGAATAATGACAATAAATAGGCCCGAACATGTACCAGAACACCGTGAGTAGCACTTTGTTCATTGACGGACGAGATGAGATATTTTCGGAGCCGCCGTTTCGATTCCAGCTTTTAATGATAGATCTACGTCTCATCACTAGTTATAAAGCGTTTTAAAAAGGATTCACCCTCTATGTCGAACCGTTGTTTAAGCCCTGAACAAATTTTTAAGCTATTTTCTTTGTGATCTGGCGATGAAGTATCTTACTGTGTAGTCATCTTCCGGTATATTTCACACGGTTTTACATTTTCTGCAAGCAAACAATAGGTTAAGGATCACTGAAAAGTAATCGACGAGGCATTTCGTCAAAACAACCGAAAGGATGTGTAACCAAGACATATATTAACCCAACAATACCTTTACCTGGAACTGTTCCCCCTCCAGCTCACTTTTTCCGTTTACTTATTGAAGAATCTTCGTGTTCCTTGTTATATTTCTGGCCCAACTGTGAGAACACCAACAATATTCAGCAAAAGTTGCTTTTGCATGTGTTCAGCCAATTTATGGAAGAATTTTTACCAGTCTGACTAAGATAGAACTAAAACATGTTTTTCGACGGCCTTAGCTGCTTTATATTGGATTTGCGAAATGATTTGTCGATTTCGGTTGATTCATTTAAATTTTTCGAATACTTCTGTTGAACAAATATTCCCGCACCAAGCTGACTTGACAGTCTATTGAATTTTTCGAGTATCTGGCGGCTCCAATGAACATGAGCATGTGGGATCAATAACATACATACCCAACACACCCAAATTTTCATACAAGATTGTATGTATAATTTTCATACCAATGCTAAGGCATTCTGCAAGTTCACGATAAGTATTACAACGATCTGTTTCAATCAGTTTTCTCACAGCATCGATGTTTTCAGCCTTAAGAACTGATTTTGGATAAACTTCACGAGAATAATCTCTGATGCACTGCGTACACAATTGAACTCGTTATACCAGTTTTTCATAGTGCTATAGAATGGATTTTTGTCGCCAGATAAGTTTTTAAGTTCATAATACACTCTTGTGCTGATAGTCCATGTCGAAAGTTGGGAGAAATGATCGCACGAACATTTCGCTAAATCATTCCATTTTTTAACTTTAAAACTCAAAACGTTCCGAGCACGAGAACTATCAAAAATGTCATAGTCAAAGATGGCGGCAACAGATTTGTTCTGGCAACACTCAGATATAGAGAGCAACCCTAGTATAGAACACTGAAAAAGATCATTTTCAAACCCTATAAAAAAAATTTACATTAAATGATGATATTCTAGCTCTGACATGTCATTAGAAACAAAATATGTTTGTTTTATAGATTACAAACCTCTTGATATAGTCTCCGTTAAGAGCAATGGAACAAGTGGCAGTACCATGAATTTAGTGAGTTGATATTTCAATATATGAACCAATCAATTGATAAATTTCAACTATTTATCACAAAATCATTGTTCTGTTGCAGACTATACGTTCTAGTATTGCTGGCAGGAAACATAAAAGAAAAACGATGTCGGGAAAGTCCATCACCTTTGCAGATTCAACCATACTTTCGGAATCTTCAAAGTCCAAGACAATTCCATCCAAAAAAAGCTTAAATGCTTCTTTAAATAATTCTAGTAATTTGGAAGTAGATGGAAAATCTGAAGATATATCTTTGCTGAGTTATAAAATTCAAAATTGGGGAAAAAACTATTGTAGCAAATCCAGAAGTGTGAATTTTGATAAAATGAGTTATTGTTCGAACTTATCCATGCTGGAACAATTTGAATATGAAAAAGATCAAAAAAAGGCAGGTACTTCGAGAAGAAAAACTCTTTTAAATTTAAACCAAACAGATGAAGAGATCCTTTCAGAAAAACTTGGCGAATCCGATGATATACCTTTTTCTAAATATGGTTCTAAATTTATGTCAAGTTTAATTGATGTAGAAGACGTCAATGTCGTTGGTGGATTCAAGTACTGGAATGAATCAAATTCAGATAATTATCAGAAAAAAATTGTTAGTTTGGATTCTAATTTTGTAAATATCGAACCTGATTCAACAACCTTGGTCAGTGGAATACACACTAATAAATTATTAATACAAGATGACAAACTTATTTATCCTTCTATCCAGGATTTAAGCATAAAGGAAAATGTTTCGAAACCTTCTAGATCGGAAAAAAGGCAAACTATTAATCAGCAGGCCATGCTGAGAGATATCACTAATCAGAAAAAAAGTCGGTCAAAAACTGTTGAAACTATAGCAGAACTCTCTTCAGCTGGTTATTATGAGAGCAATAAAAAAGATGCTGAGAAAAACTCGAAATTGAGAACTAACCATGGGCAAAATGAAAGTAAAAAGACTGAAACAGAAGGGCAAGGATATACAGGATTAGCAGTAAATTCATTAGAGTTCCCCAGAAAGCAAAAAAAACAGATAGCAAAATCTAGTTATCAGCAAGGTACATGTGAAGAGAATACAAAACAGAAACCAAACACAGAAACAGCCAGCTCTTTATCAGTTCAATTATCTCAAGATTTATTCACTGTAGATAACCAAACTTTAGACGAAGCTCATACTTCTGTGAAAAAGTGTATCAAATTTGAACCTAAGATTGAAAAGAAAAAAAGATTTATGGGTTTAATACAGAACGTTTCTCCATTGAAAGACAAACCTAGAGCTTGTATTGAAGCATTTGATATTTTGAGATCTGAGAGACCCAGAAATTTTCCTATAGAGGATCCAAAAGACGAGAAATTGATAGAACCAGATCTGATAGAAATTCAAAACATTTCGACTCAATCAGAAATTTTTGAAACTGCACTCACCAACTTGGTTGAAGAAGAATCTCCTGATGTTCTATCGATCAGAAAACACTTGGAATTATTCCAAGATATATCTCAAGAATATGAAAATTGTAAAAGTAGCAGTGAGGAAATATTGAAGGAGGCCAATTTTAATTCTGACGAAGCTCTTTTAAGTAAAATCAGAGTTCTATCTGATATAAGGATACAGTCACCGATTTTATTAACAAGGCCAGAAACGGCATCATCCAATCAGGTATGGTTTGATATAATAATTTTTGTCAATTGACTTCAATATACAGGGTTCTTAGTAATTCCATTTATTCCGGGCCCAATAACGAACTTGACCTAGATATTTGGACAATTTACATATTCTGAAAATATGAAAACTGTAGCTGATTCCTTTTGGATGCTAGAGAGGATACGACCGGCCGGACAGACTCAACTTTCGCCACGTATTCTTCATCAGGGAGTCGAACCCAATCGATTGAGACCATTTTCGGCTCGATATTCCAAAATTACAGACATTCGGGCAAAATGATAGGCACTCTGTTCGGGTGAACAAGAGCGCCAAAAAGAATAGCGTGTGGTTCAAATATTTCTTTATTTGTAGATAAGCCAGAAACAAACTTGATCAACCATAAAACCTAAAAACGGTTGAAATCACATGGCTAGGGCTAATAACTTCATTTAATTTATTGAAAAATTTTATATTACTCACAAGAAAAAATCTAAAATGATATAAAAATTGGTATTCATGTGTATAAAACATAATCAAAATAAAATTTTCTCTATTTCAATGTCGTAATGAATTCATTACAGTATTAAAAACAGTGCTGTAATGAACTCATTACAGCATTGTTTTTAGTTATATTTTTCGTTTTGTGGTTGACAACACTGACATCCTATCCTTTCGAATGTCAACATGCGTCCATTGCATGTCAATTGTCAATATTGAACCATGTAGAGATTTGAACGCACTATTCAAATTTTATAATCTGTCAATATTCGTATCAGTCACACCAACTGCGAAAATAAAATACAAAAGGCACTAGGAGGTATAATCCGATTTTTTTGTTGAATTCTAATAAATTTCTCACAATTCTTGAGTGAAATAGAGAAAATATCGTCTATTACTCGTTGCAGAAAGCAATTCCAACACTCATTTCGCATTCGTGTTGAAATAGGTGCCCATTCTGCAACTTGTTTTAGAATATACTATTACATAGTTTAGGTAGTGTATTTAATGAGGGTTTAAATTTGTCTTGAGATATTAAATGAAACAAATGTATAAAATCAACTTTTTTATTTATTTTTTTAAACATCTTGCTCAATGTGAGATCCAAGGTTACGGACACAGTTCGAATACGTTTGTTTCCTGACTTCTGTCCGTGTGACTGTGTAGTGTGTGTAGTGAATGTCGCCTTCTTTTATTATCCACGTCCATAATTTTCTGTCTGAGTTCTTCTTCAATATTAATAGAAGTCGCATACACTAAATCTGTCATGTGCCTTCGGACATAAAAATCTAAGGTAGTTAGATCGGAACTTCGCGCAGGCCGTGTAATTGGGCCACCTCGTCCTATCCACTTGTTGGGATAATTCTCGTCAAGCAATTGCTCAGGCGGTAATGAGCGGGACACCCGTCGTGTTAATAAATTATGCTGTTTCGAAATTCGTCAGGTACATCATATAGCAGTTGCGTTAATTCATTACGCAAAAATCTTCACGATTTTCTCCATTTAAATTTTGTGACAAGAAATGTGGGCTAATCAATTTGTCATTAATAACACCTTTCCATACGTTAACAAAAAAATCTGTGTTTTGATGCATCTGGCTTCATTTACTTTGGATTTCTTTCTTGTTCTGGTGCCCAATAATGCAAGTTGTGATAATTTGTAATACCATCACGGTCAAATTTCATATTGTACAAGAGTATAGTTAGTGTTAACGTTTATGGTAACTTTCTGCATAATAGAGCTACAACAATAGCGTTTTCATTGATGTTTATAAATTTTAGTTCATTCAAACACTAAAATCACTGTGAATTGGCAGTTATCTATAATTCAATGGAGGGTTTATAAAATCCACCATCTTATTGAGGTTTTTCTACGACATGTGCCAAATCTGCAGAATTAACAAAAGAATTTTTTCCAGATTATTTCGAATAGTCCTGAAAGAGGAAATGTTGACAATTCAGAAATACCGAAAATTCTACATGAAGAATCCTCCATTGGTATTACATGTCACATCGCACCCAATAATTCTCTTACAGAAGAATTGACTGGTTCCGAAACAAGAAGTCTACCTGAAGAAAATGTTTATACTTGCAAATTTTCTGAAACCCAACTATCATCACAAAAGGATAAAATTGAAACGAAAATCATTTCGGAAAATAAAGAGGGTGAAAATGATGTGGTCAAAAATAAAAATATGCATGAAGAAACAAGAGAAATAAATGGAATTAGAAAGCAGCAGTATCTGAAAAATGAAATGAAGTTCCAAGGTGTTGAAAAAAAAGTTGAACATGAAATAACGCCATCACCCAAAATATTGAAACTATCTGATTTGGAGCCAAATGAAGGCAATGATGATTTGATATCACAAATAAACGAAAAATCTTCTCGCTACAATCTCAAGTTTACGCAAAACTTGACAGATAAAACAGACTTAAAATATCAGGAAGAAATCAAAGATACCTCAAAACAAAAAAAAAGTTCTTTCACTGATGAATCAAAATCGTTAATTCCTGAAGCTGATTCAACAACCTTAGTGCCGGGAATGAGTGACAAGAAATCGTTGATCTTAGATAAATCATGCCAGGCTCATCCTTTTGAAAAAGTTCAAGACAAACCATTATATGAACCAACAACCAAAGGCTGTTTGAAGAAAATCGCAGAATTGGGTAACAATAATGAAAACATAACAAGTCAGGTGACTTCTTCATGTTCTGAGGTAATATATTTATCGGAAATCTCAATAAATCACATGGAATCCTCAGAAAAAGAAGTAAAACAGAGGGTTGCCAATTTATTCAATACAGATAATAACCATGAGCATTTGAAATCGAATTATTCAGAAGAAACAATTAAATCGGAACTAAAATTCAAGGATGAAGAAATAAAGCAATCACTTGATATTCATTTATCAAAGATTCAGAAAATGAGCTCCACTAATCCTGAATTACAGATTACAAAAACTAAATCCTTCAATCAAAGTCAGAAAAAAAATGAGATCCACCATGGGAAGAAACTTCTTGAGAAAGATTCCATTTCAGAAGTAAGGTCTAAAAAGGAAGAAGAAAACTTAGATCTGATTGAACCTAACAATGAGAATATTATTGAAGTAAATTTCAATGAACTAAAGAAATGTGAATTTGATGATCATAATGTAAGAGTCACTCAATCTTCCAATAACTTGAATGAAACACAAATAACTACAGAAAGGTCACCCAACCAACATGTACAAAATCAAGAGTATTTCAATGGCAATGATATAATGGAAACATGCAGTAGGGTAAATAGAAAACGGAAAACAAAAGACAATGAACTGTATGATGAAGAAGATTTAATACCTTTGAGTAAAGCAAAATTAAACAAAGGCTCTCCAAGTTCAGGTTTAATACCCTCCTTGGTTAAATCAATGGAAATAAGTGAGGAGTGTCAAATTACAGACACTAGCGAAAAGAGGAAAATATCGAGACCACAAAATTCCCAAAATAAAAATGTTTCAAATGAAAGAAAATCGACAATTGAAATGAAAAATGACACAAAAAATAATCCTCCAATCAAAAGACAGAAAACAAGATATCGAGATTCAGAAAAGCCTTCACAGACAATAGAAAATAGCGTTGATATCTGCAACACAGTAAAGAAAAGACGAAAAGCTAGCAAAAAAACAGACAAGAAAGTATACGATGAAGAAGATGAAATACCTTTGAGTAAATTAAAATTAAAAATAGCTGCTGCAGAAAAGGGTATTGAAAAACAAAGTCATCCAAATGAATTAACTAACTCAGATAAATCAATACAGAAAGCTAAGGAATTTCAATCAAAAGGCCACACCAATAAAAAGAAGGCCCAAAAGAAAATCCAGCAAGACAGTAAATCAATTGACAAAACTAGGAAAATCAAAATTAATGGGAAAAAACCGATCAGTACCAAAATCAAGAAAAAGTTAAATAAAGGTATCCTTGGGGCGCCTCAGACTTCAAACAATAAAAACGAGGGCCAACCTTTGAGTGTATTGGAATATTCCGCAAGACGAAGGATGATGAAGGAAAATTTTAGTGACAGCGGAAATAATTCTGAAAGACTGCAGTTTAGTGCTCAACAAGAATTATTGGTTATCAAAAATGACTCCTCCAAAAATGAAGTTGATTGTTCAACAAAAGTTGATTCTCTGGATGAAGAGCAGAGCAAAACCATTAGACAAAAAGAATATGAGATTTATGACAAAAGGCAGTATGATAATCAACTTGCTCTTTCAACTAATAGGGACTTGAAAAGAATCTTGAACCTGTAAAATGGCAGGAATACCCTGTGGAAAAATTTGTAGAAACACGTGAGTAACTGTACAGAGTATTTATGAATGATTATAAGAATCTAGAGGGATCCGCAATTGTGTTTGCAGCTACAAAATAAGTATAATTTTCTCACATTATAGAATTCAATGTTGACAGCGCAATAAGATTTATTGGCTGGAAAAGTTGTTATTGTTGAGCAATCGATAAAAAGTTCAAAGCCTCCTGAGCTGTTACAAAAATTTTTGGAACTTATGATTTGATCAATTACGTATCTAGGTTTCGATTTGCATTTTTGAAAATGATTTACCTATTTCATATACTCAAACGTTTTGGCATCCACCTTCTTCAATCAAATTTTTATGAGATAAATTATTTCCAAAAATTTTAATACAATCTTAGGGTATATATAGAGTGAAACCGGGATGAACACTGGCGGCCGTTGCAGCTTCGCGAAAACAAGTCCTCAAATCGCGGGAGGTAAACGGCTGACATCACTGCCCCCTCTTTGTTGATCTGAAACACAAATTCAAAGCATATTATCAATGTGTGACCCTCTGGCCATGGAATGACGAATGGGTTTTTCGTTTAGTACAAATTTCGAAAAATGGTGGCAAAAAAAATCCAATTTTCACGATTTTTTTCGCATAAAAAGATAAATAATAAAAGCAAAAATGTATCTATCGAAAAAACGATTCGTCATTCCGTGAAGACATATTTTCTAAGTGTGCTCTCCAAATTTCAGGTCGATATGGTAACGACAGCGAAATCCGGAAAATACTTCGACAGATTTATTTCTACTTACATGTAGATTAAAAATTTGATGATTCCATACAACGGTTAAATTTTTTTTCTTCTGAATTATTTGTAGAATAATTCGCTGAACATATGAAACACCATTGCGTTTGAACTTAATTTGAGGATCCTGTTTATCCTCCACAAAAAGTTATTCATTCATTGAAAAATTTATTAAATTATCCAAACACTATCATAAAAATGTTTCAATTGGTACCTACCATAATGTTTTAGTGAATGACTATGTCAAGCATTCATTGTGATTTTTTTGAGCAGAGTATTTTACAGAAATATGTCAGCCAAATGTTTATATTGAGAATATCAATAATGAAAGATGAAAATAGCCATCTCACACCACTAACATAATGACGACAACAGTTGCTTCACAAATTCCCTATTTATATGAACTATGTTATTTGCAGAGAACATTTTTAAATGAGCATTGTTTATATATAACGATTTTTTTTCCAGAGAGTGAAGGTATCTGTAGGTATAATTTGAAGAAGGATGGAAGAACAGAAGATAATCAAAATGCAAAATTACCTTTTGAAAAAAATATTGTGGAAACAAGCAAACAAAAACCAAGAAATGATGGAAGTTGGATGATCAACTCAATTACTGATTCAAAATATGAAATAACCAGTGAACAAGTCATACCAGATAATATTGTCATGCAAAAAGCTGTAATATTGAGGCAAAATGAGTTTGAAACGAAGCAATCCGAAGTCATGTTTGATGGATCGCAAAAATCTATGAGCATATTCACTGCTGATACTCAAGAGTCTGTTGAAAAACAGATCTCTCATAGACCTTCAAAAGTTCAGAAAAAAATAGTAACTTTTGACATCATTAGTTCAAAATCTGATGATTCCAAGATGTTGAATGAAAAAAAGGAAAACCATCGCTCTAGTCAAAAAGACATAGATCGCCAAAACCTTTCTTTTGCAAATAAAAAGGAGCATGAGAAATTCAGATGTGAAACAGATAGCATCTGTGAAAAAGTTAAGTCAATGGAGAAATCTGAGAAAGAAATTGAAACTGCAGAATCTAAAGATGTATTTGATGAATTAGAAAAATCTTTGAATTTGTTATTTGGCGACAGTGAAGAACCTATTGAGAAGCAGGTGTCCCAAGTGCCTGATAAAACTGTAAACCAAAATATAACTTTTGATATAACTTACTCAAAATCTGATGACTCTAAAATGCAAACAGAGAAAGAAAATAACCTCTCCAAAAATCCTCAAAGAAATATGCACACTGATCCAAAAAATGTAAAATATAAAATGAATCTTGAGGATATTAGATTAGTAGATAATATTGTTGAAGAAGCTGAAGCGCAAGAGAAAGAGGAAGAAAATATTTTCACAAAACCTGAAGGTGTATTTGAGGAATCGGTTAATCATAACTGTGAGCAAAAAACTGTCGATATTGGAAAACCTATTATGAAACAAATGACAAAGGTGTCTGATAATAATGCAGAAAACAATATAACTTCAGACATAAATAACTCGATGGTAACTGGTTGTGCAGGAATCCTCAAAAGAGGAAGAAAATTATACAATCATGAAAATGAAGAAGAAAATTTAATGAATTTCACAATTATTCAAGAAAAACTTGAGAAGATGAATAAGGTTGAAAAGTCGAAGGAACACAAAATTACGGGCGACAGGAAAAATCAAAAGAAAGAGAAGAAAAATTTATTACACATTAAGAAAAAGAACAAACCAGAAAATTCTCACAAAAGGCTATCAAGTTCAAAGAGATTAGATGCATTTTATGATAGTGTTATTGAAAGAATGAAAATCGAAAATGTCACTGCAAAAACTTCCTCTGTCCCTACTTTCAAGAACATCAGCCACGAAAAATATAAGTTAGATTTCTCTTCATTTAGAGAGCATATTCAGAAAAGAAATTTGATTCAAATCAATACAAATCAATTATCTGAAAAGGGGCTAAACACAAATTTCGTGATAGAAACAGATGATGCTGGTGACAGATCCAGGGAAAGATACAACTTGCTCGAAAGTCAAGAAGGCGAAAATAATGAGTACGTAATTTTGAGAATTTAAAATCATAATTCTTTTGTTGTATAATTTACAGCTTGAGCATCGGCTCACACAAGCTGTTTGGTAATTTTCACCATGAGGAAATAATTTTTTCAAATATTTATCACTTGTTTCAGAATAATGGAATTTATGAAGAATTTGGGAAGATTTTTACACAAAATAGCTAACGGCACTTTAAAAAAACCTGGACCTACAATGCAGAAAAATCTATTGAGTGTGGGAGAACTTCTAATGAATCTTTAATAATTTATAATCTTTTGTTGTTTTGTTGAAATATTGATTAAATTTTGTTTGATTTTTGTAACTGAAAAATTTAAATAAACTGTTTCTTAATATCATGTCGTATCCTCTATTTTTGGCACTTCATTACACCACCATCATTCATGTTTGATAATTGTTTTGGAATATTAATCAGTGTCTAAGATAAATTTTTTAGGCTAGCATGGACAGAAAAGTATTCAGCTAGGAGGCAACAGAAAGCTAACTACCTGAATAGATCAAGTTTTACCTTTGTTAATCTAGGATACTGTATTGTAGAAAATGTTATTCAATTGGTTGGAGTTTACTTTTTATTCTATGTACACTATAAATTAGCCTCCAAAGGAGAAAAGAAACAAAATAGTGGAAATTCAGAAGTTCCTCCTAATTTTTATTCAAAATTAAGATTAATCTTCGCCACACATCTTCATGGCCTAACCTAAATCTTGAAAAAAAAAAACGGAGGAAAGTTATTCTATGGATATGGAAACCTTTATATATGTACCAGAGATAACAAGATTGTTTTTGGTATGTACCAATTTGGATCTCGATTTTTCGAATCGATGAAGAATTTTTGCTCAATTGTTATTTTATATTAATTTGTTGTTGACAATAATTTTCGAACATGGGGCTTTTGAAGAGTCATCCCTATTAGAATGATCCCATGAATATTTCTCTCTAATTCTAATTGGTGAAGAGAGAACAACTAACAACTGATAGGGACTACATATCTAGTAGAGCGTACGCAAGACATGAGATACTTCCTCAATTTAGATTTAGAACTTAATTCATTTAATTTCCTGCACATTTCTCAAGTTTCAACAGCCTTTGATTTAAAATGAATCCTTGTATATTAGCTCAACCCCCTGAAGATGAAGTGGGCGATGGTAGGTGGCAGAGTATGGTATGTTATTTTTTTTCAAAATGAGTACGATATAATGTCCGAAATTCAATGTTATATTTCACAGCACAACAGATACCTCCATGAAGTAGAAAATTCAGAACCAGAAGTTCTTTTTATAGGCGATTCAATAATTCAGCAGCTTCAATTTTCAACAATATGGTCAGAAAAATTCATTGCCTTACACTGCTGCAATTTCGGCATTGGAGGAGATAGGTAATTATTCTGTTACTATTAAAGCCACCAATTTGACGTAACGTTTGAAACATCTCACTTGTTACTTTTGTTATCGGCATGTTTACCGAATATTTTAGTTACTTAGAACAAAGGCAATATTTGGGCTGACAATTTTTATAAGAAAAATCAGCGCGAAAAAAGTACCTAATGATTTTTTTTGTCATCTACTTCTTCAGTCACAATTCGTTTACTTAAATTTTGTCATCATTAATATATATACACTTTGTACTATTTTACAACACAGTTAAAATATATCAATATGTGAAAAATTCTTATTCTGTTAACAAAAAAATTATAGTTAAACAATATTGTTTGGAAATTCATTAACAATCTTCAATATACATTTTTCAATTAGGAGTTATAAACTTATATTTGAATACTGATATATTTGGCAATGCACTCCTATAGTTTTGAATATAGAATTGAATTTTCCAGAGTAGAGAATGTGCTTTGGAGAATCCAGAATGGTGAATTAGAATTTCATTCCATGTTGAAAGCTATTGTTCTTTTTGTTGGTACGAACAACACTGATTGCACACCCCATGAAGTTTACGAAGGAATTCTTGAAATAATTAAAAATATTAAACAAAAACTAGGAAACATTGCTATTATTTTACCGGTAGGTAACATTCATTTTTCTTTTTTTTTATCACAGAATCATGAATGTTTCTCTGATATATCAGGAGTTAATAGGCAACAAAGTGAGTATACAAAGTCAATGCTTAAACAAAATCTAGAACAGTTTAATGAGATTTTCAACACAACAATGAATTATAAAATTCATGAGACACCAAATAATGATGAAATATATTATTGATTTATAATAACTATAATTTGAATGTACAATAAGATGATCAGTCCAGAAAGCTTCCAATCATAGTTTTTTTATTTTCAAAATATCTATCAAAAACAGTATGTACTTCATAAGTCATATCTAGTGCAGTCATGCTCCTACCCAGTTTGGAGAAGGCCAGCTTATTGCATTCCCTCACTAGTTTACATGCAGCAAAAGCAGCTACAATGACTGAATCCTCTTGAATAACTCGACTTTCAATTGGAGCTTCTTTCATTACAGTCCAAGCCAAAAATGTGGATAATGCTCCTGCAAGCAAATCTCCTTGGCCTCCACATCTTCTGCCTGATCCAGAACCTACGACTTTAGCCTCATACGTCTTATTAAATATTATATCTTCTGGCCCTTTCATTACAACAGTCAAATTTGGACATAATTCAAAAAGCTTGGCTGAACTCTGCCTATATTTATCTCTTTCCGTATTGTCTACTAATCTAGAAAATTCAATAATATTGGGAGTTAGAATTAATTCACTTGTGTAATTATCTATCACATTGATGTCCTTAGAAAGCAAGAATAATCCATCTGCATCTACGACCAATGGTTTTTTCATTTTTTTGCATATTTTTATCACCTGTTTGATTACATTGAAAGTGCTTTCTTCTCTTCCTAAACCTGGGCCAATAAGCACCACGTGAAGTCGCTCTAGCCATGGTTCTATTTTCTCAACTGCTTGGCTGTGATCCAAGAAAGGGAGTACAATCAGTTCTGGACTATATGTTTTTATTACACTTGCTGAATCTTTCATGCAAAAGACGTATGTTAGATCTGCACCCACTTTTAATGAAGTTATGGCGGCATAGTAAGGTGCTCCAGTATATTCAAGACTTCCACCAAACACTCCTATTCTCCCAGCTTCTCCTTTATGTTTTTCCGGGGATAGAGACGGTGGCAACAATTTAGATTTCGCAAGTAGCCAGTCTTCTCTCAGGAATTTCGGCTTCGTTGACATTTTTTTGGCATGTATATATTTCCGCAATAGTATATTGGTATAATATCTGATCGATTTTTTAAAACAGTGCATAACAATAACATTTCATTCATATTTATATGTGATTTGTTTATCATCATGACCATGAAACTTGATAGAGATGGGACAGTATTTGGATAACGCGATGTTGGAACGCTATTTTTAAGGTACGTTCCACAAAAGCGAAGTAACCGGATCCAGGGTAACTGTATTGAAAAATTTTTTAAACATTTTCTATGTTTTCGATTTCTGCGAATTTTTCAATCCTATTTGTTTCAACCTCATTTAAACATCTTCCAAGTTACAACCGATGAATATTCTAGGATTCATAGAGGAAACCAAATTTCAGATGCTCATAACTTTTGAACCATTAGACGGATTTGCCCCAATAACGAACTTGGCTGAGATATTTGGACAGTTAACCTATTCTGAAAATAGGGAAACGCCTTCTCATCTTTTTCGGAAAATAGAGAGGATACGGCCGGCCAGACATACCACGTTTGACCCTGTATTCTTCATCACGAAGTCAAAGCCAATCGATCAAGACCATTTTTGGCTCGATATTAGAAAATTACAGATATTGGCAAAACGATAGCTCGCTGTTCTATCAAAACAAATGCGCAAAAATACAATGTAACTTTGTGAATATTACCTTATTCATATTCCTGATGGGGTTGCAATCCTCTCCAGGGGGTTGCTAGTAGAAACAAGCTTTGTATCCCAGATAATGTCCCCTTTTCATAAAAAATTGACCTGCTGATTCTTTGTTGGGGGAATGAAACACCATGTATGTGTATTAAATTAAACTTAAAAATAAAGTAAATGAAATAATGAATTAAATTAGAACGGCCATTACGTATTTCAGCAAATTTTACGATGCTCACACTGTTTACTTCGCCGCATAGAAACGATATTACCCGCAGTACTTGAGATCTGCCAAAACACTTTTTCTCTCGCTCCTACTACTACCTTTGTGTATCTTTCTTTCTCATCTAGGGCGTTGCTAACTCTTACGCTGACCAGTAATAGGTTTTCTTCGAGCCACAAGCATGACTATTATTGCCACTCATTCATCCCTCTCCTTCTTTTCCCCCTTTCCAGGAGCGTTAAATGTTTAACGCAATCTTGTTGGAAGTCGCATTAACTATTTCACTCAATAATACTTTCTTGCCTTCCGCATTAGTATGTAAATATAAATACTTTCATTTCAGCCAACTCATATCTACCGTTCATTTTAAAATATCGTCTATCAACACCGGCTCCGCTTGTCTAGCAAAACCAAACTCGGATGCTTCAAATCTAGGAACCGCAATTACAAAATCGCGGTATTTCGTTATGGTCGCGAATATAACGCGACTCGTGAGTAACCCATCTCTAACAAACAATTTTTAGGATTCACGTTTGTTCTTTCCCATTTTGATAATGAATAGGCATAAATCGTATATTTACTCTTTATTGTTTCGAGAACGCAGTGCATTTCATTAAGTTCAGCATCAATCCCGAATTTAAGTGACTAGGGAGTGAAAACGGGTGCCTAGTTTTTTCGCGTAACGGAAAAATTTTTCAGCTGTTAAGAATAACTTTCAATTCAAGAATAGTTAGGTTCACCATCTAGTGAAATGCTCATAGTCTTTTAGTTTACAAATCTTCGCTCTTACCACATATGTTAATTGGGCGTAATATTTCCCGCTATAATAAGACCCAGCTGCAGAAAGATTACAAAATTTTGACAGAAGAAAATCATCAGGAGTTGAAATACGTCCTCAATTGGATTCCCGACACAAGATATCCGCTCGAGCAAATAATCGTTATAGTATTACATGGAAAAAAATTCGAATCCTTGACTTGTGCTATTCGGAACATCCCCACACTGCTAGATTCTGACATATCAATAATAACGATTATTGCACATGAACTGCTACTCTTAAACATAGACCTGACACTAAACGAAACTCGACTTTTAGAAGAGGGCAAACTAGTTGATGGCAACTATACATTCTGTTTTTATTTTTGTCGTATAAAAAGTTGCTCTGATAAGTACCTGTATTCGATAACACCGTGTACTAGGTAAAAGATTTGTATACCATCTTTTAGTGCCATCCTTTTTATTTGCCGACAATATTGCTCAGTGATTGAAGGCGTGCGAGGAAATTAAAGATCGGTTGGTAGCTGTTTACGAGGATCGATGACGACCATCAGATAACAAGCAACAGTGTTCGACGAGGACCGCCTAGGGCCTAGGACGTCCGAATGTGGTGATTACGGATGATATGGTGGATAAAATCCATGATATCGTGTTGGCCGATCGCTGACTGAAGATTAGAGAGATTACTGAGGTACGAATGCACAATATTTTGCATCAACATTTGGAGATGTACAAGCTATCGGAAAGATAGGTTCCCCGTTTGCTGACAGTGGACAAAAAACGAAATCGTGTGACAATTTCGTAAGACTGTCTGCATCTATGTAAGGCCAATTCAAACCAATTTCTACTGCGATTCGTGACCGTTGACGAAACCTGGATTCACCACTATACACCAGAAATCAAGAAACCGTCCAAGCAGTGGATTTCTCCAGGCAAACGAGCGCCGAAGAATGCAAAGGTGATGCAATCGACCAGAAAGGTTATGGGCCACTGTTTTTTGGGATTAATTGGGAATAATCCTCATTGACTACTAGAAAAAATAAATATGTACAATAACAGTGCAATACTACAGCTCTTTCATCATCAGTCGCCACTGCAAAATTTATCCAATTGGACTACGAATTCCTACCTCACTCCCACCATATTCACCAGATCTGGCATCGTGTAATTTCTTTTTGTTTCCAAACATGAAGAGAATGGCTCGGCGGAAAGCGGTTCCCGTCAAACGAGTGGGTCATCGCTGAAACGGGGCATGAAAAAGTTGGAATATCGATGGGCTAAGTGTATCGAGCTAAAAGGAGACTTTCCAAACACTCGTTACTATCAATCCATCCTCGGTAAACAAATAAATGCTATTTAATCATAATAAGGTTTGAAGTTCTATTGAATGACATGTCTTAATTCTTTGTTAGGATATTTAGTGTATGTATGTCCGGGTCCATGGCGTAATACGCATTTCGGATTCCAATCTCCAGCCTCTTCCCAATCCCCTGGATGTAGATTTCGTTGAGACATAGCTTGTCTTATTCCATCGAACCTTGTTCTTCTAGGTCTTCCCCTATTTCTTCTTTCTGTAGGTGTCCATTCAAGCAAAATTTTTGGCAAACGTTCGTCGCCCATTCTTTGTACATGGTTGTACCAAATCATCTGGATTTAATCTATAATTGTTCGGTCAACATGATTAATCTTCCTGATCCGTCAGTTTCTTATCCTCCTATTCTTTATTTTCAAGCAGATCTTCGCCAGAAATCCATTTCAAGTGGCAAAAGTCGACCCTCCACTCCCTTTGTTAGCTGCCATGAATCGCACCCGTGCAGTATGCTTTTAAAGATGGAATTTTATATGTGATGTTTGGTCCCTGGATATATTTATATAGTTTTGGATCACAATATGGAGTTCAGACATCCAATGACTCTTCTTCCTCTAAGAATGCTTTGCTCTATCTTGGTTTCTGTTCTGCTGGTGTTGTCTATTTTAGCTCCCAGGTATGTATATTCACTCCATAATCCTATGTCCTCGTTGTCTTCCAATTGTAACTTTTCTGCCTTCTGTCCAATGCACAAGTATTTGATCTTCAATTTATTGACGGACAATTCCCATTTCTGGTGTTCGGCGAGGAGCCTTGTCGTCATAAACTCCAAACCTTCTCTGTTTTGAGCTATTACAACCTGGTCGTCGGCGAAAATTAGGGTGTATAGTAGGGTTTTCTCATTATTTAGTTGTATCCCCATTCCACTACAGGATCTTCTTCACCTTCGAAGTACTTCATTCAGGTATATTTTGAACATTAGTGTGGACAAACAGCATCCCTGTCGTAGGCTTTAGGACACTCCAAAGCTTTCCGATATGTAGTTACCCAGCTTAATCCTTGACGTTGCCTCGTCATAGACCTGCTTGATCGCTTGTATGACTGTGTTATTTATTGGGAACCTTTCTAAAACTTGCCAGAGCCTCCGCATGGGAACATTGTCATATGCTCTCGTGAGATCAATAAAAAGCAGATGCACCTCTCTGTAGCTACTTTCTTTTCATTGAGATGGACCAAACTAAATATATGATCTACATATGATCGTCCAATGCGAAATCCTGCCTGCTCTTCGATTTCATGTGCTGCCTATTCCTGTTTAACTACACTCCGAAGAAACCGTCCAAACAGTTTCGTCATCGTACCGAAATGCATCTATAGTTGGAAGAGGGGTAGGAACAACAATATATATGGTTATCAGTTCCTTCAGCTACTTAATCAACTTATTTGAACCATTTTTCAAGAGCTCAGTCGGTAATTCCTCAGGTCCAGGTGCCTTTTTGTTCTTCATGAATTTCACTCAGCCGTTTCTTCGCTGATATCTCCTTGCACAGTGTGTTGTGAGTTAAAGAGATATTGATCTCAATCTTCCTTCAGCTCCCAGGCTTAATGGTCTTTCCACTTATCTATCTGAATCAGTTGTAAATTGGTTTTGTGAGATGTTTCTTCCCTTAGAGAATGGATCAGGTTCCAGACCTCTGATGATCCCATGCCACCCAGGTAGCAGTCTAGCTCTCTGCATTTCTTCTGCCATGTTTTTATTCGTAATTATTAGGCCTTTGTATTTTTTCTGTTCTCATCTGTATACCATGTAGTCGCTTTTCTCTTGGTGTTTAGCCACCTATTATATGCTTTCATTTTGGAGCTTTTTTTTTGTTCTTCTAATTCTTTGCTCCAGGTTAAATTGTCGTTTTTCTTGTTTGGATGATTTGCTATTTCGAGGGCCTCACGTGCATCTGAGTGTAAGGGCTCCATTATATGTTCATAGAGCTGTGCTGTTTCTAGTGTCGAATAGTGATTGTTTAGTTTTTGCCGGCTTTGAAATGAAATTCTAATACTCGACTCATAATGGCTTTCAAGATTATATTTGTCCTGTCTTAGTTCAATATCCGGTGAGCAATCCTGTATTGCCTATCTATGTCGTACGTGATCTTTGAAATGAGTAAAAAGCGATCGGATCCGCATTCGATTCCTCTATATACTATTGTGGATATTTAGTAACATGATATATTGCAGTTTAAAGTCGAATAGTATTGTGGCTGAAATGAAACTGCAAGAAAATTGTCTATCTCAGTTGTTTTTGTATTTTTGTAGCATAGTGCTAAAGTAGGGGATAATACTTGAGAACAAGTGCGCAAAAGCTCCTGACATCACGTCAGCGCTTTTCTACATTTTTTCATCCAATTTCAAGAACCTATATTTTTCGAAACATGTTATTTTAATCCTAAGTTTAAATTAATGTAGTAGTCACACACTCCCTCTGTATATTTATGTTTAATGTTACGAATTATTTAGTGAATATTTCCATTTGAAACTTTTTCAGACTCTCCTACCAAGAGGACAATATCCCAATCCTTACAGAGAAAGGAATGATCAAGTCAATACTTTTCTGCTCGACAAATTCTGCAACCCCGACAATGCCGACACGTTGACTCCAAACGTACATGTAGTGAAAATTCATGAAAATATAGTCCAGAATGATAAAAGTATACCACATTTCATTTTACACGATTATTTACACCTGACCAATTCAGCATATTGGAAGATTTTTGGACCCGTATACGATAAATTATGTGAAATATTGAAGAAATGATGAGAGAAATTGATTGTAAATCCACAATAACAAATTTAGACGATAATCCTGACTTTTATAATATTTGTAAGAAAACTATATTGAAATATAATAAATAAAAAAATAATATCATCAGATAAAAGTAATAAGTAAATAAAGAATTGAGTTATCAAAAATCTGTTTTTACATTACTTTATATCATGCAAAATATAAAGAAATTTTTGGGTCAATATTAGGTTATTTTTTATGATTGTCCATAAAAAAACTCAATTAATTTACTTCACTTCACTATATCTATCTATAACGTTTTTTGAGTTATAAATTATTTTAAAAAATTTGAATCGAATTTGAGAGTTAGAAAAATAGCTATATTTCGCTCAATATTCTAAATAACTTCGAAATTTGGCATGATTTGAATAATAGTTTGATCTCAGCCACCGTTTTTGGATCTTTATTGTCAGTTATACAGAAATTGTAGAAAACTCTGTTTTTTGAAATTAAACACACAGTAAATTTTTTTCATTTTCAGAATGAAAACAACTCAATCTACAATTTTTCTATTCATTTCCGTATACCTATCTAGTGTGAATTCTAAGTTATCTGGCTTTATGCATTTCAGATTGATTCAATATGCCTTAATTTCTTTGTATCGAGTCATCTCTAAATCGACATATCTGTGACTCAACTCGACCCATAGAAATCCATTATTTAAGTTTACATGACAAATAATAAGTATTACAAGTGTTTTTGCAATAGTATTTGTGTGAATACCCTGAGATTCAATAAACGCAGATAACTCGGAATCTAAACAAGGTAGGTATAGGAAAATATTTAGAAAAATTGTAGAGTAGATTGTTGTCATTCTGAAAATGAAAAAACATACTAGGTATCTAATTTGAAAAAACAGAGTTTTTTACAATTTTGTTACTTGATAACTTGTAATTTTTTTATATTATAATTATTTAATATTTATTAAAAAATGAAATTCGAAAAAGGTAGCGCAGATCAAACTTTCATCTAAAATCATGCGAATTTCGTATTGAAATCTAGAAAATTGAACGAAATATAGCAAATTTTATGGCTATCAAATTTGATTCAAAATAATTTATAACACAAAAACAGTTGAAGATTGATATAGGAAAGTGGAACGAACTCAATTTTTATGGACAATAAAAAAAATAGAAATACGGGGGGTGCCATTTAAAATAAGAAAGCTGTTGCCACATTTCCATACATCTGGCAACACTGGAAATCCGAAAGTACTTTAGAAATACACCTTATGTTGAAATATTTTGCATGAGTAGTTTCCATAAAAATGAATACCTATTTACCTTGGTTTAGTTTTTCTTGTTGCGTTTGTTATTGTCAGGAAATTGTTCACATGAAAGTAAAAAAATTAGAAATTTCAAAATTCACAAGAGCACAGCCGTGAGGCCAGGAGCTTTTGCGCGCTTGTTCTAGAATCGTCTCACGTACTTTGGAACAATGTTATACACATACAACTGCCACAATGAATGAACAAACCCATATCTCAAATTAAAAATAACTACTCAGTTTTCCTTGAGTTTTGTTCAAAGGTAAAATTCCCTTCTCTTAAAAACTCACGTCAGTACTTTGCTAAATTTTGACAACATACATTATATCACTGGAAATGAACCATTATCATATCTTCAGGTGCAAGGGAGCAACGACAATGAAATTTAAGAATATATAAGACATGACTAACATCCTTATGTGCAAAAATTTTTGTTTTAATACGTCCGATATCTTATGAGGTTTAAAGTATTAGAAAATTTTATATCGTGTCAATTTCTACGAAATTTGCAAGCCTTTTCGTTTCAACCTAATTCAAATATCTTTCAAGTTACAACTTGATCCCATCATAACTCCCGAACCATTGGACGGATTTTTCCCAATAACAAACTTCACCCAGATATTTGGACAGCTAACTTATTATGAAACTATAAAACCCTTTTTTCCAATGGGAAATTTTACTTATTAGAGAGAGAGATATGTAAGCCGAAATAACATCAAGCGCTATTAGCGTTGTACGCGGTACAGCACATGCGTATATCACAATTCGGCAAGTAAGGTAAATAACGCCTGATGTTAATCAATCTTCCAGATCTCCCTATTACCTCAAAAAGGATAATTTTGGAGTAAGGTAGATTGAACTGAGGTACATTAGCAGGTCTGTTGAAAATTGATGCAAAATAACTACAAGTCCCAATTCATTTTATCTAACAAAATACTGTATTATACAGACTTCATGGTATATATCATAAAATAAATAACATTATAGGGTCAAATGAATTGATTCAAAAATTCGGTCATTTCCACATTGAAGTAGGGATTTATGTGGTGCTATTCAGAACCAGAGAAATATTCTAAAGAAAAGTTTTATTCTTGAGAAATAACGTAATACATACATTAAATTATCACATTAAAAAAAAATATTAATTTTTCACATTTCTCCTCCATATCCTCCTCTTCCTCCAGAACTGAAACCTCCTCTTCCCCTATATCCACCCCCTCTACCTCCGAATCCGCCACTATTACCTCCGTATCCGCCCCCATTAGCTCCGTATCCGCCATTATTACCTCCGTATCCGCCATTATTACCTCCGTATCCGCCACCATTACCGCCGTATCCGCCACCAAATCCACCTCCTCTGCCACCAAATCCGCCTCCTCTGCCACCAAATCCTCCTCCTCTGCCACCTCTGTAATTGTTTCCACTATCATAGTTATTTCCGTATCCGCCTCCACCGCCTCTAGCTCCTCTGAAACCTCCCCTTCCTCTAGAGAACTTTGGAGGAGGTCCACTATAACCTCCCAAACTGTGACCTCTTGGAGGTCTTCTGCTTTGATAATCGGACCCGCCCAAAGTTTCTCTCTGGATGCCATGGCTACCAGCATTGAGTTCGCAAAGCTTCTTGATAACAGAAATGACTTTCTGATCGTTCGAACCCATTTCTAAAATGGATTCTGGTTCTTGGGAAGACCTCACAACCAGACTTTCTAGAGCCGGGCGTAATGCAACGATTTCAGCAGCAACTTCAGGATCCATATTGAGATTGATCCAATTATCTAACCTCACAACGTTGTCAACCCATTCAACCTTTCTGGAACCAAACAGGAGGAGGTGGAGTGGCGTAACCATCGACATCTGCTTGCAAGATACTGCCTTGGTACGTATTTTCTCTCCGAACACAAAGAAAGGATAGGGGAATTTCTGTTCAAAGTTTGAGCAATTAACTGACGTTTTGTGAATGAGAGCGGATTTACTTTCTGTCGTTAAGACTTTCCTCTTCTCTTTGTGGTAACATACGTTCGGATACAGGCCATAACACATAAGAGACATGACGACATCCAATTTTGGATCAGGCCCAACAGTTTCCATGGCTATTGGCATCATTGCTTCTTCTGGTATGCCGCAATTCTGTAGAATCTGTTGGAGTTGGTACTTGGCCTCCCAAGTGACCCTCATTGTTGGCATGCTAATACCTGAGAAAAATAACATGGAATTTTCAAGTATAAAAACATTTACCAAGTTGATGGAGATACCAGATCTTTCTTCAACCAGCGTCGACTTGATGAAATTGACATGTCATTGATTAAAACGAATCCCAATTACTGGTGCCAATGTATCTGTAAAGAATGAAGATGCTACCTGCTTCTGGAAAAAATTCAACTGTTAATATCCAACTGTTATGGTTGTTTGCATTGTTTTTCTAAAGTGGATTGAACTTTGTCATTAGCCTATTTCAAGCAAAAGATTGTAAGAGAGCAGTAATTGTTCTGGTCATTCTAGCAGTCATTTCCACCTTCCTTCATAAGAAATTACCTGCAGCAAGATCGAAATAATGACTGGTCTTTCGCTTGAAATAGGCAATAGTAAACCCTTGAAGAACTCTGGTTAAGAGGCTCAATCAACATTTATCAGAACCCTGCAAATGACCATTGCATTGTTTTTTGATGGATTAGATAGAAATCTGTTTTCATATCATAACCATCTTCTGAATCTAATTATAGGTTTAACATTTTTTTCACAATTAATCACTTGAAATAGGTAGCATCTTATTCATTTCAACGACATACAAGAATTCCAAAAATTTGCTCAAAAATTTCTGGAATTCTAATGCTCACACGAGATTGTAGACATGTCCTTTAAAATCCAATATTTCATTAAATTTAAAATCTTTTAAAATATGACTAATTGAATTTCAATGGACCTTGAAATTTCATGAAGCAGTCCTGCATTTGCTCTGATTTCTTCAGAAGAAAAATTCTAGTATCCCTCAATTTCATCTTGAAACTCAGAGTTGTGCCATAGTATACTGCAGCATCAACATTTATTACGGAAAATGTCAAGCCTGCAAAGACTTCAATTGATAGATCAATACATGTGTTACGAATTGGTCCATCAAAAACAAAAAAATTGGAGGATAAAGATCTACATATTTTGGGAAATTGTTCACATCAATTTCCCGAAATATCGATTAAAAACTCTCAATTTCAAGATAGTTATAGAATCTACAACTAAATAAATAAACAAACAATGAACATGCAAAAAATTTAAGTTTACTGAACTGAAAACAAGCTTTAATTAATTTGGATTAAAACTTGAATTAAATTTAATTACTTTAGCGCTGTTTGCCACTATGTTAATATACTAACAGCTGCAACACCCTGAAGGAGCCGTTCGAATTTTATTTTTCGATAAAACACAGAGATAGTATAGCAAGAAGTAAAAAATTTGAAATGACAAACGAAGCGTTTACAATTCTTTGAAATATTTTTGTTAATATTGTGTTTGTCCACTGCGATTATCTATACAATCCCCTACACGTCTTGGCATTGATCATAGACGTTATATATTATGGACCGATAATGAGAGAGAGGTCCTGAATACGAGAGTGATGGAACCTTTTAGGCAACCTGTCAACCCTGATTTACGACAATTCCTTTTGTTTACATCTATCTGAAATCTCATCAATCACGATTGTGACAGGTTGCTCTTATCTTTTCTCTCTGTTCGTACCGATGAAACGCAAGATCGTCTCTCTCTAGTGTCTACCGGGACGAAATCTTAACAAAAGCCAGAAGACACTTAGTCCATAGTATATAACGTCTATGGCATTGATGCAATAAAATGATCTATTTCTTCTTGAGGGATACTATACCAAGCTACTTGTAGTTTGTGTCTCAGAGCCGCCAAAATCCGTGGATACTGGGGTAAATTTCCAAGCCTTCTACCCATGATGTCCCAAACATACTCTATGGGCGAAAGATGAGGGATCTGCGCGGCCATGGTAAAAGATTCACATGGGTAGTTTCAAAAAAGGTTTAAACTAACTCTAGCAACATGAGGTCGAGCGTTATCTTGCTGATAAGTGATTTGATTCACTGTCACGCTTTTCCTCGAATTTCAATCATTGACTCCTTGCTATACTATCTATGTTTCACGAAAAAAATATTGAAATTTAAACTGCTCCTTCTTGGTGTCACAGTTCCTTTATCAGTTAGTGTGGTAATACTTAACTCAGTACTATATTAAAAATAGTTAACGGATTTATTCATTCATTTAGGAAGTTTGCAACTAATTAGTCAAGTGTTTTGTTAATCTTCATTCAATCAAAAAATTATTGACTAACAGAAGGCTGTGGAAAGTTCAATACTGACTATTCCAGTCAACTGTCAGTTTAGTGTTTTGGTAATAAACAAAGATCAGCTGTTCTCAAGCTTGGATGTGATTGATTGGAACGCAAAAGTGAATGACTTCTAAAGTAATCATATTTCTTCATACATCATTTGAAAATAGAGATTTTCTCTTGGTAAATATTGAGAAATCAAGATCACAGATTTCCTCATCTATAATATTAATAAACTAATATTTTACTATGCTGTGGTTGAAATTGACATTAAGATCAGAGAAGTGCTAAAAACATGTGGAAATCACTTATTTTGTGTTCTAAATTACAGTAGTTTTGTTTATTATCCAAATGGTAATGTGATTAGGAGTGACTAATATGATTAGTAACAGTTGTTAGAAATACAGATTCCTGATGATATTAGGAATAATAAAAGCTGCTTTATTATTTATTCTTGATTAAATTAATGAAGTGAATTCGCAAAAATCAGAGGATGAAGATCCTCCTGAAGAAAACGCCCTTCGTGAATCAGAAATATGTTAACTTTCCTTCATTTATAGCAGAATAAATAAGTGCATGGCTCAATATTCTGTATAGCACAACTGAATCTAATTTATCCACACATAATTATCATAGTAGCAAACAACCTAAAAACTGATACATTGAAAATTGACAGAAAAGGTCAATATCATACTACTGACATATGAACCAGTCAACCTCAAAGTTATGATCGACTATATAATATAGCAGTAAGGAGGGAACCAGAGAAAATAATTTCGAAACTCGGCATGAAGGACCGAAGGGCCGACCCCGGGAGAATCTCAATAAAAATCGAAAGGGTGAATCATCTTCTTGATGTGGCCACTTCAAAACCCCCCTAGGCGCTCTTAAATGCCCGAAATTTTCAAACGAAAATCCCGAAAAACGTCATTTTCGCTGAAAGTGTCCCCAAGGAGGAATGTTTTATGAACGAATTGCACCGTCTCGCGGTCCTAGATCGGTCGCTTTTTCAAGAAAAGGACATGTCTCATAGGGTGGTACTGGTAAAATTAATAAAATGAAAATAAAATAATTATTTCCAAACAACAACCCAGAATCACTAGATATTTTAAATGATGAAAGTAATGTGATGTGATTGTTCATAAAACCTTAAGTTGAACCTGAATTGTATATATGAAATGGCTTAAAAGTTTGGAAGATCTTATATGGAATAAACTGAACGCCCTATAAGAGTACAAATGAAAGAAGTTCAAATAAAATGGAATGAAACCTCAATACCTTACATCGAAAGAAGAAAATCTAACAAGAAGAAAAATTAGGCAAGCAGCATTTATGAAAAATCACATCTGATCCTATAAGTGCCCTCTTCAGAGTTGCAAGAAGTGTCGAAGCCAATTATCACAGATAAATAACAAGCCATTTTTAATATTATGAGTTCTGTCAAACCTAACTTTTAATGAAGGATTTCTAATCAGTTTCTGCCTTGAAAGGGTAGAAGATGTCTACCAAAATGTAAGTTAGAAGAACATAAATAAATGATGATGGAAAGAGCCAAAACAATTGTCTTATACCAGAATAATTTGTAAAAATTATTAAAGAAATAATGAACTATCACACATCAAGATCCTTGTTTCTTGTATCACAAAAGATAAAAATAGCCATAACTTGAATTGGCGAGTCACCTCTAAACTGGTATCCACCAATATATGATAGCATAAAAATTAAGAACATGAATCAGTTCTATTCCAATTTCAATGATAGAAACCAACTATGAGCGATGACGAGATATTGTTGATAATGGAGCTCGTGTTGAATGATTGTTTGGGCTATTACCATCATCTATTGTGGATGTAATGTTTTCTGACGTTTCGATAGACATCTTCTATCTTTATCAAGAAAAGTAAGAAACCTTTTGAAAATTATCAATTTTCAAAAAGTCAATTGACAGAAGTCATGAAAGAAAAATTGTAGATGATACTTTCATTATTTGGCAACATGGAAGAGACACTATAGATGGATTCCTTCAATATCTAAACAATCAAGAGGAATCAATTAAATTCACAATTGAAATCGAGAAGGACAGACAACTTCCATTCTTAGATGTACTCGTACATAAACAGAATGGAATCCCAAGAACCACTGTGTATAAAAAGCCAACGAACACAGGACAATATCTACATTTTGATTCAAACCACCAACTTAACATTAAATTGGAAGTAGCAAAATGTTTATTTGATAGAGCAATAAATATTTGTTGCACTGAAGAAGACCAAAATGAAGAAATAAATAACATCTCGAAAACTCTTAGAAGCAATGGCTACCCCAAAAAGATATTAGAAAAAGCTAAACGAACAAGAGAAAGTCAACCTGAACCAACAGATATAAATCAGACCATTAAAACCATAATTCCTTATGTAAAAGGTTTGTCGGAGAAAATGAGAAGAATTGGAAATAGATACAACATAACGACTGCATTCAAAACTCAAGACACTATCAGAGCTAAACTTACAAAAGTTAAGCCTAATAATGAGACACAAAGGGCAAAGAACTGCATATATGAATTACCTTGCGAGTGCGGAAGATCTTACATCGGAGAAACTAAACGCCCTCTGAATGTACGAATAAAAGAACATCAGAAGCTTCTACGAGTACTAGACAGCGACAAATCCAGGTTTGTCCAACATGCTGTGGATGAGAATCATCGTATAAAATGGGATGAAGCATCAATAATATCCAAAGAAGAAAAACTTGCAAGAAGAAAAATCAAAGAAGCAGCATTTATGAAAATAACACCTGATTCCATAAGTGCTCCATCTATAGATCTGCCAGAAGTTTGGACGCCGATAGTTCGATCCAACTTAAAAAGATCATCATATCACAGATGACATTTTGAAAATTGATAATTTTCAAAAGGTTTCTTACTTTTCTCCTTGATAAAGATAGAAGATGTCTATCGAAATGTCGGAAAATATTACATCCACAATAGATGATGGCCCAAACAATCATTCAACAACTATGAGCGATTTATTTTCGAGTGTCGCATAACTATCCCATCCTAACAATTTCTATTTAGAGAATAGGGATGAATATGGAAACACCCTTCAAAATTGTGAGAACAAAAAATTTGTTTGCATGCTCACATGAAGTAACAAAAAACGACAATGTTGATATGAACTAACATACTAAAACTTCAACATTACTAATTTTTTCAAATAACAATTCTATATGAGGACCAGACACTTCGAAAAAAGCTGAATGACAGATTTCCTTACCTTTATATTCGCAAAATCTTATCTCTGCATCTTCACCTCCCTGCCTGGCCCTGTCCCAGAGTTCGAAGGCAGTCAACATGGCAACGTGGTCAGAGTGCCTGTCACCGGCCAACGCTCTTTGATGATTGCTCAATCGTCTCTGTCCCATCTCCATCTGGAATATCTCGGGGAATGTGGATGAATTGGCCGCCATAGTGGCAAGAGGTGCGCCGCACATGAATATACAGCCCAAAACCATCATTTTGCCTAGTCGCGGCTCAATCGGCAGTTTGGCAATGATGCGACCTAGCGGAGTGAGCTCGTCGTTAGAATCAAGACATTTCATCTCGCGTAGTAGCACCTCAGCCTCTATAACTGCGTCCAGTGGCGGTGGTTCTATAGCCTGTTAAAATTGAGGGAAGTCAAAACATGAAAAATATACAAGTAAAAAAAAAGATTATATAATTTATGTGAACTGGCTTGAACAAGAATCAAGGTTTAACTGGAATGTGACATGGAGTAACAATCACATAGTGATGTCACATTTCAAAATTTGAAGTAGGTATAGTCGAAATATTCTTTTTTGATATACATACACAGCCACTTAATAATCAATTTTTGTGGAAGATTTTATGCAAGTGGCGACTCACCTTACTCAAAAAGTGTCCTATAGAACCCAACCGGAGCAACTTTATACTGAGCGCCAATTCGTGAAGTGGAGTCCTGAACATCTCAGGTGTCATATGTTCCTCCAGCTTAGCGTGTCTGGCTTTAGAGCATAGGGTAAAGCAAAAACCTGGTCTAACTCTTCCAGCTCGACCTTTACGCTGCTCTAGATTAGTCCTGGACGCCCAGACGGTAGCGTAACTTGTCATGTTGTTATGGGACGTGAACATCTTCATCTTGGACTTGCAACTGTCAATGACGAACACAACATCATTTATCGTGATAGAGGTTTCAGCAATATTGGTAGAAAGGATGACCTTTGTAACATGAGGTGGTGCATCCTCGAATACCCTTCGTTGGTCCTCCCTAGGGATTTGGGAGTGCAAAGGAAGAATCCGGTATTGTTGGCTTCCAAATATTGGATGGTTCTGAAAATGTAGATAGATTTAAACTACTCTGCTACAAAGTGAAGAATTTCGTAAGTTAATTAGACATATATTTCCACGATTCAACCAGATATATAGGTCTAGTCTTTGATTACTACATTAATTTTAACTACATATTTTGGGATCAATAGAAATACTTGATTACACACCATTTCTTTTTTAATTCGGCTAAGTTGAAAAGATACCGCCTAAAGTTGGCATAAAGTGTAGTCAATACTAGGAGGGTTGCCTTTTATATTTCGGGATTAGAGAACATAAACACATATTAATCATCGAAAATCGCTTTATTGTTTTTCAAAGTATTTCCCAATAAGATCTATACACTTTTGAATGCGTTCGAACCAATTGTTGAAGCACTTTTTCCACTCTGAGGTATCTCCATAACATATATTCTGAACGCATAAACCGCTTGTTCAGGTGTCGAAAAATGTTGATCTTTCATTTCATTTTTTACGTACAGGAATAAAAAGAAGTCATTCGGTGCAAAGTCAAGACTATACGGCGGATGGCTCTTCAAATCGATGTTTTAAGTACTCAAAAATGCAGCTGTTAAGAGTCGATGTGTGAGAGCTCGCATTGTCCTGGCAGTCAGTCTTCGGCGGTTAGTTTTTCTGATGTCTTGGAAGACAACTGGCAAACAAATGGTTGTGTACACCTCAGAATTGACTGTTCTGCGTTGTTCTAGTGGTTCAATAACGATATGTCCAGTTTTTCCGAAAAAACAGGAGAAGTGCAACTTTTGTTGGATTTGGCTCATGTTGAACACCCATACAGTCGACTGCTGTTTACGTTCGGGTTCATACTCGTATTTTTGGGGCATTTCTTTCGACCAATCGACACGAGCCTTTTTTTGAGCGATTGACAAATTGTGTAGGATTCAAGGCGAACAAATTTTTTTGACGGTCAAATGTTCATGCAATATTTAATGTATGCTGGTCCAACTAATGCCTAAAATTGTCTCAAACTCACGATAGGCCACATGACGATCTTGCAATATCAGTTGGCGCACAGCATCAATGGTTTTTGGAACAACTGATTTTGGACGACCTTCACGAAATTCGTCTTGAAGTGATCTCGGACCTCGGTTGAATTCACCATACCATCGATAAACACTGGTCCTTGATGTAGCTTCATCGCCAAAAATTGAATTAAGTTCATCGATGCATTGTTGTTGAGTTAATCCACGTCGAAAGTTGTAAAAAGTAATCGCACGAATATAATTCCATTTTTTGGACGAGATGAATCTTTTAAGTTACTGTAAACAACACAAATAGCGCTCGTATGTTAAAACGCTCTGACTACGTATAAACTCAAAAATGTCAAGCTTTACTGTAGAGCTATCAGTTGGCAGATTGCAACAGTAGAGTTATCCAATCCCGAAATATAAAAGGCAACCCTCGTATAACATAGCCATTAAGGGTGTAAAGCACTTTTATTTGGCCTATACCATTTAAATGCAAAAAAAAGACCATCAGAACTTGTTAACGGTACATTGGATTCAGTTCATATTTGTAGTGACCATTGACATATGGACACCCTATCACATTCTACGAAAACAATTGTTTTTCGCTAATTAAACTTAGAAAAGCGAAATTTTCTTTGAATCTAAAATTAGCCCTGAAAAAAAAATTTATCACAAAAAACTCAAACTCAAAAACTTACAGCAAATACATTGAACTTCGGTTAAGTGTTTTAAAAAAACTGAATCCTGGAATTTTGGGATGTACTCGATATTTATACAGTATAATCTCACTAATCCGGCACTTCGATAGATCGGCACGTCCAATAATCCGGCACCTTCCGCCCGGACCTCCCTCGCCACTATATCGTAGCAGTCTAACCTCAAAAGTTATTACGTGCACGTGTTTGCGTATTTGTTTTTTTCAAGTGAGAATAGTGTACAGTTAAAAATGTCAAATAAACGCAAATACAAGACACTAGATTTGAATGATAAATGGGAGATTTCAAAGAAGTTAGTCAGTGGAGTAAACATGTGCAAATGGGCAAAAGCATATGGTGTTGGGCGTACTACTATACACGATCTTAAGAAAAAAAAAGCAAAAGATAGTAGATCACGTCAAGACTATAGAATCGGGACCAGGAAAGAAGCAAGTGCACCAGGTCGTAAAGTAAGTAAAGATAGAATCACATTCATGCCGTGTTCAAATGCTACTGGAACGCACAAATTGGATTTGTTAGTGATTGGTAAAGCAAAAAATCCCAGAGCTTTCGAGAACATGTGTCTGCCAGTCTGCTACAAGAACCAAATTAGACATAAAGACTTTGTCCCAAAAGTCAAGAAATTTATGAAAAAATCCAACTTGCCCATAAAAGCTTTACTCGTACTTGACAATGCTCCGGGCCACCCAAATGAACAAGAACTTAAATCAAGTGATGGGAATATTCAAACCATCTTCCTACCAGCAAACTGCACACCTTTACTTCAGCTGATGGATCAAAATGTTATCCAAAAAGTAAAGTCTTTGTGTGAAAATAAATTGCTGATCCATATTATATCTCAGGATGGGGATATAACACAGAGCTTTAAAGGATTGAATTTGAAGGATGTTGTGTTCTCTCTCGCTTATGCTTGGGAGTCTGTTTTATCTAACTTAATCAAATCTTCATGGAAAAAGTTATGGCCTACAATTAATTATGTATCAGAAACAGAAGAAACTAATGAATGGGATCCTGAAGATAATCTGCCTATTACCAATTGGTTACAAAATCTATCAGAAAGAGGATTGGAGACAAGTGAAGAAAATTTAAATTCTTGGTTTGAAGGAATCGAAGAAACAGAGCAAATTATGACAGATGAAGATTTTGTATATGAAGCAGTACAAGAAGGAGAAAGCTTTGTAGAATATTGAAGTCACCAACTACTACACCTGTTAAAAGTTAAACCAGATGATGCATTGAATTGTTTCAATACCTGCATAACATGGCAGAAGAAAACGGAATATCTGCCAAAGATATTATAATTATTCTCAACATGCGAGAAAAAGTTTTCAGGCAAGGATTACAAGTTGCAAAAAAACAGACCTCAATTAACGATTATTTCAAAACTATGTAATGACATACTACTGTGTACAAATATGACCTGGAATTTTCAATTTAAATTTTGTGGGGTTTCCGATAGGGACAAATCTTTTTATTTTCAAGTTGGTAGGACTGTCGCTCACATTTGTGTCAAATTTCACGCCAATATTTTTATTAGTTTAACAGTGACGCTCGTTTTTGTAAACATCCAAAAGTGAATTCTTCGATTTTGATAATGTCCGAAAATATTCAACAAAGAAGTTCGATCAAATTTTGTGTTCGAATGAAATTTCTGTAGTGAAACGCTCAGAATGTTGGAAAAGGCCTTGGTGAACAGGCCATGTCTAAAACACAAGTGTATGAATGGCATAAAATGTTCAAAGACGGTCGTGAAGGCTGAAGACGAGCCACATCAAAGGCGACCAAAAACATCAACTGATGAACATCACGTCGCGCAAATCAAAGAAATGGTGCTGGGAAATCGTCGATTGACTACTAGAGAGATTGCTGATGCTGTTGGAATATCAAATGGGTCAGTCAACACCATTTTAAGAAAAGTTTTGGGCCTCAGAAAAGTCAAATCACGATTGGTGCCAAAAATGCTAAATTTCATGGAAAAACAGCGTCGCATTGATGTGTGTGAAACAATGCTTTCCGACTATCAAGACAAGATGAAACGCATCATAACTGGAGATGAGACTTGGATCTATGCATACGATCCAGAAACAATCGACCAATCCAGCGAATATCGTGCCAAAGGTGAGCCGAGACCAAAAAATCGCGTCAAAGTCGCTCGAAAATTAAGGCCATGTTGACGGTTTTCTTCGATTATCGTGGTGTTGTGCATTTGAATTCCTTCCAACCGGTCAAACTATCAACAAGGAATATTATTTGAGTGTTATGAGATGTTTGCGTGAAGCGGTGCGTCTCAAAAGACCGGAATTATGGAAAAACAACGACTGGTTTTTGCACAACGATAACGCGCCATCTCACACTGCGCTCGTTCTTCGTGCCCATTTCGCCCAAAATTCCACTCATATCGTTCCGCAACCACCTTATTCGCATGACTTAGCACCATGTGACTTCTGACTATTCGCTCAAAAACCGCTCCGGGGACACCGCTTTGACACAGTAGAAGAGATTGAAGCCGAATCGAAGAAGGTGCTGAAGGCCATACCGAAAGAAGACTTTTCAAGTGCTTTGATAATTGGAAAAACCGCTGGCATAAGTGCATTGCATCCAAGGGGATTACTTTGAAGGCGATGAATTTGATTTTGAAGAATAAATAAAGATTTTATAAAATATAACAAAATTCGGTTCATATTTGTACACAGTAGTATATACAGGTTAATTAAGTACATTACATATATTAATTCCTTCTATGAAATGCTTTATTACTATAATCTAGTAATTCGAACATTCCAATAATCCGGCACCCTCCGGTTTTTAATAGTGCCGGATTAGTGAGATTACACTGTATTTCTCTTTCTGACTCACAAAATATCTTGCAGAATTCAAACATGAATGCGAAATTCGAAAACGAGCGATGAAGGAGCAAGTTTTTGAACGCATGAGTGTTGGACTTGCCTTCTGCAACGAGTATTAGACAATATTTTCTCTATTTCAGTCAAGAATTGTAAGAAATTTATTGGAATTCAATGAAAAATTCAGATTATACCTCCTAGTGCCTTTTGTATTTTATTTTCGCAGTTGGTGTGACTGATAAGAAAATTGACAGATTATAGGATTTGAATAGTGCACTGTTTTCAGTACTGTAATGAACTGAAATAGAGAAATAACTTTTTTCTCTCTATTGTGGGCAATTCCAACTTTTTTTATTTTAGATTTGCATTTTAAATCATTGGAAATATTTACATCTCAATTTTAACATGGTCTTAAAGACACTTACCTGAAGATGTTTCATCATAGCAAAAATGAGGTTCCATCCTGGCAAAAACACAAGCACAGCTCCTGGAATATTCTGTGCCTTGATATATTTGAGTAGAGCTTCAAGTAGTTCAAAACTGACCTCCCTCTCGCTTATTTTGGCCAGAGAAGCCTTTGTAGCTTCACTGTATCCATCCCCTGAAAAAATGTAATGGTATTTGATGAATGAATTTTACTATGTATAGTTATATAAATAAAAATATCCAAATACACACCTATAACTTTGTTCAGATTTTCATCATCTTCAGGTACAGTATCTTCATCATCTTCCTTATCCTTACTTCCTCCACTCTTTCTTTTCCTAGTATCCAGAGGCGGTACAAATTTTGTCAGTTCGATACAATCTTCAAGGAAATACTGTTGGACAGGGAAAGCTCTACCTGGCACTTCAATAACAGGACAATTATTGAAATACTTGGAAAACAGAGTTGTGTCAATTGTTGCAGACATAAGAATTACCCTAAGATCAGGATAAGTATGAATCATATCTCTCAATACAACCATTATAAAATCGCTGTTTACATCCCTTTCGTGAATTTCATCCACAATCACATGACTGACCCCTCGAAGACCAGCTTCTAGCTTTTTCAGGAGGACTCCAACTGTGCAGAACATTATAGAACCATATGGGCGTGGAAGAATACTCTCAAACCTTACAGAATAGCCCAAACTCTGTCCAAGATCTTCGCACCTTTCCTGAGCTACTCTCTCAGAGACTGAGACTGCAGAAATTCTCCTTGGCTGAGTTACAGCTATGTTGCACCATGCTCCCTGGCCAGACATTATGTAATCTTCAAGAATGAATTGGCAAACCTGTGTAGTCTTACCACAACCTAAAGGGAAAAAGCAGACATTGAAAAAATTCACTTGGTTGAACTGAAAAATATTTCACAAGATGCCCTTTGGATTGTTAGTGGAAAACTAATTGTATTTTAAGCTGAAATTTTGTACGTAGGAGATTGAGATTATGATCTTTATCATTTCAATGTTTTCAGACCTCTAAATCTTTCCACACTCAGTATATTATGGCATTTCATGACAATTTCAGCAACATGCCCTAACTTGGCAAAAACCTGACAGTATTCTAGTATCGGGATTTCTATAAAAAATTATGAAGATGAAGACCTATGTTTGTTCTGAAAAACCCCTTTTGGTTGGGGTTATCACAATAGCTTTAATGTTCAACTATAGTACCTGAATGTTCAAATATTTTGTTGTTTTTAGATAAACTTTTTTATTTTTCTCCTATTCAAAAAGGGGAATCTCTTTATTCATAACCTAAAATATCGATAAATTATTGGAATAAATAAATAAATAATCAATTCTATGAATGCATAGTAATACGAGACTCTTTGCTGTGTGAACCTAAAATGCATGAACATGGACAACTCAAATCTATCATAACTCAAGATTTCTATATCAGAATTATATTTGTTTAATCATCCAGTCAATTCCTTGTTAAAAAAAAAGGGGTTACTTGAGCAAACTCTATATCTAAATTGCACACTTCAAGAGTTATCAAGAACTTGAAATACATAAAAGAATTTCACAATTTCAAACTGAGTGGAAGTAATCCGCAACATCCAATAGCACAGAAAAAAATTTAAATTCAATAATCCCAGTGTACGATTAATTTCTATTCTTAAAATGTCAAATTACTTTTAGAGTAGTTTTTTTTCTAGAACTAAACTTATCTTACCTAACCACACTAGACCAAACATAATGAGAAATCCTGGCGAGGAGGTGATAAACTAAACAAAATTTTTTAATTTCATCTGTAAAATGGTGTGAAATAATCATACAGACATACATACCTATGGGCAGTAGAATTAGCCATTCATATTATTTAAACAGAAAATTGTATGTTTCCATAACTTTTGTAGTTTTCATTGCGAATTTGGTTCCTTATTGTACGGTTAGATGAATTAATTACAATAAAAAAAAAAAAACATGTATTTAACTAATGAATGTAATCATATACCTCACGATTTTGTCTAAAAGACATTAATAAGGTATTCCAAGTATTTTAAAGATCCGATTTCGCTGAATGCAACCACTAATTCGAAATTAAAGGATTCTAGAGCTCCGATCTGTGCATAAAGCTTCAACAAAATGGTAAATAACGCAGCATTGCTTATACATCAAAATATGCTTTTTAGGTTACTTGCGTATTCTGTATGATTACCTAAATCTTAAGATTAATATTTTGTTTACAATGAATTGCTAACTTCATTGAAATACCAATATAATATAGTAATCACCTGTATTTCCCCTAATGATGATTACAGGATGCTCATTGATGGCTTCCATTATAGCACCTTTCATACTAAACACAGGTAACTGTTGCCTACTCTTTATGCTTTCCTGCACATTCTGATTATTTTGAGCCATTCTCATATCCTCCAATAAGTCCTCACTCAATTTCTCAAGTGTAGCTGAAGCTAACGGACCCTCGTCAATGTTACAACCTAACCAAGGATTCCAATTTTGTTGTGGAGGACTCCATGGTACTACACCTCCTACTGTTGGTTTAGCTGCTACAAAATCATCTAATACTTGCTCTGACAACAGTGAAACAGGTTGAGTGGATTGTTGAAAGTTAACAGTTATATTAAGCTCTTGCAAACATTCTTTAACTTCATTTCGAAGTTGTGGATCTAAGACAACATCAAATGGAGTCATTTCACTGGCTGATTTCTCTTTCTTGAGTGTCCCAGAATATGCTTCTATTACACCTAAATGAAACAGTTGTCTTACAATTGACAAAGCACAGCTTTTACTAGCAGACTGTTTGTTAGACGCAGTATCTCTTCCATGTATTGTTCTACCTAGTTGTTTAACATAAAAACTCATCTCAGATACAAAAGACTTGTTGTGGTCTTGCCCAATTTGTGAATATTTATAATCAGCATTTATCTTATTACTCTGTAAAAACTGATGAAGTTTCGATTTAGCATTTTCGATCGTCCAGTTTCCATGTATTTGTGCATTCACATCCAAATCTTCTGCTTCTTCCAAACGTTTTTGTTCTTGAGCTCTATCCATATAGTGCCATTCCCCTCCTTGACGATAATTATCATTTCCTCGATTCATAGGTCGATAAGCTTCACCAAAATTTTCAGGACCCATTCCTTGCCCAAATACTGAGTGGGAGGGTCCAGTAGGGAGTAATGGTGCTGATTCACTTGGTGCAGACGGTGGCAAACCTGCCTCAAGATCAATTGGTACATCTGCTTTATTGAGAAAGCCTTGTCTAACCAGATATGAAACAAAATCTTTGGAAGCATTGACCTGAGCATCTTTCTTGTTAGTTGAATTTCCAGCAGCCACATAACTATAACCATCTATTCGGAGTTCGCAAAGAAACCTTTGCCTATGTTTAGGGCCTGTTGGGCGAACCTCGAAAACGGGTTCTTTTTGGTTTTTTTGACAAAATTGGTGAAGAAATGATTTAATGTCCGACATAGTTAGTTATGAAAAATCACTAATCACTTCAAATGATGCTAATAGATGAAAAACAAATTTAACCAGTGAACTGTGCCAGTGACCAGTAAAGCTACTTTTATTTATCTATGAGTTACTTTACCGAATTATCGATTGTCTTTCAATCACAGAACTTTAATATCAATCATTGAAAAGTACAAAAATGAACTATTATTATCTTCTTTTTCCATAGGTATTCATCTGAACAATAGATAAATAAAATTATGGTGTGAACCATGTAGAAAAGAAATAGTTATTCTAAACCCTGTGGTGTGAACAGGGCAGAGATATAGAGTGGGGAGAATCATCTTCGAGATGCGCGAAGTGGCTAATTTTTCGTCCGCCATTTTTATACTTTCGGTTCATTGGCGTAGAAAGCAGTGTATCTGAGGGATAGTTGGTATAGAATTAAAATGAAATGTATAGAGCATATCAATTTCTTAGATAAATCAGCTTCAACTGATTTTGGGAAACTGAAAAGAATCATATAACTGTGGAAAGTAAACAATGCCACTGAGCAGATAAACAATGCCATGCGGTATGATCAGTCGGATAATTTCAATAAAAACTAACGTATAAAATGATATTCCCTCGACCTTCTTTGTTTTATAGTTTATACACGTTTTAACAATACAAGACATGTTGAAAGCATCGAAGTATCTATCAGCACAATGTAAAATTCTAGCAATTTCTAATTCATCTGATAAGTATGTCAACCTAGAACAGCTGACTACGAAAGTATAAAAATGGTCGAAATTTGACATAAGAATTTAGCCATTAATTTTGGATGCGCAGTGGTCGAAGCGTATTCTCCCCACTCCATATCTCTGGAACAGGGGGATGAAACTACAGAACACTTATACAAATGAAATGAAAACTCAACTACTTTTTGGTAACACAAATGGCCTCCATGTTTAGTAGTAGAAAAACAAATCATTTTAAGTCATCTACTGAATATGTGGAAAATATTTTTGTTTCTTTTATCAATTTTTTTGGGTCGTTTTCATCCTGAAGGCAACGTAGTTAACCATTTTTGTGAGTGTCTGAAGGTCGTATACTACGCCATTTACCGAGCGTAATTCCCTATTCTTAAGTCTTTAACCACAGTTCCCTATACTGTGCTTTAACATCGTAGCTCCACACTAACATTACCATGAACATCATTTTGAACGATTTTATACCCGACTTCTTCAAGCATTAACACCAAAGCTCAACACTAACAGTAATGAACAAAATAAAAGGAAAACATGATATGAAGATAGAAAAACAAAGGATACGGAAATTATACAAAAATGAACATGAGAAGAATATTTTACTTTTAATTGCAACAAAATTAACAGGAAAAATTTTGAAAATCAAATCTTGACATTCAACCATGAACACAAATTCCGAAGCAGAAAATAAAGAATTGATAGGAAGTGTTAAGTCTTCGATATTGCTAGCATGTAAATGATAAAAACAGTAAAAATCTACTACAGCTTCAAGGTTTTCGATAATCATACTTTGAAATTACAATGCGATGAAAAAACAGTTTGGAAAATAAACAAAATTAATTTGAAATGAATTAGTAAAAATGAACTTCAGGGTTATAACAAAGAAAATTAAAGAAATATAATAGGAAAACAGTCTTTCTACATGAAAAAAAACTTATGCTACATATAGAAAGAACAGCTACAAACAATAAAAAACACTTATAGTTATGAAAAAATACTTATTATAAACAGTCATGTCAAATTAACATAAATTATCACAGTGGAAATAAAATATTCAAAAAGAAACATTACAACAAATCACAGGATACCACATAAGCTGCTTTTCAGTCACCAAATAAGGTACTCCGATCTACTCTAGCGCTTTCCAGTAAACTTGTTTCTCTTCGTAAAGAGGGTGAAAAGCACAAGCTCAAACCAACAGGAGTGACCCTGGCCTCTTGTGGGCAGGAATGAAGAATACACTGCTGGAAAGATGGAATGCTGAGTGGTGTGAGATTGAACTCAGTAAGGGCACCAATTACACCTCCTACACAAGGTTAAACATGAGAAATAAAAAAATAATTAATTTCAACAATTGACTTCAAATCTATTATGTATAAAGTATTTCTATTAATTATATTTCAACTCGATTCATAATACAAAACTAGTCAGTATTTACAATAATTTTTGCATTTTTTTTATTCACTATGGTACTGAATAAGTCTTCATTGAATCTTCAAAGGAAGATAACAAAGCTCCACAGAGCTTCAAGGTAAGTTCTAATGCTTCACAAAGAGCATCAACAGCTCTACCTTCTCTCATCTGTAGCCTGAGATGCATTTTATTTTCCGAAGGATGTGGGACTGAATATCCGCAGAACTCAACATCTGGACTAAAAGAAATATACCTTAGTGTCAATGAAATTTGAATAAGATAGAATGCATACTTATAATCCAAAACTGTTTTTAGGGCATTTCCCAAAGTGTGACCCTGGTTCGCAAAAACAAAGGTCTTCATTTTATCATCACTCGAAGACTCTCCCAACTGAAATATAAGGTTTATTATTATCTGCAACAATTTTGCTGACTGAAATTATCAATTCTCAATGGATGCTATTATAGATATTGCAATTGCACTGAAAACTACTAACCTCGCACTATCTAAAAATTTTAAAATTGCAGCTAGATAACATACCTGAGAAATTTTGTCCATAGACGTCATACTTCAATGAAATATATTTATCATAGACAAAGAAGGAATATTTATCATATACTTCACTTTATATACTAACTACTAAGTATTATAGATATAGAAACTAAACGTCTCACTAATCGTCCCTGAAAAATATTTAAGGGCTCGTTTATACTGGCCGGTACCTTATGCCGTAACCTTAACCTTAAAAGTTGAACCATAGGAATTCTTCTTCTTCTTCTCCAAGACTGGTTAGAAGGACACCAACTGACCCTTGGGACCAACCGTTGAAGAATGGATCATATGTGCAGTAGTTCCTACGCAGCATGACGTCACGTAGACAGATGCAGATTTCCCTCCAGTCTTTTTAGAACTTACTTCGCAGTTATTCGTAGATATGATAAGAGATATAAGTATTCGTGTAAATGTTGATTATACAATAATCCTTCAATTAAACATAAAGTGTTATCTATATAGTGTTTTATTCATAGTGAATCCAGTTCATAAATATACCTAATAAACTCAATATTCTAACGTGGTGGAGGTGCCTTGGGCAAGAGAGAATTAAAATAAACCGGTGTGAAAAGTAAGTAGAAAAATATGTCGATAGAAATTAATTAAGGCCAATAATATTGCATGCTAGAAGTTTTAATGTCCAGTAAAACCATTGAGTGTATTAATTAAGTAAGAAAGTCGTTAAAGTAGATAAAGGAGATAAAAGTAGATGAAAAAAAGGGACAAAAAAAAAGCACAGAACAAACCTGCTGCTAAATTAAGGTAAAAAAATTTGGTATTTAGATAATATAAGTCGAATGTTGGTTAAAGGTGAAAGCGTAGTTGAAAATGTAATAAGTAAAGTAGTTCTAAGGAGAAAGTATTAACTCAAATGGTAGTAAGTTGGTAAATTAAATGTACATGTACTTATCAAAAAAATAAGTAGATATCCTAAGTAGCATTAAGCAGTGTTTGAATAAAGTAGTTTTTAAAAGAAAGTATTAAGTTTGGATGTATTAAAGGAATGAATAAAAACCATCAAATTAAAATCATTTTGTTGAAGTTTGAATAAGTAGTAATATCTTTCAAAAACAGAAAGTATTAAGTTTGGATGAATTCAAGGAATTAATAAAAAAAACCATCTAATTAAAACCATTTTAGTGAAGTTGGAATAAGTAGTAATATCTTTCAGAAAATGGAACCTGATAAATCAGATAATATGCAGCAAGAAGTGGAAAAGTTGCAATCACAAATAAAAGAATTGAAAGAAGTCCTCAATATGAAGTCTACCCCTAAAGTAGCTGGTAATCCACCGTTCATATTGGATAAAGATACACCATTCAATGTGTGGAAGACAGTTGTCGAAAATGAATTTAAATCATTTGGTTATGAATACCTTCTGAATAGTAAATTGCCAAGACCTACACTATCGGAAGAAGAAAATGCAAAGCGAATGGGATTTGCTATCTCATATCTATTAAGTAGACTTGATGACAACTACAGGAAAGTGGTGTGTCACTTGAAAACTGCAGGAGACATAATAACGAAAGTAGAGAATATTAAAAACCCGCAATGTCATCTTCAAAATTTTCTGCTAAAAGAACATGGAATTCCATAAACTTTGCGAAAAATCATGAAAATGCAGTGGACTTCATAGTGAGATTTGAAGACCTCAAAAGTAAAGTAGAAGCATTTGGGGAACCTCTGGCAGAAAAAGAAGTTATAGAAAATTTCCTCATGGCTATTGATAACAGCTATCCTGAGCTAATCAGAAAATATGATGCATCAGGTGAAAAACTGTCTTTTGATGAGCTAAAATCTCTATTAATAAATGAAGAAGGAAGAGAAAAAGAAACGAAAGAAAGAGCTAATGAAGGTCAAGCTCTGAATGCAGACATAAAAAGAAAGAAAGTGGATGTCAGTTCAACAAACAAAAGTAGAGTATGCTACAAGTGTGGCAAACCAAATCACTTCAGCAGAGAGTGCAAAAACACTAAACAGATTTGTTATAATTGTCGAGAGCTGACTGACAACCACGAAGCAGCTACATGTCCTAAACCAGCATACCATGGTAGAAATAAAGTAGGCTATCGTGGTGGTAGAGGAAGAGCTGCTTATTCAAAAGGAGGAACTCAAGGGCAGTACAAGGAAAGAAATGATCAAATGTATAAGAGAGTAAAAATGACCAACCCCCAAGAAAAAGAAGTGAGTGTCTTCATGGCCGTAAACGAAGATAAAACAATAAGTGGGGAAGCCAACTATCTACACAAGGAAGAAAATCAAAATACAGGTGAGTCCAATATAAAATTTATAGCCGATACAGGGGCTACAGAACATATGGTGAATCAGTTAGATAAACTGACAAATATTTGTAGTATAAATAATGGAGGAACAATTAAAAGTGCAAATAGTGAAGCAGATTTAAAAATAGAATGTAAGGGGACAATTATGGCTAAAGGAAATAATGGTAAAATAATTAAACTGAATAATGTCTTGTATTCTAAAAACTTATCTCAAAATTTATTTTCCATCAGAAAACTTGTCGATAAAGGTATTCAAATAAATATAAATAAAAACCATATAAAGTTGCAAAATGAAAATACAAAAGATATCATTAAAACTGGTAAATATGATGGTAAATTTTGGTGGTTAAATTTTGACCTAGTCAATCCAAAAATAACGAATAAAGGAGGAATAGAAGGCTTTTATCAGAACGTAGAAGATAAAACAAAAACAGTAAAGGTTATTGAGAAGGAAGGAGTATTGAAAGTATCAACACATGCAACACTGTAGATGAAAATGTAGTAGAAAATGAAATAGAATATGAAGAAATTGGTAATGAAGATAATGTAGAAAATGAAATAACATATGAAGAAATGGATGAAACGAACTCAGAAAGGCAAATTTCATATGAAGAAATAAATGAGACAGATACTTTACAGAAGTATTTGAAAACTGTGAGTGAAATGGAATTAAATGACATTCAACAATTAAATAGTAGAAAAGTAGAAAGTTTGAAAAATGACATTGGTTTGTTATGGCACTATAGATTGGGGCATGTGTCTAAAAGTTATTTAGAGAAGGCAGCAAAGTTGATCCCAGAACTAAAAGGTGTAAAATTCACAAAAGCAATCACTGATTGTGAAGTCTGTGCCAAAGCAAAAATTACTCGACAACCTAGTAATACAAAAAGGTATCAATACAATGAGCCACTCAAACTTGTTCATACAGATGTCATGGGACCCATATCACCATGTACATATAAATATGGCTCAAGATATATAATAACATTTGTGGACGATTGCACCAGATATGCTTGGGCATATCCAATGGTAGATAAGAAAGAAGTACATATTGATCTTAGCAAAATGATGGAGAATGCTAGACTTTTAAAGGGTGAGAATGTAAAAATAACGTTTTTAAGGCTAGATAACGGTACAGAATATTGTACTGAAAACATGAAGGAATTTCTCCGAAAGAGAAAATTGTGCTGGAACTCACTCCACCATATACTCCAAATCTTAATGGTACAGCTGAAAGGTTCAACCGAGAACTACAAGAAAAAAAAATAAGAAGTGTAATCATAGATTCTGGATTTCCACAGCAACTATGGGCTCATGCTCTACAGTTTATTTTAAGTATATATAACAGAACACCTAAAAGTAGAATCAATTTCAAAATACCTTTTGAAATGATTACAGGTAAAGGATGTACCATAAAATACTTTAGAAGATTTGGAAGTGTGGGATTTGTTCTAGACCCAACAATAAAAGAAAAATTCTCAGAAAGAGGAAACAGAGCTTTCCTAATAGCATGTGGAGACACATATTATACCCTTATTGAACCAGAAAGTGGAAAATTAATTAAAAGTAAACATGTAAGGTTCATTGAGTCTAAAACGTATGGGGATTATTTTAATAAAGACAATAAGCAGAATGTAATCAAAGATCCACAAGTCGATGTAAATGAAATAGGATCGGACTTCTTCACCGAAGATCTGCATCCAAAAATAATTACAGAAAAAAGTAGTGTGAATTATATTAGAGAATCATTTACTGCTCAAATAGGTGAAAGTATGGAACATATAAGTGGCAATGTTTCTGAAGTTGATGAACCTCTGAACTATGTTCAAGCCATTGACAGTAAAGAAAAGAACGAATGGTTGCCAGCAATAGAATCTGAGTATAATTCTCATAAGAGAAATGGAACCTGGTCATTGATTGAACGAAATCAAATACCCAAAAATCAGTCTATAATGACTACAAGGTGGATATTCAAAAAGAAAGAAGAACCTAATAATGAGATACGGTACAAAGCTCGACTGGTAATAAGAGGCTATGCTGACAAAAATGATTATGATGTAGAAGTTTATGCTCCTGTGGCAAGACTGTCAGATGTAAGATTTCTTTTAATAATTGCAAATAAATATGATTTAGAATTACATCAGCTAGATGTGAAAACAGCCTTTTTACACGGAGTGCTAGAAAAGGAGGTATTCATGGAAATACCCAAGGGATATGAAGGAGGAGATGATCTCAGACAAAAACATGTCTGTAGGTTAGAAAAAGCGTTATATGGATTAAAAGTAAGTCCAAAAGATGGTATGAGAGGTTCCAAATGACAATGAGTAAATTACATTTGGAAAAATATCCTCTACAATCATGTTTATTTATATGGAGAAAAAAAGGAAAATTTGTTATTTTGTTATTGTATGTGGATGATATTTTAATTGCCAGTAACTGTAAAAATAAACTTAATCAAATTAAAAATGACCTGCAAAAAGAATTCGAAATGACTTACTTGGGATGTCCTGAAAAGTTTCTGGGCATAGAAATAAAAAAGAGATAGAGAACGCAGAACTATATATTTACATCAAAAAAGGTTTATTATAAAAATGTTGAAAAATTTTAATATGCTCGTTAGTAAACCAGTCAGTACCCCAATGGTGACCAGAGAAACAGAACAGAAGGGAGGAATGGAAAGTGAACATTTGTTCAAAAGGAATTTCCTTTCAGAGAAGCAATAGGAAGTTTACTATACCTATCAAGTGGAACTAGGCCTGACATAACATACGCTGTTAATGTGTTAAGCAGGAAACAAAATAATTACACCTTTGAAGATTGGAAGAAAGAATATTCAGATATTTGAAAGGAACCATAAACTTTGGCTTAGAGTACAGAGGTATAGGAAGAAACTTAGAATGCTATGTAGATGCATCTTTGGGGACTGGTGATCTGAATGGAAGATCAACAAGTGGAATATTAATAAAACTGTTTGATGATGTAATTTTCTGGCGAACTAAGAAACAAACCCATGTAGCTTTATCATCTGCAGAAGCAGAATATATTGCCATGTCATTGGGGTGTAGAGAAGTAGTTAGTATTAGAGAAATGTTAAGCGTTTTATTCAGATGGATATTATTCCAATAATGTATGAAGACAATAGAGCTGCAATTAATATTGCAAAGTCAGAGGATTCTCAAACATTGAAACATATAGTGAAGTTGTGTTTTCACTATATTAGATTTGAGGTATCAAAAGAAACATAATTATTAAGTGGGTCAGTACTAAGAATCAATTAGCAGATGCTTTGACAAAACCCTAGGCAATCTTAAATTTAATGAATTCAAAAATGTAGTCTTGAAGGAAACTAATTCTGAATGATTTTTTCTAGCAGAAAATGAAGATAGCTTTGAATAAACAAAGGACATGGGAAATGAAGTTATTTTTAAGGAGCAATGTAGATTTCTATTACTTAATAATGCAAAGTGGATAATGTTGATTTATAATAATGAAAATATGTTGTTCATTAACAATTAAGAAGATAATGTTGTTAAAGAAGGTTTATTTTATTTATAAAGAAGATAATGTTGTTAAAGAAGGTTTATTTTATTTATAAAGAAGATAATGTTGTTAAAGAAGGTTTATTTTATTTATAAAGAAGATAATGTTGTTAAAGAAGGTTTATTTTATTTATAAAGAAGATAATGTTGTTAAAGAAGGTTTATTTTATTTATAAAGAAGATAATGTTGTTAAAGAAGGTTTATTTTGTTAATAAAGAAGATAATGCAGTTAATGTGTTTTTTTAGATAACACAAGGTAAAGTATTTTATGTAGAATTATTTAGGTTGAAGGAATAAAGGAGGTGATGAAACAATATAAGACTCTTATCAAAAGTAAGTTTATTATTTGACAATAAATAGGTATTTTAAAAGGAAGCATGGAAAGTGATTCGTCAGCAATATTTGAACTGAAGATTCAAATATCACCGACGAGAAGGGAGCGTTGAAGAATGGATCATATGTGCAGTAGTTCCTACGCAGCATGACGTCACGTAGACAGATGCAGATTTCCCTCCAGTCTTTTTAGAACTTACTTCGCAGTTATTCGTAGATATGATAAGAGATATAAGTATTCGTGTAAATGTTGATTATACAATAATCCTTCAATTAAACATAAAGTGTTATCTATATAGTGTTTTATTCATAGTGAATCCAGTTCATAAATATACATAATAAACTCAATATTCTAACGCCAACCTCAGTCTCTATGGGCTCAGCATCATCTGCTATGTACCCAGATTCTATCGTTTTGATCCTTTTGGTAATCTGGCTCCCGTATTAATAGTATTTCTATTAATTATATTTCAACTCGATTCATAATACAAAAGTAGTCAGTATTTACAATAATTTTTGCATTTTTTTTTATTCACTATGGTACTGAATAAGTCTTATACATACATAATCATCATCGATGCTGACATCGATGTTGCGGATAGAATACTCAACATTGGTTTCTCGATGTTTCATATATATATTTATGGAAATTCAGCGATTGAATCAGTTTTCAGTCAACTAGGTATATTTTTATACCAGGATGATATATATACTATTCAAAATCATGAATATGACTTGTCAAAAATTGACGAAGAAAACAGCGCCGTACTCAAAATGAAGTGTACAATGAAAATATGAGAAAATATACCCATTTTACCATCAAATATTCAAAAAATAGTCCAATTTCTGTCTACCTGTAAATATTTGTGACCTTTTCTTTGGTTCAACTGATGCCCATCCAAAAATATTCCATACTGAAAAAAATTGAATTTCATATCCTCAATGATATGCAAACATGAACATGATTCCATATTTTATTGTCACCCTGTATAGACAGATGGGTGAATATAGTCGTCACAGTTTTGGTTCACGTCAGGAGAAAGTTATATTCGTGTTTTACCGCAATTTTGTGTTATTGAATATTTTGGAATCGGTCGTTTATTATACAGGGTGTCAATTAATTACTTGTACAAACTTTAAGGGGTTAAACGTTGCGAAATTTTAAAATTAAAAAGTTCATATGAACGGCTTTATTTCAGAGATAGAGGGCGTCCAAAAATTAATTTTACTTGATTTTTTGGTCTCCAGTTTACACTAATTTGATGATAGTGATATGTGATGTACTAATTCAACATGGACATGACACAAAAAAATATATTTTTTGTTGAAGTTTTTAATCGTAGAAAATTCTTACTGAGTGTAAATTCTATAAAACGGTAAGAACTTTATTGACATTCAATTTATTTTATTTATTTATTTCACCAGATTGAAAAACATACAAAAATAGATTTTAATATACATTTAATTTATTCGGATATTTGATTGAGTTGGAAGTTTATCCAACTTTATACTGTACCATTGAGTATAAATCTACTATCTAGATTTATACTCAATGACTGTACTTATAATTGTAATTTCATCGTGCCCCTTTTTTTCAATATAAGAATTTTCAGTAGACATTGAAATTATTTCTGATATATTGGGAATCTATAGTTAAATCATTATGAATTATTGATATACGTAAGTATAATTAAAGTGTTAAAATACCGATGTTTACAAACATCGATGTTCAATTAACGATGTTCAGTTAACATCGATGGTACAGTTCGATGTTTTCATCGATGTTAAACATCGACGAAAACCTATCGATGTCCCATCCCTAGTATGCCGTAAGTACTAGCTGTTAACTTAACCGTAAACAGAACATAGAGTTTATGGATGCTGTATGCTTGTTAATAATTGTCATTTTGAATTTGAGTTTCAATGTTTTGAAACGTGCTGACCGTCTTGAATTATAATTTATTATATTATTTGAAATTACCGCTATTAAAACAGAGATCGATTCTGTATTCAATACTCTGATATAAATAATTGACGCTCTATGGAATGCGTATGTGTGAAAAAACTAGCCCACTATTATTTTCCCTTAATTTGTCTTACTTAAAAGATAGTCTTATACACTTATAAGATAATCTAATCTCGTTATCTAATATATATATATATATATATATGTAATTTTTCCAAATAATTTATGAATATATATTTCTATGAATTTGTCCCTAGAAGTTGAACATTTTACCGGTACGGGAAAAGGTTAGGCAATGAGTATGAACGAAAGCATTGAATTCCTATGGTTCAACTTTTACGGTACCGGTTACGGCATAAGGTACCGGTCAGTATAAACGAGCCCTAATTCTTTAATTGACAAACACTGACAAAAAGGCCCCGAGTTTTGGTCATAGAGAAATGAATACATCTATGTTTGACCATCTACATTAGATTTATACTCAATGGTTTGAGTGATGACTTTATCTATAGAGGGTAGAAACCAAAGATATTGTTATTCAAAATCTTTGGTGGAAACTCACTCCGTAAGTAAAAAGTGTCCATCAAGCTGGCTCACTGTAGATGACGCGCGTGTTGTGATTGGACTGAAGGTCAATCAGAATCAAAATGGAGATTGGAAATTGATCTGGAAACTACCTCCATAATGGAATAATTGCTTATATATTATTATTAGTCTATAAACAATGCTGAAATCTCAATTTTCAACGTTAATTTTTTGTTTTCTTGAATTTTATTTATAATTGATCTAGAACTACATAGAATTATTAATGAAATTATTCATAATGAATACTGAGTCATCGTGATAAGCAAGTGAATTGAAAATGGAACACCTTTTTTTCTTCACAGCAGTATGTAATGTAAGAAAATTTCTTCGGCCTTGAGAAATTGTTTGAAATTCAATAATTTCTTACGAAAGAGAGCTGACAACATTCAAACACTAACAAATTCTGAAAGTATTTCGTAGTATTCAATTGGAGTAAAAAAACTCTGGTTTTTTCTGTATATTTTATTAAAACGGTAATAATATAATAGTGAATTGATTCGAAGAGCTTTCAGCACCTTTTTATCATATACCTGCGTATAGTGCTACCTTCCGACAGCTCCTTGTGGATTAACCCGATACACCTTTTTAGATTTATTTTATCTTCATCGTGAATATAGTGTTTCAATTCATCAATATATTCATTTCAAGGCGCACTTTATTTTTATTTTTTAGTTACTCCAAATCGGTCTAGTGCGACTGACTGAAACTTCCTTTTTAGCTTCATGATTGCTTACCCAACCATCTGGTTTTTTTTTACAGTTTGAATTTCATTTTGGTAATGTGAAATATAATTTTTTATAATTCATTTTTTAATGAGCCTTCTGGAGGGATTACTATAGAATGAAAACATTTAACTACTTAATTGAATTAATTTAATGTATTTTAAGAGATCATAATTACAAATAAGAAATATATAGTATATAAATTTATACAATTGAATTAAAACAGACTAGATTTACGTTTTTCATATCTACATATTTAAGCCGGCCAACAAAATAATTCGTGTCAAGGTAGGTACGAGTAGGTATACTAAAGACATACACTTTCTTCAATTCAACTTGAAAACAAACATGATTAGTGATAACCAAACGTCAGGAAGTATTGGGTCAAATCTATAAGCTGAAACTGAATTGAGACAATAACCTAGTGTTATATTCTTAATATTTCACACAATTGTTATATTCTTAATATTTCACACAATAAAAGTCTTTCGTTTTTCTCAATGACTTTATTCTCAACTTCTCAACTCAACACACAACTACTCATAACTCGACTCAAAACTCAACTAACTATTTCTAGAACATTTCCTAACCTCAATTTCGTAACCATAGAATCTATAAAATCTTTTTCTAAATAAAATTATTATAACACTCGGCCTATCCTGACGTTAATGAATAAATTTAATAAACAGAATAATCTTGTAAATATTTTGGTGGTCTTCTTCTTCTTTCTTCTCGGATTCCTGGTGTGGCATCATAAGGTTCCCCTTGATCATCTTCCTGATTCTCTTCTTTGTCGTCCTCTTGTTCGTCTTCTTCTGGGTTTATATCTTTCTCTTCTGGATCTTCTTTCTTCTCTTCTTCTTCTGTTAATTCTTCGTCTTCCTCCATGGATTCTCCGTCTTCATCATTTCCATTTGCTTTCCATATTTTCAACTGACTTACATGTGCAGTGGTAGCGTGTTTATGGCTATCGTCACCAAGATAAGTAATTTGGTATGTATCTGACAGTAATATTTTTACAATGACAAACGGTCCCTTATATCGTGGTTGGAGTTTTGTGGATTCTCCAGTTGCTATCTTGTTGGTTTTCATATAAACTATATCTCCGACTTGGTATTTTGTTCCTGTATGTCTATGCTTATCGTATCTGTCTTTGGTCTTGCTCTGTTCGTTTCTGATCTTCTCTCGAATTTCTTCTTGGATTTCTTGTGGTGATCTATAATGTTCATTCTCTTCCGTCAAACTTCTCATAAGTCCATCATTGAATCTAGGTAAGTATCCATATAAGGCTTCAAATGGAGTCTTGTTTGTAGTCTTATTCACTGAAGTATTTATCTGTTTCTCAATCTTCTTAACCACTTGATCCCAATCTCTGCCTTCATTTTCTTCAACATTCACCTGCAACATAGGTATCAAGGTATTGTTAACTCTTTCAACCATACCGTTAAGCTTGTGGGTGTCTGCTGGAATTCAAGGTGTGTTTTATACCGTGTTTGTCACAAAATTCTTCAAATTTCTTGGATGTGAAGCATGTTCCTCTATCTGTAATAAGTCTAATTGGTGCACGAACTTGTCAATAAACTTCCTGAGCTTTGTTAATGTGATCGTTGTTGTAACATTTTTAGTAATCTCCAATTGCACATATTTAGTCAAATTATCAATTATCACTAAAATGTATTTGTTTCCTTTAATGCTGGTTATAAAAGGTCCTAAATAATCACAGTGTACTACTTCAAATGGTCTCTTTCCTGGTAGTATAGGATTTAGATATCCTTCCTGTTTTCCAACTTTATGTTTAGCTAAAATACATTCTAAGCACATTCTCAAATGATTTAATACATACTTTCTCATTCCAGGAAATAATAATATCTCTTGATCTTCTCTAAAGTTCTATCTAATCCTCCGTGTCCATCTAAATCATGATATTTTATTAATATCGATTTCCTCATCGTCGTTGGTACAACATACAAATGGTTTTCTTCACCATCTTTCTTTACCATCTTGTACAATATATTATTCTTCAAAATGTAGCTTTCGACTTCACCATTCTCTGCTTTGGTTCTCTCACCTGGCTTCATTTTCAAAATTTTTATTTTTCTTCTTAAGTTTTCATCTGATCTCTGCGTCAATAGGATTTCTTCCTCTCGTGATACAATTGAATATACTGAAAACTTATCATTTATTAGATCTTCTACATCTCCATCTGGTTCTTCTGTTGGTGCTCGGGATAGTGCATCCACATGCTGCATTGCTTCTCCTGGTTTGTATCTGATTTCATAATCATACTCACTAAGTGTATTACACCATCTGATTATCTGACTATTGTTGGTCTTATTCTTATTCAAATAACATAGTGCTTGACAATCTGTAACAACTGTAAATTTAATAGGCAATAATAAAAATCTAAGTCTTTCAATTGACCATATAATTGCTAACAGTTCTAATTTAGACGAATGATATGATTTTTCTGCATCTGTGGTCTTTCGACTGACTGCATATACCATTTTCATCTTTCCTTCCGCATCAGATTGGAGTAAAATTGAAGCTAATCCATCTTTACAAGCGTCTGTGTGCAATTCAGTTCTCTTAGCTTTTGGATTGAATATTTGTAATACAGGTTCCTTCATTAGAACTGATTTTACCTTCATGAAACTTTCCTCCTGTTCTTCGTCCCAATGAAATCTGTGATCCTTTTTAATAGTCTACTTAATGGTTCCACTATTAAGGCAAATTTGTATGAACCTTCTAAAAATCCGACAAGTCCTAAAAATCTTTTCATTTCATGAGTGTTACAAGGTCTAGGGTAATTAGCAATTGACTTTAGCTTTCTAGGTCCTGGCTGTAATCCTCTGTAAGAAATAACAAATCCCAAATAGTTAATCTCACCTTTTCCGAATTCACATTTTGATAATTTTAAAGTTAATTTTGCCTCTTTTAAAAGTTTCAGTACCAGTTCAACCTTTCCATCAGTTCTGTCCAATCACTTGCTGGAATTAGAATGTCATCTAGATAAAATATCACTATTTTGTTTTGATAAGGACCAAATATTGATTGCATTAGTTTAGAAAAATAGAATGGAGAATTCATCAAACCAAACATAGCTCTGGTAAACTGGCCGGTCTCATCTGGAGTGATGAGCGCTGTCTTCGGCTGTGCCTTCTCTGTCAAAGGAATCTGCAAGTACCCATGAGCGAGATCCAATGTTATAAATAACCTAGCTCCTACTAAAATCTCAGAAATATATCGTCAAAATTGGGAATAGGGAAATTAATTCTTTCTGTTTGACAGTTCAGTTTTCTATAGTCTACCACTAATCTGTGTTCACCTGTTTTCTTTTTGACTAATAGCACTGGTGAAGCATACGGTGAATTAGTCTCAGTTACGATACCAGCTTCCTTCCATTCACTGACAATTTCTTTTATTTTCTCTCTTTCCTCTTGGGTTGTTCTGTATGGTTTGCAAACAACAGGTTTACTATCCGGTTTTTCTTTAATATCCATCTCGATCAGGTCCGTCTTTCCAATTTCATGAATGTTCTTCGCTATTACATCTCTGTATTGATTTAAAATCTTCCATAATTCAACCTTCTGTTCTTGTGTCACTTCTAATCCTACCACAATTTCGTTCATTGTCACTTCTTCCTTGTTCCTAGTCTCAATAGTTTCCAAAGTCTCAATATTCAAAATTTTTCCAAATTCCTTCTCGATACTCACATTTTCTTCATTTTCACTTTTGTTTATAATGGGTAGAATGTAGTTTTCGTCTTCAATGCATGTTCTGATGAAATTGATACTTCTCTGTGGCAATCGGGTATTCTCTGCACCTTTAATTTCTTTAGTTTGGTTTTGTTCCTGGTTGATAAATATGTCCTGTAGGTGATCTCTATATGCAAAATTAAATTTGTCATCAATCTTATAGTAAATGATATGGTTCAATTCTGTGAAGTTTCTACCTATTATTACATCTACAGGTTGTACGTCATCTGGTACGACTCTGAACTGTAGATTATCCGCCTGAACTCCATCGATTTCTACTGACTCTACTATTATTCCACATGACTTTACAATACTTTGACTTTCATTACCAAATCCTTTTAATTCACAATCTTGAATTACTATTCTGAATTTTCCTTTTATGGCAGCTGTAGCTTTAATAGTGCAATCTGAACTACCACAATCTATCATCGAAATGTATTCTTCATTTCCTACTCTGACTTTCTTGATGTATTTATTGCAAGGACTAACAGAACCTAACATTTTAATTTCCGATTTCTCAAAATTTCTAGGTTTGGTACAGTGTTTAGGTGTATGTCCTACTTCATTGCATCTTAAACATTTAATTTCTCTTTTAGGTTTTGAACAATTGTAAGAAAAATGTCCCATTTCTGCACAATTATAACATTTAACTTGGTTAGATGTCGTTTTAGATTTACTACTATCAGTTTCAGTCTTGGTTTTCGTGACTATATCATTTCGGTGTTTATCTTTGAATTGAATTTGGGTCTATTTTCTCTTGCTTTTTCTATCCTGGCATTGACTATACGATTGTAATTAATAATATCTCCTAATAATTCATCTTCATCTACATGACTCTGACTAATTAAAAATTGGCTCAACTCTTTTGACAATAATCCTATAATGATTTGCTCTTTAATTTCGTTAAAATCCAAATCTAATTGTTTACACAGGGAAATTTTCTCATGAAAATAAACATTGATACTTTCTCCACGTACCTGTACTCGTTTTTGCATTTCGTTCCATTTCTCTGTTTTGGATTTATTGAATAGAAATGTTTTTCTGAAGCTCCTATTGAATTCAGACCAATTTCTAATCGATTCGATCCTACCTTCATACCAATATTTGGCTGCTCCAACAAGGTGACTTCTCGCTGTCTCAAATATAAATTCTGCGGGCCATTGATGAAGTGTTGCGGTTGTCTCCAATTTGGTTATCCATATTTGTGCTTGATGAGGTCCATCCTCACCATTGAAATTCTCGATAGTTTTACTTAGATCGGGCATCACATGGTAATTTTGAGCGGCATTTCTACTGGAATTCTGTTGTTGCATCATCGTGTTCATTAACATGGTATTTTGATGAATCAAGGTCATAATAGTACTCATCAAATCTGGTTTGGATGACTGAGGTTGGTTTGCATTCTCATCTTCGTTTGCTACTTGATCTTCACTCAGGTTTCTTTGGAAATTTTCGAAATCTTCTTCTCTTACCACGAGGTGTTCGCCATTTTGGGAGGCCATATTCTCGAACTTTCTCGTTGTATTCTAGGTAATCTTCTTTCTCACGTAGATATTTTGGGAATATCCCACTTCTGAATTGTTATATTCTTAATATTTCACACAATTGTTATATTCTTAATATTTCACACAATAAAAGTCTTTCGTTTTTCTCAATGACTTTATTCTCAACTTCTCAACTCAACACACAACTACTCATAACTCGACTCAAAACTCAACTAACTATTTCTAGAACATTTCCTAACCTCAATTTCGTAACCATAGAATCTATAAAATCTTTTTCTAAATAAAATTATTATAACACTAGTATTCTTTCTATTTATCTCTCCAACAATGAGGCAAGTTTTTTTTTCACAGTGACACTTCTATTTAATCGTAAAAAAACTTCTCTTTTATACATTTTTTACAATTAATAGAACACCTGGACATTTCATAATATAAAACTTCATCAATTTATATTTCAATATGATTGCAACTTACATATTGTTTTCAACTGAAGATTTTGACAGCTCATAGTTTAAAGGTATCCCTATGATTACCCATATATTTTATTGCCGGGTCCATCGTAATAAATGACACAATCATCTCTCTTGTAACTATTACTGATTGTTTTGATAAACTCCTAAATTATGGACTAATTGGCCAGTGCTATATCAATACTTTCAAGGCAGGACATTTCATAAAAGAACTATGAAAAATAATCAAACAATTGGTGGGGATGGTAAACTGTATATTAACCCTTGCGTGTATTTCATATGATGGATAAGAATAAATGAATTGCTGTTCAATGGTTAGGTAAGCATCATCACTCAGTTTCTTCCTGATCAGGGGAGTAATCTTGACCTCCCTGTTGGTAAGAAATTTGCCATATAATTTGAAAAGCTCTTTCTTGAAGTGCAAATGACAAACATAAAATGTTGCCGTTAGATCCATATCCAAACATTGTTTCTACTAATTAAATCCTTCAGACCTCTGTAAAAAAAAAACAGAAAATTCGAGATAATTCACAAAATGATAATAAGTAGTATTGAATGCAGATCCATGAAAGAAAGAATATTTTATTTACATACTATTGGTCGAAGAAATGAGTGCTACCTGCCAAAGTGAGTGCCACCTGCTAAAGTTTTTCAGATATCTGAAACGCGGACAGCTTATTATGATGGTGGCGGAGGGTATTTTCACGATTTTATTATTCATTGCACTGATAGAGATTGTAAGTTTTCGATAATTTATCTGAAAGAAATTATCTTCCAAGATTGATAAAAAGTTGTTGAAAAAAGTAAACTCAATATGATGGCTATATGAACTCCATTATTACTGAAGTAAGAATCTACGTTATCTATGTATGGCAGTCTCAGTTTCTAAACCCTCATGACAAGCATTGTTCTTGTTTCAACATCATAGGTTAAAACTATCGGATTTGGGATGGAATCATGTAAAATTCTGCAAATAAGAGAACTCAATCAACTTCTGATATTTTGTGTGTTATGTTTAATTTGAGATTAGGTTTGTTCATTCATGGAGGCGGTTGTATTAGTATCACACTGTTCCAGAGTACCTTACGTTAGTACTATTCAAAATGTTTAAATAGGGATGTAGGCATTTCATATGAGCTCGTACATTTTTTATTCGGCATATTTTTTATGACTGTGTGAATCTCAAGGGGAGTGCAGGTATAGCAAAATATGCAACAATTCTGATTCAATTTCATAATCAATCAAACAGAACAATCTCAACAATATATCAAATATATATTAAAGTAACTATAATACAAATATAAAATTTACAAAACTAATGACTAGCAAATCTGGTAAAACCGATATACATCTCGGTCATAACTCAGTCGTAATTTCATCCTGAGGTCTAAAACCTAACTGTAAGAAGTCATCATCAATCAGCCACATACTGTTGAGATATTCCTTGCTACTTTTCCATATGGATGGATTGAATTCTGTTGTTGGTGCATTGCTGGAAACTAAAGAATACTGAAATTTCCACTGTGGATTGAAGGAAGATAAACATCTCGAATCATAATTTGAATTAAAATTATGTATTGCAATATCTTGAAGACTTGTCGATGCTGTCAGGGGTTGGTCTGGTTTGAAAGTTGACATCGTTGTTGACCCTTTCAGATCTTCCGTAGAATCCTGTTCTGTAACCGCTGGTTTTTGGAGAAAATTTATAAGTTGGGCAACCTGTCCTTGGGAATACCCACTGATTCGTTTGTATCGTTGCAACGTTTGCTCCGCCCATGCGAAAAGGTGTTCCCAGTCGTCTGGAACAGTAATTTGTTCGGGGTTTCTGTTGAGTAAAATAAGAATTTTTGTGAGATCCCTCACAACTGGTCTATACGCCTGGATAGAACAGTTATCACTTTCTCTTGAAAGATCTCTTACTCTTTTTCGAGTATCATTCAGCATATCCAAGAATATTTGAGCGTATGGCTTGAACCCTTCCAATTGTTTGAAAAATTCTCTTCGTTTCTCCAGAGAATCTTCTATATCACTCGACGATTCTATGCTTGCCGTAGTTTTCTTTCTCCGATATTTGAAATATAGTAGTGTTCCCGTTACCATCATGAGGCATATAATCGTTCCTGTAAGGATACCAGTTATAATAGCTAAGAGATCATAAGATAGACCCATAAAATTTCCATTGGGTATACAAATCAATCCCATGTATTCGGAATATGTGCTCCAGGAAGGTTTATGACCGAAGGGGCAGGTATTCACACACTTTCTTGAGGGAAACATAATCATTTGCGGGCATTTCACACATCCTGCACGGCCACATTTCAGGCATGCCGAATCACCACAATCTGAAAAAAAATAAAAAGTTATATCATAGTAAGGAATGTGTAATGCACTATACAATACTCTCATTGTTACCATTTGAATTAATTATTTTATCAATGAATTATCATATTATTACTATCACAGTTTTTCAGGAATTGTGGTATGTTCAATTGTCAACAACACGTTTCATTCCTCGAAAGAGCACTGAAATGGCCATTTAGAAACTGAGACATTGACTGAGGGCTTAGAGGGAGATATTGTAAGAATATTTCATTGACTTCTCTAAAACTTTTGACCAAGTTATACATGAAGTACTCTTAATGAGGCTCGACATTTATGGCATAAGAGATATTTGGATGGATTTAATTAGGAGTTATTTGTGAGGGCGCTTTCAATATGTTGAGTTGAAGATGAAGGAATCGACTATAGGCAATTTGCATCTTTGTATGGCGGAATTCGACATTTTCGTTGAGAAAGAATACGAATTCGCTGCCATTTCCCTGTGTTTTACATGATGATTTTGGGGTATAATTTCTGTTTTTTTGCGATGGCAAAATGTTGATTTATAATACTCAATATCGGAAATGAATTTTGAAGGCCCAGGAGTACAATCTTCTTTACGAAATTCACATTCACATACTCAGTGTTGTGTAGTAGGTTGCCACCATAGGTAAATTAAAGTATATGGTTGCCACAATGCTTATTATAACACATACGATTCCTAATGGAATTATAAAATTTAATAATTTTATTCATTTCCTAATAAATGGTTGAGAGAGAACGGAAGCAGATATGGATTAATAGAGTTAGAAGAGTTTGGTAAGGATGTTTGTTTGATTGGAGATGTTATCATAATTTCATTCATTCAAAAATTTAATAATGATGGTACTTCCAAGCAATGGCAACCGACAAAATCCCATAAAATATGTAGTGCTCATTTCATAGAAAATGCCAAGAATAATATACCTGTGATTGTCCTTATAACCCAACGATTTTTCCAAAGGTTAGTTCGGTTTCAGTTATCTATGTCTAATCTCATTTTACTTATTTCAGATGTATAAAAAAGTGGTTAATTCCATTATGGGAGTGGAGAGATTTCAAAGAAAAATAGAACGACCAAGAAGAAAGTATGTGTCGAAAGAATAATCTATTGTTTAATCTTTAATTGAAAGAGGTGATGATAATAATTCAATTCAAGTGGAAAGAGGCCAGAAGGATTTTTCATGTCAAATTGATCTGTATGATTCAGATGAATATCTGTATTGCTGGTATTTTCTCCGATAGATTCAATTTTCTTGTTTCAATTTTAGCTTATAGCAGCCATGGAAATTGTAAACTCAATGTTGAAAATAGATCAGTACTTGTTTTGATGTAAATTAAACTTGGCTTATCATTTATGTCATTAGGAGTTTTATTTCAACTACATTAATCGAGTTGCCAAAGAATTTTTTCTTTTCTTTTGGAAGAACTAGTACAAAAAACAAAAATTTTCATATTTTGGCCTAGTCGAGAAGTGTGCTTACGGTTGTTTCAACATTGTAAGGTGGCAAATTTATCGAAGTTTGTCTCATTACTTTGGAAGTAATGAAACCAGTCTGATCTATAATGTTGTAAACATGACCAGCTTTCTTCAAAGCTAGTCCTTTTTCTTCATTTTCTTTGGAAAAATTACCAAAATTTATTTTCAAAAATCCAAATGATCTTTCAATATCATTCCTTCTTCTGGGTAAACTCACAAAAATACTTTCCAAAACAACTGAAAAGTTCTAGGAAATCTAGTGTTATAACTAACCTATTGACAAGTCTTTCCCAGAAAAAATGCCGAAAGTCGCCACCAGATGTCTCATTTAAGATTTATGCAAACCTCCTATAGATCTACGATGACGGAAATAATAAGAGGTGTTATTCAGGGTAGCATCTTGGGTCCACTTTTCTACCTTATTTATGTCAATGACATGTCTGCCAGAAATTCTAAGCAGGAAGTTTTTTACTCACATACTCAGCTTATCGATTAGCCCCAATGGTAAGCCAGTTGAGCTCTAATTATCATACCAAATTTCTTGGCATAACAATTTATAAACACCTTCAGTAGCCCGAACATATTACTGATCTTCAAGAAGAGGTAGTATACTTGATCTACAGATCTTTATAAACTTCATCTTGAATATATTTCTCATTGCGAATTTCTATATTCTAAATAGGTATAGATATAGCATGTGGGCTATCTTCCTAGAACATAACGCCATAACTCAGGAGGGATTGAAAGTTGCAAAAATATAAAATACCAGGTATCTAATGATGCCATAATATACTGGGTATGTCAATTTTAATAAGGATGTAGAAGTCAGTTTCCGGTACAACCAATAGATGTAGGGGTCCAAAAATATTTTAATAATGAAGATCATTTTCTCAAACCACAACATGCAATTCCGATTACGTTTCTATCTACAATACGGATTTGTAGATCATGTATGACCACGATTTAAATTGTTTACTCTTAATTGTACATTCCTCTAACATTCAGTGTTATGCTTCAATAACAAAAAAACTTTTCATTAAGTAATAATAAAAATAATCCCCAGACCCCTGAAATGATTTATTCGCTCTCCTTATGTTTACTATTCTTCAGTGAGCAACATTCCAAAGGCTTTTTCACGAACATTTCGGCAATTCCTTTAAACAATGCTATTTGTACACACCCAACCGTCTCGATAACCAGCCAATAGATTAACGGTTTAATTAAAATTGATTCGTATTTGGGTTATGTTTAGAAAGCATATAAAACACCTCCGAAATTAAATATCTTCTACTCAGTCAGTTACTACAAATCAACCGGAATGGCGACAAGCTGATTGAGAAGACGGTATTAATTAATAAAATGGCAGAAACTCATTGCTGACTCATTTATGACCGCTTAAATTCAAAACTCTACAGGTTCACCTTGATCAATTAAAGTCAAACAACTCGAGAAATGTGCATGAAAAGGAGGCACAGAATAATATTTGCTTCACCGACTACGATTATCTAGTTCTATCCTATTTATTTCAAGTGTAGGAGTTTCTATTATGGGTTGATAATAGAACACTTCGAATCGTCTATTGTGCTCTCAAATTTATACTTTAAGTCCAGGAACTCCAATTATTGGTCTTAATGCTCTTGAAGGTGCTTTGAAAAATAAAGCATTAAAAATTCACCATTAATATTCCACTCCAAGACAAAAAATATAGAGATGCAGTGAAGTAAGTGAAGTTAGCAGCTCTTGAGCGTTTGTTACAAAATTCTTTCTTTCACACTGGAACATTGCAATAAATAAACAACTGACACAGAAAATGCAAAAGAATCAACAAATATAGGGTGAGCCGAGTTTGAGTGCCTATTAGACGTTTTTGGAAAACTGGACATATTTGAAATATGAAAATAGTTCCAAATTCTTCACTGTGCCAAAATATTTCTGGAACCTAAGCACTTTCGTTCATACAAGAAAAAAACATTCTTTTGCATTCGCGGTAAATAAAATGTATACTATTGGAAGCTGTATTCGAGAATGTAGTGTGTAACTGAAAGCTCACAATTTAAAATTATATCCCAAGTCTCATTATTTAAAAAGAGACGGTTTATGTCGTTGAAAAATAAAGATAAAGAATTATAATAAGACCTGTTAATCGTGAATTAATCATGGGATAATTCATCCTCTATGATCACAGACTATTCTCATGCAATAGATTAGATAAATTTGTCTCTACGTACAACATAATCCAGAAAAACTTAAATAACTTAGAAATTACCGAGTTTAGGATCAAGATCATCTTAGAGTAATATCCTTATTTTTCGCAGGATCCAACGCAATCATAAAAAAATAGGGTTCTAATTTGAAAAACAGAAGTTATAGCCAATTTGTATTCACGATTTCCAACACAAAATTTGAAGCACCCTGTGCTGATATTTACGAAATTTAAAAGCTGCCTGACCTTTCCATATACTCATACCTTGACAATATGAGAACAGTTTTAGCTCAGATATTGAGAGAAAGAAAAATTCTTGTATAAAGAAAATATTTTAGCTCGGTAGAGAATTTCGAACAATATCAATTTTCAGATTACAAATATGTCCAGTTTTCCAAAAATGTCTTATAGGCACTCGAACTTGGGCAACCCTGTATAAGGTATTTCAAAGGACAAGAGCTTACTGGAAGAAATATAGGTTTGTTTCTTCATTGTGGCGGTTGTATTTGTATCCCATTGTTCCACAGTGAGAGAAAAAACTTGGGAACAAGAACAAGAATTTCCTTTTAGGAACAGCTATTGAAGTGAATAAAAGAAGAAAGTGTAAAGGGAAGATTAGGCTTCAAAAACTCATATAAAGACCCATTATTGTAGACTGAATATCAGGTTGTCAACGAAATGAAGTAAGCCAGAAATAGACAACAAAATTACCAAACTCAGCTCTAACCTTAACAGATATTTCAAAATGAATTCAGTGGGAATATTTTTGCGTGGGAGTGCATATACATGCTTAGGAATCCATGAATGACCATTCTTTCGTAAGAATATCATTTTATGATACTACTTCTTCTATTTATCGTAGCATTTTGCGTTTATAGGTATGTATCCCAATTCTGTAGTAAATAATGATAATCGATGACTTGATTCGGATTCAGTGTCCCGTCCACAGATATTTTCGTCACATTTCATCCTGGAATATCCATTATGGATAACGTTCATGTGAGTAATAATGATGGAACGCAACAGAAGATGCGAGAGCAGACGTTGTACCGTTGGTCGCAACTGACCTAGAAGAAACTGAGGAAGAATTCTTCTGTTGAAACAAATGCTCCGCAACGAAGAACGTAGACCACATCGATTGATTAACCCAGATATGCCGGTAGTTGCTCAGCCAACTCACCGTCTCCGACTTCACAATAAAATTTCAAAAAACAAAGAGGATTCACGCTAATTTATCCTCGATTGTTACACCTGTCGATTCACATTCCACGGCCATTTCACGGATGTTCCACTTCTATGGTTAGGAATGAAATAACGATTTTTTTTGTTTCCACACATATCGGTATGCATAGAATACGATTCGGAAGATCCTATGTTTATCAGTTTATAAATCTGATATTATGTCGTCACTCATTATGTATTATGTTAACGGAATCGATTTTTGAATAACAAATATGTTGGATGCCATTTATGTGTATCTATGTGTGTGTGTGTGTGAGGAAAAGGAAAACAATTCTAGGTTGAATACTTAGGAACTTTCACTGCATACAGTGGAAGGAATTATTTAATCGTGATTTGTGAAGAAAACGAAATGTTAATAATGCTGACGTTCTTTATAGTTGGTAGCGTTGCCATATCATTGGCGTGGTTTTTTATCTTTAACGACGAATGAATTTCGTAAGCCAAAGTCACGAAGAATCTTTTTTATTGTATCTAACACTCTTGAACTTCTTGAATCGAAATCCTTGCGACGATGAGAATAAGATAGAAGACCAGAATAAAATGGTCTCGACCCAGATATTTCTGGTACAACCTTGACTTTCAAATTACAAAAAAAAGGGTAATTCACGAAAGGTTACTTATTAGATGCTTCTGGGCTCGTTTCTGGAGAATTAAATTAATTCGATTTGAGTGAGTATCAGATTGTATTAAGACTTCCAGGTTGTAATTTCGACCAGGTGCGAATTCCGAATATTTTTTATAGAACAGGGTTATAAAAAGATTTGACTATACAAAATAGAATCATGTATTCAATAATTGGTGGTATATGAATTCATATTATACAGGGTGAGTCTTTGACCACTCTTTAACCATAGTTTCTTGACGTCAAAAAAAACATTTTTTTCCTATAACATTTTTCCAAATTTGGCCCCGTTCAATTGATATAGGATGTTGAAATTTCATAAAAAAATTAAATTTTCACCTGTAATATTCAAACGACAATATCAATTGAAATGATCCCTTGCAGAAAGTTTCTGATAACAGTCATGCTTATTTTGGAATTAATAGATTTATTCCATTTCTTGTGGGTTTCTCACTACTACTGTACAGGTTGGTTAAATTGCATGAAAAACAAATATAGTCTTTTTTGCAGATAAAATCATTCTTCATCTTTTTTCCTAAATTGCACCTAAATATTTGAAGTAAAAAGGAATTAAATCGATATAATCATCTCATGAAACATGAGTGAGTGAATCATTTCATAGAGGGAAAAAAATGTTTTTAAAAATTCAGATTCAATAGTGGATGCTGTGGAAGGTCATTCAAACTAAACTGAACTAGAGAGGGGTATTCGCCAATGTGAAAACTTAAAATGCATATTACTTTTCAACGCAGCTAAATATGGAAAAACGGTATGGAAAAATAGTTTCTTTTGATCTTAAGGACCTATGGTTTAAATTAACGCAGTGGTCAAATACTCACGCTGTAAATTGAAAGTAACTATTCAAATCGCGATTAATATAATGAAGTAACGAACGAAACAAAGGGTATTGATATCATCCGTTGATAGGAAACTACGAAAATGAAATTTGAGAGTACGCAAGATACAAATAACGTCCATACATGCAATTTTTTTTTTTAATCTTACAGATATATTATGAGCTATTATGTATTAAAATAAGTTGTTCTTGGAATTTTTAAAAAATATTGTAGTGTGCCGATTTCTACGAAATTTCGCAAGCTTATTTTCTTCAACCTGATTCAGACATCTTGTAAAAACTTGATCCAATGCATATTTCAGGAGTTATTGAGGACACCAAATTTCTGAGGCTCACTACAAATGAACCATTCAACGGATTTGGCCCAGTATATATATATATATTATTTTGAATCCCAAAAATAAAAATGTTCTATCGAGAGGTTTTTTGGCTGACAATATTTAGTTAGCAAATCGGAAAAACTACATGATGGACCGTTGGGCAGTCGAAAATTTTTCATAGTTGAAGTCTCTATGGTGTCATCCAACTTCATCCCAAAAATAAAAATGTTCTATCGAGAGGTTTCGAGATATTGAAATATGCTATATATATATCGGAAAACCATATGATGGACCGTCGGGCAGTCGAAAATTTTTTCATAGTTGAATTCTTATGGTGTCATCCAACTTCATCCCAAAAATAAAAATGTTCTATCGAGAGGTTTCCGAGATATTGGAAAATGCTATATATATATCGGAAAACTACATGATGGACCGTCGGGCAGTCGGAAATTTTTTCATAGTTGAAGTCTCTATGGTGTCATCCAACTTCATCCCAAAAATAAAAATGTTCTATCGAGAGGTTTCGAGATATTGGAAAATGCTATATATATATCGGAAAACCACATGATGGACCGTCGGGCAGTCGAAAATTTTTTCATAGTTGAATTCCTTATGGTGTCATCCAACTTCATCCCAAAAATAAAAATGTTCTATCGAGAGGTTTCCGAGATATTGGAAAATGCTATATATATATCGGAAAAAATAAGCGTTCGGGTATTTCCGACAAACGGTCTGCTGGATTTGGTCTGTTAAGATCACACCCGTTAAATTAACGCAGTGGTCAAATACTCACGCTGTAAATTGAAAGTAACTATTAAAATCGCGATTAATATAATGAAGTAACGAACGAAACAAAGAGTATTGATATCATCCGTTGATAGGAAACTACGACAATGAAATTCGAGAGTACGCAAGATACAAATAACGTCCATACATGCAATTTTTTTAAATTGGAATTTTTAAAAATATTGTAGTGTGCCGATTTCTACATGAAATTTCGCAAGCTTATTTTCTTCAACCTGATTCAGACATCTTGTAAAAACTTGATCCAATGCATATTTCAGGAGTTATTGAGGACACCAAATTTCTGAGGCTCACTACAAATGAACCATTCAACGGATTTGGCCCAGTATATATATATATATTATTTTGAACTCTTGGCAGGCATATAGATCAGAGGTTAGTGACGGGGTGTCATACAATTCAATGGCATAAAAGCCCCTGTAAAAAAAACCCTGGCTCCCCGTCTAAGTGTGAAAATACAAAAATAAGCTGAATTATATTTTAGGGACTTCTTTCTTCAAGAGTGGTTTTCTATTGATGGAGACAGAGACTTCTTTAAGTTGCTAACATCGAATCTGGAAATAAAAAGACAAAAGCAGAAAAAAGAACTGAATAACAAAAATACGTATCATATTCGTTTGAAATTTCTAACCCATTCCAAGATAGAGTCGGAAACATCATTAATAGCCCTAAAGCCATCTTGAAATTTATATATGGGACAACTATTGATGAGATGAGGTATTGTTTCTTCTGCTTCTCCACATTCACAACTTGCGCTTGGAACTGAGTTCCATCTAAATAGCATGCTATTGGTACGACCATGACCTGTTCTCAAACGATTAAGAACTGTCCAAATTTTTCTTGGAAGATCAAAACCAGGAATTTTTTCAGAAGGATCAGAAACGAGATACTTATTGAACATTTCGTAAGAGTTCTACTCAGTCTTCCATAATTCTTTATCACTTATGTTGATATTGAAGAACGTATTATGCCATAATGGTTTACGTGACTTCAATCTAGGAATTCTATTTTGTGGAATATATGAAATAATTGGGAATAAATTGGGAAAGGATGATATTTGTTCTAAGAATTCAGAGCTGCAGTTTGTCTGCGAATATGGGGAGGGACAATGTTAGACAAAACTGGTAACCAATGAACCGGTGTTGATCTTATGGTGCCAGTAATTACTCTAATGGATGTATTCAATCGTGCATCAATTTTTTGTGTATGTGCACTATTAAACCAAACAGAGCAACAATACTCAGCTGCAGAAAAAACTAGGGCTAGAGATGCTGTGCGAAGAGTGGAAGCATCAGCACCTTTGGCCCAGTAATGTACTTGTATAAGGCCAAGCAGTCGGACGGACGGATACTAAATTCTGGCCACGGATTCTTCATCAGGAAGTCGAATCCAACCGATTGAGATTATTTTTTAAAATAACAGACATTTGGGCAAAATGACTGTATGCTGTACTACCATAGAATAAGCGCGTAAAAAGCAATAGCCTCTGTCGAGCAAAGCTGAACACAACATGGTTTGAGACCATTTTCGGCACTATATTAAGTAGTAAAGCATTGACGTGACGTCAGGAGCTTTTGCGTGCTTGTTTAATACTCGCTTCCCGGCCTCTGGACCAGTGTGATATTAAAGCAACCGTCATATGAACGAACAAAACAATATCATAAATTAGAAATACTACTTACAGTTTTCCTCAAGTTTTGATCAAAGCTCGAATTCTTTGTTCTCAGAAACAACCAAAAGAAAGTATATCTTTTACATCGAAAATCATATAGTAAATTATATCATCCCACAGTAAGCTCTTGTCCTTTGAAATAACTTATTAGGTCGAGTCCAAATCAAACGATAATTATTGAGATCTTTTCAAAGGGAGAGGAAATTCTTGACACATCCAACAATTTGACAAATACGATAACATAGCAATACCAATAACGATGATCTCAAACTAGACTGCCTAGCCTATCAAAATTTTTTAAAGGTCCGAGATGTTACAAACTATGAACTCATTGCTTCTTTTAATAAGATGGTACAATACAAGATGTTCTGAATATCAATTATCTCCTTATACATTCAAAATTTTACGGATCTGGGATGAATATTTTATGAGATATCAAGTAATAAAAATTAAATTTTTTTTATTTTAATTTTTTTTAAATATTCTGATTTTAATTATTTTTAAATATTCTAGCGTCAATCAAACAACTTCCAAGTTATGAATTCATCGGATAACTGCTGAACTAGTCGTCGGATTTGCGAACTTGACCGAGATATTTGGTCAGTTAATCTATTCTGAAAATATGGAAATTCTAGATCATCTTTTTCGGAAAATATAGAGTATACGGCCGGTCAGACATACTACGTTTAATCCTGTATTCTTCATCAAGAAGTCAAAGCCCATCGATCGAGATCATTTTTGGCTCGATATTAGAAAATTACAGATATCTGGCAAAATGATATGGGGCTGTTCTGTTAAAACAAACGCGCAAAAATACACTGTAACTTTGTGAATAATACCCTTTGCAAATTCCTGATGGGGTTGCAATCTTCTCCAGGGGGTTGCTAGTAGAAAGAGGCTTTGTATCCCAGATAATGTTATTTCGCCGCATAGCAACTATATTACGCGCAATTCTTGAGATCTGCCAAAACACTCTTTCTCTCGCTCCTACTACTACCTTTTTGGCGCTCTTGTTCACCCGAACAGAGTGCCTATCATTTTGCCCGAATGTCTGTAATTTTGGAATATCGAGCCGAAAATGGTCTCAATCGATTGGGTTCGACTCCCTGATGAAGAATTCGTGGCGAAAGTTGAGTCTGTCCGGCCGTCCGGTCGGCCGGCCGTATCCTCTCTAGCATCCAAATCAGCTAGAGTTTTCATATTTTCAGAATAGGTTAATTGTCCAAATATCTCGGTCAAGTTCGTTATTGGGCCAAATCCGTCGGATGGTTCAGTAGTTATGAGCATCTGAAATTTTGTGTCCTCAATAACTACTAGAATATCCATCCGACCAAGTTGATACTTGGAATGTTATTGAGGAGGCTGAAACAAAACAGCTTGCAAAATTTCGCTGAAATCGTCACCCTAGAAAATTTTTAAAAATTCCTAAAAAAAAAAAATTTTTAATACGCAATATCTCCTAAGACTTCATTTAGATTTGAATAAAAATCCGTACATATATTGAGGCTACCGATATCTTACTCATCCTCAAATTTCATTGTCGTAGCTTTCCCCTTCTGAAGATATGATCATTTTTTCATTTACTCAAGAGAAAAATAGAAATGTCATGAAGTCCGAGCTTTGTCATTGAAATCTTTCAATCACAGATCGATATTTGTTTGACAACTTGCGGACCTAGATATCAGTGTCAGTTGGCGTAATATCAATCAAAATTTTCATAGAATTCATAGAGGTAAGGAAAGAGAAAAGCACAGACGTAATATTAATCAAAAAATTTTTTATCATAGAGAAAGAATTTGATGGCGTTGTCAAAACTCAGGAAAGCAATAACGTAAGTTTTTAGGAGAAGCATAGAACAAAATTTGGTGAAAATTATGAGTAGTTATTTTCAAATTGAGATAAAGGTTTGTTTATTCATTAGGCTTTCATATTTGCATCACATTGTCCCATAATACGGAAAAAGACTATTGTTCATCCGATCAGAGAGCTTATAGATTTGTTAAGGTTTGAATATTTACTCGCAGGTAGCTCAACAAGAGCGCCAAAGCAATCTGACCTCACGTCAGTGCTTTCTAAATTTTTTCTCTTATGCTGACCTGTAACAGGTATACTAATTTTCTAGCGTCAATCAAACATCTTTCAAGTTATGAATTCATCAGATAACTGCTGAACTAGTCGTCGGATTTACGAACTTGACCAAGATATTTGGACAGTTAATCTATTCTCAAAATATAAAAGCTCAAGTTTACATTCTTCAGTAGATAGAGAGTACTCACATTCTCCATCAGGAAGTCCTAACGGTTGGGTTCGACCATTTTCGGCTTTACATTCGAAAATTACAGACATTTGGGCAAAACGATCGCACGCTGTTCTACTAGTTTCATGAAATAGAACAAGTGGGCAAAAATATTCTGAAAACGGATGTCAAATGAATCCGGCAATGACTGTCATTCATATCAGAAGTCGCTGCAACCTGAAATGCAAATTGAAAAGCAACCAAGTTTGTTGATTCACAGTCCTCCGGGTAGAAATTTTGGCTCCGTTTTCTAGAACTACGTTTTTTCTCTAGGTAGATCAGAATCTCAATGATTTTACTCAATACGGTATCATGCCGCGAACTTTTGGATATCCCTTCGTAGCTTTAAAGCAATATTCTGTTCATACGGTCAGAAAAAATTTTAATTCTACGCTCTCCTAGAGACATTTTGTGAAAGAGAAGTGTAAAGATTTCATCGTCATGCCGAATTGACCTAATTCTGGCAAACGCACCATTCCATCCAAGCAAGTGAAGGAATAAAAACACACATTCAAAAGCAGGTAGTCGACGGAGTCTCATGAAGCTTTTATAATACTCAGGTACTTCGAGATGCTCATAACAGGCAGGAAATTCATCATTCTACAGCCTCGATTGAAAAATTATTTATTTATCACAGGAAGACGATTTGAAGCTTTGAAAAAAATGTATAAAAGAGGCGACAACACGAACCTATCGCGACTTAACTCTAACATTGTCGACGTTATATTATACCATTCTGGAATAATACGTTCTTCAATATAAACATAAGCGATAAAGAATTATGGAAGATTGAGTGGAATTCCTATGAAATGTTCAATAAAAATCTCACTTCTGATCCTTCTGAAAAAATTCCGGGTTTTGATCTTCCAAGAAAAATTTGGACAGTTCTTAAGCGCTTGAAAACAGGTCATGGTCGTACCAATAGCATGCTATTCAGATGGAACTCAGTTCCAAGCGTAAGTTGTGCATGTGGATATGCAGAAGAAACAATAACTCACCTCATTAACAATTGTCCTATACAGGGTGTTCGGCACATGGACCGTCAAATTTTTTGGGGCGTTGGTAGGGTCATTTGCTACCTTTTCAGTCTTGGAACCAGGGTCCTTAGTATTACGGTTACGGAGGTATGATTTTTTTATTAGGTTTTTCTAAATTACCCAGAATGTACCCTTCGAAGCCCCATAACTTTTTTTGCGTGTGCTTTTACATGAATTTTTTTAATTATATTAAGTCTACATGAGTGTGTGTTTAAAAAAAAACGTATTTATTGTTACAGATAACACCACAAAATTAACACGTGGGCCTTTTATTAAAAACAAAAATTATGAAAGTATGAAAACATCTCCACTCCTATTGAAATTTAAAAAAAAGTTACAGCTAATACAAACTTAGTTTTATTTTAAAATGTTTTTTGGTTTATAACGTTGCTAACCATATGCTATTTACGTAAGTCAATAAAAAAAATAAAACTGCAAATAAGGTTTTAGTCAGAAGAGTGAAGAAAGTCGCACCCAAATAAAAGTACGGATTTCGACACAACACAGCGAGTAAGGAAATTTTACCTGCCCGTTTTAGACGCGTGTGAATTATTATTACTATTTCTGTCCTTAGGTTGGATTGGGTTAGTCGCCGCTGACTTGACCCTACCGTCATTCGAGTTTTAACTGTCTCTGCTGTTGGTAGTATCTGTGCCGCGTTGTTCAGTTTTTTAAATTTGTATTTTTTTGTTTTTGTTACTTTTATCGACTTTTTGCTACTGTTGTAATTTTGGTTGTTGATATGCCTAATTATATTATGATATGGCTGATATGGCCATATGCCATCACCATATCAGCATACTCAGCGTTGGTGAAATTAGGCATATAAACAACCAAAATTAAAACAACAGTAGCAAAAAGTCGATAAAAGTAATAAAAACAAAAAAATACAAATTTAAAAAACTGAACAACGCGGCACAGACACTTCCAACAGCAGAGTCAGTTAAATCTCGAATGACGGTAGGGTCAAGTCAGCGGCGACTAACCCAATCCAACCTAAGGACAGAAATAGTAATAATAATTCACACGCGTCTAAAACGGGCAGGTAAAATTTCCTTACTCGCTGTGTTGTGACGAAATCCGTACTTTTATTTAGGTGCGACTTTCTTCACTCTTCTGACTAAAACGTTATTTGCAGTATTATTTTTTTTATTGACTTACGTAAATAGTATATGGTTAGCAACGTCATAAACCAAAGAACATTTTAAAATAAAACCAAGTTTGTAATAGCTGTAACTTTTTTTAAAATTTCAATAGGAGTGGAGATGTTTTCATACTTTCATAATTTTTTTTTTAATAAAAGGCCCACGTGTTAATTCTGTGGTGTTATCTGTAACAATAAATACCTTTTTTTTTAAACACACACTCATGTAGACTTAATACAATAAAAAAAATGCATGTAAAAGCACACGCAAAAAAAGTTATGGGGCGTCGAAGGGTACATTTTGGGTAATTTAGAAAAACCTAATAAAAAAATCATACCTCCGTAACCATAATACTAAGGACCCAGGTTCCAAGACTGAAAAGGTAGCAAATGACCCTACCAACGCCCCAAAAAAATTTGACGGTCCTGTATATAAATTTCAAGATGATTTTAGGGTTATTCACGATGTTTCCGATTCTTTCTTGATATGTGTTATAAATTTCAAACAAATCCAATATGTATATTTTGTATTCAGTTCGTTTTTCTGCTTTTGTCTTTTTATTTCAAGATTCGATATGTGAATTGAAGAAGCCTCTGTGTTTATTATTAGAAGACCCTCAAATATATTTAAGTTTATTTTTGTACACACAATAATATTTATGAGGGGAGTCAGGGTTTTTTGTTTACTGGATTTTTTCCCTTGGGGTAAACCAAAAAAATAACTGGATTAGTGTCTTTTTGCTAGTAGCAAACGTTAGGTTAATTTCAATATTGTAACTTTTTTGGTGCTTGTGAAAAAAATTGTTATACAAATTTTTTGTAGATACTCCCTTTGAGGGGCTGTATCCTAACAAGGGATGCTTCAAAGAAGTTTCTTTATATGAAAGATCCTATCTTTTTTTCGATGAGGAATCACCTCCTTAAATATTTTACACTTATTTAGTTAAACCCTGTATATAGAACATATATTATAACCAAGTACAACAGTAAAATGTTAATTAGTTCGAAATGACTTCATTGTACTATTACTAAAATTATGCACTATCCAAATCATTCTGCAGTATAGTAAAAACTTAAAAACAATTGAAGATGGTAAAAAAGTGGTGTCTAATTTTTAACTAATAATTTTTTTGGATTTTTGAAAAAAGATCCTAAAAGAGGAGTAAATTTACTAAAGAAAAATTCTGATTCCTGAAACCGTACCTACATAATTAATAATTTAATGTAATCGTTGTTCTTGCGGCGTATTCAGGTTAAACCTTAGACTATATATATATATATATATATATTCTTTTGAACTATATTTGAGATATGATTTATATTCCTGCAATATTATTTCAGGGTAATTCATCAAAATTTATTCGATTATCGTCCTCTTCGCAGGTTTACGAAATCATTTGAAACCATTTTTAATGAAATCTGTAAATTTCCTATTTACACTTCGATTTTGTGATTCAGCTTTAATTTTCACGTTGTGGCCATAAACCCACGACTTGTCACCAGTTATGACCCTTTGGGGTACATTTGGGTCGAAGAATTCAAAATGTCCCGAGCAATGTTAATGCAATGCTGTTTTTGGTCGAAATTGGGCAGTTTTGGTACTAATTTCACGGTGACACGACTCATGCCCAAATCATTGGTTAAAATCGAATGCCACGATCGAATCGATACGTTTAACTGCTCAGTTATTTCTTTAACGGTGGTTCGTTAATTCGCCAATACTATTTTCTTCACTTTATCTATGCTTTCGTTCAACAATCGACAAATGTTACTTCAATCCAAAGTCCAAGGTAGTATCTTCGCGATATGAATTGATCCAAGCACATCTGATGTCAAAAATTAACTTACTATTGCTTGTCAGCAATGAATACCAACATAACGCTTAAAAAAATTAAAAATCAAAATTATATAGCATGCGAGAATTAAAAATTAGCGATATCGTACGTTCGTCTAGACCAGTAGGAAGTATCACTTTTGACCATGGATTTTTCATCACAGAGTCGAGCCAAATCGTTGGACACCATTTTCGGATTGATATTCCTAACTTACACACATCTGGGCAAAACGATGGCTCTCTGTTCTACTAAAAACAAGTGCGCAGAAATAAAAAAAGGCTACAACTTTCTACATTTCTCCATATCCCAGAAAATTTAGATAAGTCGAAAAGATACCGACAAAACATGGACTATAATGAATGAATGCATTTATTCGGAAAGCATTTTAAATCTCTTGCCCACGCGGATGCATAAGATTTAGGATTTAATAGAGCCCACCTGATTTGTTCCTTAGAGCCCACGAAACAGGTTTTCTGTACACATGCCCGAGGTATTTGAAGAAACTTATTTCTCTGACATCAAACAATGTATCATGAATTTTTTCATGTGATGTCTTCTCAGGTGAACAAACTGTCGACATTGCGTAAGCTGACATTTGTATACTTCGAAAATTCACGATGAGAAAATATTTACACTGCGGAGAAGGCAGATGTATCAAAAAAAGGAGGATAGCACTGACGTGAGGTCAGGAGCTTTATTTTAGAGTCTTTTCCCGTACTCTGGAACAATATGATACTGCCACGATGATTGAAAAACTACTAATAGTTTTCGACAGTGCTTTTCTGAATGTTGACGAAGAACATATTTTCACCGTGAATGAACCATTTCGATTAATTTTCCCCCAACTTAATTAATAAGTCGGACCGACGTCAATCGAGCGCGTATCTGTGAGAGCATCGAGCATCTGATGAATTTTTCTATATTTCTCTTGAATAAATGAAAAAATAATTATATCTTTCTGTTTTCCTTGATTTCGAAAGAGCGTTTAAGACAATTGACAGGGGGTGGTTGGTGAAAATTTAAATTAAAAAATTTTAAATATTTAAATCGATAGGAATCTCTGGTGGGACACTGAATTGGTTCGTAGCATATTTAACTAATAGGAAATAGAAAGTTAAAATTAATGGTATTAAGTCAGATAATCTAGATAGTGAACAGGGCGTCCCACAGGGCACAGCATTGGTAACTTTATTATTCTTGATATATGTGAATGACATTATCAAATTTTGTAAGCTGTCAGCATTTGCGGATGATGCAATGTTTTTATAATAGGTGCAGACAAAACGAGGATTTAAAAACATTGCACGAATGGTTGGCTTTTAATAAAGTGCAGGTCAATTTTGATAAATCCCATTTTATGATTTTTGGAAGAGAACAAAAGCTCAAAATTGTGGAACAAGACAGAGTGAGTGTACGAGGGTTTCCTTTTATATTACGGAATTAGAGAACAAAAACGAATATTAATCAGCGAAATCGCTCCATTATTTTACAGAATATTCCCCATTAAGATCTATACATTTTTGCATGTATTTGAACCAAATGTCGCAGCACTTTTGCCACTATGATTGAGGTATTCCAAAAACATGCATTCTACACGCATCAACCGCTTCTTCAGGCGTCGAAAAACGTTGACTTCTCTATTTTTTACGTATTGGAATAAAAAGAAGTCATTTGGTGCCAAGTCAGGACAATACGGCGGATGACTCATCAAATCGATATTTTGAGAGCTCAAAAACTCTGTTGTTTGAGCGGATGTGTGAGAGCTCGTATTGTCGTGGTGAAGGGTGATCCGTCTTCGGCGGTTGGTTTTCCTGATTTCTTGGAAGAAAACTGGCAAACAAATGGTTGTATACCACTCAGAATAGACTATTCCGCATTTCGCTGGAAAATTTTCAAGAATTCTCGAAACCTGTACTGAAAATACTCGATTTTTCATAAAATATTCTACAGATTTTGTTGATATAGGGGTAATTTATATTTGAACATTTATAAAATTTCACCACCGTCGCCCATCTAAGTGAAAGTGTTCTTCATATCTGATGAGATCACAATTCACAAAGCTTGCTAAGTTCACCCATGTGCTCCAAACATTAATTTGTGAGAACAGAAATATAAATGTTTTTCCAAAGGTTTTCACTTTCAACTCATTAATTTCTGGCGATCTTGTCCCCCCCTCATAGAATTGCCTAAAATGTCATGATATTTCGAATATTTGGCTAAAAGTAGTTGTCTTATTTGTACTGACTCATGAATAATCATGGATCAAAATCGATTCTGTCTGCAATCAACTAGAAAACTTAAATTGCAAGGAAGGTTTGAGGAATTAATATCTCGGCTAAATTTGTTATTCGGCAAAATCGGCTTAATAGTTTTGGAGTGATGAGATTTCTTTTCAAATAAAATTTTTCTTATACTGCGGTCATATCATACGAATACATTCACACGATTTTTATTCTCAACAAACTAATACTTCCGGGGGTAATATGATCTTTCAAAGTTTGAATAATTCGGTAGTATCTATCTTTGTAATACATTAAGCTTTCAGGTAGATATAGCATGGCTTAATGGATAACACGTCTACTTTCCTTTCTCGAGCAAAACAAAATTTCAATTTTGGCATTTTACTACATGGAACAATAAGTCCCGAGACTAACCCAGAGATGGCCTCGTAGTCAACCAGTAACCACGTCTTTCTAGAGTACTAACCTTTGCTTGAAACGTGTTAAAATTTCAAGTCGATCGGACCAGAACAGCTGAGTTATCGAGGTTGGAGTAAAGTCGTTTTGTAGTTTGTTTGAAAAATGGAAAAAACCGAGTTTCGTGTTCTGATAAAACATTGTTTTTTAATGGGTAAAAACACCGTGCTAGCAAAGCAATGGATTGAAAAATGTTACCTGGACTCTTGTCCATCAAAAGCAACGATTTGCCAGTAGTTTGCAGAGTTTAAACGTGGTCGTACCGACACAAATGACGCGGAACACTCGGGTAGACCTGTGGAAGCCGTTACACCGGAAAATGTGAGTGAAGTGACAAAAATTATAATGAAAGATCGTAAAGTGAATCTCCGTGAGATTGCTGAGATGACACAGATATCACATGGAAGTGTATTTACTATCCTTCATGAAAAATTGAACATGGATACATCACTACACTCCAGAGTCGAAGCAGCAGTCACCTGAGTGGCGCACAGCTGGCGCAAGCCATCCGAAGCGCCCGAAAACGCAGCAGTCAGCTGGCAAAGTCATGGCGTCAGTTTTTTGGGATACGCATGGCGTGATTTTCATTGACTACCTCGAAAAGGGTAAATCGGTCAACAGTGATTATTATATTGACTAGCTGGTGCGTTTGAAGGAGGAAATCGCAAAAAAACGACCGCACATGCAGAGAAAAAAATCCTTTTCCACCAAGACAATGCACCCTGTCACAAGTTGATGACAACAATGGCAAAATTGAACGAACTGGGCTTTGATCTACTTCCCCACCCCCACACTTGCCAGATTTAGCCCCCGGTGACTACTGGCTCTTTGCTGATCTTGAAAAAATGCTCCAGGGAAAAAGATCTGGGTCAAATGAGGAGGTCATCGCTGAAACTGAAGCTTATTTTGAAGCGAAAGATAATTTTTTTTATAAATATGGTATTGAAAATTTGGAAAAGCGTTGGAACGATTGTATCACCCTAGAAGGTGATTATGTTAATGAATAAAAAAAAATTTACAAAAAAAATTTTGTTTTCATTGTTGGTCTCGGGAATAACAAGATCAGGACGGGTCATTCCACTAATCCTGATTGGACTTAATATTAAAAAAACTATACTTGATCTGAAAATAAAGTTTTTAATTATAAATTACACCCTATAACACTGAGACTTTCCATTTCTTCTCTTACATTCTTCAAATCAAATTTTCCAAGCAGTTTGATCCTACCCATTAGTAATTATTCAGATATGAATCATACCCGTTATCAAATCAAATATTTCGGCGTGCTTTTTTGATTTAAACAGATAACACGTCTCTGAAATTCAAATATTTCGTAGTAGATATGATTTTTGAAAGCGTTAATAATTACCCTCGAGTAGTTCAACAAGACAGCAGAAACCATCAGACCTTACGTCAGTTCTTTTAAAATTTTTATTATAACCATGACAAACGTTTGGTAGATACCTGATATCCATGAGAAATTCCAAAGAATTAGACCAAATCTGAAGAAACTACAAGGTCGAATGTTTCACATACTTTCAAATTTCTCTGAATCCATTGTTTTATAAATTAATCATTCATTAGGTTTTAATAAGCATGCAGAAGATCGAAATGATAGAAGCCTACAAGTTAGGCTTTAATTTTGTGCTTTCGATATTCTATAACACAGGGGATCGATAAAATGGCATAATAAGAAAATTGTTGAAAAAAAAATTATATGGGATGAAACTCACTGAAAAAGAAAAACGATGTAATAAAAATGTAGAAAAGCACTGGCTCAATATCAAGAGCCTTTGCAAGCTTCTTTTGAAGTCTTTTCCTGGACTCTGGAACAGTGTGATACTAAAAAACAGCCACAATGAATGTGAAATAATGAACACACCTATACCTTAAACTTGAAAGTTTTTTTTTCGGGTTTTCCGAAACCCAAACGTACTTCTCTTAAAGAAAAGGTTTTTCTCATCAAAAATCATATAGCAATTGATATATATAAGGTGAGTCTTTGACCACTATGCGTTAATTTTAACCATAGGTTCTTGAGATCAAAAGAAACACTTTTTCCCATCCCGTTTTTCCATATTTAGCTGAGTTAAAAAGTTATAAGCATTTTAAATTTTCACATTAGGCAAATAATCCTCTTTAGTCCAGTTTAGTTTGAATGAAAATTACCTTCCACAGCATCCACTATTGAATCTGGATTGTTCAAAAACATTGATTTCCCTCTAAGAAAATATTCACTCGCTCATGTTTCATCTCATGATTATATCGATTTAATTCTTTTCAACTTCAAATATCTCAAAAATAGTGCAATTTAGGAAAAAAGATGAATGATTTTAACTGCTAAAAAGACTAATAATTCTAGGAAGTACAAGGTACGGACCTTTAGTTCAAGTGATATTTGTTTTCCATGCAATTTAACCAATCTGTACAGTAATAGTGAGAAACCCACAAGAAATGGAATAAATCTAACGATGCCAAAATATGCATGACTGTTATCAAAAACCTTCTACAAGAGATCATTTCAATTGATATTGTCGTTTGAATATTACAGGTGAAAATGCAATTTTTTTATGAAATTTCAACAGCCTATATCTATAACAGCCTGAACGGGGTTAAATTCGGAAAAATGTTATAGGAAGAAAATGTTTCTTCTGACGTCAAGAATCTATGATTAAAATTAACGCAGTGGTCAAATACCCACCCTGTATATTTATTCCAATAAGCTCTGTCCTTTATTTGTGTCAGTCCAAATTACAATTATCAGATTTTCTTGAGAATGAAGTGTGACATGAAACACCTATTGGAAATCAAGAGAATATCCATTTCAAAATCTGTCAAAAATAGATATCATCCATTCCTAACTTAATTTCATTACCTTCTGTGACTTCATTAAATGAAAAAACAAACAATTTTATCTTCTCGTGGGTTTCCTCAACGAAACTGAATTTTCAGCATATGTAAGATACCAATAACCTCTGTATATATCATAATTTTTTTTTTAATTTGAAATTTTGTAGCCTGACGGTTGTCACAAAATTTGGCAAACTTTCGCTCTGCTCTACAGAGTATTTTTTCTATAAACCTGGCCATCAGTTCATCAATAGTACATTGTTTACCGGGTAGGAAAAGCTTAACATTCCTGGACGACTGTGAAGATTGCTAAGTCGAGGCGCAAGCCGAGACTTAGCAACACAGAGTCCAGGAATGTGGCTTTTCCTACGAGGTAAACATACTAATTTTCCGCAAATCGTTTAAAATTCGACAGATATTGATTGATTTAAAAAAAAACGCGATAATTTAATTCCCAAATAAATGGTGTTTTGAAATTCCTAATAAAATTGAGGTTGAATTGTCAAACTTGACGCTTATGAATTTAATTGCTGGTGTTCTCGAAAGTAAAATGATAAGTGATGATGAAATTTCCATTCCTGGGACTCCTCCAGAGCTGGTTGAGGCAGTGAATACTGCTTCATTAGAATTATTACCAAAGAAATCAAGAGAAAAGTACGAAAATGCATACAGACGTTTTATGGATTATCGCATGAGTAAAAATACGAGTTCTTTCTCAGAAAATGTTGTAATGGCATACTTCCTAGACCTTTGTTTAAATATGAAATCTTCAACATTATGGGTCAATTATTCAATGCTGAAGTCAACCCTTGCACTTAAACACAATGTAGATATATCTACATACTCAAAACTTCGTTCTTTATTGAAACGGCAAGCTCAAGGTTATAGGGCAAAGAAATCTAAGATTTTAACGAAGGAAGAAATTGAAAAATTTATCCAGGAAGCTCCAGATAAAGAAAATTTATTGATTAAGGTAATTTACAAGTTTTTAATTTCTATTTAGATTATAGTTTTATTTATTTTTTAGGTGGCTGTAATATTTGGTATTTCTGTACACGATTTAGAAGACTTAGAATCTAAGCTTTTAATCAGCATACCTGATTCGAAAACCAACAAACCAAGATCATTTGTAATTAATCAGATCTACTTGAATGTTTATCGAAAGTATGTTTCGTTAAGACCAGAAAATATGAACAGTGACCGATTTTTCTTTAAATATCAAAGCGGAAAGGGTTGTAGACAAGTGGTAGGAATTCATCAATTTAGAAAAATGCCCAAAATAGTTGCTACTTATTTGAACTTGGTAAATCCGACAGAATATACTGGTCACTGCTTTCGTCGGTCTTCTGCAACAATATTGGTTGACTCTGGTGCCGACATAACTAGTTTAAAGAGGCATGGCGGATGGAAGTCATCAAACGTTGCTGAAGGATATATCGAAGAATCGCTTAACAATAAGGTTGAGGTGGCAAATAAAATTTTCACAGTACAAAATATTCAACAAAATGACCCTTCCACCCTGCATGTTGTCCAAAATGTTTCTCATAGTTCTAAGAGTGTTTCTCCAATGTTCAATAATTGTACTAACTGTCAAATTACTGTAAATATAACAAATTGATCTTAAAAATGTATTCAGCAATGACTTGATGTTTTCAAAATATAAATTAATTCCTTATAAGCAATGTGTTTTCTATCATTTATGTAGAACACTAACAACTGTACGGAAATATCATTTCCTTACAGTAAGGAAGTCCTGACTTTTTCTTCAAGAAATTTTGACAGGAATGTCAAAATTTCCTGGCGATTTGTGGAAAAAAACTTTTTTTACATTCTTGTTCTTATGAAAAGAGTGCTCTCAAATTTGCCGCAATATCTATAATTTTTATTGAGCCATGACAAAGTGAACATACTTAAAATATCTTTGAACAAATTATCCAAAAAAAAAATTTTCTCGAAAATTTCTGCTTGCTTTTAAGGTAGATACAAAGACCTTGCCAAAAAAGTACCACATGACCCACTTTCCGTATTAAAAAAATTTAGAGGATTGATGGGGATGCCACAGAGTACAACAAAAATCCTTCACAAATGGACAAGAATTGGTAAAAGTAAAACAAAAATTGACCTTTTACAGGATTTTTTTGCCAAATATTACTTACACATTCATTATAGCGGTTGTTTTAGTACACAATACTCCAGAATCCAGGAAAAGATTTTAGAACTAGCGCGCAAACGCCAGACCTCAGGTCAGTGCTTTTCTACATTATTTTGATATAGAACAGAGAATGATCTCGAGTATCTGAATTACGAGTAGAACCTCGATAAAAATATTCTAAGTTAGGCAAAAAATTTTGATCTAAACGTCTAATACTGCCTACAGTTTTCAGGCAGTTTGAGCTAGTTCATTTCCAATCAAGAGTTGTCGCTTCGTCACCTGTCACCCTGTATATCCTGAGTTCATTTCGTTCATGATATTGGATAGGAAGCCAAACGGTCTGAAGAGTTTTTTACAGGTTTCCAGGTGTTGTTTAACGCAGGAAGCTTATGGCTTCAAGAGATAAATCAAGACAGAAGTCGAAAGCCAAATATAGAATTGCATCTGGTAATGAAGGAAGCCGGATCTTAAAACTATTAATGGTACACATTTACCTTAACTCCGATATGAATTTTATGCGTATGGAACGAAAAATTTTAAATTCACTGTCATAAATTCATTAGTTTTTGTGGTCAAATAATAATATAAACATTCAAATTGAAATACAGGGTGGTTCAGAGTAACGTCATCAAACGACAATGATATTTTTCATCTTATTTCAGTATTGTTCGTTTTCTATAATATTTCAAGTTATAATTTTTAATCACATTGGAGTATCTTTGGGTACTTTATTCAGAAAAGCTCTCAGAAGAAAGATTCAAAATGGCCGAAAACTTGAAATATTCTACAATTTTTTTCTGTGATTTTTACTTTCTGAAACTGCTCAATTTTATGTACAAGAAATTTTCCATGGAATGGATAATTTTTTTACATTTTTCAAGCGAAAAAAAAAATACAGAATTGAAAAATATCCAAAGGTTTGTTCACTGGGACTATCCAGATATCGAATTTTGACTACATAATTAAATGAAAATAATTGAACTGATCGGACTATGGGTGTCTACATTTTGATATTTGACTACCGAAATATTCCAGATTGTGGAAAAATTAATCACATTAATCGAACCTTGAGTAATCACTATGCACACTACAGAATATCAATTTGAACTTATTTAGAATGCTACCTAGCAATGGTTATTAATCGAATTTTTTGAAATCAGAAAAAATTAAGCTTCCAGAAAATGGTACAAAAATGTAGTGTTCCCATAAAAAATTTTTGGGTCATAGATTCTAATTGAATATGGTCCAAAAAAAAGCATGCCACTGGATTCTGCTAGAAAAAGTGCCTGTATAATGTTTTAAGTTCAGAGCTCAGTAACACAGAGATAAAAAATTTTTCGATATGGCCGTTTTTCGCTTATAACTGCACAACAAAAGAAGGTAGCCAAAGATGAATACTTCTCTCGTTAGTTTCTCAGAAAACGAGAATGGATTATCAAATTTTGTCTATCTCCTCCGGTTGAAAAGTTGTAGGGGTAAAACATCGAAATATGCCCACCTGTACTCAAGATATTTTATGGTTATTTTTATTTATTTATTTTATTCTTTTTAGAATTGAATCTTCTATAGAAAATGCTCTACAAAATTTCCAAGGAGGCTTTAGGAAAAATAGAAATTGTTCAGATCAGGTTCTCAGCCTTACAACTTTTATAGAATCAGGCTTCAATGATAGGTTGAAAACAGGAGCTGCTTTCATTGATTTATCTTCGGCATATGACACTGTGTGGAAAGATGGATTAATTTTCAAACTCTATACCCATCTGAAGTGTGGGAAAATGGTACTATTATTAGAAAATATGTTATCTGATAGAAGGTTTCGTGTTTTTATTGACAATAAGAGTAGCAATTTCAAAACATTGAAAAACGGACTTCCTCAAGGATCAGTTTTAGCTCCTTTACTTTTCAATTTATATCTAAGTGATTTACAAACGATATCATCTCAGAAATTTGTTTATGCTGACGACATTGCTATTGCTTACCAACATTCGAATTTCCATACTCTGGAAAACATAATGTCATCTGATTTGGAAATTTTAAAGAATTATTTTATCGAGTGGCGATTATGTCCAAATCCCAACAAAACAGAGGTATCTTGTTTTCATCTGAATAATCATGAAAAATATAGGAAATTAGCTGTAACTTTCAATGATTCTCCTATAGAATGTAATTTCTATCCAAAATACTTAGGAGTTGAATTAGATTCATCTCTCAATTACAAGGCTCATTTAAATTATCTGAGCCTAAAACTGAAAACTGAATAATATTCTTCAGAAATTAGGTAGATCATCTTGGGGTGCTGATGCTTCGCACAGCATCTCTAGCACTAGTCTTTTCTGCAGCTGAGCATTTTTGGTTTAATACGATTTAATAGTGCACATACACAAAAATTTTGATGCACAATTGAATACATCCATGAGAATAATTACTGGCACCATAAGATCTACCCCGGTTCATTGGTTACCAGTTTTGTCAAACATTGTCCCTCCCCATATTCGCAGACAGACTGCAGCTCTGAATTCTTGGAACAAATATCATTATTTTCCCAATTTATTCCCAATTATTTCATATATTCCACAAAATAGAATTCCCAGATTGAAGTCACGAAAACCACTATGGCATAATACGTTCTTCAATATGAACATAAGCGATAAAGAATTATGGAAGACCGAGTGGAACTCTTACGAAATGTTCAATAAGTATCTCATTTCTGATCCTTCTGAAAAAATTCCTGGTTTTGATCTTCCAAGGAAAATTTGGACAGTTCTTAATCGTTTGAGATAGGTCATGGTCGTACCAATAGCAAGCTATTCAGATGAAACTCAGTTCTAAGAGCAACTTGTGAATGTGGAGAAGCAGAAGAAACAATACCTCATCTCATCAATAGTTGTCCCATATATAAATTTCAAGATGGTTTTAGGGCTATTCATGATGTTTCCGATTCTTTCTTGGAATGGGTTATAAATTTCAAACGAATATGATATGATTTTTTGTTATTCAGTTCTTTTTTCTGCTTTTGTCTTTTTATTTCCAAATTCGATGTGGGCAACTTGAACTGTCTCCATCAATAGAAGACCACTCTTGAAGAAAGAAGTCCCCAAAATATTTCAGCTTATTTTTGTACTTTTTTTTTTTTTTTTACTGGGTTTTTTTTCCCTAGGTTTTTATGTCATACGCCGAATTGTATGACACCCCGTCACTAACCCCTGACCTATATGCTAAATATTGTAAGTCAAAAGTTCAAAAAAATATATATATGGTGATGATAAAACTACACGTCAGTTATTCCATTCTTTCTCCTCCTGAATTGACTGAATATCCATAAGGTTTATAATTACGGCGACCCGCATATATGATAGTATGTATATCCCTGAAACATACCCACATTGTGGGGAAAAACTCTTCCTCGATTTAATAACGAAATTGTACACATCACATCTTTTAATTATTCTAAATTAACGGAAGAACCACAGGGATTATTTTCTCAGTAAACTTCCGTACTTCCTGAAATTAATTAGAGATGGAAACTGAGTATGTACCTATTTTATCAGGTTATTAAAGTGATTATAGGATGCAATCTACAATTTCATTCAAGATGAAAGATAGTTTTTCAATAGTCCGGCCACAATATGAATTCTATAATTAATACACATAAATAATTGAATCGTTCATAGCTTTCTCTAATTAATTTTAGAATAATTGAATTCAAAGATTTCGCATTTCACCGAAACAGTTCAACAAGAAATGTTATGTTGTGGAATCAATGCCCACTCGAAATTCGAATATAAACAAAGTTATGTCATTTTTAGAAGATTCTTAGTCACCTGTTCAACGTTACTTTACATAAATAAGCATAAATAGCCGATGATCCTGGAATTTCTCATCCTATAGAATGAATAATTGAATACATTTACAACGATTACGTAATTGTTGCATAGAACTATATGCACTAGAGTTTTGAGAAATTTTCTATTAAACACAAAAAAGGCAAATATTGAAAAATTGTAACTGTTACTGTATAAGAACTTATGATAACTAACAGTATAAAAATAAAAAAATCGATTTTCAGAAGGGAATAACACATTTTACTGAGAATAGCCATAAACTGTTCAATTATATCAATTTGTTAATTACCTGTTTGGTTCAAATTATCCATACAGGTCACCCGGACTACATGAATCAAGGATATTATCCAGAAGTTCGTAAACATGTTTCACATAGCCTTACAGCAATTCCCACATTTATTCCTTTTTTTCTCACACTTTCTTCACATTTGACCACTAATAATTCCAGATTTTAGTCCGTGGGAAAATATTTCGAGAATTTATTGTTCGTGCATTCGTGCTCTAATAAGAAGTACTGTTATGTACGTCTCAGATGTACGAGCATTTGTTTATCTTTGGAATAAAAACAACGGTATACGGAGAACCTTCTCGAGCGTACTGACGTTCGACGAAACACCGTTCTTGCTTTGAAGTCTTGAACTTTCAAACTAACACCTATCCTATCTCGGTTGTGTGGTTGGGTCAATTTCTTCTGCTACCTCTACCTCTTGCGTTTTAGTCCACCGGCATATTTCTTACGTCTTCCTGATTCCGTTTTGATGCTAAAAGGTGATCTGTAACTGATCTTCTTGAATTGTGTTGTTTTAGTAGAACAGCGTGCTATAGTTTTACCCATATGTCTGTAATTTTCGAATATGGAGCCGAAAATGTTTTCAATCGGTCGACTTTCTGATAAAGAATACAGGGTCAAACTTACGTATGTCGTCGGGCCGACCCTCCGGCCATATACTCACTATATCTCAAGTTTGGTTTCTCCATAACTCCTAGAATATCCATCGGATCTAGTTTTAACTAGGAAGATATGTGAATAAGGTTGAAATAAATAGGTTTGCAATATTTCGCAGAAATCGATAAACTAGAAAATTTTAAAAAATTCCCGAAAAAGTTTTTTCCAATACTTTGTACTTCATAAGATATCGGACGTATTCTACCAAAATTTGTGCATGTATGGACGTTATGGATCTCACATATTCTCAAATTTCATTGTCATAGCGGTTTACTATTTCTGTGTTGAGATATGGCACTCTTGAACAGTGGCGTAACTATACCATCTGAGGCCCGTGGCAAATTCTTTTGAGGGGGCCCCCTATCGATCAAATTCTTCAGGATGTATTGTTTCCAAACAAGTTTGCCCTACAATAACCTCTTTCCCTTTTGCTAGTTTTAATTATGAGGAATATTTTTGTCATTTACGGATTTGATAATTTTCTTGGACATTGCTAAAGCAGTTTGAACCTTATAACTCAATGAAATCCTAAAAATGTATCATTAACGGCCTTTGGGATGCCATTACCGCCCTTTCGATCATACAATAACGGTTAAGTTCACACCTGCGACCAATTTTTTAAAAGGTGCGGTATACTATATAATATATGCGAATGGGGCGGCATTCATTTCATTTGTCAGTGCAATTTTTACTTTCTACGGCCTAGACAAAAATTATTTTGGATATTTGGACATGAATATTTCACCTGGTGTTCTGTTATTTTAAATAATTCTTGTAAAATCGAGTTGTATTTTCCTAATAACTCAACCTTTTTCAAGAAGTTTTCTTTGGAGCTTGGATCTCTGCTATCTACGGTATATTTGTGGCCACGAAAGGCAAACTTACACGTCCATGGTGCTGATGCCTCGTGTCAATTTTTTCAAAGGAACAGTTCATCGAATAGTTCACCAATTTTGCGCAACTGAAATATTGTTGTCTCAATATCTGCTACAATATCTATCCGATCAATTTGAAACTTGGAACTCGTATGAATAACGTTGAGAAAAAGGAATCTGCCTAGCTTTCTGTTACTCCACAGTCTCGATTAGTTTTTGAAAAGTCCGTTTTTTTTGTGAATATTCAATTTCTCATAAGATATAAGATTGACATTACAAAAAAGTTGTGCATTTATAGAGGTTATTTATATTTTGCATGTTCTTAAATTTCATCTTCGTTAAGTGGACCCACGAGAACACATGGGAGTTTTTTTGTGGGCTTTTTCTAGTTCTTTATACTAGCGGAAGAGGGTGTGTTTTATGAAAAGTCTTTATGATTCGGGTAGCTTTTTGACAAAACTGTCACGGAAAAGTTTTTCCGTCCCTAATAGTATATTCTAAAACAAATTGCAGAATGGGCACCTATTCCAACACGAATGCGAAATTCGAAAGCGAACGAGTTTTTGAACGCATGAGTGTTGGAATTGCTTTCTGCAACGAGTATTAGACGATATTTTCTCTATTTCAGTCAAGAATTGTGAGAAATTTCTTGGAATTCAATGAAAAATTCATATTATACCTCCTAGTGCCTTTTGTATTTTATTTTCGCAGTTGGTATGACTGATACGAAAATTGACAGATTATAAAATTTGAATAATGCGTTCAAATCTCTACATGGTTTAATATTGACAATTGACATGCAACGGACGCGTGTTGACATTCGAAAGGATAGGATGTCAGTGTTGTCAACCACAAAACGAAAAATATAACTAAAAACAATGCTTTAATGAGTTCATTTCAGCACTGTTTTAAGTACTGTAATGAACTCATTACGACACTGTAATAGAGAAAAATATTTTTTAACTTTCATCTGTCTGTCTATCTTTGTCGCCATCTCTCTGTGTTTTGCATTCCACAAACATGATATAACCTATCCATAGAAGATGTTAGATAGCCCCTTTTCGGTGGATCTATGTGTGATAAATTGTTTCAATAAGAGTGCAATGGCTCAGTGGTAAGCTCATCCGTCTACGGATCTGTAGTCCTCAGGGTCGAGGCCGGCCAAGAGAAACATAATTTTATATGTGGCCAACGTTTGAGAGTGTTTATTGGTTATTTATAATTGTAATGAATTTATGTGATATAAGGTTAGGTAATTAATTTGTGAAATTATCTCAATCTTTTTTGGTTTAAAGCAATTTTTGAGGAGAAATAGATTTGGCGAATATTATGATATGTGAGATCATGTGATTTATCAATGGGAGAATTGTTCAAATTACGTGATTTATAATAATGAGCCATATGAACAAATCGAATAATAATGACAATAGAGTAAATAATAAGCTTTTAGCAATATAAATATGCGCAGTTCTTTCCCCAAGTCAGTTTACATTCCTATTATTGTGCCTTCGATATGAATAAGGGTCGGGTTCTTTATCATTCGAAACCTATATGCCGAACATCTGACCCTAGTAGCATTAACACGTACGGTATGACTTCATTTGCCCTGTGGTAGATGTTTTGCAATTTCAAATACAAGTACGTAAATATTGGTGTTTCGGAAGCACGAAATGTCAATTATTCGCAAATATTAATTTAAGTGATAAAATTAACTAACGCATGAATATTTCTAGAATTAATGCATAAAATGAAAAAACAATTACTGTCCTGAAATCAGTATAAAAATACCTTTGAATTGAGGTATCACTCACCCCATCTTCCCTATTCAAAAATTGGGGGTGGGGGTTGTAGCAGCAAGGGTTGAAGCGCTATGCGTGCGTAACCTACATCTTAAGTTGTCCCCCTCGAAACAGAAATCGACCTGTCCGAGCTTTTCTATCGAAAAAACTTATTTCGTCTGTAATCTCGTCTGTTTCGTTTTCAAATAGCCACCCTGTATAAACAATGCAAATAGGCTCACAAAGTTTCGCAGAAATAGAAGAGTATGAAATGTTCTAATAGTTTATACCTCGTAATAATAGGTTAATAGTTATAGACGCGTAAACATGGAGTTCACTAACGCCGAAATTCGTGCTATTTTAAAGTTTTTCTTCATTAAAGGCAAATCCGCTAGAGAAACGTTCCGTGAGATTAATGGTGTTTTGGGGATGGAACTCTATCAGTTCGAACCGCGGAGGAATGGTTTCGACGATTCAGAGCCGGTGAAAACGACACCATGGATAAGACAGCCGGCGGAAGACCTGTGACGAGAAATACCGATCAAATCATGGAATACATCGAGTTAGACCGGCATGTGGCATCTCGTGACATCGCCCAGGAGATGGGCGAAACCATTTTAAACGATCTGCAGAAGGATGGATACAAAAAAAAGCTTGATGTTTGGGTGCCGCATGACTTGACGCAAAAAAACCTTCGGGACCGAATCAACGCCTGCGATATGCTGCTGAAACGGAACGAACTCGGCCCATTCTTGAAGCGGATGGTGACTGGCGACGAATAATGGATCTCATACGACAATATCACGAGAAAAAGGTCGTGGTCGAAGGCAGGTGAATCGTCCCAAACAGTGACCAAACCGGGATTGACGGCCAGGAATGTTTCACTGTGTATTTGGTGGGATTGGAAGGGAGCACTATGAGCTGCTCCCATATAGCCAGACGCTTAATTCTACCATCTATTGCGAAAACTGGACCGCTTGAAGCAGGCGATCGACCAGAAGCGTCCAGAATTGGCCAACAGGAAGGGTGTAGTGTTCCACCAGGATAACGCCAGACCACACACTTCGTTGATGACTCGTCAGAAGCTCGGATGGGAGGTTTTAACGCATTCACCATATAGCCCGGACATAACGCCAAGTGATCACCACCTGTTCCTGTCCATGGCGAACGCCCTTGGTGGTGTTAAGTTGAACTCAAAAGAGACTTGTGAAAAGTGGCTGTCCAAGTTTCTGCAAATAAGGAGGGGGAAACAGATTATCGAAAAAAACGGCGCATATTTGAACTAAATCCGATCATTGTAACACTTTTCAGAAAATATTGAATAAAGAGCAAAAAAGCGGAAGGGAGATATTTGACAACCTATTATATCGGACGTCATTAATAAACAGGAATTTTTGCATGTAGGGACGTTATTGATTTCTCATATATTCTCAAATTTCATTGTCATAGCTTCCATCCACTTGAGGATATAATTGTTTTTTAATTTACAGGGGCCTTCTTGTTTGAGAGGAAAGTCATAAAGTCTGTAAGAAAATTCAAGGCTCGAGGCTTTCACAGTTAAGTATCCGATTGACATCGTTCGGACTTAATGCAGTGTCAGTTGGGGGAAAATTAATCGAAATGGTTCATTATCGTGAAATAATGTACGTTTTCAAAATTTGGAAAAGCAGTGTCGTGGCTTTTTAGGACAGGGGAATTTGAGCTTTGAATAAAACCCCAAGCATTAGTATGAGTAGTTATTTTTAATTTGTGATATAGGTTTGTTCATTCATCGTGTCAGTTGCATTGGTATCACATTGTTCCAGAATGAAGGAAAAGACTCTATCGGTATTCATGGTCTTCTTTGATTACATTCAGCAAAAGAAAAAGTTGTAATATTGTATAGGCTTGATGATAGCAAATTAAATCTGATTGTAAAATTTTATTTATTCAACCTGACACAGGTATTATATTTTTGAAGAATTACAGTATTTACATAAATACGAGGTGACTCTAACTTGTAAAATTATAACGAAAGATGTTACAAAATAGCATATAGCCAAAGATCTATAACTGTTAATGAGAAAACACCTCATTCCCCCCTTGACTATTTCAGAAAACATCCCAGTTTGGAACCAAAATGAATCCATTACTATAAACATGATCAAATAAAATTAAAGTCTAGCTCAACATTTACCTCGATGATTAAAAAAAAAGGATTATATACAATTTCTACAATAAAATATCAACACTTCTGGCTAGAAATGAAGAGTATAATGAAGTGTTTTGTCTATCACAGGATGTGAAAAAAATCTTTTTCTCATCGTTTTGTTCTCACATGAAACAAATTTTAGTTGACAATAGAGCATAATCACCCTATCTTGTCCAATTTTCGATGTTCATCACAAAAAGTCTTATAACAGTCTTCGTTGAAGTCCCAGTTCAATGATTCAGCACATGAAAAATGAGCTGCCTTCATACAGCCACGGTACAAGCAACAAATATTTGCCCCCTTGTAATTACACCGAATACACGGCACATTACAAGATGTCCACACTGCTTCTTGAAGACCAATGATTTTTGGGCCAACCAGGTAAACACCAGGACTCCAAACCAAACAATCTTCATGAACCCACACTTCGAAAGAATTGTTTGTTGTCTCTACTATCCCCAAGAAGGGATCAGACGCCCCTGTATCAATGTCAGATTGTCTTTTCTTAGATTTTTTGACAGGAGGTTGTTTTGACACTTCTAAAACCTTGATTATCTTCTTGCTCTTGAAATTCTTATCATAAGGATCTTCCAATCTCCTCTCATATTCCTCACAGTCCTTACTAACAAAATAAGGTCCAAACAGATCTCCAGTAGGTAAAGACAATCTTACATTGGTTTTTTCATTGGTATGAGGCCCTTTCTTGCAAAAAGCACAAATCCAAGTTGCATCCTTGGTTTGAGCATCATATTTGTTGCTCAAGGTACTACAATGTAAGCCTTTCGATCTTACTTTATGCCTATACTCGCTGTCATCATGGAATTTTTTTGTTTTAATTTTTTTCTCAGCATCTTCTTCATCTTTTGTTGGTGTATTAACAATGCTCACAGATATAGGCGAACTTCTGGGACCTTGAATGTGCAAGAAGGGACCTTTTAGTTTAACTGAACTGGCATTGCTGCTTGAATCGTAAGATACCTCCTTAATGATGTCTGTTTTTGCTACTGTAGGTTTATGTGCAACTTTCTTACTCTTGATGTTCTTTTTGTTAACTCCTTTGAATAATGATTTCTTATTTTCATCCTTATTTTTGATTACATTACTTTTTTTGCCTTTTCTCGCTTTAGGAGTTGATTTTGATATATTCAAATCATTAGATGTTGAAGATACATTGTCTTGACATGTTAAAACTGCAACAGTATCATCAAGTAAGGGATCTTCTAACTTAGAATCTTCCAAGTTTAAATCATCAGTTTTAAGAGGATCTGTATCTTCAATGCCAGCAAACATTTCTTCCAATTTATTTTCAATTTCAACGAAGTGAGTTTCTTTTTTTTGAGCTGGGGTTATTAATGTTGATACCTTTGTAGTACTTTCAGATACTGTACTTTCTTGGCAGCTATTTTCATTGATATGTTCCTTACTTTTGATAACGCTCACAGGAACAAATGTGATATCATTGAAGATCTCTGAAACTGGATCATTTTCTTCCAGTTTTCCTTCTAGTACAACCTTTTGTTCCTCCTTCTGTTTTTGTTCCCTTTCTTTCTGTTTCTGTTCTTTTTCTTTTAATCCCTCCTGTACCATAGCTGCTATATTATCAATTGTTTCAGATTCTGAAGATGTTTTTCTTCTTGTTTTAGCTGGAATAACATTCAAGTCTAAACTAGAAGATCTTCTTCTCTCTACTGGTAGTGGACTTACGACATCTGTTACCAGATCATTCTGTTTTTCAGATTGGCTGACACATGTTTCAACAGGATTACTTGCCAATTTGGCATTAGTAGATTCTTGTGATTTTACACATTCAAACCCGCTAGAATTTTTTTCATCGGTTTTTGCACACCTTAAAGTTTTGCTAGGTTTTCTTTTTCTCCTGGATTTGTTACTATCCAAACTGTCTTCTGTATTATAAGGGGAGATCGCTTCTTCTTCTTTACAGTTTGTTACATTGAGGGTACTAGAATCACTGCTTTCATCTTGACAGCCTAAGGAAGGTACTGTTAGACCATGCACCTTATCCTGAATACTTGAGGGTATTATCAAGTCTGTTTTGATGGGTAAATCACAGACTTCACCGACTTTCAATTCTCCACTTTTCTCACCAGAATTCACGAAACTTGGTTTTAATCTTTCTAACACTGAATCTAAAGGACTCGCACGTTTAGTTACCTTTATATCACACACAGATTCACCAAGTAAACTATCAGATATCTTCAACTTCTGGTTCATACACTTTGACTGAGAGTCTACAATTGTTTCAGAGTTCGCACTGATCTTTCTAGTGTCCTTTACACTCAAACTGATAGGTGAAGTAGAAACTTCTCCATTAGAACTGCCACGTGATAAATCAACTCCAGGTGGTTGATTTGGCAATGGTATGTTCTCAAACATCTGATGCAAGGTAAAGTTATGTGGAAGTGGACCTAGCACCTTCATGGATTCTGTTGTAGGTGGATGCCAGTTGGGTTGATGCATTATGGAATGTTTGTTAGCCATATGAGCATGCTGCGGTTGCCTCCAGTTGGGGGGTATCTATAAGAATTTCAAGGTCAAATATTACATAGAAATTTATGATGTTATCAAAATATTCATAAGTTAAACTCCTAATGAATAGTTAAAAGTAGCCAAAAGTACAATCAACATCTTTTCCAGAAATTAGAAAAAACAGTGATGGGGAATTTCACCTAACAAATAATATAACTATAAGTACAAATGAATTAATTACCCCAATGAAGTCCCAAGGCCTGTTATGTGGATGATGAGGTGGTTCGCCTGACATGTTTGTCTTAATTAATGACTACTGGGATATCAGTGTTTATCCAGGCGACATTTTGAAGATCATCATTTTACCCTTCAATCAATCTCTCTCCATTTGAATCATCTGAAAGAAATAACTCCTAATTAAGGCAACTCATTTAACCCTGAATTTCCATAGAGGAAACTTGTATAATTATCATAGAATATTCATTGAAAACAAATAACCAATTTATCATAAAAATCCATTGATGAAGATGTATGGACATGTAACACAATATTTTGTTTTCATTCCATGAAGAAAACCATTAGTTTAAAAATTTACAACCAGCTTGCGCGCATCCGCCATTTTTCAGCTATCTTCAAAATAATCAAAATCCGAATAAGTGAGTGAATTGATTAACTAAATCGAAACGTCACCATAACATTTTGAAGGGAATAGCTCATCTGACCTAAGCACTTTTTTTATAAAACTCATTTCTCAAATAGTTAGACCAAAGTTTTTGAGCATGGTTATTATTTAATAAGCCATAATTTTCATTCTATATACGTGTTACCATTAGGGGTCCTCGTACTGATTTGATTTAAGATAAACGAATTAAATGTTTCCTTCCAGTGTTAGTTGAAACATCATTTAATTTTGCAAATATGTTTAGTGCATTAATTAGATCAGAAAAATTTAAATATATATTTCCTTGTTCAATGATTAGGAAATCACTATGAATATTAACACAAAATAAGAGAACAACTAACAAATCCTTAAAGGGTATGGGTACTATTGCGGTTATCAATTATACAGGGCGAGTTAAGTCATCAAATGATTACTATCTGAACAGTAAAATTGCTGACCATACATAATACTGGTGGGTACCTAGGTAACAGAAAACTTCAGAGGCGTTCCAGACAAGCAAAAAGCAACTTGCTAAAATCAAAAGCACACCAACTACCAAGGTAAAGAAATGCAAGAATGGATTTAAATATGCTTTAATTTTTCAAACCATGCCATGAAGCAAATAAAGAATATCTCACAAAACGAAATCGATGTATGCATTTTTGAGCATCATGAATGGTCACAAATAACACATTCTGCAACTGAAGTAGGAAAAATTTGCTATGGGGACACAAAAAACACACCTAACTCATCCTGTCTATGTGGTATCAACACTCAAATTTATTACAGATTGATATTTAGGCACGGTCATAAAAGAATACACAATGGCGGACCGGTTACTTTCCAGTAAATTTGCCATTTCCACAAAGCAGAAGGCCATCTATCGAATAATTCAAAAAGGTTCGAATCATCAACTATATTTATGTTTCCTGTAATTGGTGGAAATTGTTCAAAATTAAATCAGAAATAAATAAAGGAAAGAAAATTCTAAATATCAATTGAATTACATATCATCAATCCTCCAGGGGTATCTTTCGAAACGTGTTTATTTGGTTTCATTTTCATTATCCTTGATGGCAAAAGATAAAATATGACATTTCATTTATGGTAATGACAATGACAAGTCAAAGGGAAAAAAATTTATGGACTCACATTACTCTACTGCTTTCATAAAAATCCGGTAAAATAACTTACAGAAGCACTGGAAACGAATAAACATCTATTTGAGCGAAAATTTTATTTCAATTCAAAAGTTGATTTTTTGGTGTATTTGACATGTACATGTGACACCACTAACACAAATATCTCTGGTTTTATTTTGAAAAAGTATGGCGTCTAAAGGAGAAAGAGGAGTTCCAAGAATTTTAGGAAAATTGGAAAACTCTATCAAATCAGGCAACTACTATGAAGCTCATCAGATGTACCGTACATTATACTTTAGGTGTGTAAATTTATTTTTCGACCTGTCATAGATATAACCTATGAAAATTATAGGTACTTGGGACAAGAAAAATATGAGGATTTATATCAAATGCTATATAGCGGTTCATTATTATTCCTAGAACATAATCAGGTATATGCTAAGATAATTTTTGACTGTGCACAGTTGAAGTTATCCTGTTTCTAGCAAATAAGCGGAGCAGACCTTGCTAAATTATTGGTTGATGTGTTAGTTAAAGCAGGGGATACTAATGTAGTCAAATGGAGTTCAAAGCTGTGCAATATATTTTCTAAAATAGATCAGTTGAATCCTGAGAGGGAAACTTTCATGGCCAATGCTATAAAATGGTCAGCAAAAGATAGTCCTAGAGGACATCCTTTTTTGCATCAGGTAAGTATTTTTTACTGCGTCACTACAATTAAAACATTATCTTCACCCAGAGTATAGCAGAAATATACTGGAGGGAAAAGAACTATTCACAAGCTCGACATCACTATATGCTTTCAAATGATGGTGAAAATTGTGGAAAAATGTTAATAGAATATCATATGAAACACGGATATCGAAAGGAATTGGACCTTTTCATTACTCAGGCTGTGTTGCAGTATCTCAGCTTGAATAATTTAGGAACAGCTAATGAAGTTTTTGAAACATATGTGGTACAGCATCCTTGGATACGAAGAAATAAAATACCTTTTTCAGAACCTTTACTGAATTTTTTATCATTCGTCCTAACAGTTATAAATAAGTGAGTGAATCTTTGGAAATAATATTAATTTGGTAATTCTTTTCCAATTCCAGAAACAAATTCGATTCATTTATTACCCTTTGTGAACTCTATGAAATTGCATTAAAAAAGGATCCTAGTTATACAGACATGGTGGAAAGAATAGGACAAGTTTTCTTTGGAATCAAACAGAGAGAAGATAGAAATCAAGGACTTTTTGGAAGTCTGTTTGACATGTTGAGAATGCCAACCAGAGACAGTGATAGCGATGATGATTCAGCTTTTGGTACATCTTCTTCTTCCAGATTGAGTAATAGACTTCTAGATAATGCAGATTTAGATTGACGTCAACATTAACTAACGTTGGATCCAGTGTTGACAGTGGAGTTTGAATACTTTTTTGATAACTCATTTTTATTTCAACCAATGTTTGCGTGTATATTGATAGATAAAATATTACCAAGTTTTTTAATGAATAAAACAAGTTAATTGTATATCATTTGCAATTTGAAGATATCTGAATCTTTGACTTCGACAAACTTGGGTATTATATTGCAATAAAAGGTTCAAGTAAAATTTATTTAGTAGGACCAATATGAAAATCAGGTTGTCATATTTTTGTTTGGGGTGCAAATTACGGTGGAAATTTCAGCTAATTATTAACATGAAAAGAATTATTATGCAGTACTTGAAGAGGAATTAGTAAAAATACAAATGGTGTTGAGAACATTTTTATTTATTGATTAAAACTGTTATGAAGGTATTTCACGAAAAGGTCCTTTTTTTCTCTAGAATAAACTTTCATTTTATTGTTAACTGGTTGCAATTTTGTTGTAATAATCATTCATTATTGCTACAATGACATACATCCGTATTATAAATTAGTCAAAATGAAATGTTACAAAACATCTCTAAATTTTCTTTTTAAAAAATTAATAAAGTGAATGAAACAATGTATCAGCTTCATTCAACACAGAAGATAACTGTATATTTTGGTGCTGATCAAAGTTTTCATTAAATTTATTTGCTTGAGCATGTAATTTTGACTCCTGTAATTAACAAAAAACGCACAAAATGTTTCAGAAGCCTTTGAATTAAATTATTCTAATTAATTGATGCTAAAATGTATGTCTGAGGATACTTTGTTCAAATTACCAAAGTTATTATTTATTAAAGATTTTATAAGATATATATCCTTTCATTTTGGTTTAACTAAAAAGGAAAAAACTTGTCAAGCAAGAGATGAGTCTTATTATGGATATAAGATTCATTAATCAAAAACTATTTGCATCGGCCGGGAATCGAACCCGGGCCGCCCGCGTGGCAGGCGAGCATTCTACCACTGAACCACCGATGCTTACGTATTTTCTGCATCTTGTCTAGCACTCATTCAAAGTGAATGTGATCTATTGATCATAAATGAAAATATTAATTAGCGGATCCCTAAAAATAAAATAATACAGAAGTGAACAATCACATCATAAATAGAAAGATAATTTTTTTCTCTATTTCAGTGTCGTGATGAGTTCATTACAGTACTAAAAACAGTGCAAAAGCGAGTACCGTAAAGCTTTTAAGACGGCCTTTCGTTAGGTGCATTTCACATGCCTTTACGGCCACGCTAACATTTTCAAAAAAATGTATCGAGACACCGATTTCCCGGTAAAATTGAAAAAGGCATTTTCCACTGACACGATCAGGAAAAGCCGTTTTCATATGTGTCTTCCTCGAAAATCGTACGTTTGGATAGGGCTATTCATATCTTCCAATCGCAAGTAAAAATATTTTAAATTAATTGCTGAAAATAGCTTACTTCGGCTTAAACACAAATTTCCAAATCATCAGTCACGTCCGACGTTCACCGAACTTTGTCAGATCATTCCAATTACAATATTAACCCATATCTCGTATAATATTTTGAAATTTCTTCAATTCATAGGATTTAAGAGCCCCGGTGAGGTATTCTCTTATAGTTTAACAGTCTACGATATGTATTTATGAAATTCAAAAATTTACCCAGCATAGAACCAGTTTTGCAATCCCTAGCCAACTCATTTCACCCCTGTCGATTCCTACTCTGAAATGACAATTGTCGTTGACTTCTAACTTTATGTAGATTCTTATGTCATATTCTAGACGTAAGTCTTGGTTTATGCGTGAACGAATGGAACGAAATTTGAAGTAATCGGCGATGCACTCTGTTCATGGTTACATCTTTAGACCTTTATCAAATAATTTTCATTTTACCTTTGTAAAATTCACCAAGCGCGAATCGATGGAGTTGAAACGATATTCTTTTGGTTTTTTTTTGGTGGAAAAAGCACCCACTGCTAATCAATTATATACAGGGTGTCTTATATGTGTTGCCTATTTCTAACAGCTACCTTCGATCGAGTTATTTCGGCTGTTTCTGCTTACGGCTTCTTAATTCGATAAAATATTTTCCATTCATATACAGGATGTCACATATGAGTTGCGCATTCCTAGCGCTGCCTTTCACCAGAATTTTTCTCAAGTTTTCGTGTTTTTCCGCGTGAGAGAGCTAATTTCAATAAAATGTCATACAGGGTGTGCAATTTACAAGTTCTTTCGGGATTTTTTGCTCGCTTTCGGTTTTTTGTGCTCCTTCGGGGTTTTTAGTTTTCCTTCGAGTTTTTTTGCGCGCTTTCGGTTTTTTGTGCTCCTTCGGGGTTTTTTTGGGTTCCTTTGGATTTTTTGCGTTCTTTCGTGTATTTTCGTGTTTCATTGGATTCTTTCGTGTTTGTTCCAGTTCTTTCATGTTTTTTTCGCTTTCGAGGGGTTTTTTTGCGGTCCTTCGGGTTTTTTCGGGTTCCTTTGGATTCTTTGCGATCTATCGTGTATCTTCGCGTTCTTTCGTGTTTCTTCGGGTCCTTTCGTGTTTTTTCGCGTTCTTTTGTGTTTTTTCGTTCTTTCGTGTTTCTTCGGGTTCTTTCGTGTTTTTTCGCGTATCTTCGTGTTTCTTCCAGTTCTTTCATGTTTTTTCTCTTTCAACGGGTTTTTTTGCGTTCCTTCGGGTTTTTTTCGTGTTCCTTAGGGATTTTTGCGATCTTTCGTATTTCTTCGCGTTCTTTGTTGTTTCTTCGAGTCCTTTCCTGTTTTTTCGCGTTCTTTCGTGTTTCATTGGGTTCTTTCGTGTTTCTTTCAGTTCTTTCATGTTTTTTTCGCTTTCGGAGTGTTTTTTGCGTTCCTTCGGGTTTTTGCGAGTTCCTTTGGGTTTTTTGCTATCTTCCGTGTTTTTTCGCGTATCTTCGTGTTTCTTCCAGTTCTTTCATGTTTTTTTGCACTCAACGGTTTTTTTTGCGTTCCTTCGAGTTTTTTCGGATTCCTTTGGGCTTTTTGCGTTCTTTGATGTTTCTTCGCTTTCTTCCGTGTTTCTTCGCGTTCTTTGCTGTGTTTCGTGTTTCTATGCGCTTCATTGATCTATGGTCTATATTGATCCATGATTTATATTGATCTATGGGCTTATTGAACTATTGGCTTATGGATCTACTGGCCTATAGATCTACGGCCCTATGGATGTACTGGCGTATTAGTCATTATAAATTCAAGAACTTTCTAATCTATAATAATTGATGAAAGATAACCAGAGATTTATATATACATTTTTCATGTGATAACTTCAGACAATTTGTCGATGATGATCGTAATGATCTGTGAAATATAGAATATAACCTAAGTTAAGAACGATTTAAACAAAATATTTATTTACCTTCTTAATTCCGTTTTAGATGGAAACGGAAGACTCAGTTTTTACCGTTGTCGTTCATTTTATCTGAACAATATTTTAATGTAATATTTGAAATGGTTCTCAGATGACTTAATCCAGTCTTATATTATACATTTGGGAATTAATGTGGGAGAAGTCTGTGAAGAAGGAACAACACATTAGTCGAAATGAACGCATGGATACAGTATACCACGGACCATGTCCAGGAAATTGCAAAATACATACCAATTAGACACATTACATTATCAACAAAACAGAAGGTTATTGTTGTTTCATTAACAGCTAGTGTTGCAGTTGTTGGGATGTTGGCTAGATATTTTAGGAGACCTATAGTAACTGTGCATCCAAAAACCACAAATTATAGGGTTTATTCAAAACGTCCAAGGGTGTCGGGACGAAGAAGCCCTAATGGTGATGGTGCTAGTTTTGCAAGTAGTGGACGACGAAGTGTAGCCAATTCATATGCACGACAAGGCTCTTTAATAGCTTGTGAGAAAACATCAGTAGCTTCAGGAAGTATTATCAATGGGAGCGTAACCTTACAGGAAGGTGATAATAATACATTGACTCCACAACAGTTAGGAGTTATGGGTATGGAAGCTCTAGAAACTTGCATCACTTACTGGGAAGATGCTCTTGCAGCTTATAGATCTAAAGATGCATCTGGTAAGACTGTCTCAGAATTATCCTTAAGTGAAGTTTTACACCTAATTTCGTAGGTCCTTTGGCAGTTTTGGGTACTGAAGAAGCCAGTTTCTGTAAAGATTTACATCTGCTCTTAGAATCAGCAATTGAATTACAGAATACATCAGAAATGTTATTTTTAGACGAGCGATCAGTGCTCTTTAGGGATGAAACTACACCAGTTCCTGGTCAAGAGGGAGATATTTCTGGAGGTGAAAGTTTTGCATCTGCCCAAGATATGGTTGCAGATCTGAGAGAATTTGAAGATTTTTCAGGTGAGCAGTATGAATAATAAATCCCATTTTACTAAACCACTTTAATGTTTCAGAATTCTTTCCAGATTTGGAAGCATTTCCTTTGTATCAACAAGCTCTGAAACAATTAGAGAATAGTGGAATACCTTGTCGAACACTAAGGACAGAATTAGTTAAGTGTGGAAGTGATGTGGAGTATTTAGCAAAGCTTCACTGTCTAAGACTTGCTTTTCAACACATATTACGTGATCAAATAAATTATTTGTGGTTTGTGGATTCTGGGAGACAACTCCTTGTAGACATGTTGCTTTATGGAGATAAAGATCCTAAAGAATTTTTAATTGGTATGTTCTATTTGTTTAACTGTCATTTGAATCATCTTTTCATTTGTGGACGAGAAGTTTTTTATAATAATAATTTTACTATTTCGCATTGTTCTTGATACCAATGATGTGATAGACATCTTCTATAATTTTCAACGTAAATATGCTCTTAAGAAGGCCAAAAATGTGAAAAAATTTAAATTTTTATTGATTGTCAGAACTCTGAAAATGAATTGAATTAATTCTCATCTGTAGTTTGAAGACTTCTTTAAGTTATCTAGAATAATGGTCCTCCAAAGTTCCATCAGCTCAATTGATGGAGCATTTATGGGACCAAAAGCGATTATTATAAATGCTGCTTCCTTGTTTTTTTTTTCTTGTAGGTTTCTTTTCTTTGGATATTTCAGATGAATCCCTCCATTTAATCTGATGATTTTCATTCACAGCATAACACTTGAGAAAGCTTCTAATGTTCTTTATTTCTTACTTTCATGCTTCTCTGATGAAAGATCTTGAGCATTCTCACGGTATTTCATATATGCAATTTTTTGTTCTTTGGTTTTCACCATCAGGTTTAACTTTTGTTAGGTAGAACCTGATAGTATATTGTGTGTTGAATGCGTTTGTGATAATATTTTATTTTCAATCCTTCTCATTTTTTCTGATAAAGCTTTCACATAAGGAATGACCTTTGTGTTGCATCATTACATCTATAATATTCAAAGAAGAGAAACCTAAAAGAAGAAAAATCAAAGAAGAAGTATTTATAAAACTTGCATTTGATCTCATAAGTGTTCCATCAATTTAGTTGCCATAAGTTTGAAGGCTGATTTTTTTCAATAACTTGAAAAACAAACCCAAGATAAGTACAAATTTTATCTAATTTCAGAGTTTTGTCAATCTTCGCAATCAATGAAAATTTTCAGCCTTTTTTTAAAGTTAATTTGCCTTGAAAATGATGGAAGATGCCTATCGAAGCGTTGGTGGCAAGATAAACAAGAGATGATGGATATAGCCCAAATAATAATTTTTCATCTTCTTATTTCTTGAAATCAAAATGTTTTTGATCTACAGGGTGATCCAAGTTGGAGTGTCTATTACACGTTTTTGGAAATAGCCAATTTGTGATCACGTTTTCCAACACAAAATTTGAAGCACCCTGTGCTGATATTTACGAAATTTCAAAGCTGCTTGACCTTTCCATATTTTCCTACTTTGACATAATGAGAGTTTTCGATCAGGATGTTGAGAACAAGAAAAATGAACATAGTGACTATGGATATTCGACCCTTTTTCCTGTTTTTTTTTTAGTTTTTGAAAATAAGTCCAGTTAATACAATAATTTTAACAGAAATGAATTCAGCATTGAATACCCAATCATATCAGATACAGAATGATAAAAAGGTTTTTTTTTACAAATTCATCTTCCTTCCTTTTATAAACCAAAGTACAACAATATCATAATCCCAATTTCCAGATTTCAAATATGTTCAGTTTTACAAAAACAGCTAATAGGCACTCGAACTTGGGTCACCCTGTATAATTTTCCCTACATTTTCTGGGCCACTATCATGAGAATGGAAATATCACTTTTGCTTAAAGCATTGAAAATCATTCTAGAGTGGCTGTTAGCTATTTGCTGTTTAAAATGACAGCTAGCTGTAAATGGTTTTCTTGGTAGTGAAGAATGAGTAATATGCCACAAAATTTTCTTGATGATATACATACATTTTTTTGAAGGTTATGAAGAACTGATGAAATACCTTCAAGATCCTAACAATTGGAATGAACTAGAGGATGAGCTTAGGAACAAGGGAGTTAAAGCATTAACATTCTATGACATCGTTCTGGATTATATTTTAATGGATGCATTTGAAGATTTGGAAAGTCCCCCATCATCTGTTACTGCCGTAGTCCATAATCGATGGTAAGAATTTTTACATTTTTGAAGAATTTAAATCATGTAGACCAGTCTAGAAACCTACTTCATACAGGGTCTACCATTTCATTTCTGCCATGCTTACGCTGCATCGAAGCCGCTTTGATGAATTCAAGGCTGGCATAGGCCCGGTTCTAGCCGATCCTAGATCATTTCGCCTATTCAAAATCTGCATCGAATCGCCGAAAACATTTATGGCTTTGAATGAGGCTTCTACAAGCCTAGACCCTTTATTCAGGAAGCGCCAAATAGCGCTATAGGGTTAGTTCATTTTATTGTTGTTTGGTGGCATCGAGTTTGCTGTATCTGATTTTCTTTCGCTGCAGATTTTCTTTCTTTTTCGGATGAATTTTTGTCAGAAATGAATACATTTGTGAGTGAGGTTTGAAATTCCTAATGAACATTTCCGTGTACTTGTGATATTGTTAATTTTTTAATAAAGCGGAAACATTTTTCATCCCTATGACGATAAATTATTCATATTTTAAAAAAAATGGCTTGAAATGTTATTTTATTTATTTATTTGTATGTATTATAGATTTAGTATCAGTTTTATTGTGTATTAGTATTAGAGGTTTCTTTTCGGTCGAAATTTCAGAGACTCCATTAGACAAAATGCCGACGTTTCGATTATATTTTAAAATCATCTTCAGGGCTCTAAAATAAATGATGAACTTTATAGTAAAAACAAATAAAAATTCAAAGGAACAGAAAACAGAATTGAATAAGAACATTAATCAGACTAAAGTAATAAATATGATCAAAAATATCTTTGAAATTATCACATATATACAAATAACAATTAGAAGCTGACCTATGTATACCTTGTTGCAATCACGGCAAGGTATTTCATAAACAACATTTAATTTTGAGTCTTGTGCAGTTTTTGAATTCAATCTGGAATCGTACAATTCAGTCAACAGTATATAATGTCTTTTATTATTTCATCCTCGTTCTTTTTAATTTTCAAATTGACAATAGAGACCAACTGGCAATGTGAGTAGCTTCTTTTGTTATTTGTATATATGTGATAATTTCAAAGATATTTTTGATCATATTTATTACTTTAGTCTGATTAATGTTCTTATTCAATTCTGTTCTCCGTTCCTTTGAATTTTTACTTGTTTTTACTATAAAGTTTGTCATTTATTTTAGAGCCCTGAATATAATTTTAAAATAAAATCGAAACGTCGGCATTTTGTCTAATTGAGTATCTGAAATTTCTACCGAAATGAAACCTCTAATACTAATACACATTGATACCAAGGTCATCAAAAATACCAAAATAATCAGTTTTATTCTTTATTAATTTTTATTTTTCATTCATCTCTAATCTTTTTTTTTCATTCATTTATATTTAAATTATTTTTATTAATTTTATTTTGTAAATAACTTTTGATACTTTAGTATAAGTTGTGGATTCTTCCCGTTTCTGTAAAGAGTAATTCATATATTATATATGATCATAACTACTTAACACAAGAAGAAATAAATTTTGACACCTTTCAAGTAATTAAAACTTGAATGAAACTCTTCATACAATTTCTTCATGTACCCTCCTGTTGCTTGTAGTATTTCCAACAGATGCCGTTCTCAAGATTTCTGAATACAACCCTGCTCAGTGGTCTAAGTTAATAATATAGTTTCAAGGTATCGAATTTTGGAAAGAAATCTAAGGGATGACAGTTAAGTTTCACTGCATAGACCATAGACTACCTATAGATAGGCAACTCTGGCATGAATTTTGGTCCCGGCTTAGAGCTTAACTTACAGCGCCCTCTTTCGTCATCTTAGAGTTGATTACAGATTCCATTCGCACAACGTTCCATCTCGTGGCGCCCTCTAGTGCATTTCATAAGAGTTATCATAGGATTCCACGCAAGCGCAGGTTGAATCCCATATTTTTATTGGATTTGAAAACAAATACATTTGAAATGACCATAATTCTTTTAATCTGCTGTAGATTGTCACAATTTCAATAAAAAAATATCATTTGATCAGAAAATTGTGACAATTTGCAGCAGATTAAAAGAATTATGGTCATTTCAAATATATCAAAGAACATACTAATCTTTAGAGGATGAAAGGAAATAAACAAAAAATAAACATTGGAAATTTATATATTGCAGTATATAATCAATTTACAAAAATTTCAACACGAGAGACAGAATCAACGAACCAACAATAACTCATCAAATTAAGAAAAATACATTAAAAGAATAAATTAGAATATTAGTGACAAATATATAAATTTAAGCATGAAATGCATTAGATTTATACTTTTATGACAGAAACAATATCTATTTTCTTTTCCTTTTAGATACTTTCTCGGATGCCATCTTCATTATTGGATTATAAGATCTTAATGTTTTTTTCCCGATAAAATTTTATTAATAGTTCTGTCATAATAGTACAGAATGAATTTCATGGCAAAATCAATAAACTTATCACTAATTTTCTTATGTTCTGTACAGAACAGAGCTTTTATATCTTCTATCTCTATATTGTTCATAATTTTTTTATCTTAATTTGATTTACCTGCTCTGGTATATGTAGCAGAACATTTTTAGAAAAATCATGGAAAATATTATTATATATTCTTGATGGCCTTATCATTTTACAATTGCTGTGAAATTTATGGGTTCATTCAGGCAAAGTACTGTGGCTGTAAACAAAATTATAACATGTATTTTTTCATAAGTAATCTCTTTATATTTTAATATATATTATATATTATTATTAATATATTACTGTCAATATAATTGGAACATACAGTCTTTCAACTGACAATATAAGGTAGTGAGAACTTTGAAAATGACAAATGAATACCTTCTGGATTTCTGCTTGCACAAGTAAATTCAGTTTCTGATACATGTCTTCTTCCTTCATATATTCTTTTGGGAATCATAACCTCAAAATCACTCTCCCCTTCCAATAAAGTTTTACTTCTTGAACCTGAAAGCAATACAAGAATTTAAATCAAAGAGAACTAATGAAGGTATACTGAGATTTAGGGCCAAAGCTGAAATTCTCCATGAATTTGGCATTCCAACGATAAAATCTGACATATCGTTTGAAGTATTCTAGGAATCTTCTGATAAACGATTTTTATGAAACCCACTATTAGTGGAATACCCAAAACTATAATCAATGACCATGAGCAGTTCACTTATATATAAATACCTTGTTGCCTCAAAGTTTTTTCAGGACTTCTGGATGGTAGAAAAAATATGTCATCATTTTGAGGGCGGCTTACATAATCTGAAAGATTATTGAAATTACAAAACTGATAATCATAGGGAGTAGAATGAATTACTTGGCAAATTAAGTGTTGGTAGAGCAAATCTTTTCAGCTTTCCATGTGGGTCTATACAATCCATATGAAAATGCTTTATGCAAATTATGCTTTGGGATGAATGAAGACTTGGATTTCCGATTCTTTCCAACCAAACATTTCTAACATCCTCAATTTTTGTAATGCAAAACCTAGGATAAAAACAGTATTAGAAACTGTTCCAAATTTTTACTAATCAGAAATTACTACATGAATATGAAATTGCTACAGAAAATATTAATTCACAGTTATAAGTTAATCCAAAACCACTACTTAAATGAATGCAATAATACACATACCTTTTGACATTACTATCACTGAAGCAATTGGGAACACAGCAATAAACCATTTCAATGAAATTAAATTGAATAAGTTCAAAATAAATACCTCTCTAGCTGAATAACACTACTTTTTGAATAAATAAGTAGTCTATTTATGGAAAAAACCTAGAACACGACATGGGAGAGAAGAATGGCGCTGGCATAGATATCATTCATAAAGTCCACCAAGAGTGAGGTCTGATAAAATCCGTTTTTACCGATCACTACTGAGAAGTCCTAATTTACCGATCCGAGCCTTTGAGACGACAACAGATGTCTCTGCCGCTCGTCGAAGAAAAACGTGACCAGCTTTGTAGTAGGCGAGTTCCCACCCCTGGCATAGACAACCTAGGTTGACTATGCTTCACTGCTCTTATCTATATTGTGCGGAAGTAACCGTCATGACTCATCAAGAAATGTCCCCTCTTTTCAGGTAGTGGGGCAGCAGATTCTTGATATCAATTAAAATGCACGAAATTTAAAAGTATCTCTATTTCTCCAACACAAAATATGTCAACAAAATTTTCAGAAAAATATATGACCAGTGAAATTCTTGACTTTCAAACCGATTCGAGAAGATAAAAAAAATATTTTTTTTTCAGGTTATCTAATAGTTTCAAAGAAACTGCTCTTACGACTGCTGTGTGGTCTGTTTTGAAAGCAAAAAGACGAATGCTCAAGTATCCAACAGGATTCATGGCACATTTTTATGCTATTTCTGAACAATTGAGCCCCTTGCTGGCATGGGGTTTTTTAGGGCCTGATGAATTGCTCAGGGACACTTGTCTCTCTTTCAAACAGCAAGTGATGGAATTTTTGATAGACATTTTCAATTTTCAGAAATGTAGGTATGTGACTGTTGAAAGCTTAGCAGAAGATGTGATTCGAAATATAAAAACCAGAGTGAATAATATTTGTGAACGACTGAATGTGTAATAGTAGGCCCAATGCCAATATGTGTATTATGTGATCTTGTTACCTAACTTATACTATTGATAGCAATTTTAAAATTTATAATTGAAGTGAGAAGTACCTGTTTTATTTTATTTGGTATTAAATTATCCAAAACAATGAATTTCATTTGAAGTTTTTGTCAATAAATTCAAGGTGAAAACCACCATTTGAGTGGGTAAAAAATTATATTCAGACTGTTACATATACATTCAGCAAGAGAAACCTTGACATAAAGATTATTCCACGAGAGGATGAGGGACGAAAGTTGAAGTGGATCCTGTCAGTCCTTCTGAAAAGCATCTCCAATTAGCTAAGTGAGTAATTGCAAGGTCGATGTTATCCCTGAAGACTTGATGAGATAATAATCATTCTTATCCAATAATAATGATAATTGAATAAATTTAAAATAATTGAACTAAGAATAAATGTTCAAAATTATTTTGTACCATAAGTGTCTGGGCTTTGAGAATATTGTAGTTCTGTAACCCAGGATTTTGAATCTCCAAGAATCAAGTTTAATTTCACCATACGCTTGATACACCTCTGTTTTAGTTATTGGATATTCCATGCCGCTACCATAAAGAAAGCAGTGTTGTTCTATGTTTAATATCTTTGAGGTTGTCAGGAACAACTGATAAAGGGGTTGCTTTGTTAAAAAACGCTATGGTTTGCTTAGTTTTGGTAGTTTCAGATGGTGAAAAGATCTTTTCTCTATTTCAGTGTCGTAATGAGTTCATTACAGTAGTAAAAACAGTGCTGTAATGAACTCATTACAGCATTGTTTTTAGTTATATTTTTCGTTTTGTGGTTGATAATACTGACATCCTATCCTTTCGAATGTCAACACGCGTCCGTTGCATGTCAATTGTCAATATTAAACCATGTAGAGATTTGAACGCACTATCCAAATTCTATAATCTGTCAATTTTCGTATCAGTCACACTAACTGCGAAAATAAAATACAAATGACACTAGGAGGTATAATCTGAATTTTTCATTGAATTCCAATAAATTTCTCACAATTCTTGACTGAAATAGAGAAAATATCGTCTAATACTCGTTGCAGAAAGCAATTCCAACACTCTTGGAATAGGTGCCCATTCTGTAACTTGTTTTAGAATATACTATTAGAGTTATAAAATAGTTTGAAGAGTGAATGATGTATAATCATTCAACAGTTCTGCTGTTAATGTGCACTATTAGATCATAGACAACCCATAGATGGGAATTTCTCTCGCTGAATATTTCGAGAAATTGATCCGATTTTAATTGCTTATACAGCCGCGTTTCATTTGCAAAGAGGTTAAGTACTAAGGTTAAGAAAGTTACAAGTACCTAGTTTATTTTATTTTCACAATAATTTACCAATACATAGTTACGTATAATGAAATGAAAAAAAAATGACTACTTTAAAACCTAAATGCCAGGTTCCAAATTGTGAGGATAGAAGCTGTAAACGACACTGATTTCCTAATCCAGAAAAATATCCGACTCTGTTCGATATGTGGCTTTACATGTTAATGTAACATTATTTTTAAAAACTCCTTGGAATTCTTAAAAAAAAATTATTTAAATATTTTCAATTTTGTATGTATATTGTGTTGTCCACTTTGTTGGCTTTTTTATAACGTTGAAGATGCAAATATAATGCTTTTATCTTATAATTATTGTTTTTCTGAATGCCTGAATGTTATTAATAATAATCCAGTCTTTTGAATATATTATGATTGTATCATTCTGCGACAATTTATATGTCTCAATTCTAATTATGACAAGTTAACATTCAGTTGAAAAGTATTGGTGGGAAGATCTTTTTTTCACGCCTATTATTTCAAAGTAATGCCACCAGGATGCGACGATCTTTCGAAAATAACTTCATAAACAGCCGCATGGGCGCGTCTTAAAACCAAACATTGAAGGGGCAGTTTCACATCTATTGGTTGTCTTATTAGATTTTTTGGTAAAGAAATCACATGCTTTATCGATTTACTTGAATTCTTTGTTTAAATAAAATTAATTGTAAGAAACCAATCTGTCTTTCACAGAACTTCGTTGATAAGGAATTTTTCGGTTTAAACAGTTATCAACTCGTGCTTGTAACAGCGTATATTGGAAGAACTGTATGTCACTGGCTGATTGTTCATAGATGATATATAGAGGTCGTAGTTCACTCCAAGACGAATTTCGTGAAGGTCGTATAAATCAGTTGTTGTTCTGAGAACCATTGATGCTGTGCGTGTACTGATGCTGCAAGATCGTCATGTGACCTATCGTGAGATTGAGACAACCTTAGGCATTATTGGGACCAGCATACATTCAATATTGCATGAACATTTGACCGTCAAAATGATTTGTTCGCGTTGGATCCCACACAGTTTGTCAATCGCTCAAAAAAAGGCTCGTGTCGATTGGCCGAAAGAAGTGCTCCAAAAATACGATCGTGTATGATCCGGAATGTAAACAGCAGAGGACTGTATGGGTGTTTCAAGATGAGCCAATCCAATAAACGTTGCTCGCGCACGAAGCACTTTCAAGCAAAAGGTCGTCTGTTTTTTCGGAAAAACTGGACACGTCGCAATCGTACCACTAGAACAACGCAGAATAGTCAATTCTGAGTGGTACACAACCATTTGTTGGCCTGTTGTCTTCCAAGAAATCAGGAAAACCATCCGCCGAAGATCTCTTCACCACGACAATGCGAGCTCAAACAACTGCATTTTTGAGCACTCAAAACATAGATTTGATGAGTCATCCGCTGTATAGTCCTGAGTTGGTACCGAATGACACCTGAAGAAGCGGTTGATGCATTCAGAATGCATGTTTTTGGAGATATCTTAAGTGGCAAAAGTACTTCGACAATTAGTTCAAACGCATGCAAAAGTGTATAGATATTAATGGAGAATATTTCGAAAAACAATAAAGCGATTTTCGATGATTAATATTTATTTTTGTTCTCTAATCCCGAAATATAAATGGCAACCCTCGTATGTTCAGGTGAACAAGTGCGCCAAAAATGGTATCAATGAATTTGTACGACAGAACTGCATCACAAGAAAAATTTTATTCGCTAGGTAAGGGTTATTTGAAAAAACAATTTTTTTCTTATAACTCCGAAACTACTGGGCCGATTTGGTCGAAGGACGGACTCATCCATGATATTCATTCCCTAAATTTACCCTGATTTAACTGCAACTGCATAAACCCATAAATATTATCGTTTTCGTTCGAAAGAGATTCAAGTGGCTCCGTATTTCATCCCAGCCCTGTAGATTATTTCTGTTGTTTTAAGTGGATTATTTGATATATAGCTGTAGAGTATTCATAGAATATTCATTATGTTATCATATTAATGTTAAGTTTCATTATTCCTACCATATTGAAAATCTCCACGTTGACTGACAGGGGAATTGGAAACAGAATCAAGTACTTCTAAACAGTGGCGTAACTATACTACCCAAACCGATGGGCTCTGACTACAAGGTCCGGCAGAAAAACCTCCCCTACAAGGGATGCTAATGAAAACAAAACCAAATAAGGTACGATATTTTTATTTATACTAAGAAAAAGGACACATTCTGCCATTTTACAGAATATGCCATTTTCAGGATCTACCATTAGTCTTACTTTCAAAATAAAACATCCCTTAAATGGCTTTTTTCACTATCGATATACTGGTTCAGTCTTTCCGTGAAGTAATTCATTACTCTTTGTGTCATTTCAGGTGGAACAGCTTTAACCTCTTGAGTAATTGCTTCTTTCAGGGCTGGTAAAGATTGTGGACGTTGTTCATAAACTTTTGATTTTAAATAGCCCCAAAGAAGTGGGGGCTAGCCAATGTCACCATGCGACGAGATCACATGTCCAGGAAACATTTCCTTCACCAATGCCAGTGACTGCGGCGCTGTGTGACCTGTAGCACCATCGCTCTTTATTTAACCAAAAAACTCTCTTAGTTTCGGTTGGAGAAAGTCGCGGAGCATGGCACAATAGCGTCATTTTCTTCGAAAAAGTAAGGACCGATCACACCGAAATTATAAACAGCACACCATACGGTTACTTTAGGATTATGAAGTGGCCGTTGATGAAGTTCTTGGGGGTTGTGTTCACACCGCAATTTTGGCTGTTCACTGTTCCGGAAAGGTGACAGTGTGCTTCATCAAAAATCACAACATCTTCGAGACGAATGTTCCGAAGAAGGTATTGGCACAACCCTACACGGACACCACAATCTCGTTCACTCAGTTCCTACGTAGTCACAATTTTGTAAGGATGCATTTTTAAATCTCGATGCAATATTCTTCTCAAACTTCGATCAGAAATTCGTAATGGTGCCGCATGCTTTCTAGCGGATCGTCGAGGAGATTGTTGAACTGAAGCTCTAACTGCATCAACGTTTCCGGGGCCTGTGGCAGTCCGTGTTCGTCCAGGTGGTTTCCGTTTTATTGCGGAACCTGTTTCACGAAAGTTAGAAACCCAAGAATAAGTTGTTTTCTTATGTGGAACAGGGTCCCGTCGTCCGAGCGCAAAGCGAACACGAAAAGCACATTGAGTACTAATAGGCGATCCACCATTTTGAATAAAATCTTACACTACGAACGCACGATGTTCACCCATAGATTCAGAAAACATAGATGTCTAACTCGAGGTCGAAAAATGAGGCATTTAATTGAACTGACAAAATGGCGGCCGTCTGTTGTTGTTGATATGTCTTCCAACGAATTGATTAAGTTAAACTGTAATTACGGTGGTGTTTTCGTGTAGTGTTTGTGTAGTATTTTTTTTATTACCGTCTTCTCAAGATGGTGCGCTGTTCTGTATTTGACTGCTCAAATGAATACAGAAAAGGATATAACATTCTCTTCATAATAATTTCAAAGTAAGTTCAGAAGTAAATTGGCATTTTGTCCAAGTTTACTAGGACCTTTATGTGATAAGACAACATTGCGTAATAATCTGACAGGAAAATAGCGAACCCAACCTAACTTTTTAATATGAAATATGTCAAACTTCCATGGCCAAGAGTTACAAATAAACTTTGAATAGAGTATAGGCAGCTACTTACCACTCTGCTCCTGTACTGTACTTTTCCATTAAGGTTAGGTTTCCAAAATACATTCCCAACTTAAATTTGGATAAGGGAGATACTGAATTCTATCAGCATCCACATCACTGAGAAGATAGGTAGTTTGGTTTTCGATGTAGGTGTGAAAATTAACGAAATAAAATAATCTGTTCACTATATCTATGGGTAGATGTATGGAAGATAGGTTTTCACCGTATCGACAATGTTGAAGCATTCAAAGAAACATGGCAATGTCTAGTTTATCATTTGTGTTAAGTTTGTTGATAATAAACTGAATATTTCGCCTTTGATAATAATAACATCTCGTTCAATTTCTCGTCGAATCGACTTATCATGAATTCCTAATAATAATTAATATTTTTAAATCCGAAATATTAACACTATAATGTCATGAGATACTGGTACAAAAATAGCAGGTAGTAATCGAGAGCTTAGCATCTATTACAATCAGTTCAAAGAAACTACTATAAAATCCTATCATATTAAGAGGTGCCAAAAGCCAAAAACGCCGCCGCGCCATAAAACCCTCCGTAATTCCATAATTTACGGCTTCTGTGTACTGTCTACTATGAATCAGTACATTCCCTCAGCCCTCATTTACCTGTGTCTTTGTCGTTTTTGTACCGGTGACCAGGACCAGGATTTATCCTCTCTCCCTCTTTGTATTTGTCGAGTGACTCGCGTGGTTCCATCGCTTCCTGGCCCTCATCGAGGCGAAGTGGGACATTTGAAGTGAGGTGGTACATTGTATAAAAATTAGCCGCTCTTACATTTCCTCGTCGTGTACGGGACAAATGAGCCGCCTCTTGTAAGAGGTACCCAACACTACATGGGTCTATGAATACGACACACAAACGATCCAACAATCATCAGAATGGATGGGAGAAAATGAGCTGAAAATGAAAAAACCTCGCAAAAGTCATTCGAAAATCAAGAAGATGCGTATTATTTTTTTCTTCGATATTCGTTCCGCAAAGTCAAACGGTCAATAAGGTATTTAACTGTTGCGCGAAAATATTCGCCACGAACGAGCGGATTTGTGGCAAAACAATTCGTGGATTTTGGATAACGATAACGTCGATCCATCGAGCCACGATTATTAACGACCAACCAGCTTATACGCCCGATCTAGCTCCGTGTGCCTTTTTCTTTTCTCCTGACTGAATTTATGGCTCCGGGGAACTAGATATTTAACTCCATAGACGCTATAAAAGAACATTCGCAGAACGAGCTGAAAGCCATCCCTAAAAGACGTATAAGAAATGTTTCTATGATTGAAGGAAACGTTGGCACGTATGTAGCGTTTCAAATGGAGCATATTTTGATGGAAATTCAATAAATATTGAAGAAGTTTGATATTTTTGCGTTTTATTTCAAATTTGCGGATACTTTTTGCCAGAGGATATATTGAATTCACATGAGATGAATTCAAGATGTAGAAAACGCTGTCTATTTGAGCAATAACGCGTCGAATAATTGGTTTTAATTAAGCCAACAATTATTTCTGGTTTGTCGGTCCAGACATACAAACCTCTAGGTAATCAAAATATGCGTTGATAAATCATCTTTTGAGAAGTCCTAATCTCGATGCTAATTTAAGGAGCATGCTGATTAGATGCCGTATAAATGAGTATGTACACAAGAGCTAGTAACTTCATTTCAATATTTTCAAAATTAGACCGATAGACTTCCTCTTGGTGACCATTCAAATAACGCCTGTATATGCACGGCACTGCTTGAAATCGTCTCGTAACTAGGAAGGAACCTCTTGAACTCCAGCCAAATTAAGCACCAGCCGTTTCCGTCCTCGTAAAAAGACCATCCGTATCTGTAAATAAACATACGAAAGCAAAAGTGGGCACCTGTGCTGAGTGTGCACGTTTTTCAACCTTATAGAGGTTTTCTCAGTTGTTTTCCCTTTCAAAAAAACCGCGTAGCGGCGGCGCATAGATCTGCGAAGCACGTGGGTTATAGATTACAACAATGTTGAAAGTCCTGTTTCCTTGGAAGCAGAACAATACGAAAAAGGTGATCTACGCGATGGAACAAGTGTTGAATGAAGGTATGTTTTGAGGCATTTTATTATTCACTCAGGTTGTATCAAACTTCAAAAACTGCCGAATTTTCGTATTTGAATATTTAATCTTCAATGTCAAACTCTTATCAACGATTGTTCAAACATATCAGGTGTTTGTTTACTTACGATTATGTTAATTTCATCGTCTTGATGTAGGATGGTTGATTCTCTCATTTCAGTGCTGCAGTATCTGCATAATTTGTTCAACTTCTCATCTACACTATGTATTTCACATTGAAGAACTTACATATTTATTAATTTGAATTTGTTTGCTGACAATCCTAACCTATTCGCAATATTTATGACAGTTCTATTCGATCCAGTTTTTCCGTTGGGAAGCACAGAAAAGTAATATTTAATCGAAAGTTTTATTCTCTGATCTGAATTTTGTTTTCAAACTTGCACATTAGGCATGACTAATTTTTCTTCTTCTAGTTTGCAATAAATAATGAAGACAAGATTAGTCGGAAACAAAAAAAATCGAAAGCTTTGAAATCGGTGGCGTATAATGTTGCCCTAATTGATTGATATCAGTTCTGTTGTTGCTACATTACTGTGGTTTCAAGTTCATATTTTGTTTCATTTTCTTGGTTGGGTACCTATTCATAAATGATGGGATGATCAATAACCGAGCATTAGGCAGTTTTTATGGTTATTTTCAGGCTTGTTATCCTTGAGATTCGCCAACAATAATTGATGAAACAAAGCATATCCAGTTTGTAAGATGATCGCTTTATTAAATCTCTAATTGTTCAATTTCTTACTGCGGCTTTCAAATACAGTAGCGGATTCCAAATTTCGCTAAGAAAAGTTAGTATGCATTTATTCTCACGTTAAGCATTATCATTTCGTTACAATGTCCGTATCAACTACACGATATCTCTCGAACGAATCGAGCAAGAAATTTAAAATTTTGAGGATATATTCGAATTTCCTATATTGGATGTTTATGCTTAAAACCATCATTATGTAAAGTATATTTAATGAGGACTGTGTCGCCTACATGGGTATCCCTTCTGAGAGCGTTTCATGAAATAAACGTAGGACTTCATGATGTGTTGGATTTTTGTCCGGTAGTTGTAGAGTCTTTTCCGGTACTCTGAAACAATGTGATAGAAATATCGAGTTTTCCAATGGGGTCTTGACAACTTTGAATTTAATTTGGGAACGCACCCTTAGACCAATCATCGAACTGCCAACGTCAATTTATTCAGTAAAGTGAACATTTTCATCATGGTGAAGTACACGAACGAACAACGTTTGCAAGTTATAAAAATTTACTACCAAAATTCGGAGTCCGTGACCGCAACTTTAAGAGCCTTAACTCCAATTTTCGGTCGTAATTCGCACCCTGGAGACAGGCAATCACAAGTTTGGTGCAAAAATTTGAGCCTACATATTCGCTGTTGGATGTGGTCGGGCCAGTGAGACAAAGAACCGGTCGCAGTATCGAAAACATCGCTGCCGGTCGGGCCTCCGTAGCCGACGACCCAAATCAGTCAATTCCACGGCGTTCTCAAGAATTGGGCATCCGTCAGACCACTCAATGGCGAATTTTGCTTGAGGATCTTGGTTTACACCCGTACAAGATCAAGCTGACTCAAGAATTGAAGCCGTTGGACCATTTGAAGCGACGTACGTTCTCCGACTGGGCTCTGGAAAAGCTGCGCCACGATCATGATTTTCATCGAAAATCATCTTCAGCGATGAAGCTCATTTTTGGCTCAATGGCTTTGTCAATAAGCAAAATATGCGTTATTGGACAGTCAGCAATCCACACGTGATTCACGAGACTCAGTTGCATTCTCAAAAAATCACGATTTTGTGCGTTCTTCACGCATCATTGGACCGTATTTTTCCGTTGATGCCAGCAATGGTCACGTTACGATCAATGGCGATCGCAACCGCGCCATGATAACGAATTTTTTTTTGGCCCCAATTGCAAGGTATGGACTTGGCCAACATGTGGTTTCAACAGGACATTGAAGCAGACATTTGGTGAGCGTGTAATTTCGAGAAACGGCCCCGTCGATTGGCCGCCTTGTTCGTGCGATTTGGCGCCTTTGGACTATTTTCTTTCGGGCTACGTTAAGCATAGATAAATAAAAGTATATAGATCGGCAACTCTAGCAGATTTTTGTGAATGCGCAAATGAACGCGACACTAGCGGTTGATGCTGTAGTGAAGCGAACTAAAAGGGCAGGGGAGGTAGAAATTGTGGTGGGGGTAAAAGAGGGGGTATTGGCGGGCTATTCGAAATTGAGAAATTTTAATCGCATTTTTCGCTGAAATTGGACTGATAGAAACCAAGTCATTTCCAACCTGATTTGAATAAAGTTGGAAATGAAAGAGTTTCTATCAATTCAAATTCAGAGAAAATGCAATTAAAAATAGATTTTTATCGTGAAAAGAAGACAAATTAAAGCTATATTCTGAATTTTATTAACATTAGCGTAATTTCTGGGCTTACAATCAATTACAATGCGATTACAGCAAAATAAATTGAAAATATGGATAAAACACAATTAATTCAAAACACAGTGAACGTTATCGATTCCAAAAATTATGTGTGATATTTTCATTAAGACATGGTTATATTACAATTAATAAGATAAGAAAAATAATTCGGCATCTACAAACATACTAGATTTCTTAATTAATCGAACACACTTTCAAGGATATGATAAAGAGACCAAAAACCTGGTACATGAAACACTAATTGTTAATAATCAATTTTACCTCAAAGAATTAGAATTGTGAAGAATTCACATATAAATAAGGAAAAAAATTAAATCAACGAAAACAAATATTGGTAGGTCTGAGATCATACAATACGATTACAACAAATAAATCTGAAAATATGGATAATAAACAATTATTCCATAACACAGTGAATGTTATCGATTCCAAAAATAATGTGTTATACTTTCATTAAGACATGCTTACATTACAATTAATAAGATATGAAAAATAATTTGGCATCTACAAACATACTAGAAAAAAATGCATTTAAAAAAATTATTATGTTTTCTTAATTAATCGAACAAACTTTCAAGGATCTGGTAAAGAGACCAATAACCTGGTACATGAAACACTAATTGTTAATAATTAACCTCAAAGAATTGTGAAGAATTCACATACAAATAAGGAAAAAAATAAATCAATGAAAACAAATTTTGGTAGGCCTAAGATCATCAAAACTTTTCATTTTTTTGACAAATACTTTTTCATGTTTTTCATATTTTTTACTAGCTATACGTTTGATGGGATCTTGAGACTGGCCCAAAATTTGTTTTCCTGTGAGAATATTACAGACATTTTTGGACATGCTAAAATAGATCTTAAATGTAACAAGTATGATGTAAAACTTACTTGGTGATGCTTCTTCCATATAAGATACCCTAGGTTCCAATATTTGTTCAGTGGCTTCTGAAAAGAGTAGACTTATGAAATATTGTGTACGTTTCACGATTCCATGTTAATTCATCTATAAAAGATTCTCAAATAATGTCTTGTTTATAATATAGCCAAGTAAGACTTTTATGTATGAAAATTGCAATTAATAAAACAAGAAACAAACCTGAGTTTCCATCAGCAGGATTTAGAAATAATGAGGGTTCAGCATCTAGTTTAAGGATACTTCCTGCTTTGTTATTAGCAGGAATATAATCGTCAGGCGTAAAATGCTTATCACAAACCCTGTAATTGTCATAAAGTTCTCTTGAAGATTTTGCCTTCAAGTCTTCTCTCCCAGTTTTTGTTAACCACTTCTCCAATACCTAAAAAGTTTTAAATACAAATATACGAGGATAAATAATTTGTAATCATTTGTTACACTCGCCTCTCTCTACTTTGTGGAAGTCTTCTCTCCCAGTTTTTGTTAACCACTTCTCAGATAGGTTATATGTTATAAATGAATAATTTTATTTAGAAAAGATTTTATAGATTCCAATACCTAAAAAGTTTTAAATACTTTTAAAAATATATGAAAAATATACGAGGATAAATAATTTGTCATCCAAGACATGAAATGCTATCATTTGTTACACTCGCCTCTCTACTTTGTGGAAATCTACGGAAATGGTATCCACGCATTTTACCGTATTTGGTTGAACATCTTTTAACACAACAATTGAAACCCATTTTAAAATTCACGATTCGATACTGAAAGTCCAAAAGATTCACTCTACAATATCGCCAAAGCCAGAAAGAACGGAAATTTGAGAGAGTCCGTATTTATAGCCATGCGACGAATTATTAAAAATGACTTTTATTGTCCATGCTTTCTTCTTGTCCGCCATTACGGTAGGAAATTCCCAGAAATTCCTTGGATCCCTTCCACAATTTTCATTCTATTTTCTGATTGGTCGATCCAGATTGACAATCGTGTAGTGAATCCAACTTGACCAAAATAAGCCCAAAACGAGGTACAGTCGTTTTGAACTGACTTTCCACCCCCTGACGTTAAGTCACTGGTCTATGCCAACAAACCGACGACATTGCAAGAGCTCAGAGACAACATTGAAGGCGAAATAGCGGCCGTTTTGGTTGAAATGTATGGCCGAGTCATCGAAGATTGGGTCCATAGAATTGACCGCTGCAAACGGGCCCGTGGTGGCCATATGAACGAAGTTGAGTTCCATTTATGTTATATATTTGTACTTCAAGTCATTGATAAAATTTTTGAAATGTCTCAAATGTTTTGTCTTTTATTTAGATTTAAAGTTGTCAAGTCCCTTCACAAACGGCACGATGGTTGAACAAATCTATATCTCAAATTGGATCTCGAAAATCGTCATGCCAGTATTAGAGAGAAAGCTCATGATCTCAACATCTCTCTTGAAACCGCTTGTTTGATTTTGGTGAATCTATTGGGCATGCTGCTCAGCTCCTTCGGTTGAAGCTGAATTTTTTTCAAAGCAGTACCGGATGCAGGTAGATATGTTGTATCGTTTGAATTCTGATCCCACGTTCATGGGACGGATCATAACTGGTGACGAGATACGCGACACACAAACAAGCCAACAATCATAGGAATGGGTGGAAAAAATGAGCCGAAATCGAAAAAACCTCGCAGAAGTCGATCGAAAATTAAAATGATGTTTATTGTTTTCTTCGATATTCGTGGGGTGGTTCATTATCAATTCGTTCCGCAAGGTCAAACGGTCAGTGAGTACTATTCAACTGTTTTGAGACGTTTGACTGAAAATAGTCGCCGCAAATTTCCGGATTTTTGATCGTGATTCGTGGATTTTGCATGACGATAACGCACCATCTCATCCAGTCACAATTATTAACGATTTTAAGATCAAAAACGCGATAAATACCATCGACCAGACACCTTATTCGCCTGATCCGTGTGATTTTTTTTCTCCAGAAATATTGAAGAAGATTCAATGAATATTGAAGAAGTTTAATATTTTTGCTTGTTATTTCAAATTTACGGATTCGTTTTTGACATAGAGTACATTTTGTCGGTTGGTTTTTGGGTGATTTTTAATGTAAGATTAAGGTTGATGCGACAGTTGTTTTAATATCACACCATTCCGCAGTCTGGGAAAAGACTTCAGAATGAGCGCACAAATGCTCCTGACTTCAGGTCAGTGCTATTCTGTATTATTTTGCAAATTTGTGGCCTCCAACACATTGTCGCCACGCTCAGAACTATCATAGGAAATGCATACTTCTCAACATGTAATTCAGTATCTACAATCGTCTCGTTTTACCATTCTGATGGTATTCTATGCTACCTATATATATTATTCTTCTCTTTGGTACAGGGGTCTGAGGTATCCCCAATATGCATATATCAATTCGTATTAGCCCTATTAAGCAACACATGTTAAGAGCAATGTCGTGAAAATAATTGTCACAATGTTTTGATATTGCTTCTTTAATTACTCCATTCTTGTTGCTGGGCAATGATTGCTAAAAAAATTGCCTTCATACTGAAGGTGCGCTTACCTTACAACAAATGTTGCTCCCATATAAATAATGAATGTCGAAATCGAAAAGGAACATATAGAACATTAAGTCGGTTAAATTTAGAAACTGAGCAGTATTGAGCCATATGGACCAACACTAGAAAACTAGGCATCACTTTGATTCATCAACAGTCCTGGCACTGCCTAACATGCGTAGAACGAATGAGTGGTTATAAGATAAAAAAAAATCCATTCGAATTTCTATATCATTTGGATATTCGGCAATTCGTATCAACAAAACAAAGATGCGCATATGTAGCAATAAAAATATATTCGACGATATTGCTCCATATATTTCGTATTGTTGCATGTTGCTGATACTAATCGCCCTATGTTCGTTTTCACTCATTCATTCTGTGGGTCCAAATTGCTCCAAATCGCTGAATTTGATACTTGTTGACATTGCTGTAAATTGCTTGATTATTCCTCTCGTCAATTCCAACAATTTCTCATCTGAAGCAATTTTTGTTTCCCATCATTTGTAGCAATCAATAGAGCCATATTTTTGGGACTAAATTGCTCAAAATTGCACATATGGAGAAATTATAAGCAACATTCGGGGATCCAGGTTTCTTTTATTGTAGTTTTTTCCCTAGGCTTTTATGTTATACACCAAATTGTATGGCAGCCTGACAATAACTCCAACCAACACTACTTGCTATCAAAAATTGTACGCTTAAAGTGAAAAAAATATATATATGAGCAATATCGTTGAAAACATTGTCACCATTTCTGAAATTGGTCGATATTTTATTATTAAGTGCCTTAGATCACTTTATTCGTGTTGCCAGGCAACTATTGCTCAACCAATTGCCCGTATGACCAATTGCCCTCAAATTCATAAGAACTGCCGCTTCGGATTAATCTTCACTTTCTCATCTGATTTCATGATCTGGTGCAAGCGTTTTTTACACTTGGCGGTGTTCGAAGCTATTGATTTAATAGATTCAGGTATCTAACGTGCCATGGAAAACAAACAGTTGGCAAGGTCACGAATGATTACCATGGGATTAATTTGATTTACACGTAGGAAATGATTGTTTATTGATTGAATAATAGGATATATTTCAGTTCTTGGAACAGCTAAACACCAAGTGTCGATATAGTTATTTATATTTGCATACAAAGTTTTTTCTTTAACAATCTTGATTTCTGAATTTTCTTTATAGTACCTATTATCATAAACCTTACAATAGACATTAATGGAAAGGAGCTACGACAATGAAATTTGAGTAAATGTGAGATACAATTAACGTCTATACATGCAGAAGTTGTTTAAAAACGACGGAGATCTTATGAGGTTCAAAAATTTATTTTTGGTAATTTAAAAAATTTTTTTTAGCCTTTTGATTTCTACGCCTGCCTGCCTTTTCGAATATCTTCCAAGTAACTACTTGATTGTTATTGAGGAAATCAAGTTTCAGATGCTTATATGGCCCAATAGCGAACTTGACCAAGATATTTACTTACTTGTTTCATATAATTTTTTTCGCTCCTTCAGATGCTTCTAGGTTTTGACCAAAACAAGTCCAAAAGAAGTTGTCCCAAAAAAAACATGATTCACCTAGTGAAAAAACCTTCTATATCAATATCAGAATTGTACAAGTGTTTGAAAGAGATATATTTCTACAATATGCATTTATGCAGTATATTTAAATTTGGAGAAATTTTTGTGATTTTATCAATTTTAGGATATATTTCCCTTAAAATGCAATTTGGGACATATATTCACAGATATGTGTTCAGATCTTACGAATATGTTACGAGTAATCGAATATTAAAAAAATAATTTGAAATTCTTTTTAAATTTTCTAGTTTGACGATTTTCACGAAAAAAAAAAATGTTTGAATGATTTTTAAGCTAGGAATTGATCCTGTGGAAAGTTATTGAGAAAACCTAGTTTCAGATATTCATAACCTCTGGAAGGATTTTGTCAAATAACTACTTAGGCCCCTTTGATTAAAAAGTTTCTGGAAATTTGAAATAAAACGCAAAAATATTAAACTTTGGGAGGATATATTTCCCTTAAAATGCAATTTTGGATATATATTCACAAATATGAATTCAGATCTTACGAATATGTTACGAGTAATCGAATATTAAAAAAATAATTCGATATATTTCTTAAAGTTTCTAGTTTGACGATTTTCACGAAACAAAAAAAATATTTGAATGATTTTTTGAGCAAGAAATTGATCCTGTGAAAAGTTATTGAGAAAACCTAGTTTCAGATATTCATAACCTCTGGAAGGATTTTGTCAAATAACTACTTTGGCCCCTTTGATTTCAAAAATTTCCGGAAATTTGAAATAAAACGCAAGAATATTAAACTTCTTCAATATTTATTGAATATCTTTCAGAATATGCTCCATTTGAGAGATACGCAAGTGCCAATGTTTTTTCCAATTATGAAAACATTTTTAGGCGCTTTGAGGGATGACCTTCAGCTTTTCCATCGAATTTTTTTAATGGCGTCTATAGCGTCAAATCTTGTTCCTCAGAGAGGTAATGTCAGCCCTGACAAATCAAAAGACACACGGAGCTAGTTCAGGCGAATAAGGTGGTTGATCTCTGGTATTTATCGAGTGTTTGGTCGTAAAATCGTTAATGATCCTGAGATTGTGCGTTATCGTCATGCAAAATACACTCTTCTGCCACAAATCCTGCCGTTTACGGCGAATATTTTCACGGAAACGTCTCAAAGCGGTTACATAGAAACCTTTTTGACCGTTTCACCTTGCGGAACAAATTTATGATGAACCACACCACAAATATCGAAGAAAACAATAAGCATCGTCTTGATTTTCGAACGACTTCTGCTAGGTTTTTTCAGTTTCAACTCATTTTTCCCACCTATTTCGATGATTGTTGGCTCGTTTGTTGTCGTATTCCAAATATGATCGCTCCCATGAACGTGGGATCAGACTTAGAAAGATCCAGCATTTCTGCAGCTACGAGGCGACGTTTCTAGGTTCGCGAAATGAGGGGTAAGAAATAAAAATAAAATACAAAATTATTTATACTTTTGAATATATATTCATTCACCTGCAACCTTTATATATTTTTTAGATTTTTCAATTATCATATTTATACCTTTGAAAAAAAAGTTTGATCTTTGCCTGAAATATACGTCGGAACTGCATCTTTCACTTCTTCATCACTTGAAAATTTCCTCCCACGAAGTTCGATTTTCAAGTTTGGGAATAGATAATAATCGCTGCGAGCTAAGTTAGGACTGTAAGGTGGGTGAGCCAAAATTTCGAAGCCCACTTTCGCAACGGGGCTCTTGTGAACAGGCACGTTGTCGTGTTAAAGGTGGACACCTCAGGTTAATTTTACTCTCCTTTTCTCTGATGGCTTCTTTCGACCGCTCTAGAATTAAAGCGTAGTATTCACTGGTTATGGGGGCACCTTTCTCCTTGTAATAGATCAAAAGAATCCCGTCCGAGTCCCAAACGGCTGTTGCCATGATTTTCCCCGCCGACTGACACCTTAAACTTCTTCCTGTTTGGATTCAGGCTCATAATAAAAAAATGTTCCCTATCGAGACATTTGTATCTTGAAGCTCACTTTGCCGATTGATTATCTATCACAAAGTGGCTTGAAGCCATTTTCGGTTCGATATTCTAAATCTACAATCAGTTGCGCGAAACGATAGCTCGCTGTTCCGCTGGGAACAAGCACCCAAAACCTCAAACTAGAAATTTTATTTATTTGAACTGTATCTGTGTTTACAGCAGGACCTTCAGCTGAGGAATCACCCCCGGATGACCTTTCTTTTTGCCGTGCCATGTTTGCAACAGGACATTCCTTCCCAATCCTCTCAAGAAGCATATCCCCATCTGCGAGCAGATGGCTCGTAAGAAACGGAAACCCTTCGATTCTCTCAAGCAGAGGGTTGAAGGTACCGACATGGCGACATTTTTCCAGAAGAGCTACCTAAAGAAGGCCAATCCTGCGATATGCATTCAGGTTCAGGCGGAAGATGTCAATGGAAATAACAAACAGAGCAAATGGAGGGAGAGACATTTCGAACTTCAGAAGACTATTAAAAATGCCAAAGGTGAGTCATTCTTTCTTTTATTCAATTCTGAACATTTTGTTTTTATTTCATTTTAAATTGTCCTTTCTCAAAATATAGACCGCTAAGAATCGATATACTCACGATATTCTGAAATGTATTTTACTGATTACAATGATTAATGTATCGGATTGGAATCTAATTAATACGGGGATGGCTTGTTAGGTAGCCATTTTTGGAAACATAGTAATTTTTTTGTATTTTTTCATATTTATTTCTCAACATAGTATCCTTTGAGCACGATACAATAAGCCCAGCGATATTCCAACTTTTTCATGCCTTCCAAAAATATTTTTTCTCGAACTCTGCAAAATAGACCTCAGTTTCAGAAATGACCTCCTCGTTTGACGAGAACCGCTTTCCGCCAATCCATTTTCATGTTTGGAAACAAAAAGAAGTCACACATTGCCAGATCTGTTTAAAATTGTGGGTGAGGTTGTAACATTTGCTACTTTTTCTTTCGCAAAGAATGACAAATATCAATAAAACTAACTACAACACTTCAAATTAGCGATAATTGAGATTAGTGACAAATAGTTATAAAACAAAGAGGGGTGAATAAAACACAATGATTAGACCCAAACAACTAACTCTTTATTCGTGGTCTGAAAAAGCCTTAGGTAACAAAAAATCCCTATACGGTTAATATTTTAAACTTTTAAAACTACAGGATTAAATTTAGCGATCAAACTATTCAACAATACCTATATTAGATCATGCCATCATTGTCGATGTAGTTCTAGGCTAATGAAAGCACAAGATATCTAAGCCTAGGCGTGACATCATTGAAATGGGACTGCTTGGAGATCCATTGTAGGAGCAGGAGATACCTTTGAGTGACTTGTGCTACTCCGGAGTGACAATATCTTCGTATCCTAGATAACAAGCGTGAAGGCTTATTATCAGACATTTAAATATTGTAATTATACAAAACAATCAATCTTACCAATTGTGGGGGCAACTTCAATAATACCACAAGAATAATAATCTTCGCAAATATGGCAACTTCAGCAATACGATAGGAATAATAATCATGACAATAATGGCAATTTCAATAAAATAGTAAAAGCAAAAGGAATAACTAACTATAACCTAAACCTATAACTTGAAGAAGTGGAAATATATCTACGAAACGTTGACATTAGTTGAATGTAGTTTTTTGACCATCCACTTTCCTAATATTTGTGGAAAATCAATTATAATATGTCTCTACAATCAAATGATCTATCATACCACTAACTATATGTCTAACCATCGTCATGGTCATGATCCCAAGGTATGTCAGCCATCCTTATAAATATTGTATGAGTCAAGGAAGGAGAAACACAGGTAAGGTCATGGAGTTCCAGCGGCGGGTCTAGTGAGAAGAGAAAACCATAGAAAAAGAGGTATATTCTCTCATGCCTTGTAGCAATAAATGGTGCGGGCCTTTACCGGCATTCATGGCCTTCGATCCAGATATCTAAGATATCTCATACAGCAATGTAGGAACCCCAAAATAGAAATAACACGTAATATGCATAAATATATAGCAGTACGAATACATATAAATGACTAAATGAAAGTGCTCTCAACACTTAAAAATAACACTAAGGAAATATAGACATAAATAGCAGTAAAAAAACATAAATTAATATAAGAGAATATACACAAAATTAACCACAAGAAATCTGGGAATAAACAAAAGATATCTCACCACTTGATATAATAATAACCTTCCACATAAAAATTATTGGCTACATCCACTACTCGATAAGAAGCTTATTAGCTTTCTACTGTTACAGTTAAGGTGTAATGTGAAGTATAAGTAGCATAGATTTGTCTACCCCAAATTGATTCATATGTTTAAACTGAAATGAGAGTCTAATTATTCAATAAGAGCTTGAAGCATGACGCCAAGGAGCTGCTGCATTGAAAGGATATAAAAACATGGCTAGATATTATGACTTGTAGTCTCCTACAAAGCCGAAAATGTGGTCAATTGATTTGTTTTGTCTTCCTGATGAAGAATACTGACGGACGTATGTTCTCTAGCTAGATGTCATGTCACTTGTAATCTACATATCGTAATACAAAACATTTCATCTTCTAATCTGCCATGAAAAAATTATGAATATCACAAAAAATTACCCATAAGTGCAATATTCAGTAGTGTACGAGTACTGTGGTCACTAACTTGGTTTTGCTTTGAATTGGAAGGATCATTTCAACACTATACTACATCGTCCAATGAAATCGCTCAATTTTTGAAAACGGACCAATAGAAACAAACTGTATCTGAAAACACTCAACCTCACAGTGTTTTCACTTTTAGAAATTTGTTTTTATCAAATGCCTAATTTGCATAGGAATATTAATACGTCCGGATAGCTTTGGCCGTTGGTGGAAGTAGCAGTCGTCATGGTTACGATAAACAAGCAGTTATTAGCGATAACTTCAACAGCACATTTGGCAGTTCTGTCAGTTTATTTTCGTATTTTACCATAAAGTAGATTAAAATGAAATGTTTTGGGAATTGTAATATTACTTCAATTGAGGAAAGTGTGAAGAAAAGTGTGCCGCTTAATACAGTCAAGATCCTACATTTGTAAACAATTTGAAAAATTCTGTGCTGCCCGGGAATATCTTGTAAATGAAAAAACAAGTTTGTCAAAGCTCAATAATATTATGCTAGACTGGGCTTTCAATATGAAGAAAAGAGATGGATCAGACTACAAGGAAAGTGTCGTAAAAACCTTGTGGAATAATACTGCCAAACAGCTGCAGGAAAAATTCTATTCCGAATGGGGCGTTAGGTTCGATCCATTCACAGACGTGGCTTTTAAAACGGCGCGGGATGCACGAAATGCCAAGAGGCGTATTTTGCGAGTGGACCCTGAGAAAAGAAAAGTTAGTGCCAAGGCGCTGTCTTTGGAGCAACACAAAAAGATGGTCAACTTATGTAAAGAAGATAATCCAGACGGTTTGAACAGAAAATTTTATTTTATTGCTGCATTGGAGCTTGCTTGGCGCGGAGGAGAGGGTTCATCATGTCTAATTTCGCATTTCCAATTCTAAATTGAAAACGATGGTAATCCCACGGGCCGAATTGCCTACAATCCGATATTTTCTGAAACAAGACAAGGTGGTGCCCAAAAATGTGCGGAAACGAAATGGCTGACTCCCAATATTGAAGAAGATATTTGCCCGGTGAGGTTATATAAGCTACTTGTATCCAAAAGAACTGCAAACATAACCACTGAAAGACTATTCCTTACTCCACATAAGAATTGGAAATATGGTTCATGGTTCAAAAACTCCCCAGTCGGTCTCAATACGATAGCTAAAAGGACAAAAGAATGGACAGAACTCATTGGCATCAACACAACCAAGTCGAAGATAACCAAACACTCGCATCGAGCTACTACTGTTAGCCAATTAGCCAAAGCAGGGATTGGCGAGGAACAGCTGATAAAGATAACAGGCCATTCTTCTGCAGCGTCAGTGAAACCGTATCTCCAACTGGACCAACAATATCACAAAAAAATAATCACAGCCATAAGGAATGAAAAAAATGTCCTTCAAGAAACAACATCAGTATCTACTTCATCATTCGAAAATAATGCTCGTAATGTGTATAATAATTGTACTATCAATAATTATTATTTTGAGAATAAAGATGAATAATTTGTTGTTATGCTTCTATCTGGTTATTTTAGAATAAAAAACTATTTTTTATTTCGTTTGATTTATATTGTTGAATGATCTTTCCAAATACCACACGAGATTCGAATTTTTTTGAGAACACTCTGTCGTTTTTTGAAAATTATACAAATTTCACTCAACAAAGTGATCCTGAAATTTTAAGGATAACTTTGTTTCGTGAAATTTAAACGCATAATTCCCAAAAAACAAGAGTGTTCTCAAAAAATTCTCACCTCTAGTGGTATTACCCTTGAAAAGTTTGAATTCAGCTCATTTCTACTATATAACTTGTGTAAGCCTTGATTTGGAAGTATCTCCTTCGGACTTGAAAAAATGCTTTGACAAATGTTTTGAACTCATGATAAAATGCATAAAAAGCGTATATTTTCAAAATAAAAAAACCAAATTTTTACGTTTTCACAATGACGCCAGAAATATTGGAGATCAACCCTCGTATAAACAGTGAGAAAATGTCATGATCCTCTAGACACTGACAATGTCATTTTTATTTCAATCGGAATGTGTACTTTGAACTTCATATCATTTTTTCCTATTGAAATTAAAAGTTTTCGAGTGTAAAATTCTAATTGATCAATTCCATCATCTTGGACTCCAGCCATTCGTTATAGCAAAAGGTAGTGCAGATGGAAAAAGAAAAATAGAAATGAAGGTGAGGAATACCGTTAAGCCAAGTTACAAGGTATGATAATAATTCTATTGGAAGAACGTCCTCTTCGTGCATCTACACCTATTTTGGATCTTGTAATTTGAGACATGGGCTCCAAATGCTCCGGATAGAATTGAACCTTTTTGAGGAAGTAGCGGATTCTTTGATGCTTTATTAATGAAGATTATTGGGCAATAATCAAGGAAGCACTACACAGAAAACATAAGTAAAATCAGGAATTGTTAATGACATGTGTTTCTGCTTATTGGCTGCTTCGGGGTGAGGCAATCGTGAAACCAAGAAAAAAAGAGAACTGAAACACAGGGGACTACAGCAGGTTCCAACGACCAATTTGTTGCCTTGATCTTAAAATCCCAGATTTTGGAGGAATATCTAAGTATCGCCCCAAAAGAGGCATAAATAACCTGGGCGATACGACCCCAACCCAAGTAAATACAAATATAGAAGTTGATGCGGATATTTAAGTTTAATCAAAAATCATTTGTGGGCAATCCCGCAGAAAGTTATAGAAGGTACCTGCGGACACGTGTTTCTGCTTATTGGCTCCTTCGGGGCAAGGCAACCGTGAAAATAAGAAAAGAATAGAAGAAAACTACGATATGAGTGCTTTCTTGATTTTATTTATATATCAGAATTAATTAACTTCTATATTTATATTCACTTGGGTTAGGGTCGTATCGCACATGTTGCTTATGCTTCTTCCGTAGGGATACGTTTTGATTTATATCTGTGATTTACCTAAGACATCATCACAGACATTTGTATATGCCAATAGCAATTTCAAGACATTGAAAAACCGAGCTTCCACAAGGATCAGCTCTAGCTGCTCTACTTTTCAATTTATATCTCAGTGATTTACCCACGACATCATCTCAGAAATTTGTTTATGCTGATGACATTACTATGGCTGACCACTATTCGAATTTCCATACTTTGGAGAACATACTATCATCTGATTTGGAGATTTTAAAGAATTATTTCATTGAGAGGGGATTATATCCCAAACCCTAACAAAACAGAGGTATCTTATTTCCATAATCATGGAAAATATAGAAAATTAGCTGTTTCTTCCAATGATTCTCCTATCGAACATAATCTCTGCAGCTGGGCATTATTACTGTTTGGTTTAATAGAATACATAGACAAAAAAATTGATGCACAATTACAATACATCGATGAGAATAATTACTGAAACCATAAGATCTACACCGGTCCATTGGTCACCGATTTTGCCTAAGATTGTCCTACCTCATAATCGCAGACAGACACCAGCTCTGAATTAATGGAACAAATATCATTCCTTTCCAAATTTAGTTCCAATTACTTCATACATTCCACAAGATAGAGTTCCAAGATTAAAATCACGTAAACCCTTATGGTATAATTCGTTCTTCAACAAGAACATAAACGATAAAAAATTACGGCAAATTGAATGGAACTCTCATGAAATGTTCAATAAAGATCTCATTTCTGAAACTTCAAATAAAATTTCTGGATTCAATCTTCCTCGAAAAGTTCAGTGCTAAATCGTTTGAGAACAGCCCATGGACAGTCGCGTCGCGTCAGTGTCGTACTCGTCTGCGGCAAGCCTAGATATTGTCTAGGCAGAGATATAGAGAGAAAACCTCCTATCTAACACATATTTTATATTTGCAGGTTCCAAGTCGGATATGAGTGCATATAATTCAAACAGCCCATTCGTGACACCAAACAAAAGAGTGGCTCATTTGACGGTGAATCAAAATTCAACGAACGAACGCTGTCCCGTTTGCAAACGATCTTTCGGACCTAAAGCCTTCGACCGCCACGTGGAATTCTGCAAGGAGCAGCGAAACAGAGTTCAAGTCCACAAATCTCCTGCTGTCGTGCAACAGGCCAAAGAAAGATTAGAAGCGAGGATCAACTACAGGGTTCCACCCTTGAGACAGGTAATGAAGAGTTTTTCGGTCACCAGATTTTTCACGTGAGGCTGCTTAAATTTCAACAGATTCGATGCATAGACTAACAGAGTACTCTGATCAGGTGAACAATGGTGTCAAAACTATTTTGACAGAGTTATGTTTACCCTGTATATATATATTTATTCTTTTGAACTTTTGGCTTACAAAACAAATGTTAAGAGGGGTTGGTGACGGGGTGCCATACAATTCGGTGTATGACATGACCTTCTTTCTGTCAAAAGCCGTTCAAATAAAATGAAGCAGTCATCAATACAATATAATTTTTCCAGTCTAAACGAGCTGTAGTTCGGGATAAGTACGCAACATCAAGCCAAAACCTCTTGTCCAGATCAAACTCGATTGCTTCTAATAAAAGTACAACTTCGGTTTCATCCAGTGCCACTACCATGCTCCCAAATAGAAGACAAATATCAAATAACGTGAACACAAATGAGAGGAATAACAAGAAGGAAGTAGGAAGCAAGACTAGGTTAGACAAGATTATAGGTGATTGTGGAGATACCAAAGAATCGACCAAAAGTGACAGCAATATCAATAAAAGGTAAGTTTAAGTTTGAATTGATTTAGATTGAAATTAAGCTATTCCTCTCGATATGAAGTTGGTTTATGCGTCAATGAATTTTTCAAACTGAAATCATAGACTTATAGTGTGTTTCATAAAGATGGTTGATCAAAGGATCCACAAAATACTTCAATGGATATGTCATGTTGACCAATAAAATGTTGAATTCGCGGAATTTCAGGCATAGAATCGCTCAATCAACGAGTTGATCAACCGATAAACGTTTATGAAACCCAGCATAATAGTGGGTTTCATAAAGATCGTTAATCAAAGGATTCATCAATCACACTTCAACCGATATATCAGATTGACCAATTAAATGCTGAAGTCATAGAATTTCAGGCCATTGCTTTAGTTTTTCTTAATTTGGAAAAAAAATTATCACTTACTGAAACGGCTGCTTTCGAAGTGGAAAAAGATGCTGAAATATTTTCTTTGAAATATCACTTCCGGTTATACCGAAAGGGATGGAAGCTATGGTACTTCAAATAAAATTACTTATTTTGTTCTCTTGTGAATTCTGCACATTTTTATCCAAAAGTTTTTCACGTTGTCTCCACGGTTACGAGTTTACAAAAATATATAAGGACACCGGTGAGAAAGTGCCCACGTCCAGAGATTGGCAATGAGTATCATAGCACCCAGGCTAATAAAATACAAATAAAGTGCCCAAAAAAAAGAGCGAGTGTAACGTTCACACGCGATTGAAGTAAAACTTCTTTGGCATTGTACGAGATGGCAATTAAGTTAAATAATTATATAAAATATGACCCGTTTTTATATAGAATAAGTATTTTTTTTGTTTGTTGTATATGTATGATAAGTTTTTTCATGTAAAATGATGTTTCTCTAATATGTTTCTTTAATTTTTTTGTTGTTTATTAATTCATTTCTTCTGAAGTCCGAAAGTTCATTAGATTTATTCATTTCACATGAATTTCATTTATTTTTGATATTTTTCCATTGCATTGTAATTTCAAAGTATGCCAATCGAAAACCTTGAATCCTATAAATAATTACGTGCTAGCAATACTGTAGACTCAACTCGTCCTATCAATTTTTTATGCTCTGCTTCTGAATAATTTATATTCATGGTTGAATGTCATGTTATGATTTTCAAAAATTTTTGAGTTAATTTTATTGCGAATATAAGTAAAATATTTTTCTTTCATTTATTTTTGTATAATTTCAGTCTTTTTTGTTTTTCTCGTCTTCATTTCATGTTTTCTTTTCATTTTGCCCATTACTTTCATATCATTCAATAACTGAGCTTTCATTCATATTAATTTAATTATCCCTGATCTGAATTCAATAAATTTTGTAGTCCGTTCAGTTTTGGAATTAATTTCATATGATATAATACTCTGTAAAAATATTCCTAAATATCCAACAGTATAAAAATAAAATTATGAAAATTTATATAAGTTATAATTTCTTTAGTTATTATTATTATTCAATTTAATATTTTTTACTAATTATTTTATTTTTTTTAAAAATCTTTGGTTGATTTGTTTATAAACTATCTATTGACAAAATCAAAAATATTTGAAAACCGGATCATATAGAAACGTGACGCCATATTGCCGTAACGGACTTCCGTTGCATTGTCGTTCAGTTACCAAGTCGCGCTCAAAGAAGTTTTACTTCAAAAATTATGCTTTATTCTGCAAGACAATTGAATCATGTGACTCAGAAGACATCCCGAGGTCTAATCAAAACCGTTTTTCTTCGAACGACATATCAGTTCCGCAAAGTTTTGGGTCAAAAATTGTGTTTTGTTTCTTTCGCCCTTTTATTTTCCTCTCCTTGGGCCCGTGAGTAATTATATTTTCAGGACAAGCACAAAATGCACGTTTATCTATTTATCTATCAGTAAACAAGGTCTCCTTCATCATCAAACCAGAATTTTGGACAGACAAACACTTGTCCTTTGAAACACCTTATACAGGGTGACCCAAGTTCGAATGTCTATTAGACGTTTCTGAAAAACTGGACATATTTGAAATCTGAAAATTTGGAATATTATATTGTTGGGAATTCTCTACCGAGCTAAAATATTGTAACAAATACAATACGGATCTGATTCGCATGATGCCGACAAAGGGGTTGAGGAAAAGCCATTAAAGCGGAAGGCGTGCGACGACAGAGACTGAAGAAGTAATAAATTACATCACAAATTATTCCTCTATCCATAAGATGAATATTAAGGGAAATAAAATGTCACATTTTATGAGGATCATAGAGTCCGCATGGAGTATTCTAGAAACACCTGGACTCAGACTCTGGTATGTTCTCGAAGCGCCATCATTATATAAAAACATCTGTGAGCTATAGGGAGACATAGTTGATTGAAGAATTTTACCGACATCACGTGTTTAGTGGTAGCGAATATACATAAATTATTTCTTTAAGTGGTGTAAATAAATAATTTCAAGTAGGACTTGTTATTTTTGCAATATTCTTAGGGAAAAACAATATTTATGGAACCTGAGCACTTTCGTTCATACAAGGAGAAAAAATATATATGCAAAAAAAACATTTTTTTATCTTTTTGTTTCTGATTTGATTGGATATTCAATGCTGAATTCTTTCATCTTAAAATCATCAGTTGTATTAACTCGACTTGTCTTCAAAAACCCCAAAAAAAGTAAAATATTCATTGTCACTATTGTTTTCATTTTCAATTTCGTGAACATTAGCACATGGTGCTTCAAATATTGTGTTGGAAACCGTGATCACAAATTTTTTTAATGATTGCTTTGGATTCTGCGAAGAGAAATAAGGATAGTACTCTAAGATAATCTTACTCCTAAACTCGGTAATTTTTAAGTTATTCAAGATTTTCTGGAATTATGTTGTACGAAGAGACAAATTCATCAAATCTATTGCACAACTTCATAGTTAAGAAACGGAGAAGATGTTAATTATCTTTATCATTCAGTGAACTTCAATTGTTTAGAGTTTATATTTTTAACGATCTTATAAAAAATTTCAACACACTTTCAATCAAATAATTGGTGAATTATCAATTGTTCTAGTTTCATTGTCTTCAGTTTGAGTCATTAGTTCTTTAGGCGCTGATCTAAGGGTAAAGACGACAGGTACTTCACTTAATACTTCATTGCCGTGCCTCTCAAGATGCCTTATCCAAGATAACAAGGAGTCTTTGCTTGATGTTCCAGTAGCGCATATAGCCAGTATGGTACCATCATCTTGTTCATGTATGGTTTTTCTGTCAACCAAATGCTTTTGAATAGGCGGTTTTAAGTTGTACAAAGGAATTTCGATATTCGTTACGTCATCTTCATCGTAAGGAGTATCGGGTGGCGGTTTAGCATTCGCTCTCAGAATGAAATAGTTAACTTGTTTATCCCTCAACCAAACTCTGAAAGCGCCTTCTACGTAAACAGGTTCCTTAGGGTCGTGCTTTTTGAGCAGAGCCCGCTGCGTTGCCGACTGCGCGTTCACGATCCAAGTATCGTCTATAGAATCTTCGATATCTTTCGTTTTAAATTCTGTGATCTCAACTTGAGGGTCAACGCCGCTTATCCTAGCTATAGCCATTCTAGCAAGTTCTAAAACGTCGTTGGTTAGATCTCTAGGCACAGGAAACGGATTCGCGTGTTTGAATTTCGGCATCCAATACATCATCCTCCAGTATTTCCTCAAGGGATACGCGTTCTTTCCGAAGATATTGACGAGTAGATCCTGCATATCTCTATCTGGCATCACTCCGTTATCCTCCATCTGCTGTAAAAGTTCCAGAATGCAAAACTGCTGCTTCGGATAAAACATAAGTTCAGCTTGGAGCATGTTGGTGGAGACCATCTTGCCTTTCGGAAGGATGTCGATTAGAGAACGATACACCTCGAGATCCTTGTGAACGCCGAACTCTTCCATGTGCTTCAGCGCCGATTGGATGAACTCCACGTGACCTCTACGGTATACCTGGTCTCTGTTGATGAATATTCTCACCATCTCCAAGTAGGTATTCTTGTTCTTGTTATGGACGTTCTCAAAGGCTCCTACCCGCGTTACAGCACTCGGTTGTTCTTTTTCGAATTTTGTCATCGAGGTATGGACGTATTTGAGATGGTTCATTAAGGATGTCGTTGGAGATTTTTGTTGAACCTTCAATAAATTCCTTGTGAACATCTTCACGCTCGAAATAATAGTTCTTCTCATCATGCGGAAACTGCAATGAAAAATTTTTGTTAATACGCATTAAGTTACAAATGGAATAAAATTTGGCGTGAGATTATTCGACAATTAACAGTTTTCCAAGTAGGGAAAGTGTACTTTTTATTCGATGTGGCAGTTTGTAGGCCGCGGCCCACGACGCCACCGATGTTAGGAAAAGCACTTTACTTACGAGGACGAGCATTAAATTTTTCTCGCTATCTCATCCACAATATACATTAGCTTGTATAAATGCTAATGGCAGTGATGCCGGTACTCCACTTGTAGTTCCGTTTTCGATGGCCGCCCCAAAGTATTGAAGAACCTTGAGTCGACACGAAACGTGAATGTCTGCTTAATTAATTAACATTAACTTCAACTAATATGATTACTCGACCTTGATTAAATGAAAAAATAATTATATCTTCTGGTAAAAGGAAGCTACGACCATGATATTTGAGAATACATACATACATGCACAAATTTTTGTTTGAATTCTATCTACTATGTTATGAGGTATAATTATTAAAAAAATTGTTTTTGAGAATCTTTAAAAAATTTTCTAGCTTGTCGATTTTTGCCAAATTCTCCGAGTTTATTTGTTTCAACCTAACTCAAATATGTTCCAAGTTATAACTTGATCCGATGGATATTCTTGGAGTTATAGGTAGCTATAAGTTTCAGATGCTCATAACTCCTGAACGGATTTTGCCCAATAACGAATTTAACCGAGATATTTGGACATTTAACCTATTCTGAAAATATGAGAACTCTAAAATTTGGAAGATAGAGAGTATACGGCCGCTGGCCGGACGGACCGATATATTCATCTCTTTCGGACGATAGATATATAGTATACCGACCGGACGGACATACCAAAGTTTTTCTTAAGAAGACAAACCCAATCGATCGTAACCATTTTCGACTCAAAATTCGAAAACAACAGACACTTGGGCAAAACGATAGCACGTAGTTCTACTAGAATTAGCGCGCAATAACAAATTCCTCCAGTGTGCGAATTAGGAACAACTGTAATGGAATTCTTTCAGTTTCAGACATGTTTCATTGGTGGGCATACTGTCGGATCAACATACAGGTGTCCGGTAACTCAACGTCAAGTTGTTACTGGGCGATATGCTAGGTTATATTAGTTCTAGCAGAAATTAAAAAAAATGAAAAATAATAAAAATAAAACAATTGTACCTAACAATGGATTTGTGACTGTAATCAAGAGCATAGTTGATTTAGTATTAAGTTTAAAAAAATCACTGCAATATTAGAAAATTTGTGACTACAAAAATATACTTATTACCACTTAACCAAGTAACAATTTTTTTTTTAATTTTTCCTAGAACTAGTATAATCTAGCATATCGCCCAGTAACCGCTTGACGTTGAGTTACGGGGGACCCTGTATACAGTGATGGGTAAATGTGTGGAACCAAGTAAATATCTCTGGAATGATTATAGATATCAAAATGAAATTTGGAAGATGGATACTCAGTAGATTGTCTATTTTTCTCATTTTTTTAACAGTTTTGAACTCCCGGTTTTACCGGAAGACATGTCAATTTTAAAATTTGCAATGGAACAACATCTATATTATTTTAGTTTCTGATGAAACATTTTATTACTAGGACAAAAATATCCTGGTCGATATTTTTTATTTCAGTACCTACCGAGATATTAACAGAGAAACTGAGTACCTGAAGAAAGCAAATATTTAATGGTACCTAGTAGTTCATGAAGTTCATTGTAGAAGTGACAGTAGTTGTCAAAATAACTTATTATTTTTTGAATTTGAACGTAAAAGATACATTGTTTTAATTTGATCGTAAAATTGCCGAATTGAGTAAAAATAGAAATATTAAAAATTATTAAGTATAGAGAGAGGAAAAGGACGCAGAAAGAATTTTGTGACCTTTTTAACATTGATCATCCTAATGCATAAATATCCCGTTCAGTAGTGACGAAAATTTTGCCAAGGTACGATACAAGTGGAACAGTTAGCAATATACCAAAAGTGGACGGTCAAAAAGTGCAATTAATGAAGGTGTAGCTCAAAATATTGCTATATGTTTGGATGAAAATACTCACTTATCCACTACCGACCTCGCCAATATGCAAGGAAGCCGTCGTTCAGTAGGAAGAATATTAAGGCTAGAAAAATATCATCCATTTTCGGTGGGGTTATTTGAAGTCTAAGGTTTATGTTGATAGACCAAATAATTTGCAAGAATTAGCTGCAGGAATAACTAAAGAGATACAGAGAATTCCACCAGAAGTAATATCTCTTAGCTAATGTTACTAGAGAATTTACAAACCGACTTGTTTATTGTCAAGAAGTAAACGGTGCTCAGTTTGAACATCTAATACATTAAGTTTAGTTTAGTTAAGTTTCAATGTTTCGAAAATCACTTATTTTTAGTTAATAATCATGATTTGTTATTTCTTTAATCGATATTTATTAGATTTTTACTTTCTTTAGATACTTTTCTGTAGGTATTGGAAAAAAATATCGAACCCGATATTTTTGTACTCGTAATAAAATGTTTCATCGGAAAGTGATATAAAATACAGGGTATTCCATTGTAAATTTTAAAATTGACATTACTTCCGGTAAAACCGGAAATTTAAAAGTGTTGAAAAATATGAATACAAATAGGCAATCTACTGCAGTATCCATCTTATAGAATTCATTTTGATATCTATAATAATGCCAGAGATGTTTATTTGGTTCCACACATTAGCCCATCACTATATGTGTATATATAATTACAATATTTATTTTATTTTATATTTTTATTTATATTTCATTATTTTATAAATATATTAAATTATATGATATTTTATTTTTTTTTTCTTTCATGATATATATAAATATATATATATATATAATACGCGTCAAAATTATGGAACAAATTCATTTTTTCAGAAGAAAAATATTATTAATGAGAATCTGAAATAGGTCAATTCTTGTTTCACCTTCACTAAATCTTCATGCATTTTTGAAGGATATTTGTTGCAACCTTTGCCATCCACATCAACCCTCTAAATTTTTATATAAGGAAAGTGGGTCATGTAGTACTTTTGCGAAAAGGCCATTGTATCTTCTTTACAGGCGTACAAAAATTTTCAAGAAAAAAAATTTTTTTTTAGAAATTAGTTCAAAGAGGATTTCTGTATGTGCACTTTGTCATGACTCTTTTACTTTGAGACGGTGAAACCTGATGAAATTTGTCACCGAATAAAAGTCGACCATTATAGTTTTGTTCATGCACATTTTTCAATCCGTTTCATCAGGTACCATCGTCTCAGAGTAAACGAGACATGTGATGACTGAAAACCTCTTTGAACTAACTAATTTTACAAAAAAAAAATTGAAAATTTCCTGTAAAGAACATACAAAGACCTTACCAAAAAAGTACCACATGACTCATTTTCCCTTTTCAAAAATTTTATAGGGTTGATGGGCGTGGAACAGGGTGCAACGAAAATCCTTCAAAAATGCAAAGGAAGGGTAAACGTGAAACAAAAATTGTCCTGCTTCGGGTTTTTGTTCGAAATACATATTCTTCTTCTGAGAAAATGAATTTGTACCATTATTTTGACGCACACTGTATATACATACTATCAACCACAACTTATCTGTGGATTATCCTTTTTATTCCAATTGCGGTAGTGACATTAGTCGTATTAATAGCTCTAATTGTTCCTCTATGAAGCCCAAGTGAATAAAAAAAATGTATTAACGTATACATTTATTGAAATTTAAAAAATCGGTAATCCTGTAGAATAGACAAGTTACCTATAACGTATATTTTGATGCATGCGCAAGCTGATTTTGTTGCCACATTGTGCACAGGTCGGAGCTCTAGAATCCTTAGAATTTTGAATGAATGGTCGCGTCTCAAGGTCACTCGTCTATTCTACATGATTACCAAAAAATCAAATTATCGAAGACACAGCATCGTACTGATTCATAATTCAAGATCATCCTCATTGTCTTTTCGTCGTAGTCCGTAGGGAGAAAGGAAAGGGTGGAGAATTTCGAGACTCTTCCGTTCTCCCTACAATATCCCGAATTCATCATCCTGATTCCCGAAATCCTAAAGCCCTTTCCTTTCCTTCCCACAGTTTCCATACAAAACGGACCATTCCCACTAAGAAAATAAATACGACTGAGGTTAACGACAGCCTTCAAGGTATAACGGTATCTTCTTTGTGCGTGGAGAAGGACAAAAAAATGGTCACGTGGAAGGATACGGTTAAAGGTCAATCCAAGGTCAGTAAATTTGGTTAAGTTATTTGAATACTTTTGAGCAAAAAATGCTGAAGGATTTACGCAGAAAATTATTTAATTGTTAGCCTGTCAATAAAATAATGCGTGTGGCAAAATTATGGAACAAGGTCAATATCTTTTTACAGGAAATCTGAAGTGGGATAAATTTTTTCAAAATCCTTATGAAACAAGTACTATCTTCGAGCATCCTGTGGAAACTCATTTTTATGCCAAATACAACAGGAATGTTGAATAAAAACTAATTGAAATACAACTGTAAGGTAAAACACGAAAAAGAATTGGAAAAACACTCAAAATACTTAGATGTTCAGATGTTGCTATGTGTTGACGATAAAGCAGTGCTTTGATTTGTGTGATTTAGGAACTATTTTCGAACTATGTTCTTCAATCGTACTATTAACGAATCTTATCAGTTTTATCTATTTTTTTAATGAATCCAAATTATTAGTAGAAATTGAGTTCAGCGATCTAGCAGGTCGTCGTTTATTTTCTAGAAATACGATAATGCAAAGAACAAACTTGAAGTGAATGGGACGTCAAAACTTCAAGGTGTGACAAATAGGAATCGACAAAAAATCGTAACCAAAATGCGTTCATTTCTAGATAACGACATCGCCTATAAGTTCGACGACAGTAATTCGAATATTTAATGTGATTTAGTTTTTTATTTCATGAAAAATGAATTATTAAATAAAAGTTTATTGAAAATAATGAATTAAAAAATTTCAGACTTGGTGTTTCACTTGTATATCAATCTGTTTTTTATTAATCCCAATTGTATTTGGTATAAATAATTATCTAAATCAAACTATTTAAGGTTTTTGAAGTAAATTCAGAATATCAGACACATCCATATGATCACAATGTTTTTTTGTTGAATTCGTTAATTTTATAAAAATAACACTATTGTCATTGTTGCCATGGCAGGAATACAGCGTGTTCCTAAATTGAACGTACAATCGAAAAGGTGAGATTCCTTGAGTTGTTTTAGAGATTGAATTTTTTTAAAGTTCTTTCTCATATTATCTACACTTCACAAGATAAACACCTGAAATTTGGCATTGATGATACATTAGCAGATCTACAAGTGACATTTTTTCTGGAACACTCTCACCTGTTTTCCACCAGAACATTTTTTTAGTGAGCAACTGTTGATTTGAAAGAATCTTCAAAGAAGCTTTGTTGTTTTACTTATCGGTCTTTTGTAGTTTTGTCGTATCTGCCATCGATTTCACGAAAAAAATTTCGAACGTTTCTGAGAGGTTGTAACGCCCTTACGTGCAGTTCCTTTATTAGTAAATTATCGAAGACACAGCATCGTACTGATTCATAATTCAAGATCATCCTCATTGTCTTTTCGTCGTAGTCCGTAGGGAGAAAGGAAAGGGTGGAGAATTTCGAGACTCTTCCGTTCTCCCTACAACATCCCGAATTCATCATCCTGATTCCCGAAATCCTAAAGCCCTTTCCTTTCCTTCCCACAGTTTCCATACAAAACGGACCATTCCCACTAAGAAAATAAATACGACTGAGGTTAACGACAGCCTTCAAGGTATAACGGTATCTTCTTTGTGCGTGGAGAAGGACAAAAAAATGGTCACGTGGAAGGATACGGTTAAAGGTCAATCCAAGGTCAGTAAATTTGGTTAAGTTATTTGAATACTTTTGAGCAAAAAATGCTAAAGGATTTACGCAGAAAATTATTTAATCGTTAGCCTGTCAATAAAATAATGCGTGTGGCAAAATTATGGAACAAGGTCAATATCTTTTTACAGGAAATCTGAAGTGGGATAAATTTTTTTAAAATCCTTATGAAACAAGTACTATCTTCAAGCATCCTGTGGAAACTCATTTTTATGCCAAATACAACAGGAATGTTGAATAAAAACTGATTGAAATACAACTGTAACGTAAAACACGAAAAAGAATTGGAAAAACAATCAAAATACTTAGATGTTCAGATGTTGCTATGTGTTGACGATAAAGTAGTGCTTTGATCTGTGTGATTTAGGAATGATGGATCGAACTATGTTCTTCAATCGTACTATTAACGAATCTATCAGTTCTATCTATTTTTTTAATAAATCCAAATTATCAGTAGAAGTTGAGTTCAGCGATCTAGCCGGTCGTCGTTTATTTTCTAGAAATACGATAATGCAAAGAACAAACTTGAAGTGAATGGGACGTCAAAACTTCAAGGTGTGACAAATAGGAATCGACAAAAAATCGTAACCAAAATGCGTTCATTTCTAGATAACGACATCGCCTATAAGTTCGACGACAGTAATTCGAATATTTAATGTGATTTAGTTTTTTATTTCATGAAAAATGAATTATTAAATAAAAGTTTATTGAAAATAATGAATTAAAAAATTTCAGACTTGGTGTTCACTTGTATATCAATCTGTTTTTTATTAATCCCAATTGTATTTGGTTTAAATAATTATCTAAATAAGATACGTCTAGGGTATAGCATTACATGAAAAAAATCTAAATCAAACTATTTAAGGTTTTTGAAGAAAATTCAGAATATCAGACACATCCATATGATCAAAATGTTTTTTTTGTTGAATTCGTTATTTTTACAAAAATAACATTATTGTCATTGTTGCCATGGAAGGAATACAGCGTGTTCCTAAATTGAACGTACAATCGAAAAGGTGAGATTCCTCGAGTTGTTTTAGAGATTGAATTTTTTTAAAGTTCTTTCCTCATATTATCTACACTCTACAAGATAAACACCTGAAATTTGGCATTGATGTTACATTAGCAGATCTACAAGTGACATTTTTTCTGGAACACCAGACACCAGAACATTTTTTTGGTGAGTAACTGTTGATTTGAAAGAATCTTCAGAGACGCTTTGTTGTTTTACTTATTGGTCTTTTGTAGTTTTGTCGTATCTGCCATTGATTTCACGAAAAAAATTTCGAATGTTTCTGAGAGGGTTGTAACGCCCTTACGTGCAGTTCCTTTATTAGTAAACTCGGGCGCCAGACTATTTGCTTCTGAGGGCGTCACCCTCACCTATCGAGCTCCTCCGGAATGTCCAGAAGCTCGAGCCTAGGCAGACTCCAGTGGAGAATGAAGTGGGTAGCTGTTGGAGGTAGAGGTGTCACCAATAATACACGCGATTAACTAAAAAATTACTCTCTATTCATACCAAATAAACAAACATTACAAAATAATAGGTCTCACAGTCCTCAAAACAAATCAACAGTTCGTATCAGGTACAACAGTCCTTAATCTATATCACAAAATTTTCACAGTCCTTAACCTCTAAAAACCCAAGTCCCAAATCTACTTGTCAATCACCAAAAGTAGAGTAATATTCCGTGAAGGGGTTAGAGTGCACATAAAGCGATTACAGTGGCGAGTTACTCGATATATTAGGCATCAGAAAGAATTAGGCAAACAAAATGACGTAGGCATAAAAATGGGTTAGGCATACCAATGAATCAGGCAGAGAATAGATAAGGCATTCGCTCATCAGAAAATTGCTCATGCATGAAAGTGACTAAGGCCGTGTGAAAGAAATAATAATATCTCAGGGTTAAAGCGAGAGGGGGGGGGGGGCGGAAACCAAAGCCTCACTAAGGCCAACATGGACCATCCAAGCGGGGTGGGGTCCCTGGGGCACGATTCCGCACGGCGCAACTAGTGTCCGTGCGCAACAGACCCCTCGAAGAGAACTGCCAAGGCCCAGCCCAAATCGGAGTGACCGGCGGTATGGTGTGCGCATGCGCAAACCACCGCGCATCCACCCGCGATGACGACAGGACCAAGCTCGAGCCAAGTGCCTGCCGCACAGCAGCCCACGCCACGGAAAACTTCGGTCTCAGCACGATTGAGCTTTGCTCATCTCGCACATCAACGTCAGCTCCGAGAAATGGACAGCAGGAGCCCACCGAGGTAAAACGGCCCACCACCTAGGGACGATTGAGCTTGCTCATCTCGGCACCCAGATGTCGGGTTCGCAATACCGGCTTCAGGACCCAGCCGACACCCGTGACGAATCCCGCACCCTCAAAGATCGGGCAAATCCAGTGCCTGCCGCGCAACAGCCCACGTCACGGAAAACTTCAGTCTAAGCACGATTGAGCTTGCTCATCTCGTACATCAACGTCAGCTCCGCGAGATGGACAGCAGGAGTCCGCCGAGGTAAAACGGCCCACCACCTAGGGACTATTGAGCTTGCTCATCTCGGCACCCAGATGTCGGATCCGCAATACCGGCTAAAGGATCCAGCCGACACCCATGACAAACCCGCGCCTCTAAGGGGTCGGGTCGGCAAACGACAACAGGGGGGGGGTGGGCGGCCACAACACGACCCTCACCGCGCAGCAGCCCACGTCACGGAAAACTTCGGTCTCAGCACGATTGAGCTTTGCTCATCTCGTACATCAACGTCAGCTCCGAGAGATGGACAGCAGGAGTCCGCCAAGGTAAAACGGCCCACAATCTAAGGACGATTGAGCTTAGCTAATCTCGGCACCCAGATGTCGGTTCCGCAATACCGACTAAAGGACTCGTAAAGGACGTGATGCCCTGAACGCCCTCCTGCAGCCGTCGTTCGGTCTCAACGATCGAACCTCACACTCAGCTCCTGGAATCTCGTCCTCCACAAGTGGTCCTCCGGTCCCCTCTCTATACCCCTTTCCTACCTTGATATGTCTGCCTACCACTGAACTCACTACCAGCACTAACAACATTGGCTGGACCCTCCCCACTAAACGGTAGAGGCTTTCCTCTTATCTTGAGTTCCGCGCCGTACGAGGAACTGCGGTTCCAGTGCTCGACTCGCCTATTAATACCATTCTCGGTCTCCCCCACCGTTCAACGTGATCTCGCTGGATTCGATCGAGGTCAACGGCTTTCTGCCACGCAAACAAAACTACTTCGTTACAGGGTCAGCTTGTGAGCAGTGCTGAATGAATTCATTATTAGTGTTTCTGGAAATTTTTCCGGTTTGTAGCGATGATTCATAAAGATTCGTTATCATTACAAAAAATGTATTACAAAAAGCAACATAAAACTAAAAAAAAAACAAAACATAACAAGAAAACTAAGTAACCACAAAGCACTGAACTATAGTGTAATTTAGAAAATATCCAACTCCTACATAAGCTTCTGTTCTTTGTCTAGACGATCGAACTCTTTCTAAAAATCCCGGAGTATTGCTACGAGTAACTGTATCGAACGCGCCAATTATACCATTTCTTAGTTCTTCTACATTCTACAGTGTTCACTGGCGTCGAGTATACTGGAGATCAGGTGGCCTGATAAAAAGAAATCTAAACTACTTAAGTCTGGATATCTGGCGGCCATAACTAAGGTGCCCCGGGTGCAATCCACCTGTTTTCATAAGTCTCGTCGAAATAATTCCTCGCCAAAACATTGAAACAAATGAGCAGGAGTACCGTCAATCATCAACCATCGTCATCGCATAAGAGGTATACTTTCCATTAACAAGGTCAAATCGTATTCTGAAAAATGTCTTATGATCGACCTGCTAAAAAGGAAGGACCAATCAAATGATCGCCAATATTATCAGCCCACACATTTAATGAAAATTGCTCTTGAAAACGGTTTCCACGTGTCCATGCAGATTCTCCTCATCCAATATGTGTTCATTATAAAAACTTATAATTGAAGTACATAAGAAAGAGGCTTTGTCAGTGAATAGAATTTGCCAATCAAAATGAGGATTGTTCAATAGTTTTTTGAGGTACCTTTGACAAGAAAAAATCCTCGGTTGAAAATCTCGTTGCCGTTGAATTAAGTTGATAAGGATATAGTAGAGAATCCTGCAAGATCCGCCAAACAGCTCGATGACTTGCATTCAAAAGTACACTAATTTTTCTTGTACTGGTTGTTCTATTTCATTCATAACCGCCTCTCCGAGTTGTGTTCTCACACTGCGTGGTCTAACAGCATTAATTTTATTCGTTATTCTGAAAAACGCCTATGAATTCGATTATTTGGTATCACTCACTCTATTGGGATAACGTTCCATGTAAAGAGGCCCAGGTTCTCTTGAATTTCTATTTGCAAGACCATACTAAAAATGCATATTAGTCATTTCGAAATTCGTGTTTTGATATTGAATTGTGTTGACGTTCATATTTTCTGAAAGTAATTTGCATTAAAAAATTTAAAAACCACAACTGCAATCACCTTTACTTTGCAAAACACAAATGTTCAATAATTTGACTTGTCAAAACTGAATTCATTCACCACAGCTTACAAACTGGCCTTCTTATCATAAATTGAATTTTTCTCAAGATTTCGAGAGAATTGTTCAAATTTTTTTCTCGAAATCGGTAGCAGATACAACAAAACTACAAGATACCGAGAAGTTTAGTATAACAACAATGCTTATTTCCACAAAACAAGAGTTTCTCACCAAAAAACAGTCACTCTTCAGATCTGCCAACTAAATTGTCATGTCACGTAGTGAGAACTCTAAAAATGTAATATCTATGCCAAATTTCTGTTGAATATCTTGTAAAGTTTAGATACTATGGGAAGGAAACTTGAAAAATATTCAAACACTCTGAATCTCGTAAACGAAACGTTTGTGACCCCCATGTTTATGGGTCTTTTTCTTCTTGAGCTCACTTAAGGAATCTCCCATTTTATAACGGCCAGACCTCCTCGCCTCATTTGAAGTGGTACAAAGTACCGCATCAGTACAAAAATGAGGCACCTCTTACAAACTCAATTTTAAGACGTGTACCAACATATTGTTTGCTGACGAAATATATAAATTATTTAAGTATGGAATTGCCAAAAGATATAATTTTCTGCCTCCGTCTACTGCAGTGCTTGCATTTAAATTTCTACATTGAAAATTTTCGATCTTGCATTAGGTTACTACGTCAATTTCTGTTACAACTGCTGATAAAGACGTGAAGACAAAACCCGTTCATGCTACCATCAAGAAGGATTCTGAAAGGGATTTTAGTAAGGCCGCATCTTTGGGAAAACTGCAAAGGAGCAGGTTATTGATGGAAAAATTAAATAAATTCATTGGAACTGCTAAATCCGGCCACCTTGATCTCAATCTCTCGAATCCATTGAACATATATGAACTGAATAATGAGCAACCGGAGACAATACAGATTTCAGAAGAAGATAATTACACTGATGTGAGATGCAGCGAAGATATCTTAGATTATTCGGAACTCGCCCAGATAAAAGAAGAGAGGGAAGACGATTACGAATCTCCGAAAGATGATAAATTCGATATGAATTTTTTGGAACTGATTACGAGAGATTCCGCCGAAGGAAATGAAGTGCAAATATCGCAAGATATGGAAGGATATATTGTGGAAAACCAAGAAGATGATTCTAGTGTAATTTCCAACGAGACTTCAGAGAAAAGGACTGTATCAGAAGATATCGAAAACGAAGATCAAAGAGAAGATTCCGGTGATGACTCAAAAACTGAAGACACTAGCAGCCTATGTCTTCGACTCCCTCTCGAGGGTATGGAATCGAAAGTTATGTTGAAGAACAATGATCTGGACCCAGAGGAAAAGCTCAAGAATAACATTAAAGGATTCTACGAGCTCATGAACACACAAAGATACAATAAAATGAAGAGGAGAGAACAACTCTATTTGCTAGAAAGTAACAAAGATCTTCCTCCCAGTCTTGAAAACAAGAGTTCTGAGAGTAGTACATTTTCGGAAAAAAATGAATCGGATAAAATTGAGACAAACGAAACGGTTGAAAAAAATAACGTAAGTCGAGAAGAAACAAACATTTTCAATAATTAAATAACACGATTTTAGTAAGAATTTCATTGCTACAAGTTTTCATGATCTATGGCAATGCGTTTGATTTGTTCTTTCACGCTGCAGGTTGGATTGAGATTTTATGGTTTATTTTGCTCATGAAATTGGCGAGAAATTACGCTATCTTTTCCACCGAGATACGAAGGTATTGACAAAACAGTGTGGTTCCAACAAGACGGCAACATCTCACACAGCTCGCACTTCGATGGAACTCTTTCGCCAAAAATTCTCAGACTTATCATTTCACGTCGTGGCAAAATTAAATGCCTTCACCTCCTTATCAGCAAGAGTCTGTGGTATTCTACGTTTCCCAACTTTGCCAATCATTGTGTTGTCCTCTCTATTTTGTTTTTTTCATGTCTACTTTACATATTATGCAATATACATGGTAATCTCAGCTTTAACAGCAGTCCCGACATTCCAGATAAGAGGATTTTGTCATTATGCCATAAACGGCATTTGAAGCACTTCTGTTGAATTTCTCTGCATCTGACGGTTCCAATCGACAAGAGCTCGTATTTTAGAGACCGTCAACAAATGTGGGATCCATCGCGACATACCTTTCGCAAACCCAAATTTTCATGCAGTATTGTATGTATGCTTTTTATACCAATGATCAGGCAAGCACCTATTTCACCGATCTTCTTTAATCAGTTTCTGCACTGCATCGATGTTTCAAGGCACGTCCTTCACGAGAATAGTCTTTCAAGGCACGTCCTTCACGAGAATAGTCTCTGATTCAATTACGAACAGGATTGATTCCTTGATACCATTTTTTCACAAGATTAGAGGTTGGAGCTTCATCGTCATATAAGGATTAGAGTTCATCAATACACTCTTGCATTAATAATCCATGTTGAATGTTGTGAAGAATGATCGAACAGCACTCCAACGCCAAAACGTTCTGAACACGTGAACTGACCAAAATGTCAAAGTTCAAGCTGGCGGGATAAGATTTTCATGCAATATTGTATGTATGCTTTTTATACCAATGATCAGGCAAGCACCAATTTCACCGATCTTCTTTAATCAGTTTCTGCACTGCATCGATGTTTCAAGGCACGTCCTTCACGAGAATAGTCTCTGATTCAATTACGAACAGGATTGATTCCTTGATACCATTTTTTCACAAGATTAGAGGTTGGAGCTTCATCGTCATATAAGGATTAGAGTTCATCAATACACTCTTGCATTAATAATCCATGTTGAATGTTGTGAAGAATGATCGAACAGCACTCCTACGCCAAAACGTTCTGAACACGTGAACTGACCAAAATGTCAAAGTTCAAGCTGGCGGGAACAGATTTTCATGCAATATTGTATGTATGCTTTTTATACCAATGATCAGGCAAGCACCAATTTCACCGATCTTCTTTAATCAGTTTCTGCACTGCATCGATGTTTCAAGGCACGTCCTTCACGAGAATAGTCTCTGATTCAATTACGAACAGGATTGATTCCTTGATACCATTTTTTCACAAGATTAGAGGTTGGAGCTTCATCGTCATATAAGGATTAGAGTTCATCAATACACTCTTGCATTAATAATCCATGTTGAATGTTGTGAAGAATGATCGAACAGCACTCCAACGCCAAAACGTTCTGAACACGTGAACTGACCAAAATGTCAAAGTTCAAATTTTCATGCAATATTGTATGTATGCTTTTTATACCAATGATCAGGCAAGCACCAATTTCACCGATCTTCTTTAATCAGTTTCTGCACTGCATCGATGTTTCAAGGCACGCCCTTCACGAGAATAGTCTCTGATTCAATTACGACCAGGATTGATTCCTTGATACCATTTTTTTCACAAGAATAGAGATTGGAGCTTCATCGTCATATAAAGATTTAAGTTTATCAATACACTCTTGCATTAATAATCCATGTTGAGAGTTGTGAAGAATGATCGCATAGCCCTCCTACGTTCTGAACACACAAAATGTCAAAGTTCAAGCTGACGGAAACAGATTTGGCCTAGTTCCGAAATGCAGGGAACATCTTCCAATTAGGCTCTGATATCATGATATTACTTTATTCAGCCAATCCTTAACACATGTTTTCTCTAACCATGATTACTGGTTTTCAATTTGGGGTATATACGTGAGGGTAATCACGAGTGCTTTGAAATTTTCTGATAGATTTTTACCAAGATTTCCCGCATTGCCATTGTCAATCCAACTTGTTGATGAAAAGCAAAAAGATAAAATTTGAAGAGGGATCAACATAAGGGTTTACATATGACAAAATCCTTTTTTTAAATTTTAACAAATAAGGTGACACTTTTCAAAATTCATCGACCTTTTGAAACGTCTTACCTTTAGTAACTGGTTACGAAAAGTAAAATATTTCGCAAGTCGTGATTTCTCCATTGAAAATGGCGAAAAATACAGAATCATTGTATGACTAAGTTGTTCGAACTACTTACATGTTTACATGTAAGTCATTAAAATTGATGTACTACACATTATGAAGATCAATAGGTTTATTTTTTAGGTAACACGTGAATGGGAAGATTATTCAATAATATTACTAAAACAATTTGAAAATTTACAGATATCGACTTCAGGGGACAACGAAATTTTGGTGTAGCATTAATTTGGGTATTGTCTATGTAATTTTCTCCAAAAATGTTTGTCACAATCTTTTTGTTTGTTATTTATGGAATTCAAAATTCGACATTTGCCTGTTCAATGACTTGATGTATATTAAATATGTTTCACAGATGTCATAGCAAACAAACGAACAAAAATAAAGGCTCGTTCACAACAAATGTTCCCTATCGAGACATTTGTATCTACACGCTCACTTCATACTGATATACCTGGTATACCGTCAAAATCTCCAGAAGTTATAGCAAATTTTCGACATTCTTTCGTCTTCATGATAGAAATGATTGATGATTGATGAACAATTTCCTCCTGTAACACTACCTTTTCGGCAAGCTCCAGCAACTCCAATGATCAATCCAACCTTTTTCATTAAATTCTGCTCATCCTAAGCTTCTTTCAGAAAACAGGCAATATTTTCTTTACTAAAAACTTTTGACTTTTTAGGCTGGTAACGCTCCTTTTTAAAAAAGCCAGCAAATATGTATACTTCTTGATGTCAATATTTCTCTTCAAGCGCAGTGCGGGCTGTTAATATATAATATAAGCTCCACAAGGTCGAATTCTTCATTCGCTTTTTTTTTTAATAAGCAAAACTTTTTGGTTCAAATGAGTAATCCTTTTTTGTTCACACCATCAACAGAATTCGGCATAGGATAAATCATACTTGCTCCTCGACTTCTTAGGAATAATTGTAGATAACGCAGATTGTGCTGCTTCCTCGTAGACGCTCAGTAGATCGTTCTCTGAATCGGACATTGCAGTATATTTTCTTCTACTTTGAAACAAATTCAAGGAATTATTTGGGAAAAGAAAAACGATTATAATTTTCCACTATTGGTAAATAAGTAAATAGTTCAAGAAGTTTACCCTTACAATGATTCTGGATTTTTTGTCAATCAATGGCAAAATTAGAATAATAACTATTATTTGATATTGGAATATAAGTATTGTTTATCTTGGCTAATTTCTGTAGGATGTACTTCCTAGATCAGAAACTCAGATACTGCATTCAGAAGTATTGATCGAGACGAGTAATTCAACTACAAAAAAATTCGTTCAATGCAGTCGTTCAGATGAATTAAATGAGAATGCCAAATTCGAAGTAGCTAAAAAGCAGAAAAAAACATGGAAAAGGAGAAAGAAACTTAGAAAATGTCGCATTTGCATAAGATGTTTTGAAAGAGAAGTTAAATTTCGCAAATGGAGTACTCTGCTTACTAAATTAAATAAATCATTCGAATACGATACCTCAATTCAAGGAGATACTGAGTTTGAGAATTCCCTTGGTAAGATATGAAACTGAAATATCAGCCTCCTAATAAACTAGGGTCATTTGAATCCGTTTGTGCGACAGCACAATGATACGGCAAGTCTCCCATTGGTCCACATTTTTGGCGCCAATAATGTGGGCCAATTGAAGAGCCGCCTTATCGTGCCGTCGGACAAACGGATTCATGTAGCTTTATACAGTAATGGGCAAATGTGTTGAACTATGTATATATCTCTGGAATTATTATAGATATCCAAATAAAATTTGGAAAATGGATACTGCAGTAGATTGCCTATTTGTTTTCTTATTTTTCAACAATTTTGAACTTTCGGTTTTACCGGAAAGATGTCAATTTTGAAATTTTTAAAACCCTGTATATTATTTTAGTTTCTGACGCATAAAGCAGTTTGTGACCTTTTTAACATTGATCATCCTAATGCACAAATATCCCGTTCAGTAGTTAAGAAAACTTTGCAAGTGGAACAGTTAAGATATTATTATTAAGATAGGACATTATAATTATTAAGATAGGACATTTCATCACAGATGGATTGGAAGAAGGGATACTTTTGAATGGCCTGCACGAAGTCCCGACCTCAATCCACTGGACTTTTTTATGTGGGGTTACTTAAAGCCCAAGGTTTATGTTAATAGACTAAATAATTTGCAAGAATTAGCTGCAGGAATAACTCACGAGATACAGAGAATTCCACCAGAAGTAATAGCTAATGTTACTAGAGAATTTACAAACCGACTTGCTTATTGTCAAGAAGTGAACGCTGCTCAGTTTGAACATTAATGATAATAATACATTAAGTTTAGTTTAGGTAAGTTTCCATGTTTCGAAAATCACTTAGTTTTAGTAAATAATTATGATTAGTTATTTCTTTAATGGATATTAGATTTTTACTTTCTTTAGATGCTTTTCTGTTAATATCTAGGTAGGTATTGAAATAAAAAATATCGAACCCGATATTTTTATACTCGTAATAAAATGTTTCATCAGAAACTAAAATAATATACAGGGTTTCGCAAATTTTAAAATTGACATCATTACGGTAAAACCGAAAGTTCAAAATTGTTAAAAAATATAAAAACAAAATGGCAATCTACTGCAGTATCCATCTTCCAATTTTCATTTTGGTATCTATAATAATTCCAGAGATATTTACCCGGTTCCTCATATTTGCCCATCACTGTATATTGATGTCGTATAATCCTCAATTTAGCTCGCCAAAGACGATAAGAAATTGTGATAATTTCTTGTTTTTGCCTTTGGAAGGTACGTCATGAATTATTTCATTTGGACCTTGGAAAAAGTTCTCGCTGTTCATGTTCATAAATATTAAGCAAGACAAACTTTCAATGCGAAAGTATGAATGAAACGAATAAATAGAACACTTATAGAAAAATAGTGAGTTTAAAAGAAATAAGATTTTTTGAAATGCAATATAGTACTTTACTTTAAATGTCTAGGTTTTTAAGCCACAAAGTATTCGTTATTTTTGAGAATCAGGTTGGATATGAGGAAGTTCTTCCTTCCTTATTTTCACAAATTTCTCATCTTGCAGCTTCATAAAATTGCAATTATCTGGGAAATTTCTTGTGAAATTTGGACACTGTTAAAAGACCAGTTTTTATAACAGAAAATACATTTATATCCATTTTGACATTGTTTGCAGAAATTAGTAAATTATTGCATACAAATTCGGCGAATCGATAAAAAATATTGAAAACTAACTGGCCCTGCGCGAATTTTATATCGAATCACGGTCGACGTCTTTACGCGCGCTTGTACTATTTAAAAATCCAATAGAAAGGTGCGCTACCGTTTTGCTCAAATGTCTGTATTTTTCGTCGTACCGACAATGGTCTCAATAGATTATGTTCGACTTCCTGATGAAGAATCCATTGTTAAATTTGAGTCCAGCCAGCAGCCGTATACTCTCTATCTTCCGAATTTAAGAGTTCTCATATTTTCATAATAGGTTAAATGTCCAAATATCCTGGTCAAAATATTTGGCCAAATCCGTCCAATGGTTAAGGAGTTTGGTTTCCTCTATAACTCCTAGAATATTCACCAGATCGAGTTGTAAGTTGAAACATATCTGAATTTGGTTGAAACAAATAGGCCTACAAAATTTTGTAAATATCGACAATTTTTGAAAGATTTGAAAAGAAAAATTTTTCAATATTTTATACCTCATAAGACGTATTCAAACAAAGATTGGTGCATCTATGGATTTATTGATATCTCACATATTCTCAAATTTCAAAAAACATTGTTCCAGACTATGGGAAAGGATTCTTGTTCATCTGAACACATTCCATATTATATCAGGTGTACAAATAAGTTTCCGCGGTTTGTCAAAAGATGGCCCCACCAGAAGGTTATGGAGAAATTGTCAGATGTAAAACGTAATATCCCAAGTTTAGTCGTCTGGCAACACCATAACCTTAAAGTACTAGTGATTCCGTATCAGCATCACGTAATTTTTTTCGTGCAAAAATGTCAAGTTTTATTCCGAATAAGCATCATTTGCGGGAACTTTTGATTTACTTCTTTAATGTGAAAAAATCTGCAGCTGAGGCGCATCGATTGCTTCTAGAAGCATATGGTGAAGCTGCTTTAAGTGAGAGAAGTTGTCAGGAATGGTTTCAAAAGTTTAAGAACGGTGAGTTTGACGTTAAAGACAAAGAACGCAGTGGAAGGCCGAAAGTGTACGAAGACATGGAATTAGAAGCACTATTGGAGGAAGATTCGCCCCAAACGCAAAAAGAACTTGCACTTACTCTACAAGTGATTCAACAAGCAATTTCATATCGTTTAAAATCGTTAGGAATGATTCAAAAACAAGGAAATTGGGTTCCATATGAACTAAAGCCGAGAGACGTTGAACGCCGATTATGCATGAGTGAAATGCTGCTTGCCAGGAATAAAAAAAAAGAGTTTTTTGCATCGTATAGTCACTGGTGACGAAAAATGGATTCACTACGATAATCCAAAGAAGAGAAAGTCGTGGGTTAAGCCCGGCGAACCATCAACATCGACAGCTAAGCCGAATATTCATGGAAAAAAACTCATGCTGTGTATTTGGTGGGATCAGCTTGGTGTCGTGTATTATGAATTGCTGAAACCAAGCGAAACCATTACGGGAGCTCTCTACCGAACACAATTGATGAGATTGAGTCGGGCACTTAAGGAAAAACGCGCCCATTACTACTCCAGACACGACAAAATTATTCTTTTACACGATAATGCTCGTCCACATGTTGCGGCGCCGGTAAAAACATACTTGGAAACACTCAACTGGGAAGTTTTACCCCACCCGCCGTATTCACCAGACTTAGCCCCTTCTGATTATCATCTGTTCCGGTCGATGGCACATGGTCTGTCTGAGCAGCGCTTCACATCATATGAAGACACCAAAAATTGGGTAGATTTGTGGATAGCGTCAAAAGATGAAGAGTTTTTTCGACGGGGTATCCGAATGTTGCCAGAAAGATGGGGAAAAGTAGTGGCAAATGATGGAAAATACTTTGAATAAAACGTAATGTACTTTTCCTTTACAATAAATTCCTAATTTTTTAAAAAACCGCGGAAACTTATTTGTACACCTAATAGATTTGTTATTTACTCATAAGTAGCTCAACAAGAGCTTCAAAGTCAGTGACTTCACGTCACTGCTTTGCAAATTTTTAGATTGTTGTTTTTTGTACGGAAATTCACACTTATGGTCATTTTTTTCTTCTGAAAACTTATTCAGGATCACAAACATACGAGTGTTGCCTTTATATTTCGAGATTAGAGAACGAAAACAAATCTTAATAATCCAAAATCGCTTTATTATTTTTCGAAATATTACCCATTGAGTTCTATACACTTTGCATGCATTTGAACCAATTGTCGAAGCAATCTGCCACTCGGATTGAGCTATCTCCAAAATATGCATTCTGAACGCATCAAAGACACTCAGAAATGCAGTTGTTTGAGCCGATGTGTGAGAACTGGCATTGTCATGTTGAAGGGTGATCCGTTTTCGGCGGGTGGTTTTCCTGATTTCTTGGAAGACAACTGGCCGACAGATGGTTGTGTACCACTCAGAATTTACTATTCTGCGTTGTTCTAGTGGTACAATTGCAAGATGTCCAGTTTTTCCGAAAAAACAAGCGACCTTTTGCTTGGAAGTGCTTTGTGCGCGAGCAACTTTTGTTGGATTTGGCTCATCTTGAAACACCTAAACAGCATAATTGCTGTTAATGTTCGGGCTCATACGCGTAAATCCACGATTCATCACCTGCCACGATGTCATAGACGTGCTTCGAAGAACCGCGATCGTATTTTTGGAGCATTTCTTCCGACCAATCGACACGAGACTTTTTTTGAGTGATTGACAAATTGTGTGGGATCCAACGAGAACAAATTTTTGACTGTCAAATTTTCATGCAATTTTGAATGTATACTGGTCCCACTAATGCCTAAGGTTGTCTCGATCTCACGATAAGTCACATGTCGATCTTGCAATATCAGTTGGCGCACAGCAACTGATTTTGGATGACTTTGAGGAAATTCGTCTTGGAATGAACTACGACGTCGGTTGAATTCACCGTACCATACACTGGACCTTGATGGAGCATCATCGCCAAAAATTTAATTAAGTTCATCGATTCACTGTTGTTCAGTAAATTCACGTCGAAGTTGTTTAAAATAATCGCACGAAAATGTTCACGATTTAATTCCATTTTTTGGGCGAGATGAATATTTCAAGTTACTGTAAACAACACAAATAGCGCTTGTACGTCATAACGTTCTAACTACGTATAACCTCAAAAATCTCAAGCTTTACGATAGAGTTGTCAGCAGATTGCAACACTGGGGTTGTCCTAAGCCGAAATATAAAAAGCAACCCTCGTAAACTGTTGAAGTCCGTATGCAGATAATTGATTTCTTAACATCAAAAGATAGTTTATGTGATTAGTTTTTCAAGAAGTAAAATATTTGTAAATATTCAATTGCAAAGAAAGTATTTATTTTGTGTACAAAACAGCTAGAACTTATTCAAGGATCTCATGATTGGAGGTAGTTTGAATAATCTTCGAGATCCAACACGTATTTTGTTCAGATAGTCCTCATATATCTCAAGAAGAATCTATCAGGCAACTTCAGACGGTTTTTGGAGCAATTCTCAACAGAAAAAGCAAGAGCGCCGGTTGTATAACAGCAGAAAAATCTGTTTCTGGAGCAGAGAGCGAACCGAAAAATGCATCGGCTGGGGGATTTCCAACTTTCAGAAGTCTTTCAAATTTCAAAATCGAAGCTGCAAATAATAAGAAACCCCACACTCGACAAAACTCGGAAAACTCATTCGACAGAGTAATACCAAGAAAAAGAAGAAAAATCAGTGCGTCGTATCTGAACTCATCATTCGACGCAGAAAGGGAAACGATCAATAAAAACCTGAAGAAGAATATCAGCAAAATAAAAAGGAGCAAAAAAGAAGAACTGCCCCTTATATTGGACTACAAGAAGATCGGTGTTGGGTTAACATCGGCCGCGGACATTTTGTACGTAAATGAGGTTTTTACGTGTTCCGTCACTCCTGAAAGGAGCGAATTTGACTACGTTGCCGAATCTGAAAATGATGGTATCCAAGAATTCGGAGACGATGAACTTGAGGAATGGGTGAGTAATTTCACAAAATGGTACTGGTAACAAAACGGCCTCAAGCCCATGGTTTGAGTATATTTTTCAGTGTACCATCTACATTATTCAATAGACGATGAAATATTTAAGAAATATACAGTTTTTCATTTTAATAGCATACCAGGTCTGTTCAAAGAGTATCGCAAATTCTGTACTATTTTAAAAAGTATTTATCTATTTATCGCTGACGCGATACACGTTTTCCTGTCTTAACGATGATTATTTAATTAGAATTGGTATAATTAAACTCGTTATTCTAATACTTCACGATATACACTATTCTGAGTTTCTTTTCTTATACATATATAATTTTGTTGGTATTTTGACATCAGAACAAGCGACTGATAACTGGTCATACGAAAAACATAGATTTTCAAGATTGATGCAATAAACACTTAGCCTCTGCCTTGAGATAACGATGGCCGCATTGAAAATTCCAACCATTCGAAGGATTCCATGGACTCAAAAAGTCCTCTCCCTGGTATTTCGAGGGTGTCATTACAAAGACGTGGCTGGTTTATAGTCTGCAACATGATGATTACTGATCCGATTCTAATTATAGATTATGAGTTGGTAACCCAGGCAAATCCAGCGAGTTTAAGAACTAAGATACTCGACAACATTATCTTGGTTAGTTTTCGTCTGTTGTTGACGAGTTAGGGCGTCCGGACGTTGTTCGTAATTCACATCTTCTCGCCCCTTTGAGAATATTTCGTACCACCGATTAACGTGTCTTTGGTTCAAGGTAGCTTCACCATATGTCGCAGTCAACATTCGAAATGCATTACACAATATTTGAAATAAATTCTTATATATGTTAGGCCCGAAGACCGAAAACGCTCAGTGGCCGGAAAAAACGTCCACATCGCGTTCTGGCTGTCTTCGAATGCACAGAACGCGTTTTGGTTGTTTTTAAACGCTCGCAACGCGTTCTGGTAATTGTTTAACAGCCGGAACGCGTTTTTCTAACGGCAATTGGTTCAAATGTAAGACCCTGTAGTTTTTTACATTTTTAGAATAATAAAAATAAGTTGTTTCCGAACATGTTTGGTACTTATGGTCTAGCATTTCTTTATGAGCACTGAGCACATACAAAACTATTGTATATTTGTCGACCCTGTACCTATTGGAATCAACATGTGATACATTTTTGGAATCAGCTCAGCTAGAGTAATCCGGAAATGGAGACAAAATAGTTCAATTTAAAAAAAAATGACGGTGATGTCATTACTCGAAAATAATTCACACTGTATATTAGATTATTATTTTAAAATAAGGTAAATTAAAATAAAAATCGATGTGTTTCAGGATTATTTCTTAAAATGGTCTGATTAGCTAAAAATGAATTTGTTCCATACTTTACGGATACAATTTAAATGTACTATGTAATTCGAAATGTCATTCAAACAGTTCTTGAAAAAATAAGTAACGTACCTATTTGAAGTACACAAAAGTTCGGAAAAACCCGTCGTTTGTATTTAATTGTAGTTTTCAATAATTGAATTGTTTCTAATAAAGTAATTACAAGAGTTATAAATTCAAGTTTGTTTTATTCTCCACAATAAGTTGGATTTGTAGAAAATAAATTGAAATTCATTTGTTCAATAAAAAACTTTTCGCTCTTTCATTCATGCATTTATATATTTTATGCTCGACAATATAAGTTTATTAGTGTAACTTTCTTCCTAGAACTGAAAAACAATTATAAGAAATTTAATATTGTTGAAATGATTAGGCAAGAAAAACCGAACCCATCTTTGGTATCCAATTGTAGTTGTCAATAATTGAATTGTATTTCAATTTTGTTTTATGAGGGACAATATGAATTTTATCCCACGCAGGTATAAAGCGGCAAATAATACAAGTCGAACATTAAGAACGCGTTGTGAGCGTTGAACAATTGACAAAACGCGTTCCGGCTGTTTAACAATTACCAGAACGCGTTGCGAGCGTCTAAAAACAGCCAAAACGCGTTCTGTGCGTCCGAAGGCAGCCAGAACGCGATGTGGTCGTTTTTTCCGGCCACTGAGCGTTTTCGGTCTTCGGGCCTAACATATACATATTTCGGAATAGGTGAAAATCGCAGACGAGTTAAAAAACAGCAAGGCACTGCAGCTGGAAAAAATGAAGTAAACATTTAAATTGGCCGAGCTTGTCGCATAAGTACAAGGTGTCCAGAAAGGGCATCGGGTATTTATTTTAACGCCATATGTCTAAAAGGAACGGGGACGGGTTCGTGGCGTCAAGATGAAACAGTACTCGGGGACGCATCGCGCATTTTGCGTACGAGCATATTTTCCTAATGGTGATTCAATAGTGACGGCTCAACGTCTCCATCGTGCGGAATATCGTATACGCCACGCGCCAAGTGACGATAGCATCAGGAAATGGATCAGGATGTTCGAGAATACAGGTGCGACAGTTAAAATTCAAAACTCTGGTCGTCCTCGTTCAGTTCACGATGAAAAAACAATTGCAGAAGTTAAGGCGTAGGTTCGTCAAAATCAGTCTTTATCCATCCGAAAGCGAAGCCAAGCGTTGAACATCAAAAAATCGTCTTTACATTCGATTTTAAAGAAAGACTCACATCTAAAAGCCTATAAAATTCAATTGGTTGATGCAGACTATGCTAATCGACTGAATTCTGCGAACGAAATGCTGCAGCGATTTAACAACTTTAACAACATACTGTTAAGTAACGAAGCAAATATTCACCTGAATGGTCATGTTAATAAGCAGAATTGTCGGTACTCGGCAGTGGAGAATCTAAGACGAAAGCATGAACGACCCCTGCATAGCCCAAAGGTCGAGGTTTGGGCCGCTATGTCGGCTAAAGGCATAATTGGACCTTATTTTCATGAAGGTCTACGAGGCCGAGCAATTAATGTGAACAGTGGCCGTTATTGCGATATGTTGCGAAATTTTTTGGTCCCAGAGTTGCAGGAGTTTGCAGGTTTCAACTCAAGAACGTGATGACGGCAAGATGGGGCCACTTGCCATACCTCAAATGATTCAATGGAAGTTGTTAACGAATTATTCCCTAATAAAGTAATACCAATTGGCCTCCCAGAAGCCCCGAGCTTAGCTCGCTTGAATATTTTGCATGGGGATAACTTAAAATTAAGGTTTATCAAAATATTTCGACGAATCTAACCCAGTTGAAGCAAAACATCAGGTTAGAAATGGCAGCAATATCCATAGCTATGTGTCAACGTGTTATCGCCAATCTTCGTTCCCGTTTAGAAGAGTGCCAGCAATGCAACGGTCATCATTTGGATAACATTCAGGGCTATTCACTAACTCAAGTTGCTTTCGCCGTGGCTATCCAAAGCAACTCGTATAACAACTTTCGATAGCCACTGTTACCCTTTTTTGGTATTCTCTAACTAACCATTAACAACTGTTGTTATCATAACAACTTTTTGTGAAGAGAGTAATGGCAACACCGCAAAATAGTTCAAATGTCCGTTTTCTCGATTCAACCATAGCCAAATGATATGGATTTGTCTGTGGAATAAGCACATACATAACCTTCAAAATCACGAAAAATGACCGTTGAAGAAAGTTGGGAAAAGATTTCAATTATTTTCGAGGAATCTGTACTGTAACTATGGAAGAAGGATGAGGTTATATAAAAGACAATTTTCGGTATTTTTAATTTAACATCTCTTATTTTAGATATAACAGGTTTAAAAAGGCAAGCAATGAAGATATCAATTTATGATGAATTTCCTGAGCGAACATAAAGTGATGATGAAAGTAAAACTATCGCCAGCTGAATCAGTAAAAGTTGGAGAACTGTGAATGCAACTCACAAAAGAGTTGAATAATATGAAGACAGCGTTAAGCCTTTGCAGCAGTGCCGCATTTACCCTACAATACTCTATATTAATACCTTTGTAATTCCAAATTCATTAAAAAGTTCATTTGCACTAAAAATGTCATTCTTATTGGATTAAAACTTTTAATTGTTCACATGAATGAAAAAAAAAACAATAAACAAACAGTAGTCGACAAGAGTGGTTATCGATAGCTACACCTATGAAGCAGTTGCCAGTAAACTACTAGGGATAGCCACTAGTCGTTATGCATAGTAACTTTCATAACCACTTTCTTGAATAGTGAATACCGATTTCGCGCTTAGCAACTGACCTTGAAGATGACTACGATTTTCGGTGGCTATTCATAGCAACTTGAGTTAGTGAATAGCCCTGATTATCTTTGCCAAATGATTCTCCAATTCATATGTAAATAATGAACAATAAACTTTTTTATTGCTCATAAATATTTTTTGTTTTATTAAACTTACAAATACCCGATACCCTTTCTGGACATATTATATAATGCACGTAGCCCACGAAAATTCAAAAGTCGCGATACGATTTGAACAGCCTTCGTATATCAGAACAGCGACCGTACGAGAAAAAATGAACTGAACACCATCAATTAACTCAGACTTTTAATTTGATATCGAATCTGTGAGCAAATATTCAAGTTTCATCAGTCAGAAGTTCCAAATAATGCGGTAGTTCAATTTGCTTTATAGCTTCAGCATTAACTACACTGTCGCTACCAGTATTTGTTCTTAGGGGCCGCTAAATTGGGTTTTCATATTTAGTGTCTAGATTAAATATTCAATTATCTCAGTCAAGTTTTTTCCTCAACATTTTCTGTGAAACTTTAATTCAATATGTTATATAAGAAAATATTTTTAAGAGGAATTTGTTCAGGAAGCTGCCGAAGAAGTACTACGTAAAGCACTGAAGAAGAATGAAAGAGAATGCGGATCTCCAGGCAACTTCACAATCATCACCCATGATGATTCTCTAGATACAGATAGAAAAAGTATATTACGTGATACTCTGAGCTTCGTGGACGTTAAAGGAGACGAATCCGCAAAAACTCTTAAGAATAGTTCAGCTTGTACAATCGTGAAGGCAACAGAAGAAAGATAGGAGTCGGTTGAGAAATTATCTACGTTCAGGGATGAAAAATGTGATGAAGAATGTGAACCAAGCATCGTAGCAGAATTTGATATACTTTCATCGGTTCAAGACAGATCAAGTCCACATAAAATTTCCCCTCAGAGGATACCATGTCGTCTGCCCAGGATCATAATGAAGGACAAGCATTCACTCACTTCAAGGCCTTTAAAAGAATTTACAAGAACAGAATTCAAATTACCAGCAATAGCAAAGAATATGTGCTTAGAAGATAGGCTGGTTCAAGTACCAAGTAATGATATTAGCAAAGGATTGCCTTCGATCAGTCAACAAACTAGTAGGATAATGATCGACAATAGTTCCAGTTTCAACAAAGGAGATTTTGAGGATTCAAATATTAGTCTAAGGTAATAGTTGATGTGAAATACTTCATTAATAAGGTATTTGAACTCTCCACCATCTTTTGGGCATTTGATATAAATTTGCTCATATACTGTGGCATCAACCCCAACACCTTTTTTTCTTCACTAATTGCAATTTTTGGCTATATTCTGAAAATTTGGAGGGAATCCGGTGTGTTTTGAATACTATTTTAACAGCTTGTCCTTGATGAGACGTGAATGTATAAGAACGAATTCGAAAACGGTTCAAATAATTTCTCCATGAAAATTTAACCATATACTAATATGAAACACGTTTTTTCTCTTGAATAAAATATATTTACACTATAAGGGATGTAAGAACCAATTAGCCCGTGCGGTAGGGAGGTTTGGCAAAAAAAAAGTTCGATAGTGGTTAAAGTACAGTTTTAGCACTAAAACTTTTAAACCAGACGAGATGACAAAATCTGATACCCCATTCTTGTTCTTTTTTTCTGAGAAACTAACAAGAGTAGTATTTATTTTTGGCTACCTCTGGTTGTACTGCTAAAACATCGAAATATGCCGACCCTGTACTTACATCGCATATAGTATACAGGGTGAGGTTTTTGACCACTGCGTTAATTTTAACCATAGATAAAGAAACATTTTCTTCCTATAACATTTTTCCAAATTAGGCCCCCTTCAAAAGATATAGGGTGTTGAGAAATTTCATAAAAAAATTGCACCTCTAGTAGAAGGTTTCTGATTTATATTCATGCATATTTTGACATCAATAGATTTATTCCATTTCTTGTGGGTTTCTCACTACCTACTACTGTACAGATTGGTTAAATTGCATGAAAAACAAATATCACTTGAACTAAAGGTCCGTATCTTGTACTTCCTGGAATCATTAGTCTTTTTTGCAGATAAAATCATTCTTCATCTTTTCTCCTAAATTGCACCATTTTTGAGATATTTGAAGTTGAAAGAAATTAAAAAGATATAGGTAATCATCTGATGAAACATGAGTGAGTGAATCATTTCTTAGAGGGAAAATAATGTTTTTAAACAATTCAGATTCAATAGTGGATGCTGTGGAAGGTAATTTTCATTCAAACTAAACTAGACTACAGAGGGGTATTTGCCCAATGTGAAAACTTAAAATGCTGATGAATTTTTAACGCAGCGGAATATGGAAAAACGGTATGGGAAAAGTGTTTCTTTTGATCTCAAGAACCTATGGTTAAAATTAACGCAGTGGTCAAAGAATCACCCTCTATAACATTTTTTCCACTCGCTGAATATTATGTTCACAAGAAAATGCTGTATATATTTTTTGGTTTCCACTATTGTCACATTCGATACCATTCTCATTGAATTATGGCATCCGCGATAGCAGTTTTTATTTCATCAACAAAGTCAAATTGAGAATTCGTTGCGACAAGTTTGTAAAAGTGGTATTGTTTGATTCTGTGTGGACAGAATGGATATTCGAGATATAGAAGAATCAGCGGATATTGCAGGTTTATTTCTACTGGCGGAAAAGTGAAAAAAAAAAAAATTGAAGCGGCATATAAATTCTTTAAGAATTGGTGTCAAGGGAAACCGGCTACCGCAGTTTCAAAAATCTGATACGAGAAAAGTACTTCATCGAAGCTTATGGTGTGGGTGTTCGACGTTGAAGTTCACACTTTTATATAGAGAAAAATAGATATTTCTATGAATCCAAAACATTAAGAAAAAATGATGGGTATAAACCCAGAAAAAACGTGTCCAACAGAGAGGATGTAAATAAGTTCATGGTTGAATTACCCGATTATATACACTTATTGATAAAGATCTTATTGGTACGAGCGTTGTTTTTTATATTTCGGGATTGGACAGCCCTGGTGTTGCAATCTGCCAACTGATAGCTCTATCGTAAAGCTTGATATTTTTGAGGTTATACGTAGTCAGAACTTTTTCACATATGAGCGCTATCGCAAGATCGTGATGTGACCTATCGTGGCATACATTCAATATTGCATGAACATTTGACCGTCAAAAAAATGTGTTCGCGTTGGATCCCACACAATTTGTCAATCGCTCGAAAAAAGCGCGTGTCGATTGGTCGAAAGAAATGCTCCAAAAATCGCGGTGCTTCGAAGCACGCCTAAGACATCGTGACAGCTGATGAATCGTGGATTCACGCATATAAGCCCGAAAGTAAACACCAGTACACTGTATAGATGTTTCAAGATAAGCAAAATCCAACAAAAGTTGCTCGCGCACGAAGCACTTCCAAGCAAATGGTCACCTGTTTTTTCAGAAAAACTGGGCATCTCGCAATCGTACCCCTAGATTTACGCAGAATAGTCACGTAGTATACTACCATTTGTTTGCCAATTGTCTTACAAGAAATCAGGAAAACCAACCGCTGAAGGCGGATCACCCTTCACCACGACAATGCGAGCTCAAACAACTGCATTTTCGAGCCCTCAAAACATCGATTTGATGATTCATTCGCCGTATAGTCCTGACTCGACACTGAATGACTTCTTTTCATTCCCGTACGTAAAAAATAAAATGAGAGGTTAACGTTTTCCGACACCTGAAGAAGCGTTCAGAATGCATGTTTCGGAGATGGATCAATCAGAAAGGCAAAAATCCTTCGACATTTGGTTCAAACGCATGCAAAAGTGGGGAAAATAAACAACAATAAAGCGATTTTCGATTATTAATATTTGTTTTTTTTTCTCTGATCCAGAAATATAAAAGGCAAACCTTGTAATAGGAAGTGCTGGGGCGTTAACATAAACCAAGAAGTCATAATTTCGATCATTCCTAACTAAAAGAAAAAAGGAATGTCACGTACATTCATAGTGACTAAAGATAACGAAACTCAGGATTGTCATTTCAAAATAATTCAAAGGTACATTGATATGAGATTACTACTGGTAATCCGCGCGTATTTATGCGCTATAAAAATGAAAAATTCTGTCGAAAAAGATACGCTTTCGTCCATTCCAAGAAAAATTACGAAATATCTGAAATTTAGACTTTCAAAAAGTATACTGGACACTCTTTCAGAAGAACGTCAGCAATTATATTAGCAAATACTGAGTTGGTATATTAGCTATCAAGCGACATGGTGGATGGAAATCGGCATGTATTGCTGAGATCAATAAAAAGGAAGTAGCGAATAATTTTTCATACAATGAAACCCAGCCAGAAGTCTCTTGACTTCTTCAATAGTGCAGAAACATTGGTTAGAAATGAATTTGTGAAGTCAGAAAATGTAATACCTAACGAGAAAAAACGAGAAACTTGTTGCTAATTTTTGTTAATAATGTGAAAAATTGTACCATTATTATTCTTATCAATTAATATCATTAATATTTTTGTAATATGTTAATGGAATCGAAAATTAAAGTTATTAATAATAATTTTAGATTATCATTTCCCAAGAGATGTAGGTTGTCTTACATCCTATCGCTAAGGATGCTTACACTTACATTTATCGAAGCATTAACCAAATGGTGATTACAATATAGGGAGGGGAAAATATGTATAAGATTGTAAAATATCACATTGATAGAACAAAATTTGGCCGATATTTTACCTTATTTTAAGTTATGCATATTTCGTCTATGATTTCAGTTTTATAAAATTCATTGTGCAAACAAAAATGACATGTCATTGTGAATGTTATGATACCAAATGTAACTAGATATTTGAGGAGCCTACAGGTACATCAATGGTTTCTCTGAATAACTTTTTAAAATCGTTATATTCATGGTTTTCCAATTACAGGCTTCATTATGTTTGCCAAAAAAATCTTGAATTTATCAAGTCTGATTCCCTATGGACCTGATTTGAAAGGTCCACATTTCGATTGATTTTCACAATATACCTCTGTAATTTCCAAAAATATGACGATATTAAAAGCATTATATTCCCCAAACGACTATGATAACATGGGAGTTTGGGAAAATGCATTTCCTACGAATTATACATACCTTTTTTTTTCGTTCGTTGATTTATTGTACATTAAAAAAATTAATCAAAACATATTCAATTCAAGATGTAATCAAGTAAGTTTAAATAGGTTTCTCTATGTTCATATTGAAATATAGAAGTGGTACCCACTAAAATTACTTCGTTATGACAAAAGTAAAATAATTTTCAAGCCGGTTTTGTTTGATTCGTTGTATTTATTAAGGAATTTTAAAAAAATTAGTAAACATGAACACTGATAGTGTTTATTTGTTACCTCGCACGTCTCCTGAACTAGTAGGAGCCGCGCACGTGGCTTCACGTAATTTAATTCCGGCGAAATCCAGAGAGAAGTATAAACTAGCGTTCCAACGCTATGTGGATTTTGGCCGAAATAACATGTGTATCCTTTTCTGAGAGTGTGCTGATAAAGTATGTTACTGAATTGGCTAAAACAATGAAATCTTCGACGTCGTGCGCATATTAGTCATCAACTTTGCCTGTTAAAAATAATATTGATATTACCGAGTACCAAAAACTGAGAGCATTTTTAAAACGTCAAGCTACTGGATACAAACCGAAAAAATCCAAAATTTTAACCCAGGAACAAATTCAGAAATTCATTTCACATGCCCCAGATGACATACTTTACCGACTATAGTAAGTAGATATAGATAGAATAGAATTCTGTAGTTAAAATACATAAAACACGAAATATACAATTTTGGATTACAGCTCTAATATTTGGAATAGCAGGAGCATGTCGACTAGATGAGCTTGTCCGAATGAAACTTCAGGATATACACAATGTGGCGGAAGAATATATTGACGAATCTCGTAATAATAAAGTATAGTAGTTAATAAAATATCAACGTTTATAAATTCTCGTTGCCCCCGATTACAATTTACAAACTGTACAATATATGTAAATATTGAAAATAATCAATTTCTGTTCAAGAATATCGTTATAAATTAGATGTTCCTTTTATTTCATTTTATTGTAATAGTCCAGTTGTAACATTATCGCACACTTTGGCAGTGCAGTAAGACAGTGCGGTAAGAATTACCGCACTATTATTTTCTTAGTAACTATCCACTATTCTGGAATTTGGAGCTTTGCACATAGAAAACAGGTCAAAATAATATCACTTTTCCCATGATCGTAGGAAATAGTTTTTTCCGTACAAGTGCGGAAAGAGATATTTTCAGATGTATTTTCCAGATTTCCACCACGACCACGCTGACAGAAGTGAAGTGTTTCATCGAAATTTTTAACTACTTTTTGGCGAAATGTCGGGTTTATTTCGGCACATCACAAGTTTCAAATTTTAAGACTGCAACCGATTCGATTGGCTCCATATAGACTCTGTCCTTAAGATAGTCCTACACAAAATAATCCAGTGGTGTTAAATCACACGATCTGGCCATTCAACAGCTGAATATCTGAAATTATGCGATCAGCAAATTTCGTTTGCAATAAATGGATCGTCTTATTGGCTGTGTGGCAAGTGGCACGCACCGTTTTGTTGAAACCACATATCAGTGATATCCATGTCATCAATGATAGGCCGAAATTGAGTTGTTAACATCGCGCGATAACATGATCCAATGACCATTACCGTATTTCCAGCCTCATCTTCGAAAAAAAACCGCCCAATCACGCCTCCAGACCACATAGGGCACCATACATTTTCAGAAGCCCCTATGCGGCAATTTCGCTTCTTGATGTACCCTGACAAGTGAAAATGGGCTTCATCTGAAAAAATGATTTTTTTCAGAAAAACCAACGGGTTGTTCCAGAATTAATTGAGCGAATCTACGGCGATGCGAATGGTCGGTCGGCTTCAATTCCCGCACTAGTTGAATCTTGTAAGGTTCAAAGCCAAATCCTTAAGCAAAATTCGCCATGTGGTGGTTTGAGATAACCCCAGTTGTTGAGAAAGTCGAGAAATTGACAAATTTGGATTTTCTTCAACACTGTGGCTCACGGCTGCGATGTTTTCAGTTGAACGACCCGGTCAAACATGCGTTAGTGTTGGCACATTTTGTACCGACTCAAATTTAGCGACCAAATTCTTAATAGCGGTCTCAGAAGGTCGATTATGTTATCCGAAAATATCACGAATTTTACGGAATGTAATTTTAAAAGAACCACCATTTTCATAGTGGGTTTTGATTATTTTAATGCGATTTTCGAGGGAAATTGAATTAATTGTAGCAATTACCAAAACATCTACTACAAATATGTCAAAAAACTAACTGTCAATGCTGTCATGTGGTAGATGTGGCCACAATTAGAAAACAAAGTTCTTGTGGAGAGATCCTTTACTTAAAGTTAGCCAAAAAAGGCTTGGAAGTTGTAACTTTGTTTTTTGGTAGGATTTAGTAAAGTATTTAACTTCAATTTAACAATATGAAAAGTAGTTGTCCGAAGCTTCTGGCTAAGTTCAAAAACTCCACATGCTTCTAAACTATCAAAATCTCAAAAAAATATTACTCAATAATTTTTGTTGTGATTGGCCTTCGAAGGCGAACAGGCTAAAAATCATTGAATAATGATTAAAGCGTATTTCAATGATTTTATCTACTTTTTATAATTGTTGTAGCAAATTGAACTTAAAAGTCAATTTTGAATTAGACCATCAAAACGTCAAAGCGTATAGTAAATTCGGAGATATTCATTTTTCACTTCGTTGCTATGGAAGTGTCGTGTCATATTTCCTAATTTTGATTGTGAAAAAAGTGGAAAATTATAATCATTCTTCTTTTCCCAAATAATTCCTTGAATTTGTTTCAAAGTAGAAGAAAATGTACTGCAATGTTCTATTCAGAGAACGATCTACTGAGCGTCTACGAGGAAGCAGGGATTTCACATCGATGGTTGAACTGGAGTCCGGAGTATCAGAGAGTAGCTTCTGGGTGTGGGGATGTAAAGTGCGACACTGTAGCCACAGAAGAATAAGAACTTTCTCTACACTGTGACTGCACTGAAGCTCGGTGACCGCACTTAGAGAGCGCCATTTTGACTTCTGAAATCATTCTCTCAATAGCAGTTCAACCATCGATGTGAAATCCCGTTCGTAAGGGTTATTATCGATTTTATCGTTTACAGATACAATCGTTAGTTTCCTTAATACGAGCTGGAATCTTACATATCAATTTTAATGATTTATAGGTAAAGGAGTAGTTGAGTCTTACAATGATTCTGTATTTTTCACAATCAATGGCGAAAGTGACATTTCATCAAATATTTTACTTTTCATAACTATTTACGATGTTTGCGGGAATAGAATAGCCGTGCGAGAAAAAGGTTTAAAGAGAACGTTGAAGAAAACTAGTCCTGAAACAGCTAATTGAAATAATTATAAAAATAAACAAAACATTCTTGAATGATATTTTTACACAATTTGGATACGCTGGAACTACTAATAATGCTGACATTTTCTAGTTTCACCAAAACAACCAACAACATAAACTACGATCCTTTCGAGAAAGCACACCTTCAGCTTTTGGAGCTACAAAAGGACGACGCCATCAACGTAACATCTACATCACCGCACACCAACACCATAAGCACTAGGTCTACACCAACAATAGAGTTCCGTCCATTTGCCACCGCGTGCTCTACGCCCATCGCAAAAAACAGAACGATTGTTGTAAAACCGGTTTGCGAAAGAGCGTCGGTAATCGACCCGCCTTACAATTTCCAGGATAACAGACACAGTAGGCATCTAGAAAAGGAGTTCGAGTTGTTGGAGAGCCTGATGAACAACAACATGGACGAAACGTCGGATCGTGCGCTTGCCGATAAAAAACTTAAAGATTTTTCGGACGAGTTGAACGTTATCGACCCTAATCTGATCAACGAACAGGACAATTTGATCATTCCGGAACATCTGCCGTCGGACGAGCATTCGCCGGACTATAATATACGGTACACTAGACGACTGCGTGAACCGAAACAGAATCGCCCGAGTCGCCGGCCGACCAAATTGGCGATCAAACCGTTGCCTCTCATAAAAACCGAGGTGAGGCTAGCTCCGGACGGGTCTTCTGCGGAATCTCAAGAGGGACGCCGGGCGTCTCCTAAGTTGTTTCAATCCAACAGGTTCAATAAGAGTAAAATTCGAATTGATTTTAGCTCAGAAGCTCAGAAGAGCAAGAATAATAGGGGATTTGGTAACGCGAGTGTTGAAAAACAGGCCAGTCTGGAAGTAAGGAAGGCTTTAGCAGAAGAAACGGAGGACATTCCGCCGAAGCTTGTAAGTTCAAATTCGTTTACTCCCTATTTATAGACTAGACGCCCTCTCGCATCGAAACCTAGACTTGAAAGACCGACTGTTTGAAGAAGGTAGAAATGGATTTTTCCAAAATATCTCTCTTCATATGCCTCTAAATGGTTTTGTTCTCATTATGAAAGTTTTACATAATAAAATTATAGACAATATCAAAGCTGAATAACCCATGTATCAGTTCCTCATAGTAGTTAGGCAAAAAACATTCCACGCACGTACACAAAAAAAACTAAAAAAATCTTTTTGTCGCTGGTATTTCCAAGAGTATAAAAACCATTGACGTTGCCAAATTTTGAAGTCCTAATCTGAAAACTTGACACTTGGAGCTATAATTTCCTTTTTTTTTGTACGACCAGTTCTCTCAAACTTATGGCCTGGTGAAAATTGTCCAAAATTTGGATTTATTATTTTATTCTTTAATTTTTTTCCCGTAGTATACTATTTTTCCCCCTCTTTCCCAAGGCCTGAATCCACTGGATTTCGAATTTGCGGCATTTCAGGCATGAACGAGATTATCAAGCGATCAACGTTTATGAAACCCAGCAAAAATTATCAGAAATGATTGCATGAATCCAAGAACTATCAAACAAGAATCCATAAATCAGTATTTTGATTTCTACCCCGCTTCATTCTGTGGTCTTAAGAACGCACACTTGAAGGTTGAACATAAATATTCATAGAACTGGCATATTACAGGATGAGACATTCAGTTTGAGTAGAACGCCAACAGCAGAAGAACTTTATCCGGATAATCCAATGATGTACGAGGAGTTTAGAAAATATGAAGAGATATATCGAAGGGAGAAAGAAGGCAGAAATAGTTCCTCCAAAAAACAAAAGAAAAATAAATCAGATTTCGGTATAAACATGGAAGATTTCATCAGGACCTATGGAGATTCAGCTTATGGAAGGTATTTGAATAAACTATTAATTTTGATATATATATACTTTTTCTATTTTCCTTGATTTTTTTAATTACATCTTATTCGCCCACTTGAGGAAGATTTCAATGAAATAAAGCAAAGATTTTATTTTATTGAGGATCATTTCAAATATGAAATAAATCCAATCTACAGTCAACGAGGCTTTTTTTTAAGCATCGAAATGGTATAGGTCAAATGAAAATGATGCACATCCTTATGCTAAGGAGCAGTAGATACAGCTTATCGCAACTAATAAACAGATATTTTCTTTCTTTTTCTTTTTCCAATCGGTGGAAATATAAATGATCAATATTGTATTAAAAAGGTCTGAAAAATGATTTACGTTTTAGTTTGAACAGAAAACAGCAGATAGACGAGGGTTTCGATGAAGCAGATAAGTTGCTTATGGCGATGCCTCCAATCACAAGTCCTGAGGAAAAACTTCCTAAGTTCTGCCATGAATGTGGAAATAAGTATCCTGTAGCAACGGCCAAATTCTGCGTGCAGTGTGGCATAAAACGACTAATATTGTGATATTCTAATGAAGAAAGAAGTGGAAAATTGTTCAATACCGTGCAATAACTAGGCAGCATTTAGTCCTTGAATATTTTTTTTTATCTGTCCAAAGGTGTTTTTACGTACATATTTTATTGTTTTTGATGACTTGTAAGTTCATTTTAATATACAGCTTATTGAGATGTTCATATTATACTCTTTCATAATTTTAGGGTTCAAGCTTATGTGCCAGTAATTCGATTCAATATTCAGTTTAACTTTTATATAAATTTTTCGAATTTTAAGTTGGCGTTTTCATACATAACTGGATTGAAAAACATATTGTTTCAAAATTTAAATTCTTGACAAACAGAAGTTAAAATACATAGTTTTACAAAATAACATACAGCAGTTCAATTATAATATTATGATAAAAAAATTTCTCACCCAAAAAAAAATTTTATTTTTGTTTTGTGTTAATTACCTCATTCTACTTTTTGTATATATTGATAACTGAATAAATTTTATAACTAATATCATGTTTCTTAATTATGTGGCTTAATCAATCCATTACCATAATATTCACCCAGATCAGATGTGGTCATAGACGTTATATACTATGGACTAAGTGTCTTGTGGCTTTTGTTAAGATTTCGTCCCGTAGACACTAGACTCTAGTGACTAGAGAGAGACGATCTTGCGTTTCATCAGTACAAACAGAAAGAAAAGATAAGGGCAACCTGTCACAATAGTGATTGATGAGATTTCAGATAGATGTAAACAAAAGGAATTCTCGTAAATCAGGGTCGACACGCTGCCTATGAGGTTCCATCACTCTCATATTCAGAACCTCTATCTCTCATTATCGGTCCATAGTATATAACGTCTATGGATGTGGTAGATTAAAAAAAAACAGATAATGGAATGCAAGCATTGTGTAGAATTAGCACCCAGATATCACCAGCGCGCGTCATGAACTCATAAACATATGTCATCTATAAGATTTTAAAATATGGAGTAGGCATGGATTAAACTTTTTTCAGATTTCTGGGATATCTGAGAAAGTTTTTGCATGCTTGATCCAAGTGGAATGATTTCAAATGATTGCACTCGGCTCTTTAAAAAAAACCCATTGCCAAAATTGAGTATATCTAGCTGGCAAACTTTACACCCAATCATATTCGAACAAAGTTACATCAATAACTTGAAAAATAAGTGCCAGAACAACTTATAACTACAAAATCTTCTGAATAACATTGGAAGAGTTCGCTAAATTTCGTGAAAATTGTCATGCTAGAAAGATTTTAAAAAATCATGAAAACTTATTTTGAAACTATTCAATTACTCAAAAGCGAATTGGTTTAATTTCAACAAATTTAATTTTTTAATTAATATAATAGAACTATGGTCGCCAATAACCCACTAGTTTTTCCATATTGAGGTTGTATTAGGATGTTAGTGCCTGCTTCATAAGACCAATTAAAGAAAAAGCCATAATCGGCTCAACCATTAATCTTCATTTAAGTAATTTCACATGTGTTTTAAGCCTACATTTATTTGTGAATGAAAAGATTCAGAGGAAATCCTAGACTTTACTTTCTTAACATCTATTCAAATTACTAGATAATAAAACCATCAGAAGGTTCCAAATTATAATTTCTTCATCTTTAATTCTTGAAGCAAATACGCCCTAATATTGGGATCATTCACTTTATCATTTATTTCTTTGACTGCGCTCTCTCCTCCGTCTTTGAAGTATTGGCTAAGTTTTTCCGCATAATTCAGCCAAACACAATTTGCACAACCAGACATACAACAAGTTGTTGGCTCTTCAGGTAATTGGTTTATTACTCTTTGATTATTGGAAGTGACATCTGCAGTATCTTTTATACGTGCACAGGTATTTTCAGTTTGTTGCTTGCTTATCGAATATTTGTCAGGGTCTTCACATGTGAAAAAATGAGAAAATAGATCTATTTCTGGCTTTCGGTTGACATAGTTAAATTTTGACCATTGTAAACCTAAGTCAAAAACTACATATTGAATAGCTCTTTCGACCAAATAATTTCTAAAACTCACCTTTAGGAAAAGTTTTTAGTAACATATCAGTAAATTGCGATCAGCTGATTGTCAACACAAACATAACCTGGAGGAAGAGGAGTGAAAATCGCTACCAGCCGGCAGCTGCTAAACTACGAAAAGTAACCGAGGCCTCCTATGTCAGTGGCAGGATGAACTTTTTTCAAATTCATTAATCCACTAATTTCATTTTGGCATTAATTTCTTCTTCAATTTAGTGATTGTTTTCAAAACGTAGGCAGTCTGATACATGATCTTTTTTCACTGTTTATAAAATAAATCTTTAGTCTAATTATGGCAGTTATTTGTTTAATATGCGAAAATAACATAACTTTTTTTGTATTGGAGGTTTTTAATGTGAATTAATTAAATTCGTCTGAAGTAACGTAAAACTTTCAGTTTTATTATGACAATCATTCCCATAATATCTGGAAAAATTGGAAAGATGGTACATAATTTTTTAAAATACTTCTAGAGAAACTAAACCCTAGTCTGCTGTCATTATGGAAGTGGTTTTTGAATATACGGAAATAATTTATTCATTTTGTAATAATAGCTGACATTTTTCAAATTTCGATTCGAAAATCATGTGAAAGGAAGGATCAGTCCAGTTCCATTCAGTTGAGTAAATTAAATGATGAAAAGCAGAAAATAACATCCTCCGTGATGTCATTTCATTGAAATAAAAAAGAGTTCGCCGCCACTGACGTCGAGGCTGCTTGCGACTCGGATATTTTCGGATAGCCCATATTTCTATGTTCGTTTTTGTATCCTTCTGTGGTACATTCATTGTATTTTTTTTCGTTATTTTGAAAATTTCATTGAATTATTTGAATACTAGTCACAATTGCAAAGCTCAAATGATGTCAGATTTAGTGAAAGAAATCGATGATTTTTTTGACCAATTGGCAGATCTCTTACCAAGTTACAGGGAAATAGAAGAATCCAAGCAGTTTATTGAGGAATGTAATCAATTTATGAAAGGTAGGGCTCATAGGCTCTTAAACACTCAATTTGTTCAAAAACTTTATTTTTCAGATGAAGACCGCTCAGATGTAATGGAAAATCTAGAAAGTTTAGATTTATTAAATATCAATAATGACATTACAAAATTTAAGCAGAAAAAAGAGACATTGGTAAAGTATATAAGTTGAAAAAAGCGAGATGTCCCATTTTTACATTGTCAAGAATTAATAATTTTTGTTTTTTAACCTCCATAATAAATTTAAAGTTATTTGGAGATGGGCTTTGTTTACTTTATACATATTGCAGGTAAACTATCAACATGAAGTTGATGAATTGAAGCACCAAATCTCAGAGTGTGATTCTGAATATGAACAGATGTTGGCGGAGAAGCCCTTGATACAAGAAAAAATGAAAGAATTAGCTACAGACAGGTAAATATATAATTTAGCATAAGAAATCTTTATTCACTTTGCATCATTGGCATTGTAAAGTAATCAAGGATTTTTTGTAGTATATTGTAAGAATGACAAGCCATGTTATTAAGCAAATTGAAAAATGTTCATGGCTACCAATATATTGTTGAGCCTCATTAAAAATATATTGAGTGAAATGGTTTCAGGAACTTTATGGAAAATATTGTCATATATCCAATAGATTTAAATATGTTTCAATAACTTTCCTTGAAATTTTTGTCATATCACATTCTGAAAATAACCCTTTCATTTATTTTAGCATATAAGTCATTTACAATTTTTTTTTTTTATTTCAGAGACATCATTTTAGCTTTCAAATTAGGAACTCTCTCTCATTTCAGCTACACACAGAAAATAAAGTTTGGTTGTATCCTTTTGAAAATAGCTTTGAACAGAAGTCAAACCACAAGATCTAGTAGTTAAAATACTTATGCTTTTATGTATATTATTGTACCAATGACACAATTACTTTGTTGCTACTTACTGACGAGAGATTTTCTCAGACTAAGAGATTTTAGAAGTGCTTGGCTATCAGAGTGTATGATATATTTTGTCTTCATATTATTTAGGTTTTGTCTGACCCACACATCAAATTCATGGCAAATATTATGGCATTACACCAGATTGAAATAGATTTCTCAGGTTCTGAGGTTTTGTTAAATAAACCAGCTTCGGTACATCTATACCTGAAAATATCTTTTGGTTATCGGGATTTACTTTGTTCAGTCCAGATAGAACTTTGACAAGATATGACAACTCACCTTCTTTGCCATGGTATCTTTCTTCATTCCAATTGAGGGATCAAGAAAACATTATTGCGCCAGTTATAAAACATTACATGAAATATGGGGTGTGATAGTACAAACCCCTGCAGGAATGCTTTGACAATTTTCATACTTACTGTTTAATCTATAAGGGTTGCTTCAAACTGGGTGTTCTGGAGCATAGTTTTAATCTAAGATGTCTTCTATCCCATTTTGACTTAATGCTAGGAGGTGTGTTCAAAGGCTCCTTCCTTACCTAGATATGCCTCAAGTGCATTTTTCTTTGCATACTCTGACCAAAAAATATCTGGAAATTCTGATTTAAATTGCTCGCATTGTGTATTTTTAAATATTTGAGGTTTCTGTATGTTGGTAGGACTATCTGTAATTACCATGGCAAACATGAAAGGGGTCTGTTTGTTTGTTTACAGCAGCTGTTAAAACCAGTCTACCTCTTTGCTAGTGGTGAAAATTGCTTGAGGAAACTCTGTTTCAACCCTAGTATACTTATGGTACAAAGCCTCTAAAAATGGTCGAAGATTTGCCTTGTTCATGGCGGTCGTCGATCTCTTCAAGCAACGATAACGTCGAAAAAATCAACAAAATTGTGCTCGAAAATGCCAATGTTGAAGAGATAGCTCGTAACCTCAACATCTATCGTAAAACCACTAGTTTGATTTTGGTGAAGCAATTGGGCATGGCAGCGCGTCGCCGCTCTGCTCCTTCCGTTAGAGCTTCAAAAACAGTAGATGCAGACATGATGGATGGTGCAAATTCTGATCCAAAGTTCATGGGACGGATCATAACTGATGACGAGACATGGGGTTTTTCATCATTCAAAATATCAAGTGACAGATCTGGGGGGTTGTTAAAAGAAGATCTCTTATGGTGGATTTTCAGAACTACATACTGTGGTTGGCTATTGCATCATGTGACTATCATCTGCCAATCAGAAAAAGTAAAAGGTTCTGTCTGCATGCTCTGATTGGCTGAAACTTATGCTATCGCCAGTGTACAGTCTGGACTCAACCTCTAGTGGTGTAGGAGGTTGGATTGATAAGTACCCGTGTTTGACAACAGAGGGAACTGTAGATAAAAAACAATCTTTTAGTGCCATCCTTTAAACGACTTCTGTCAACATTTCGCACCAATTACACGAGTTTTTTGATTTGCCTACATTTCATAGTAAGCAACTTTGTGTTATTTTGAAAAATGGAAAAAGAGAAATACTGTTCTCTATTTCGAACGGAAGGCGTGCGAGGAAATCAAAGATTGGTTGGTAGGTATTAACAAGGACCATGCAACTTCGATGACGACCATCAGATATTGTTACGATGAATTATAACAAGCCAAACATCAGTGTTTGACGAGGAGCGCCCAGGACGTACGAATGAGGTGACTACAAATGATATGCTCGATAAAATCCATCATATCGTGTTGGCTGATCGCCGAGTGAAGATTCGAAAAATTGCTGAGATGCTAAACATTTCATATGAACGCGTGCACGATATTTTACACCAACAGTTGGCGATTGAGAAGCTATCGGCAAGATATGTTCCCCATTTGCCGACAGACCAAAAACGAAATCGTGTAATAACTTCAAAGGACTGTCTGCACCTAATTAAGGCCAATACAAACGAGTATCTGCGGTGATTCTTAACCGTTGAGAAAACCTGGATCCACCACTGTACTCTAGACGAACATGCTCCAAAGAAGGCGAAGGGGATGCCATCGGCCGGAAAGGTCATGTTTTTTGGGAGTCTCAATGAATAATCTTCATTGACTACTTGGAAGTGGGCAATACTACAGTGAATTATTGTACTGATTTGATGCACCCTTCCCCACCGAAAGTTGGAATATTGCTGCGTTAAGCGTATCGAGCTAAAAGGAGACTAATGTATAATTTTGTGATCCCCTTTTAAATTATTTTATTTAAAACTGGCATGTGATGAAAGTCTACCATCCAAATGTTTTTCAATGCTTTCCTTAACTGAATATTTAGTTCTCTTCGATAAGAAAAATTTGGATCACTACAAGTGCTTTCCTTGCAACTTGAACAGCAATACTCCAGAAGAGATAGAATGTAGGTGGAACATTTTGGAAGAATTTGTGAAAACTAAAAAATAACAATAGGTTCCACTTTCTATTCAATATAAACTTGTTTATAAGTATTAATGTATATTTTGGATTAAATGACTAATATAATGAATTATAAGCTATGAACCCCAAGCACTAGCAACTTTTGAGCTGGTTGTCGCAATCGTTTTCCTATCAATCTAGATGAAACTGAAGCGCCACTCCAGGTTAGATTTTACTCCTCAGCAGAATCTATTATTATCAGAATATATCAATATCCTCTTCAAAAATAAAATGATAAACCACTGATGTGAGGTTAGACAGCTTTGGCGTTCTGGTTAAGCTATTTGAGAGTAATTATTTAAACTATACAAAATCACTTCTCTGGAGTACTTTCTTATCAGAGTAGTATTAACTTAACAAGCATAAGAAACTAATTAAAAAGATTTTCTTGTTACTTCGGAAAACTATTAGACCTATTTTGAAATAACTAATTAAGCAGAGATATTCAAGTTTTCGAACCTACACCCTTCAATTCCCAAATTCATTCCAGAGTAGGTTTCAACCAATACTGTTAATAAAATTTTTACCCAAATATTTAGGAAAATTTACTCTGCTCAAGTGAACAAAAGCTATTTCAACAAACTTATTTCACACCTGTCTAACCGAAAGTGCCTCTCGGCTTCGAGAATATTTTAACTCTGACAGATCATTTTTCCCTTTTCTCCCATTTCTCAATCAGCGAGTCCAAAATGAAACGATACCACTTATACCCAAATATTTGAAAGGAATAGATATTTGGACAAATCTATAAGCGGATGTTCAGGTGAACAATAATGCCAAAAATGAGTTTGGATTCTGTACATAAAACATTAATTATCACAAGAACCAAGTGATTGGGTCCATTCTGAGGATAGATAAGACAACATATTTTATCAGAAAATCATTTTTATGCAACAATTTCAGTTTGTAACGCTATAGGATGATCAATTGATTCAATTTTAAATTGTCTCAAAGTAGAACTACAAAACGTAATTAATACACATCAATACATATTATTTATAAAAAGACGGAATATATTTATAAGTATTACAAAACTATTTATGTAAGGCAGTAGATATAAAGGCATTAAATTGGCAGATTATATCACAATTCACTTTGCCCATATGGGATTGAACCTTCAAAATCAGATTTTTTGCTAATATATAGGAAGGCACATTAACCTCAAATAACCATTAATTTTTATGAACCAAACGTCTTGAGTTTCGTTCTGATCACATGATTTTCATAAACAGACAAGAGGATCCCTCTTTTGGGAACATAAAAAATGTTAATGAGTTGTTGTCTTCCTTGTGTAGCTGTCATTTTCAAATATGAAGAAGCCATGTTATTGCATACAACCTATGCATATATATAATTATACATGTATGCCTTTGATTAACAAACAATTTTTGTTATGAAAAATATGTGGGACTTATTATTGTCCTTGAATTTGTACTTTATGTACTTGTATATCTTTTATATGTAATGAAAACTATAAGTAATTTGTCATCTCGGTGTCCAGCAAAAGGAGGTTTTGGATAACAACCCAAATAGAAACTACAAACTATATAGCACACAAAATAAACTCAACTAACAAAGTAAGAAAAAGTACAAAAAAATAAGCAACAAAAATTTTATGAAAGTTGCAATCAGAGTCGTCAACAATATTGAATATAAAAACACAATCACTTCAGAGCAATGAGTTTTTGAAATATTAAGTGAGGACATGCAACAGAAAAAATTCATTTTTTTATAAACCTCCTAAACAATAACCCGAATATGATTTGCCTTAAGGTCATATTAATAACTACAAATTAACAAAACAAAAGAGGTAATTAATTGCCTTCATTAGTTGATTATAGATGGGAATTCTTTGGGTTATTTTTTAACTTGACTAGAAAATGGCACAGGACTAATGAAATTTTACAATCTTGTGTCTTAAATTATCGTTACATTATCTTGTAGCGTTATAAAAATAGCTAGCATACTATTATTAAAGCTTAATAAACTTTTGAACTAAAAGTTTTATGCCAAAACCAAAATAGTGACAAAACATTTCAATGAAACAATATTTCATCAAATCATTAAAAATTGATCCAAAACTCAACAATGCAATAAAATGATTGATCACAGGAATGTTTTCAGTAAATATGGACAAAATCTTGTTATAAAAATATTCATAAAATGTTCATTGTAGATGAACAGAGGTAGCTTTCTGTGTCACAATTATAAAAAATATCATTTATGAAAGAATACTTTTTACTATTTTGGTAATTAATAATCAACTACTTCAAAATAGAAATTTCAAATGAAACATAACAGAAAATATATAAAAATAGCTTCTGAAGTATCAATTCAAAATCCACATTTATACTATATCTATAATCTATATTTAGTAGCATTTGAAATAAAAAAATTGAAATTGTTACCACAAATAGTACAAAAAAACCACATATTTAAAAAATTCATGAAGATTTCTTTACCTATAATATAAATCGTTAGATGAACACTATCTCAGACAAAAAATATATTTGTGCACTAGATTACCTTCAATTCATTTTTTAACTATTATAATGCAATCAGAGCATTTGTAATTCTTATAGATCATATCTTAAAAAATTGAGTAAATATTTTTTGCAATAATAGAACTCAAAACCTTTGCTGATAAAACTCTGATCCTTCAACATCTAATAGTAGTTAATATCAACATTTACCAACACCTAAAGCATAACATATCCAACGAGCTCATGCATAATCTATTGTCAAAACCTTCAATATTCTTCATTCAACTCTTTATAAGATGGTGGGGCACTAGGGTTCGGTACCCGAAAACCAATAGTGGACTTACTGGCTTCCTTTTCAGGATATGGATATCCTGAAACTGGCTGGTAAGTGGAGTTATATGGTGCTTGATCAGGTGCTCTACTAGAAGTAGCACCAGTCCAAGCTGGACCATCTACATGTCCTATGCTTATTTCGGCTATAACAAAATTGAGAGTTCTATTGCAACCTGAAGTTTCTGCCTTTACTTCGACCCGGTAAGTAGATTCTAATAATTGGCAACCCAACAAATTTGGAACTGGCAGATCTGGTGGTATACGGATATCCACATCGTATGTCTGTAAAAGAATTGAGAATTTATTACTCAAGTTAGACCAGAGCAGTGATTTTAATCTTTTGATGAACCAGGTATATATGTGTCTTAGATGATACCCTAGTGGTAGATTATTATGGGTGCATAAATCTATTTACTCAATTTTGAAAATGGGGTTTTTCACATAATCGCAAAACTTTTCATGTACATATATATAATTTTACTGATACTTATTGATTGAACTTACTTGCTGTCCATGGGCCCCAACACCAGAAAAGCTTTTTTGTGTTATATCCTCATTTATATATTTTATTTGATGTCTAGGTCTCTCTGAATGTGCAGCTAAAGTTCTAATAATCCTAACTATCACTTCTTCCACGTTTTCACCTGACATGTTATTAATTTCCATATTGATCTTCACAACTTCCCCAACAATAAACACCCTTTTATTTATTTGTGCCTCCATAGTTACTGGTTCACTGTTAAAAATCCAGCAACATCCCATCGTACCATCTTCTTTAGCTTGACATGGTTGTCTGAGACTTTCTGGTAATGTAGTGATATCTAATACAGATATCACTGCAAGGTCCAATCTATCTGTGGGATCAAAAGCTAAGGGTATATCCACAATTCCTTTCAGACTATACCTGACATAACCAAAAGGGAATTCGAATACTGATGGTAAACTAGGGGGAAGTAAAAATGTGAAAGGCCAACTGTGAAATCCTGGTGTCAACATATTATCTTCTGGTTCAAATAATTTTGTTTCCATTTGAAAAAAATAGTGAGTTCCTACATAAGTGGGAGCATTCTTGCCGGAACCTCTCCATTCGGTGTATTCTTTTCCATAACAACGTATTTTTACTGATCTTATTTCAGTTGAAGAATTCACTTCACATGTGAGTTTTCCTCGAAGTAAAGTACCGGGATAAATGGGTGGTTGATTATCTAATATTATTTTCACCTTCATAATTTTACGGAAATTGAACTTTGTTGTTAACGAATCAAATGGGTACCTAAATGGATCACAATTAATAGATGTTTACAATGAGGAACTGTGTGCACAATCATGCGAAATACGTTTGGAATGATAATTGATGTTGACCTTGATATTATTCGGCAATTATGTAAGTAAATGAGATAGCAAAGCAAACAGAAGTTTTCCTTTATATTTTATTTTTACTGCTCGCGCAAATCGATCAATTTTGCTAATGCGCACAAAACTCAGATAAAATAACCTAGGAATAATTTTATTTTTCCTCAAACAAAGCCTAAGAACTATGCTAACAATTAGGAACCTAGGCTATCATTCACAGACTAGTAATTCTAGAAGATTTACTAGTCTGCTTCACGGATAAATAACAGTATGGTCTGCTTCTACTATTGGGAACTTTTGCGAAGATGCCAGCGCCACGATGGTAGATTTTTAAGCTTTTTCGTAGGGAAAACACATTGAACTCTATATACATATAGAGTTCAATGGGAAAACATAAGCCTATTTCAAGCGAAAGACCGCTCATTATTCTGGTCTTTTTAGCGGTCATTGCTTATGGCACAAGCCATAAGCTGTCTTAAAAGTCACGTACGGTGACTAATGAGAGAGTAGCGAAAATAGAGGTTCTCGTCTTTGATTAGTCAACAAATATATTCAGCTATTGTTGATGTCAGATGGGCGGGGCGTAAGGTTGAGTTGTCATGGTATAATATGAGTTATTGTCACGTACGGTGATTAACAAGAGAGTAGCAAAAATAGATGCTCGTCTTTGATTGGTCCTCGTGTTTCGATATAGTTTATCTTGATTGAAAACGTTTTTCATTGGTCAGAATCTTTAAATAGATAATTTTCTAGATTACCTCAGCAATCTTTCCGAGTGGTGTGAAGGCCTGTTGCCTCCGAATGTTGAGAAGTGTTGCATTCTTCATATCCACAAGGAAGACCCCAAGATTCCCTACTTCATCGATCAGCAGAGGCTAGCTAGCGTCTCTCAGGATTGTGGCTTAGGAATTACTGTCACTGATAATTCGAGTTGGTCCACGCACATTTCTATTGTGTCTAGGGTTGAACAATTTACCTACCGACTGTCTTAAAAGTCACGCACGGTGACTAATGAGAGAGTAGCGAAATCAGAGGTTCTCGTCTTTGATTGGTCTTCGTGTTTCCGGTATATTTTATTTTGATTGGGTATGTTTTTCATACCTCAGAATAATCAAAGAGCTAGTTTTCTTTGTTATAGTACTAAGTCCACGTGTTTTCGGTATATTTTATCTTTGAATTGGCATTTTGAAGTTTCGAAATTTTTTTTTGGGAAATTCCGATAGACGAATCATACATTTTGTTCATCATGAGCGTTTTGCATTATTGGAGATATGAAAGTGAGGTACATAATACATAATATTACTAATATTGCAATAAATCAACAAATATATTCAGCTATTGTTGATGTCAGATGGGCGGGGCGTAAGGTTGAGTTGTCATGGTATAATATGAGTTATTGTCACGTACGGTGATTAACAAGAGAGTAGCAAAAATAGATGCTCGTCTTTGATTGGTCCTCGTGTTTCGATATAGTTTATCTTGATTGGAAACGTTTTTCATTGGTCAGAATCTTTAAATAGATAATTTTCTAGATTACCTCAGCAATCTTTCCGAGTGGTGTGAAGGCCTGTTGCCTCCGAATGTTGAGAAGTGTTGCATTCTTCATATCCACAAGGAAGACCCCAAGATTCCCTACTTCATCGATCAGCAGAGGCTAGCTAGCGTCTCTCAGGATTGTGGCCTAGGAATTACTGTCACTGATAATTCGAGTTGGTCCACGCACATTTCTATTGTGTCTAGGGTTGAACAATTTACCTACCGACTGTCTTAAAAGTCACGCACGGTGACTAATGAGAGAGTAGCGAAATCAGAGGTTCTCGTCTTTGATTGGTCTTCGTGTTTCCGGTATATTTTATTTTGATTGGGTATGTTTTTCATTGCTCAGAATAATCAAAGAGCTAGTTTTCTTTGTTATAGTACTAAGTCCACGTGTTTTCGGTATATTTTATCTTTGAATTGGCATTTTGAAGTTTCGAAATTTTTTTTTGGGAAATTCCGATAGACGAATCATACATTTTGTTCATCATGAGCGTTTTGCATTATTGGAGATATGAAAGTGAGGTACATAATACATAATATTACTAATATTGCAATAAATCAACAAATATATTCAGCTATTGTTGATGTCAGATGGGCGGGGCGTAAGGTTGAGTTGTCATGGTATAATATGAGTTATTGTCACGTACGGTGATTAACAAGAGAGTAGCAAAAATAGATGCTCGTCTTTGATTGGTCCTCGTGTTTCGATATAGTTTATCTTGATTGGAAACGTTTTTCATTGGTCAAAATCTTTAAATAGATAATTTTCTAGATTACCTCAGCAATCTTTCCGAGTGGTGTGAAGGCCTGTTGCCTCCGAATGTTGAGAAGTGTTGCATTCTTCATATCCACAAGGAAGACCCCAAGATTCCCTACTTCATCGATCAGCAGAGGCTAGCTAGCGTCTCTCAGGATTGTGGCCTAGGAATTACTGTCACTGATAATTCGAGTTGGTCCACGCACATTTCTATTGTGTCTAGGGATGAACAATTTACCTACCGACTGTCTTAAAAGTCACGCACGGTGACTAATGAGAGAGTAGCGAAAACAGAGGTTCTCGTCTTTGATTGGTCTTCGTGTTTCCGGTATATTTTATTTTGATTGGGTATGTTTTTCATTGCTCAGAATAATCAAAGAGCTAGTTTTCTTTGTTATAGTACTAAGTCCACGTGTTTTCGGTATATTTTATCTTTGAATTGGCATTTTGAAGTTTCGAAATTTTTTTTTGGGAAATTCCGATAGACGAATCATACATTTTGTTCATCATGAGCGTTTTGCATTATTGGAGATATGAAAGTGAGGTACATAATACATAATATTACTAATATTGCAATAAATCAACAAATATATTCAGCTATTGTTGATGTCAGATGGGCGGGGCGTAAGGTTGAGTTGTCATGGTATAATATGAGTTATTGTCACGTACGGTGATTAACAAGAGAGTAGCAAAAATAGATGCTCGTCTTTGATTGGTCCTCGTGTTTCGATATAGTTTATCTTGATTGGAAACGTTTTTCATTGGTCAGAATCTTTAAATAGATAATTTTCTAGATTACCTCAGCAATCTTTCCGAGTGGTGTGAAGGCCTGTTGCCTCCGAATGTTGAGAAGTGTTGCATTCTTCATATCCACAAGGAAGACCCCAAGATTCCCTACTTCATCGATCAGCAGAGGCTAGCTAGCGTCTCTCAGGATTGTGGCCTAGGAATTACTGTCACTGATAATTCGAGTTGGTCCACGCACATTTCTATTGTGTCTAGGGATGAACAATTTACCTACCGACTGTCTTAAAAGTCACGCACGGTGACTAATGAGAGAGTAGCGAAAACAGAGGTTCTCGTCTTTGATTGGTCTTCGTGTTTCCGGTATATTTTATTTTGATTGGGTATGTTTTTCATTGCTCAGAATAATCAAAGAGCTAGTTTTCTTTGTTATAGTACTAAGTCCACGTGTTTTCGGTATATTTTATCTTTGAATTGGCATTTTGAAGTTTCGAAATTTTTTGGGAAATTCCGATAGACGAATCATACATTTTGTTCATCATGAGCGTTTTGCATTATTGGAGATATGAAAGTGAGGTACATAATACATAATATTACGAATATTGCAATAAATCAACAAATATATTCAGCTATTGTTGATGTCAGATGGGCGGGGCGTAAGGTTGAGTTGTCATGGTATAATATGAGTTATTGTCACGTACGGTGATTAACAAGAGAGTAGCAAAAATAGATGCTCGTCTTTGATTGGTCCTCGTGTTTCGAAATAGTTTATCTTGATTGGAAACGTTTTTCATTGGTCAGAATCTTTAAATAGATAGTTTTCTTTGTTATAGTAGAAAGATCACTTGTTTTCGGTATATTTCTTCTTCGAATTGACATTTTGAACTTTCGAATTTTTTATTTGGGCAATTCCGATAGAGGAATTTTCTTCGTCATGATCGTTTTGCATTATTGGAGATATGAAAGTGAGGTACAAATCAACAAATATATTCAGGTATTGTAGATTTTCGTGACAATTCCCTAAATCGATTCGAATTTACCAAGATATCAGTTGGGCAGGTCTTAAGGTTCAATTGTTATGGATTTGTTTGAGTCTCTGTCACGTATGGTGACAAACAATATAATATTTCTGGCTAAAGTCATTCTCAAACAATCTGTGCAGTATGGTATTGAATTTGGGGAGAAGGCAGTTACTGCTTTTCGACAAGAAACAAAATTGAATGTGCAAAGGTGTGGTACAATCATCCCCGAATAATAGTTGGTTGGCATATTCCTCAGTTAAATGTTTATTTAAAGGTAAGACAATATCGGGTTGTCCAAAAAAACATTTTGGCAGGAATGTATTGAAATATTTTGCAAAAGATTATCATGTCTGGCATCTGGCACTCTCAGTAATATGGAAGAAATTGAAATTAGTTTTAATAGAATCGAAAGCATATTGCAACAGCCATGTTAGATTGCTAGAGTGGTTCTTTGTAGTTATATTGATATCTTTCAGATACGACGAAATGTATTGGTGAAATTTTGCCGTCTTGTGAGCTCTTATAGTGGGACAATGGTAAATAATAATTGAAGAGAAGTCATAAATGTTATGGCCAATTACAGATGGGAATGGCTGTGCTGAATGTGGATAAATGTTTTCTAGTGTTTTATGCATCTTATGATGAGGGCGAAGAAGTAATTGAAGTTTGTTAAGACTACGTTTTTGCCAAGGAAATGTTAAAAGAATTAAAGGCATCAATAACTTTGCAATCCTTGATTATTTGGTCAGCGATGTGTTGAAAGATTCAAGACAGCATCGTTGGACAAAGGATCGTTTTGACCTTTACATAAATGAGATTAGGTACATCTATTATATATTAATCTTTTTGTTCTCTTTGGCATTTCTCAACAAGTCTGCAAGACTTATTTTTATGAAATGCTAAGTATTTTATATGAGATTTTTAAATCAGTAGTATATTTTCCATCAGCAGATGAAATACAGAGAAATATGCCAAAATGCTTCTCTGCTTTTGAACGCACAATGGTTGTATTTGATTGTAAAAAAATATTTGCCCAGAAACCAAGTTGTCTTTGGCGCAGAATAAAATGTTATTTCCATTATAAAAGTAACACCACTCTTAAATTCATGACTGCCGTATCGCCTCGTGAAATTATCAGTTTCGTCCTCCATTTCTAAGGAAGAAGAAGCAATTATCAGCGGAAGAATCTTTAAGGAATCAAAAAATTGCTGGAGAATATGTTAAAAATATTCATCTGACATAATGGGGCTTGATAAATTCGTAATTGCACAAGGGATTGGTAACATTTCATGAACTTTTGGAATCTACCTCCATTCAATCTTACCACTTGAAACTTTGAAAATTTTACTTTAATTAGTACTTTCAATATGAACTCGAGCGGCATCAATTTTGGATTTCATAAAGATTCTTCCACTGATAGTTGCTTCTTCTTTCTTAGTGGTGGAATAATCTCTATGCTATGAATTCTGCAGAAAGCCTTTATCAATCATTACTGCATCTTAGGTGTGAGTTGCTCAATGAAACCACTCTTTTCAAAAATAGTTTTGTCAGAGGCTCTACCTTCATATGGTTCACTGATGAAAATGATAATTTCACCAGGCGATACACCAGTCATGAATTTTTCAGTGGCGTTACTTTTATAATGGGAATAAAATTTTATTCTACAGCAAAGACAACTTGGTTTCTGGGCAAATATTTCAGTACAACCATTGTATATCAAAGCCAGTTTGGCATATTTCTCTGTATTTCATCTGCTGATGTAAAATATACTACTGATTTCAGAATGTCATATAAAATAGTTAGCATTTCATAAAAATAAGTCTTGCAGACTTTTTGAGAAATGTCAAAGAGGACAGAGATAGTAATATATGATAGATGTAATTTCATTTTTGTAAAGGTCAAAATGATCCTTTGTCAAACGATGCTGTCACGAATCTTTCAACACATCGTTGACCAAATGCTCTACGGAATCAAGGATTGTAAAATTATTGATGCCTGTAAAGCATTTCAATGATTTTTCATCTTTTAAGGAATCAATCGATGTTGAAATCCTTGAAGTATCTATCTGCAAACTGAAGTCAAAAGTGGACGAAGAACAGTCCTTTTTTCTATTAGATTTTCTGACACCTCAGTTCCAGAATTGAGAAGATACTTCTGCAACTTCTAAATCTTTTTCAGATCGATTTACTGCAAAACATGAATAATTTTTACATGATTTTCTTTCTACTCTCGTGGTATATTTCTCTGTCCTACAGGACAGTTCAGCTTCCGTAGGAATAACTTCTTTGGAAGTTCTAGGCGAAGAAAGTGATGATGAACTACTTTGTAGATTCCTTGAATGAATCTGCGTATTTCTTCAACCTCTTCTTACCATTTCCAGCTGAAAACATTCGGAAATAAGTGTATATTCTCGTATGAATAATCTAATCTGATTTACCTTTACAAAAATAATCATCTTCACAGAAATGCATTGAACATACTTTCATGTGACTAGTGATAGGTTTTCCAATTTTTAATTTGAAAATCCTTCCTTCTATCAACTAGCTCCTTGACAAATTTGGTCTCCACATAAACTTTACTTTTAATTTTCCTTTGGGAAAAAATGAAGTCAAGTCATTTGATAATCCTCTCTTATATGATCGTGAGATACAGCAAGGCACAAAACAATATGTTTTTTGTGTGGGAGTCATTCTGAATCTACCCAATCGAGGATTTCAATCCTTGAACTCGACTTAATTCAATTTGAAAATTGAAGAGCTCTCGAATAAACGGCACCAAAGATACTTACTAACTTACAGAACCCCAGAACTCGGTTTAGGTAAATATTTTCCCCAGAGACAATTATCTATTTTGTCTTATAACCATCTCCTTATTCCTAAGGTTACCTTGCCCTTACGAAGCCAATCAGCTGAAACACGTGTCGGCAAGTACCATCTTCGTTAATTTCCTTCTGCTACATCATGCTACGTGGTTTCACCCGATATACCTTTCCTACATATCTTTGATCTCCACGATGAATATAGTGTTTGAATATATAGAATTAAGGTTAAGGCATTTCAGACGAAATTCGACAAATTATTTCAGGTTAAAATCCTCTCCTTACATAGTCAAGTGGTCATATATGAGCGCTTAAATTTAAGTTCCACTTTAGACATTCAAGTGCCGCTTAAGAGTTGGTGCAACGCAATTTGAGTTAAGGGTTCATTTTAAGGAATTGGTGCAAACGTGCATTAGTTAACAATGATATTACCAAGCTTTGTGTTTGCGATTGGTAGCACTGTTATTTGCTATCAGATGTTTAAAAGAATCACTGTAAAATTGTAACCACAGTGCGACTGAGAATGTGGAATTTTTAACATTTCAAGAAACTCCTGTTATAGCTCCACTAAATGAAATAAATTTTTTTCTTAATTTATTCTTAACTGAGGTACCTTGGCCTCTCGACAGGTTATCATGGAGTTCCGAGGCATCCCGTTCAATGAAGACTTTTTAATAATGTATGGATATAGCTAAAACTTCATGGCGACGACCTGGCATATAGGAAATACGGGAATAAAAAACATTTTATAATTGGCAGTATTATGTACATATAAATACATATAAAATCTCTTTACAGTTAATTATATATAAACTAACATGCATAGATATATATTATATACATAAACTCAACAATCACCATCTAATTATTTAGCTCTTGTACACGAATTGAGTATTTTCATAACATAAAATAAAATATTCAACAATAAAATAAAATGGAATGTTTGGATTATTTTTGGCAAGTCTTATACTGATATGAATAAATAAATCTGTCATGTAGATTCATATACATTTCTGCCATCTTTTGGTAAGAGTTGTTGTACCTGAGTGGCAACTCGTTTCCAAATATCCGTTAGCTGAAATCATGAAATATAAATTATTAACTACTATCCTTGAATTTGATATAATAATACGGTGTTCTCTGAAGGGAAACAGTGTCTCAGTTATTATAAAAAAAAACAATTTTTTCAAAAAGATTCTTGAATAAGCAACTGCCTGAGAGGGGGGGCGCTTCAAACTACTCAAAATTGAATAGGGGAAACGAATGGATATATAAATATAGAAAAAATATTCACAGAACATATGAACTGAAATACAAAGGAATCCTAAAAATACAAATAAATCCTGAAAATTTAAAGGAATCCAAAAAGTACAGAGGAATCCTAAAGATACGAAGAAATTCTGATAATAAATTTGTATTATATAAATTTGTGTTATTCCATAAATAGGATGGGTGTAGGGAAAGGTAGGAAAATTAAAGAGTGAATTGTTCTCATTCTTAAAATGAAAAAATATAATGGGTGTCTAATTTGAAAAAACAAATATTTTTATAATTTTGTGAGTTGACAAGTGATAATTTTTGTACTACTCTGTATAACTAACAACTAAGATTCGAAATGGGTGAAGCACATTAAACTATTATCTAAAGTGATGCCGAATTTCGAACTGAAATCCCGAATATTGAGAAGAGTTTAGTCTCTCAAATTTGATTTAATTTTTTTTTCAGATAATTAATAACTCAAAAGCCGTTAAAAATAGATTCAGGAAAGTAAAGTAAATCAATTCAAGTTTTATATGGACAATCATGAAAAAACTAATACGGGGTGACCCATTAAAAATAACAAAGCTGTTGCCAAATTTGTATGCATCTGGCAACACGTGAAATTTTAAAGTAATTCATAAATATATAAATAAATGAGCGAGTTTTTCTGACACATGCGCATTCCATAGAGCGTCAATTATTTATATCAGAGTATTGAATACAGAATCAATCTCTGTTTTGATAGCGGTAATTTCAAATAATATAATAAAATTAAATTCAAGATGGTCAGCACGTTTCAAAGCATTGAAACTTGAATTCAAAATGACAATTATTAACAAGCATAGAGCAAAATCCATAAACTCTATGTTCTGTTTACGGTTAAGTTAACGGCCAGTATAAACGCCTACTGAAATTCTTATGGAATACGGTAACGGCTTACGGCATAAGCATAGACAACCCATAGATAGGCCACTCTCTCACTAAATATTTCGATAAATTGAACCGATTTTAACTGCTCGAACCGCCGCATGAGGCACTCGCATCTCTGTTTACGTCCTCGCTACGTGATTGTCGCCATTACGATACGAGACGTCATTTGCATTTCATTAGCAACGTGGTTAAGGAGTAAAGTTAAGAAAGTGACAAGTGCCTAGTTTATTTTAGTTCTATAAAAATTTACCATTACATAATTATGTATAATAAAATGGAAAAGATGCCTAATTTAAAAAATAAATGCTGTGTTCCAAATTGTGAAGATAAAAGCTCTAAGCGACACAGATTTCCTATTCCAGACAAATACCCGAGTCTGTTCAAAGTGTGGTTAGATAAAGTAAATAATATTTTATGTAAATATTTTCTGTTTTGTATATATGTATGTATTGTATTGTTATTGCTGCTATATGTTATTAGCAGCTTTTTCCTCTTTTGTTTTACATTTTAGTATGTCATTTATTTTATAACCCCCTTGGGATTCTTGAAAAAAAAATTTATGTAAATATCTTCAGCTTAGTGTATATGTATTGTATTGTTAAATTTGTTACATTTTTCCTTTCACTTTTTTATTTCACATTTCTGTTTTATATATTTTTTATAACCCCCTTAGGATTCTTGAAACTTTTTTATTTAAATATTTTTAGTTTTGTATGTATATTTTTTTCTCCTCTCTGTTTTTATACTGTTAAAGATGCAAATATAATGCTTTTTATCTTATAATTTTTGTTTTTCTGAATGCTTTTAATGATATTAATATGAATCCTTTTGAATATATTATGGTTTAATCATTCTACGACAAATATTTATAGGTCTGAAATGACAAGTTTACACTTGATTTGAAAATATTGGTGGAAGAATCTATCACTCTGCGACATTTTATGTATCAACTCCGATTGTGACAAGTTTACATTCAAATTGAAAATATTGGTGGGAGGCTCATTCAAAATTTTTACGCCTATTAGTTCAAAATAATGTCACCAGGAGGCGTTGATCTTTCGAAAATAACTTCTTGAACCGCCGCATGGGTGCGCCTTCAAACCAAATATTGAAGGGAGAGTTTCCCATCTATAGGTTGTCTATGGGTATAAGGTACCGGCTAGTATAAACAAGCCCTAAGACTGAGTTAAAAAAAATTGCAAGCTCAAAATTTCCACAATACTGTGTTTGGTGAAACAATTGTGTCAAACGATAAAAATATGTGGAAATTTTAAGCTTATTATTTATTTGAGAATGAATTTCCATTAAGAAAGCACCGATATAATTAAATAAGACGGAGTTATCGAAATATCCATAAAGGCGGTACTTTAGTATCTAGACAGAAAACAATACGGTAACCAGAAGACACAAGTGACATCTATACTTGTGCAATTTCGATAGATACTTTTCGAATAGCTGTTCCATAACAATGCTAAGTCCATCCATAGAATAAGATATACCCAAAAAAAAGAAATTTTATTTCTATTTTCTATGGGCGAAGACTATGTGTCAGTCACGTCACATTCCATTCATTCAATCAATCCATAAACAGCAGATTGTGAATTTTCTTGAAAAGATTGGCGTTGGTGTGTGTTAACTATTCTTATATCGTGAAAATTTGTATTATTGGACAATTCGTTAGGTAGGTTGGAAGAACTAATGGGTTTCCAGTATTTGTGAAATTTTAGTTGGAACAGTTTTCAGTAACCGCCATTTTGATAGTTTGTTTTGTTCAATTGTTTGATGCTATCTGGGTAATTTACTAGCATGTTTGAACTGTTTTAAACTTATATATGCCTTTTTAGTTCAAGTACACTCATTATTATCCTTAAGTTTTCGGGGGAAAGTAAACTCTGTAATTTTTCAGATTAAAATATGGCTCGTACAAAGCAAACAGCTCGTAAGTCAACTGGAGGTAAAGCACCCAGAAAGCAGTTGGCAACAAAAGCTGCAAGGAAATCAGCACCATCCACTGGTGGTGTAAAGAAACCTCATAGATACCGCCCTGGTACTGTCGCTCTTCGTGAAATCAGAAGATATCAAAAATCAACAGAATTACTGATCAGGAAATTACCATTCCAACGTTTAGTCAGAGAAATCGCTCAAGATTTTAAAACTGACTTGCGTTTTCAGTCTGCCGCTATTGGAGCCCTTCAAGTAAGTATGGATTAAAATTGTAATTGGTTTATTAATTTTCTATGTGAAGTTAGATTCTTCTTTGCATTGGTTGGAAAGTTTCAAGCATTTATCATTTCATTATTAACCGTATGTAGTACTTAGACATTTTGTAAAATAATTTTTTTTTAATTTGTAGGAAGCCAGTGAAGCCTACTTGGTAGGTTTATTTGAAGACACAAATCTGTGCGCCATCCATGCCAAGCGGGTAACTATTATGCCTAAGGACATACAACTTGCTCGTAGGATTCGTGGGGAAAGAGCTTAAGGACTTCCTTTCGATTATTTATGTGACTATGCTATCATGGAGAATAAATTATTTTAAATTTAAGCAGAATATTTGTGTTGAAAAAGTTATAATGTATCAGTAGACTATGAATAAATCTAGCTATGTAAGGATATGTATTATTTCAATCTCTGAATGAATATTGAGGATATGAAGAGAAAAATTGGAAGAGGTTATCATAATTGGCTGTTGATCATATATGAACTTCAACAAAAAATTGAAAGCACAAAATCATGTACAGTGTTAGGTTCTTATGAAATTGATCCGAAACTTTTTAAAATTTGGTTCTTGATATTCTGACAATTATTCATTGTTATTAAGGAAAATAAATTCTGCGAGACATTTAACAAGTGAATCAATATCTTATATTTTGTACTCGATTAGGCAATAATAGGATTCCACTGCCAGAAATATTGAAAACCTTTGAAAGGAATATTTTATATAACTATTTTATTCAAGACGTCTGAATAATAGTGTATGCATTTCCCGTAATTTGAATGGAAATGTCATTGAAAATCTTGGGAGAAGAGAACTCTGTTTCTTCTCACACTCGCGTGAGAGCGCCACTATTCAAATCATCAATATTTAGTACTCTTTATCTTTATAATTTATTTCAACGTCAATTAATCTCTGAAAATTTGCATTACATAATTCTATATTTAAAAACCAGCAGGATGTTTCCAAGATGTCTAGAATAATGCATAGATATAGAAAACAGATGTCTAACTCAAGGTTGAAAAGTGAGGCATTTAATTGAACTGTCAAAATGGCGGCCGTTTGTTGTTGATATGTCTTCGAACGAATTGATTGAGTTAAACTGTAATTACGGTGGTGTTTTCGTGTAGTATTTTTTTGATTAGGCTTGTTACATCCACGAGGGATCAAAATAGAAATGAGGAGGTTATGAAAGAATCAACAAACCAAAAATCAGAGAAGCCAGAGACACCATGCGGCGGCAAATGGAACTATTATTGTGAACCATTTTTCCTTTCTCAGCATGATACTAGGACTAACAGATATTCTCACGCGCATATCGGTAGTGACGTCATCAAGAGACCCTGGTTGGTTGTTAGAACTGATCAGAGATGTCTCCACATGCTGTATATAACCGGAGGTGGTCTATGACGTTGATATTAGTGTTCTGTGATGTTTAACCTTAAATATAAATAACTTTGCGTTTGACGTCTGCTTTTATTTGTATGTGTATGTGTATTGTGAAAGATAAATTATATTCACATTATTCGGCGAAACCTAGAAAACGACGATTTCGAATAAGCCAATAGGCTTCTTATCTCTTGCTGACGTCATGCGCGAAGTTTACAAAACTCGTTCTTCTGGACATTAAAATTAAACTATGCAATGTAAATCTATGCTGGAGACATCTCTGTCTCCTCTAACGAACCAAAGGGGTCTCTTGATGACGTCATGCGCGAATTTGTTCTAAACTCGTACCCCAAGTGAGCTTATCTCTTAGTCCTAGTATCATGCTTTCTCAGTTTCCACTCTACATTTAATTACTTTATGTATCTGATTTACTATTTATAAGTTTAGTAAAGTCACATAGATATAGAAACCTTTTTTATAAAAGAAGGATAATGGGTGAAACCGCAGGAGTGCAGAAAATATGAGAATATTTATGTAATATATAATATTTATGTAATTTAATTGAAACCTTTTTATCTATGACAAAATCATCACTCGAACATACATGTATTCATTTCTCTATGACCAAAACTCGGCAGCCATTTTGTCAGTTTTGTCCATTAAGGCCCGTTTGCACCAACGCCCCTTAAAATGTCGCTTAGCTAAGTGCCGCTTGAAGTTAAGGGTCGCTTAAATTCATCTCCAGTTGCACGACTGTCACTTAACTGAGCGACGCTTAACTTTCTCAATCTAGTGACATTTCAGTATTTCATTTCTTCCTAGATCAATAAAGCGATTTTATTGGCTACACGCAATATTTGATGTTCTGTGGTTAAAGAAGTTTTAAATATTTCGTCTATTCTATGGCAGAAATATTTGTTTATAAATTAATATATAAATAAACAAGCCCGATATGGTTTTAATTAAAGACTTTATACCTATAGACGCCTAGGAAATTCTCTTTCCACAATTTCTACTATTTCCAAGTAGTCATGAAATGCATCAAATTCATTAAAGAAGTCCATCATACAAGTTAATAGCGTTGGTCGAAGTATATATTACAATTAATATTATTTTATTCACATCACATTTGTTCGAAAATCACAAAGAAATACTAGACAAATATTTGGAAAACCTTAGACTATAGAAATAGACTTTAGTCTGAGTGGAAAACCAAACAAATCAAATTATTTTAGGTTAGAATCATAGATAAATAGCAAAATAAATATACATTTACCTTTGATCTATGGGTAGAATCCGCCCTTAAATAGTTAAGTGGCCATGAATGAGCACTTAAATTTAAGGCTCGCTTAAGGGATTTAAGTGCCGCTCAACAGTTGGTGCAACGCAATTTAAGTTAAGGATTCATTTTAAGGGACGCTTAACGCTAAAGGTTCGTTTATACTGGCTGGTACCTTATGCCGTAACCTTAACCTTAAAAGTTGAACCATAGGAATTCAATGCTTTCGTTCATACTCATTCCCTAACCTTTTCCCTTAAGGCTCGTTTATACTGGCTGGTACCTTATGCCGTAACCTTAACCTTAAAAGTTGAACCATAGGAATTCAATGCTTTCGTTCATACTCATTCCCTAACCTTTTCCCTTACCTGTAAAATGTTCAACTTCTAGGGACAAATTCATAGAAATATATATTCATAAATAATTTGGACAAATTACATATATATATTAGATAATTAGATTAGATTATCTTATATTAAATTACAATTAAATAACAATTATTAACAAGCATACAGCAAAATCCATAAACTCTATGTTCTGTTTAAGTTTAAGTTAACAGCCAGGATAAACGCCTACTGAAACTCTTACGGCATACGGAATAAGGTAAGGGCTTACGGCATAAGGTACCAGCCAGTATAAACGAGCCCTTACCTGTAAAATGTTCAACTTCTAGGGACAAATTCATAGAAATATATATTCATAAATAATTTGGACAAATTACATATATATATATATTAGATAATTAGATTAGATTATCTTATAAGTGTATAAGACTATCTTATAAGTAAGACAAATTAAGGGAATGTAATATTGGGCGAGTTTTTTTGACACATGCGCATTCTATAGAGTGTCAATTATTTATATCAGAGTATTGAATACAGAAAGGATCTCTGTTTTAATAGCGGTAATTTCAAATAATATCATAAAATATAATACAAGATGATCAGCACGTATCAAAACGTAGAAACACAAATTCAAAATGACAAATTATTAATTAGCATAGAGCAAAATGCATAAACTCTATGTTCTGCTTAAGGTTAAGTTAACAGCCAGTATAAACACCTACTGAAATTCTTACGGTATACGGAATAAGGTAAGGGCTTAGGGCATAAGGTACCAGCCAGTATAAACGAGCCCTAAGTGTGGTTGGTGCAAAATGCATAAACTCTATGTTCTGCTTAAGGTTAAGTTAACATCCAGTATAAACACCTACTGAAATTCTTACGGCATACGGAATAAGGTAAGGGCTTAGGGCATAAGGTACCAGCCAGTATAAACGAGCCCTAAGTGTGGTTGGTGCAAACGGGCCTTAGGGCTCGTTTATACTGGCTGGTACCTTATGCCGTAAGCCCTTACCTTATTCAGTATGCCGTAAGAATTTCAGTAGGCGTTTATACTGGCTGTTAACTTAACCTTAAACAGAACATAGAGTTTATGGATTTTGCTGTATGCTTGTTAATAATTGTCATTTTGACTTTGAGTTTCAATGTTTTGAAACGTGCTGATCATCTTGAATTAAAATTTATTATATTATTTGAAATTACCGCTATTAAAACAGAGATCGATTATGTATTCAATACTCTGATATAAATAATTGACCCTCTATAGAATGCGCATGTGTCAAAAAAACTCGCCCAATATTACATTCCCTTGATTTGTCTTACTTATAAGATAGTCTTATACACTTATAAGATAATCTGATCTAATTATCTAATATATATATGTAATTTGTCCAAATTATTTATGAATATATATTTCTATGAATTTGTCCCTAGAAGTTGAACATTTTACAGGTAAGGGAAAAGGTTAGGGAATGAGTATGAACGAAAGCATTGAATTCCTATGGTTCAACTTTTAAGGTTAAGGTTACGGCATAAGGTACCAGCCAGTATAAACGAGCCTTTAGACGTCTAGTTTCTATATCTGTGGAATAATGGTGTAAGCGTAAGCACCTACTAGATGTTGTTTTACAGGTTTGGCGACAAGAGGAATCTTTTCTTTCCGTTAGATGGCACCACCCCGTCAAATCGATAAACCTTATATCAGTATCGCGATTTAGATTGATCTTCATTCAAATCAGGACAAGTGCATACATAGACATCTTGGATATTTCTTAAGATGTCTACAATAATGGTGTATGCATTGATTCAATTTTGTTTCACAAGTTTGGCCACAAGAGGGCTCTTTCCGTTGATCTTGGTTACACTTTATGCAAGACAGTGGCGACAATAGACTATATAAGCCGCCATTAACGGTCGGCGGGGGATAATAGGTTCAAACATGAAGCATTATTTTTGAGATATCTTTTACTGTAGGATTTTTCTACTAAAAAAGAAAATGATAATGTGGAAAAAAATAGCGTGAAAACAATTTGTGAGCCTTCTTTGATATAACATATTAGTCAATGCCAAATTTATTGATTCTACCTATCTTTCCTGAATATGATTAGAAAAATGTATCTGAAATGGAAAATACTCATAGTTACTCGTTTTCAATTCAATATTTATATTATATGATATACAGAGCATTTCAATTACAACAATGCAATGCAATGGAGCAAAATCTAATCAGTGCGTCCAACATTATTTTAGACATCTTACTTGGGAACATGAGAACTATTTCCTATGACACATACGTGAGAGCTCTGTAACCTTAATGTGCCAATAAAAATTCAATTAGAATATATAAGAGTAATATTTTTCTTCTGCACTGTAGCTAAGCGAAGGTTTTTGAAGTCCTTACAATAAAATGCCTCCAAGAGTAAGTTGTCATCAGGTAGATTTCACACATGAAATTTATATATGAAAACCCTAAATCACAATCATAATTGTTAATTTTTTCAACATTGAAGAATTATCAGAAAAAATGAAATACTTAATATCAATTAATACTTTTATTCAGAAAACTCTTAACACAAATTCATCATAAATATTACAGAAGTTAATATAAAGCGGTAATTAGTTTTCATTACTGCTCATTTACAATGATGTTTCAAAATAATGGAGCTAAACGATACTGTTCACATCCATGATAATGAATTTTAGTTCATTTTATTGTCAACACCTCCATTACTATTGAAATCATTGTGATGAACACTTACAATGTGAATTGGCTCGTACCTATTATCAAATAAATTCATTTCAGTTAAAAACTTTTCGTCAATCTTCAATGGAGTATTTCCATACTTTCTTCATGTTGTTTTCTTAATTTTTCTCTCCTTCCTTCAAATAATGTAGAAAATCTCCTGTTGAGTAAACTGATCTTTTATATCACAAAAGTTTCATAGATTCTTCACAGTAATCTTAGGAGTTCGAAACTGCCCTCAAAAGACTTGAAATACTTACTGTTTAATGTTAGAAGTGAGAATACTGATTATTGGTATATCGTTCATGTACAATAAATAAACAAATATGGACTACTAACTGCTCGGTCAAGAAGCTATTGGCAATGGTTGATTATTGGGAGATTTCAAAATATGGGTTCAATGTCTTCGAAAAATTTAAAATTTACTGGCGCTTCAACAGAAACTTGCACCTGTATTGTCAACAGTGTTCCCACTTGAATTCACACAAGTTAGTAAAACTATTGGATCGATTTCATATTACTCATGAACAGATGTTCAAACTTATTATAAAATTCCCAAACTTAGATGGCGGGGAGATACTTGAAATATTTTCCACTCACTTTGCAGTCGTGCCGAGCAATGTGATTAGCAAAATTGAGCAAGAAAAAAATCAATGCTAGTGCTGACCCATTCAGATTGCCTATTGCATTGAAGTAACTAGTTGTTTTGCCTGTTGCTGATACTCAAGTTGTTGCAGCAATTAAGTCCCTCGAATTCTCACAATGCATGGGTACAGATGGAATTGAAGTTAAAGTATTAAATAAAATCTCCCAACAGATCTCTCCTGTTATTGCTCATCTATTCAACTAATCGATCTGAAGTGGCATCTTTCCAGACAAGTTTAAGGAGTCTAAAATTGTTCCTACATATAAAGGTAGTGATAAGGGATCTTGTACAAACTATCAATCTATTGCGATACTCCCCACGATCTTAAAAGTTTTTGAAACGCTATTTGCCAAAGCACTAACAACCTTTTTTGAGGCGAATCAATTCTTCCGCAGAACTCAGTTTGGCTTTAGGAAGGGGCAAGAGAGTGACTTAGCAATAACATCTGTATCGAACATGATACATGAAAATTTAAATAACCATTACTTAGTTAGTGGTCTGTTCTTGGATATAAGTAAGGTCTTTGACACTGTAGACCACAGGCGACTATTGAACAAGCTTTGGGCAGCAGGTGGTCGTATTAGTACTCATGAGTGGCCCAAAAGCTATCTAACTGGTAGATCTCAAGAAGTCTGTGTCAATGGACTTCTCAGCAGTCCTAAAACTGTTACCTGTGGCGTTCCCCAAGGAACTATTTTGGGCCCCATAATGTTTATTTTATACATTAATGATCTTGGATGTTGTCCTGGACTGTCAGGAGAAATATTCATTTTTACTGATGACACTGCCCTACTGTACTCGGGTAGAAACGAGGAGAAAATTTATGAGACTGAAAAATGACCTTGAAGTCATCAAGCAGTGGTTCGTACACAATATTATGGTACTTAACGTGAAAAAAACTGGACTGGTGAATTTTTGTAAAAGGAACCCTTGGGGCTTTGTGTGCGTCCTTAAGATCCACTCGCTTAATTGCAACCCACTGTCACTGGATTGTGACTGTTAAATCATCAAGAAGACAACATCAGTCAAGTATCTAGGCCTAATATTTGAAGACTCTGTAGGGTGGAAATCACATATAGATGCAACAAAACGCAAGCTAATGTATGTTGTGGCGAAAATGAGACATGCCTCTAAGCTCTTACCGTTGGATATATTGAGAAAACTTTACTTTGCACTTGTAAACTCCACCAAGACATATAGTATTGTGGCTTGGGGTGGAACATATGAGTTTAGTCTGCTTCTTCCCCTGGAAAGGATGCAAAATGCCTCATTCGAGTAATTATGAAGAAACCCAAAATACACCGTAGCGCCGAGCTGTTGATTCAACTTAATATTCTACCTCTCAAGGTCCAGTATATGTCGAATTTTTAAAGAAGTCCAGAAGGTAGCGTATGGTCGGAAATTTCATAACGCCCAGCATACTCGCTCCTCTTTCACATCGCAGTTAACCATTCCATTTGCTTCTAAGATATAAATATTCAGATAATTTCATTTTTCATTGATACCGACCTGAAATTTTCAATATTATCCTGGAAAGTCCAATAAATTAAACAAATTACAAAATCAGTCTACATATTTTGATCGCTGATTATGGCTGATGAGGTTGAGCTGGTGTCCATATTCTGTTCACAAAAAGCCATTAACTTATCAACCTGTTATCTATAAAAAAAAGAGCTAATTATCGATTGAAATAATTGTAATTAAAATTGTGCTTTTCAACATACCTTTATTTTTCAAAACTACTGAATCTTCTTTTATGATAATTAGTTTGAACTTTGTGATAAAAATTAACAAACACGTACCGTGGAGCACACCTAATCTTAAATTTCGTAGATCTTAAGTATGTAAAGCTTGAGATAACTCTTCCCAAAAGTAGAGTACATAGGCCTTGTGTCGGTTTATGAAGAATCACATAGCTTACACTGAGTATCATAGTATACCTTTGTGAACACTTTAGAGTAATCTGAGGTTATTCGGAGTGAATTTATGAACTTGCCCAGATTCATTTTCCCAACTTGCAATTAAAAAAATTCTTAATTATATAGCTGAAAATTCATAGATCCACTGATGAAAAAGTAACAAAATGGAAGATTAAGTAATTCAGTGTAATATATTAAATAATCTTCTTTATGTTAAAATGAACTAATATCCAATGCTACATAGATTATACACTATAAATAAAAATTTTCTCTCGTTAAATTGATCAATACCGCCTAGGATATACCTCAAAATCAAAGATGCCCCTCAAAAAATGAGGTCAGTCATGAACACATTGTCCGCAAAGTAGTATTAGTCTTGCAGTCAAAAAACCAATAATCTTGGATCAAAGCAATTTGCAAAATTCTGGTACTATTGATAATGTAGTTTTGCTAGTTGCTTGTGATAAAGGAAGATAATTTAGTATAGGACAGAAAAATCATGACACTGATTAAACAAAATTTGAACATACCTCTGAGTGTGACCTAACTCTCAAAGCAACCAAGCTGTGGAGAATTGATGATAAAGTTTCCACATAAGCATAGACTAGTTGGGTTTCCATATGAACACAATATAAACTGTAATCTGACCTTCTTTCAACATTCGAGATAATATTCTCTTGAGCAAGCATTTTTTCCTCCAATTTCTCCACACTTTCTGTCTGCAAACGAAGAAGAAAATCAATAAAATCAAGAACCTAATTTTTAAACAAATTTGGTCAATCAATTAAATAAACTTTCATTTACTCACATCAACGCCTCTTATAGCTCCCTGAATTTTTCGTTTCTTCAGGGATAGCATCTTAGAAAGAGCTACTTGATGATCGTTCACCAAACCCTTTTCTAGTCTTTCACAAAGGTCCTTATGGGAAACCAAAACATCTAGTAGAAGACCTAATCTTTCAGATACTGTTATTTGCTCAACACTTGCATGCTGCTGAGATTTACTCGCCACTGCATGCAATTCTCTAATTGTCAAAATAAAAAACATCAATCAGCAACATGCTACTCTAGTTTTGTAAAGAAAATTAAGCTCATTCTTAAATGAAACCTAGGAGAATGTAATTCCAGAAACTACTATAGTTTTTTTACAAAAGATATGTAATGCTCAAGAGGAAATATTGTAATTTGTATTTTGTAAAAAAATATTTATGATATTTCATTAATTTCTATTCGACAATTTCACAATACTGATTTTATAAGAATTTTATCTTTCGTTCATTTACTTTTGAATAATGCAATGAAATGTTATTCAATGATTTTCTAAATTTGAATTTCCTTTTTTATGAACATTATAAGAAAGCTATGTTTGTTTACATAAAACTGAAATCCATACTTTATATTACATTCTTCAATTATGCAAAAGTGAAAAAGCAATTCTATTAATCATGGTAATTGAGTTACATTAAAACTTTGCCATTATTAAATGAAGGTGTGTTGAACGAAACACAAATAATTAAAACCGATTCACAATGTAGGCTCCACATGTTAAGTAGCAGCAAATTTCACCAGTTACAAATCAGAAACACGCAAAGAATAAAATAAGTTTTTGTTCCATTGAACTTAAATAAGAACGCTTAGACCATTTAAAAGATAAATTCAGAGCTTGAAGGTTATTAGACATTATTATTCAATTAGTAGGTCAATTAGGCATATACTGTTGAGTGTCTTTTGGGCAAATATTTCAGCATAGGTTAATGTAAACATTTCAGGGTAATATCGCTAAAAAAAAAAACCTTAAAGATGATGTGAGTGGTTGTTATCTGCTATTCGAATATCTATAGTTCATTAATAATAGATTTCTATATTAGGTCAATTGAAAAGTCCCCAGTCTGACACATAGGTGGCTCTACTAGAATTAAATCCATATGTTTTTTTACTTATCCCTAACCCTCAAATGCGTGCCTAAATTGGATATCTGTACGGATCATTAGTTAGAAAGGATGGGATAATACGGAATTTCATAAATTTGCTTCTTGAAGGGAAAAAATACAGTTGAAACAAAAACTTGGCTTGATTTTCGAGTTTTCAGGAAAATCTACCATCAAGGCTTGGTACGCTCAGTTTAGACTTGGTGAAATGAGCACGGTAGACAGTGAACGCAGTGGAAGCTCTAAAGAGATTTTTACTGACGAAAACCTTAAAAAAATCTATAAAATGCTTTTGAATTATCGTAAATAGAAGATATCAGCTGAACGTCTACATCATTCACGAAAATTTGGGTATGAGAAAGCTGTGTACAAAGTGGATGCCGAGAGAGGTCACTTTTGACCAAAAACACTGACAAGTTGATGATTTAGAAGTGAAAAATCTGAGTTTTTGCGTCGATATTCGACGATAAATGAAACATTTTGGAATCCCAACAGAATTTTATTTATTGACTACTGAAAACATAAAAAATCGGTTTGTTGCATCGTTCGAAGAACGCAACTGCCCAGAAAATACCACACTTGAAGAAGAAAACGCTGGTCATCTTATTCTCCAGATCTGGACTTCAGCTCTTCGCAGAACTCATAAAGATGCTCTGTGAAAAGAGATTTGATCTAGATGAGGAAGTAATTTCCGCAACTGAGGCCTATTTTGAAGCAAAGTAAAAACTATACCACAAAAATGGTATCAAAAAGTTGGCAGGATGCAGTGTTTCACCGGAAATTATGTTGAAAAAAAAAGCTAATTATCCAAGAAAAAAAGTCTTTTACTTTAGTATACAGGGTGAGTCTTTGACCACTTTTAACTATAGATTCTTGACGTCAAAAGAAACATTTTCTTCCTATAACATTTTTCCAAATTTGGCCCCGTTCAAAAGATATAGGGTGTTGAAATTTCATAAAAAAATTGTATTTTCACTTGTAATATTCAAACAACAATATCAATTGAAATGATCTTTTGTAAAAGGTTTTTGATAACAGTCATGCATATTTTGGCATCAATAGATTTATTCCATTTCTTGTGGGTTTGTCACTACTACTGAACAGATTGGTTAAATTGCATGAAAAACAAATATCACTTGCACTAAAGGTGTACTTCATTTCTTAGAGGGAAAATAATGTTCTTAAACAATACAGATTCAATAGTGGATGCTGTGGAAGGTAATTTTCATTCAAACTAAACTGGACTACAGAGGAGTATTTGCCCAATGTGAAAACTTAAAATGCTTATAAATTTTTAACGCAGCTGAATATGGAAAAACGGTATGGGAAAAAGTGTTTCCTTTGATCTCAAGAACCTATGGTTAAAATTAACGCAGTGGTCAAAGACTCACCCTGTATACTATAGTTAATGGATATTATAGTCGACTAGGGACTTTGCTTCAATTGACTTGATATATTTTTATTCAAAAGATGAAAACAAAACTTAAAACAACCTTATACACTATTTCAAAAACGAAGGTAGGTAATTTTATTACAATCTTGAATGATACAAAGTTATTTTAAGTTCTTTTGCTAAAAAGCCTTTATTTAGAACTTTAGTGAGTAAACCTCATTTTACCCTAACACAACTTTGTCTAAGCAAAATGACAAAAACTGAACTTGAAATACAAGGGCAAGCTATTTATTACTTGTCTAAGGTAAACATTTGTAAACCAAAATTTTGAATTACACTTACTCAGATATAATTCCAAAGCCTTTCTGCATATTTGACCAATTCCCAATGTAAGTTCTCTCGATGTTTATGGAATTCAAGGTTTTCAGAAGGCTTGCAAATTCTTCTGAATCCTTTCTGTAAGCATTTTTCCTCTCAATAGCACCTTCAGATAGAAACTTCAGCTGAGCAACTACCTGTATCAAGGTTTTAATTTGCTCTCTGCTAGTTATTTCAGCATTATCCGATGGTAGCAAACTCTAAAAACCACAACTCACCTAGGTATCACTGATATAAGAAACCAAATCAAGTTCATTTATTATTACAACAAATAGTTATCCAGAAATATTCATTTAAATTGCCCATGTTGAGAATTTCTATATGTTGGTAGGACTGTGCTAAACATGAGCGCGGCCGGCCTGTAAACTAGTTTCTTCATGAATACTGTTGAAACCAGTCGACTTCAGCGGCAGCCTGTTAGATGTTAGAATGGAAAAAAATATGGAACAAGGGTTTATCTCAAATTTTGTGTTTTGAACTCAATTTTGTGTGTTGAGTCATTACCAATGCTGAATAAGGTATATGGAGACTTAGTTTTATCGAAAACCCAAATATATGAATGGTACAAAACCTTTGAAAACGGTCGTGAGATCCTTGAAAAAATAAAGGAAATTGTGCTCCAAAATCATGGCAGTGTTAGAGAGGTAGGTTGTGATTTCAACTTCACTCGAGAAACTGCTCGTTTGATTTTGGTGAATCAATTGGGCATGGAGCGCGTCTCCACTCGGCTTGTTCCGTTAGAGCTGAATTTTCTTCAGAACAGTACCGGATGCAGGTTGCTGAAAAAATGCTGGAACTTGAGAATTATGATTCCAAGTTCATGGGAAGGATCATAAACTGGTGACGAGACATTGGTCGATGAATACGACACACAAACGCGTCGACAATAATCGAAATGGGTGGAAAAATCAGTAAAAACCGAAAAACCTAGCGAAAGTCATTCGAAAATCGAGACGATGCTTGTTATGTTTTTTTCAATATTCGTGGTGTGGTTCATCATAAATTCATTCGGCAAGGTGAAACGGCCAATACGGACTTCTATTGAACTGTTTTGAGACGGTTGAGTGAAAATATTCGCCGTAAACGGCCGAATTTGTGGCAACAATTCGTGGATTTTGCATGACAATAACGCACCATCTCATCAAGCCACAAGTATATATAATACATTATCTTCGATAAAAAATATAAGATCTATTCATGATTTAACATATTTGAGAAAGATTGCATACATGGATTATTCTTTCCAAAAGTTGAATCCTAGATGTGATCACACCTTCTGCCACTAGACCATTGTACCAATATAATAAAATTCTCATATTAAAGAGACATTCTGTGTATTTAGAACTCAACGATTTCCATTTATCTTGGGAAATGAAAGAAAACATAAAAATCCTTAGTATGAAAAATAAATTGGTCAGGTACTGTTCTATATATCCAGAAAGAACAGATCTCAAGTTAAATACTTAGCTGCCTCATTGATATTGACAATTTTTTTCCTACTTAATCTTCAAAATTCAGAACGCTTCTAACCAAAAATGTTCAACCTAATGAAATCTTCAAGTAAAAAACCATCACCGAGTTGTTTACTGAATATCATTTCTCTAGAATGAATAAATAATGTAAATACCTTTGCAGTGGCAGCCAAATCAGAGGTCATAAATTCATCAGGAGCTCTCTTGAATATTTCTTTCTGTCTATTCTGAAAATCAGCACTTTGGTCAGTCAAAAAAAATGAAATCAGAGCATCATGACATATAGTTGGATGTCTACATATTAGAGTTATCCATCTCTGTAAGGCCCTCCTTCTAAGTTCAAGAAACTGGGAATCTGAAACTATTCTTTTCGGAGGAAGTCTAGGAATCATCCTAAAATTATAAACTGATTATATATTTTGGATTGATTGAAAACTGAAAGAAAGAGCACATGAAAGAATAATAAACATACATATATCCAAATGAAAGATTATTTATAATGAGTCCACAATACTGCTTACATCTAGGAGTCATACAATATAGATTTGAATTCAAAGTTGGAGCACTCATATGAGTGTTTCGTATATGCGAGAATATAGCTGAAATTTATATTTGGAAATTTATATTTGGATATTCTTTATTTTTTGCAGATTTATGTTTTTGAGAAATCAGTCAGCACTGACTGGTATTGATAAAATTGGACAGATCAGTTATTTTATTTTTTCACTTCAATTTTCAGATGAAAATTATTCTCTTACTTGTACACTATGTCAGAAAGGTGTAATCATTATTACGAATTATTAACACACTAAGTACCAGAGTTAACTCTAGAGTGATAACCCTGGGACTTTACTCTCTCATTGATTGTGGCCATGAGCCTGATTCTTAGGATAATACTGCATAGTGGGTGCTTTTTCAAAATCTCTTCTTACCTATATGGAAATCTATTTAGGAGCAGATCATTCAAACTGACAAAATCATTATATCTTCTGGTAACTTTGGAGTTGAATCTTCTTGAAGACACAAAGTATTCTGAGTGTTTTAAAAATAACCCTTTCTTCTCTGGTACTAATTCAACAGTAAGAGTATCTAACTGAGTTATGTCTGCATATGAAAGTCCCAAGATGGATGGATTTGATTTAAGGTGTACTTGACATTTCAGATTCTTCACTTCTGTTAAATCAGCAACAGCAGGTGTTGGATATTCTGAAATATGAGCTGAAGACATAAATCTAGTCCAACAATAACAAATAATGATATAACTAAGATTAGAAACTGATATATTTTATTGTTTATAGAATATCAAATATAATACCTTTACCAGAAAAGTTTTCCAACAGCTTTTCAGATAACATTTTGCCTTGTTGAGCCCAAGCAACTAATGCCAAAGTCCTATATAAACTTGTACGGGTAATTACACCTTGAGGGGGGCCAGCAATATCCCAAATCAACTTCAGCTGATTACTTTCTAATTTACATTGTTTTAGTAGGCATTCATACACATCTCTGTGTATAGGATCACCATTGTTTGAGCACACATCAAAAATTTCTCGATAAAAAGGAGGAATGGTTCCTGCGAAATACAAATGAGTTTCAGGTCTTACTAAACAATATGAAATTTTTTTTGAGCTTCAAATAGATTCGAGTTTTTATTGGTATCCTTACCATCAGCAAAGTTTGTCGTCATGTTGTTATGAAATATTCATAAATTTTATTTGCTATAAATAAATCCAAAGGAGTATCAATTTCTATACTATCACTCTCTGGAACTTCAATAACAGCACAACTAAAAAATAGAAGGAATGTCATTAGAAAATATTCCTAGAATTAGTTATCAATAATTTTTTTTTCTTCGAAGATAGTACCTCAAAGTTGTTGATTATTCAATAAATTATAATTTGAATTAAAAAACATGATTAAGAAAAGACCAGAATTTATAACCTTCTTTCCAATGTCACATTTGCTTTGTTGGCAATGTGATTGAACTACGGTAAAGCTATACATAATTTACCTACGAGTTAATTGAACTACGAATCACAGATTTAAATCATATTACTTACGGGGGCGAGTTGTTAATTTACGGAACAAGTTTTTTAACTTATTTTTGCGAGAGTGTTCTGTTAGATCAGCGTGCTATTCTTTTTGCTCAAATGTTTGTAAGGACCCGAAAATGGCTTAAGTAGATTAGGTATGACTTCTTTATATGGAATCCATCGACTGGCCGCCGATGCCTAGCTTTATCTATATATGTTTATCTAGTTTATGTGTGAGGAGTTGATCCTAAGAGATTCAACAATGACATAATGTATGTTTTCTACCAGTTTTATACTTCTTTAATTGAAATGTTCATATTACTTATCATTCTGAAGTATATTCTTTAGAATCAGGGCTCTCTTCGCAAAATAAAACATTCCATTTTCAACTAGTTCCCCATTCCAATCCTGACGACGGGGCCTACTCTCTGCGTTGAAATTTAGAGGAGTTAATTTTCCTTCTGAATTCTTCCATCGTAACTTGTGAGATCTGAAAATTAATGAACAGTTACCTGAAAAAAAATTATATTTCGGTTCCTGGTGACAAAATTTATCGTCGAAAATTTAATTATTCAATAAATAAGTGATTTTCAAAAAAAAATGAATAGCCCTTATTTTTTTCTGCATATTTCAATTGTAAAATTATATTTCTCATTGTTTTTGTATTTCCCTTTTCCAAGTAGTCAATGAGGAATATTCCACTGAACGATATTGCTCTTTTTCCAGTTTTCAAAATAAGACGTTTTTTACTATGAAATGTCGGCAAATCAAAATCACGCAATAAATTGAATTTCAATAGACGTCATTTGAAGGATGGCACTGAAAGATGGTATTCAGATTTTTTATGTAATGGGTACTTATCAATCCAACCTCGTATGTCCTATTAACATAATTTCAAACTCATCAATTAGATTAACTAGAATGATTATTAGTAACACATGTATTCGTCACATCTGAATTTGACCAATTACAGTGTTTTATCAGCATCGAAGTTAATACTACAGAATGTCACGAGAGGGGAAAGTCAAAGTAATGGAGTTCTCAGAGGTTTAAGAACAAGTTTAATCCCTGTAGTATTATTATTTGCACAATAATTCTGTTTTGTTTTTCTTTCCAACTTTTCAACAGACATCTTTTGTCGTTTTCAAGGCAAAATTTAGCTTTTGAAAAAGCTTACAAGATCAGAAAATTCTTTAATTTTCACTAATTTCTAGTCAACCTGTTTAATTGAATATTTTTATTGTTTATTAATTCACTAATTTACCTTATCACCGAAAAAACGCAATCTTTTCCTTGTTTCAAAAGATCTATCGCATCTATCAGATAGGTTCCTTTCAAGAACGGCGATGTTGTTTGGATAAGAGCGACTGCATCAATTTCAGTATGAAATTTAAGAAACTCGTTTATTGCAAAAACGGAGGATGCAGTGTCTGTGGCAGATTCTTCAGATCTCCAATGAATATTTTCAGTATCTATAAATAAAATAATGTAGGACAACATGAATGAAATAGAATCGATTGATGAATGAAAAGTGCATACAACTTGCACATATTCAGCGCTTAGTGAAATATAAGGCATCGCAAAACACGTCATCAAAGATGTCATCTTGTAGACGAGTAAAAGGAAGTAGGGAAGGTGAGGTAATACGATCCCTGTAGGTCAAATGATCCCCCGTCGTAAATCAGAGACAACTAGTGCTATCTATCCAAAAGCGTATGAAACATATTCCCCGCACCCCTACCAATAGGGAACTGCAAGTCTCATGGCGGTGTGAACGCTTGGCGTGATTTTATTTTAAAAAAATCAAAAAGTGTGGCTGTAATCTAACGTAAGCCTGTTTTTTAACTTTCATTACTTTTTACAAGTTCGTGTTTATTGAAATGTTGTTTTATTTGCGGGTATTAATAGCAATTAGCTAATATTTAAGCAATGTTCGATCACCCCACGCGGTATTTGAAGGTTATGTTTTGATCGATATCTTGGATTTTGATGTTTGGGGTGAAATGATCCCTTTCTGTGTGTTTAAAATGATCCTGGAATCATTTTACCCAATAATATTTCCTGTTTTTACAGATCATGCCAAGATTTTATATACGTAAAACTAATCGCCAAAATTGGCCTGAAGAACAAATGCAAAAGGCATTAGATGCTGTCAAAGATGGTATGCCTTACAAAACCGCAAGTAGAGAGTTTAAAGTCCCTGTGATGACATTAAAAAGAAGAGCCAAAGGTAAAAATAAAATAGCTGTTGGCTGCGCTAAAAAGTTAGGTAGCAAACAAACAGTATTTAACCTTGAACAAGAACAGGAACTTGTTGATTATATCAAAGACATGGAGTCTAGAATGTACGGGCTGACAACTCAGGATGTTTTGACCTTAGCTTACCAACTAGCTGAAAGAAATAAGTTACCGCATCCATTTTCTACAGCAAAAGGAAAAGCTGGACAGGAATGGCTTCGTGGATTTAGACGTAGACATCCGGACATTACGATGCGTGCCCCAGAATCGACGTCATCTGCTCGAGCGCGAGCTTTTAATAAGCCTGTGGTGGATAAATTTTTTCAACTCTGAAAAACGTGCAAGAAAAACATTATTTTCAACCTCATCGGATATTTAATGTTGACGAGACAAGTCTATGCACTGTCCCAACAAAAACTCGAGAGTGTTTGCACAAACAGGCCGTAAGCAGGTGGCGCGAGTGACTTCAGCTGAGAGAGGTGAAACAACGACCGCAGTGATTTGTACCTCAGCTTCTGGAACTTTTGTTCCTCCAATGTTAATCTTTCGGAGAGTACGGATGAAAATGGAATTGATGGATGGTGCACCTCCAGGCGCTATATACGCATGCAATCCATCTGGTTGGATGAAATTAGATGTGTTTTCTCAGTGGTTTGATCACTTCTTATGTCATGTCAAACCAACAGCAGAAGATCCGGCTCTTTTAATATTGGACGGTCACTTATCTCACACAAAAATTTGAATGTGGTATTGAAAGCCAGGGATAATCACGTCACTATTCTGTGCCTGCCGCCTCATTGTACCCATAAACTTCAACCTTTGGACGTTGGAGTGATGTATCCACTAAGCGTTTATCATAACCAAGCATTGGAGAAGTGGATGAATCACAATCCTGGAAGAGTGGTAACCGTGTTCCAAATAACGAAAATTTTTACAGAAGCCTATCTAAAAGCAGCAGTTCCTCTGAATAGTATGAATGGATTCAGCAAAACAGGAATATATCCATTTGACCCTGACATTTTCACTCTTGTAGATTTTATTGCAGCTGAAACGACTGATATGGATGTTGACAATGACACGGTAGAACCCCCTATTCCGATCCCTGCGACGACAAGTCTTCCATTAGCAGAAAACGTGCAAATGCCTTCTTCTCAAGCGAGTAATCCAGAAACTGTAACACTACAGCCTTTGGAAGTGGATGTTCAAGAATCCTTCTTTTAACACCTCAGGTATCTCCACTTCAAACTTCGACTCCAACGAAGACTCAAAAATCTCCACAAGTACCACAGTCGTCGCCGCATTCACCGTCCATCCTAGAAAATACGTCATCGTGGAAATCTTCTGGAAGATTACCTCCAGCTTTGGCTGTTGGTCTTCCATCCACATCTTTTGGTATTGTTTCACCCCGAGAAGTACGACCAACACCAAAGATAGTTGGAAAAACAACGACTGCAAGACGAATAAGAGTTGACACATCAGTCCTGACCAGCACACCCTACAAAATGTATCTTGAAGCGGAAGCAAAAAAAAAAAGACAGATATGGAACAAAAGAAGGCCCTTAAGGAAGCGAATAAAATAAAAAAAGGATGACCAACGAACAAAACGATAAAGAAAAAGGTGGTGGGAAAGGAAAAGGAAAAGGGGGCGGAAAGGAAAAGGAAAAAAAAAAAGCAAAACATATCAGATTCTTCTGAAGAGGAGAGTGATACCGAATGCCTTTTCTGTACTGAAAACTATTCCAAAGACAATAAAGGCGAAGGGTGGATTAAGTGCATTGTGTGTCTTAAATGGGGACATGAGGCTTGTGTGGGAGTAGATAGTGATGACGAAGGTGACTTTACTTGTGATATTTGCCTTTCTAACCAATTTGATAGTGTGAAAAGAAATTTAAAGCTTCAATAGTAATTGAAATATTAATATTTCTATTTCTGAGATCCTAATAATAATAACTAAAATTTAAATGAAGATTTTTATGATAAGGATAATATTATTTCTGTTTTTTTATTTAGAAGAAGAGTTTATTTGTTTACCTATTGCTAGACTAGATATACTTTAATTGTTATGAAGAATACATATTTGATTAAAATAAATATCTGAGTGTTTTTTTCCTGATATTTTTAACTTATGTACAAAATGATCCCTGGGATTATTTTACCTGAACCCTGGGATCATTTTATACATAGGGGTGTATAAAATGATCCTTTACTAGACTTTCACAAAAACCTCTAATAGAAAAAAACTGCATGCATATAATAAAAAATAAGTATGTAGTTACAAAGTTAAGTAAATTCACTACCTCCAACAATAGAAATCTTATGATTTTGCCTTCAACTTTAGTCACAGTTAAGTTTTTCCCTTAAGGGGATCATTATACCTCACCTTCCCCTAATAGATGTCATCAACCTCTGTTTTAAACCAAACATATTCTCTTATGACCACATACATTTATCATTTAAACGTATCCACCCTAAATAAATCAAAACTAATCAGAATTTGTGAAAACAGTCATACGGGGCGAATTTTGAAGACAGATTAACATGATCTGGGATATAGAGCTTGTTTCTACCAGTAATCCCCTGGAGAGGGTTGCAAAGCCATCAGGAACTTCAATAGGAAAAGTGTGTAGTTTTGTAGCACAAATGCATTGATTCAAATTTTTACGAACCTGCAGTTTGTGTTCATAAAGTCAATATATACCTATATATATATATTCTTTTGAACTTTTGGCTCACAATATTTAGTTAGCAAACAATAAAGCATAAAGATTAGGGGTTAGTGACGCGGTGTCATACAATTAGGAGTATCACAGAAAAAAATCCCTGCTCCCCTAAGTGTGAAAATACAAAAATTAGCTGAAATATATTTTAGGGACTTCTTTCTTCAAGAGTGGTCTTCTATTGATGAAGACAGAGGCTTCTTCAAGTTGACCACATCGAATCTGGAAATAAAAAGACAAAAACAGAAAAAAGAACTGAATAACTAAAATACGTATCATATTCGTTTGAAATTTATAACCCATTCTAAGAAAGAATCGGAAACATCATGAATAGCCCTGAAACCATCTTGAAATTTTTATATGGGACAACTATTGATGAGATGAGGTATTGTTTCTTCTGCTTCTCCACATCCACAACTTGCTCTTGGAACCGAGTTCCATCTAAATAGCATGCTATCATTACGACTATGACCTGCTCTCAAACGACTAAGAACTGTCCAAATTTTTCTTGGAAGATCAAAACCAGGATTTTTTTCAGAAGGATCAGAAACGAGATACTTATTGAACATTTCGTCTGTAAGAGTTCCACCCAGTCTTCCATAATTCTTTATCGCTTATTTTCATATTGAGAACGTATTATGCCATAATGGTTTACGTGACTTCAATCTAGGAATTCTATTTTGTGGAATATATGAAATAATTGGGAATAAATTGGGAATTCAGAGCTGCAGTCTGTCAGCGAATATAGGGAGGGACAATGTTAGACAAAACTGGTAACCAATGAACCTGTGTAGATCTTATGGTGCCAGTAATTATTCTCATGGATATAATCAATTGTGCATCAAGTTTTTGTGTATGTGCACTATTAAACCAAACAGAGCAACAATACTCAGCTGCAGAAAAGACTAGGGCTAGAGATGCTGTGCGAAGCATCAGTACCCCAAGATGATCCAGCTAATTTCTGAAGAATATTATTCCTAGTTTTCAGTTTTAGGGTAAGATCATTTAAATGAGCCTTGTAATTGAGAGATGAATATAATTTGACACCTAAGTAGGTACTTGGATTGAAATTATGTTCGATAGGAGAATCATTGAAAGTTACAGCTAATTTCCTACATTTTTCATGATTATTTAGATGCAAACAAGATACCTCTGTTTTGTTGGGACGGGACATAATCGCCACTCAATAAAATAATTCTTTAAAATTTCCAAATCAGATGACATTATGTTTTCCAGAGTATGGAAATCCGAATGTTGGTAAGCAATAGCAATGTCGTCGGTATAAACAAATTTCTGAGATGATGTCGTGGGTAAATCACTTAGATATGAATTGAAAAGTAAAGGAGCTAAAACTAATCCTGAGGAAGACCGTTTTTCAATGTTTTGAAATTGCTACTCTTATTGTCAATAAAAACACGAAACCTTCTATCAGATAACATATTTTCTAATAATCGTACCATTTTCCCACACTTCAGATGAGTATAGAGTTTGAAAATGAGTCCATCTTTCCACACAGTGTCATATGCCGAAGATAAATCAATGAAAGCGGCTCCTGTTTTCAAGCTATCATTGAAGCCTGATTCTATGAAAGTTGTAAGGCTGAGAACCTGATCTGAACAATTTCTATTTTTCCTAAAGCCTCCCTGGAAATGTTGTAGAGCATTTTCTATAGAAGATTCAATTCTAAAAAGAATTAACCTTTCTAATATCTTGAAAGGAACACTCAGTAAACTGATGGGTCGATAACTACTAGGATCACAAGGATTTTTTCCTCTTTTCAAAATACCTATTACTATAGCCTTACGAAATTCGGAAGGAAAGTTTCCTGAATTCAGAATATTGTTATAGAAAGACAATAACCAAGACAATATATTTATGTTTGATTTTCAGGGTTTTTTTTTATGGAATTGTGGTACCAATAAAACTCAATGAAATAGACATTTTGTGATTTATAGCTTAATTTTTATTATTATATTAAGAAAAATTCTTTCAATAAAGAATTAGCAAAATTTACCAAAAGTTTTCGAATTTCATACCATTGATTGATAAAATCTCGATTATCTTTAGTTCGAAGACGAAGAAAAAACGAACAATCAGGCCTTATGCAGAGATTATTGCTTTCAGAAAATTTCATTTCAGTATTCTGATTGCAGGATTACTAGAGGTGCTTTTTATCAGTTCATAAGGAAAATTACAAAGTGATTCACACGTTGGAGGAGAGAAAGGAAATGCGGAAATATTATTAACAGAGCATTGACTGTGCTAGAGCTACTTCGAGAATCTTGGATGAACTATTTCCTGATAAAAATCTTTATCATTCAGTTGGTACATAAATTTAAGGTAATAGTTGCAAATAAAAAACATAATCGCACCCCTACAGTTGCGGTTAAAAATGATCCAGTTTCCGTGATTGGTTAACTGATGGCTGAATGGGAACAATGTGGAACTGAATATTCGAGGGTAAGACTCCACAGAATATTGAAGCTGGCTAAGTTCCATCTTTATAAAAGGAACGAAGATGTTGTAGATCAAATAATGGAATTATGCCAAACAATTTCGCAAGAAATAATTGCAAATCCTGTGTTTTTGTGCAACGTGCGCTTTTGAATTCACGTTTTTTCTCAACTGAAACGTCAACAGATATAGGTGTAGGTCCGTTGAAAATCGTCACCTCTTTAGGGAACATTTAGTTTTAATGCTACCATAATTCCATGAAAAACTCCCTGTGATTTTGTGAATATTTACTTTATATACTAGGGTAGCAACCCTCCCCAAGGGGTTGCTCCCGGATCATGTACCTACCCCTGCCATTAAAAATCGACCAGTCTGGGTGTTTTCATAAATTCTGAATCTTTGTAGAGTTATCGACGGTGGACACTTTAAAATCAGACACTTTGTATGACTTTTTCTCTATCTTGTAGAGTTGAGGAAATGTCGTTGTGAATCAACGAAATCTGGCCAACCGGTACATCATAAATATTGTAGAAATCCATTTCTCACCCTTCACAATAACATTGAATATTTCAGCACTGTTCGTTGATACCCATAAAGAGTTAAATCTTGCCTTTTTGACCTGACTCAGAGTATTCGCTAACAAAGAGGTATTACCAAACTTTGATATATTTTTCAGAGGTATTCCTTTGGATCCACCTCTGGCCAAAATTAGAGCACTGATATGCTCATCACCAAACAATTGACTTCTGAAAATAATATATAATAATATAAAATATAGGAGACGAAATAATAGAAGAAAATTTTAAAGGCACATTTTTGATCAATGATAATAGACATTATAAATGTTGAAAGTACCATTTCGAGGAATCCATTGCACTACAAATATCTTATTTTAAAATATTTCCGTAATAGAGAAAGAGCCCGTGAGTGCCAGATCTTCGGATTTTTATAAAAGCTGAAAATTTTTCTATGTGTGTCCCTAGTACAGGTAAGAATGATCCCCATCCATGAAGCTGAGGCAGCGGTGGCTTTGGCAGGTAACAGGTAACAAAGGTGTATAAAATTTCATCTCAAATTCATCATAAAATAAAACTGAATTTTTTTATATTTGATTCATAATAATATCAAAACTCGCGTTGCCCATTGCCAGACAGTTAGTATGGTTGCAACCCTCTGCCGGACACCCTTAAACTATTATAATTTATAATTTTACTTACGTTATATTATAAAACCTAAATTTTATATATAATTTTTTGGGGCCTATTAATCTATGTTTACATAATAGCCGGACAGTTTCGACGGTTCTTTCATCTTGCCAGACGCATTCAAAGTGAGCAGTAGTTCGGAGAGCAAGGAGCGTATACAGTAACTAGTGCGAGTGAGACAGAGCGCTTGGTCTATCGGTGTATACTATTGCTGGACCTGAACAAGTCTGTCCAAGTGACTTTGTCAAAGAATTAAAAAATTCTAATTTCAAAGAAGCTCTAGTGGATTTTTTTATTTTACACTGGTCTTCTGACGAAATGGCGCCGTTTATTGGCAATAAAATAATACATATAAATTTCGGAAAAAGTCATTCGTTTACTGTTAATGAGGCCAACACAGTGATGTCAAGTATAAATGAGGAATTGTCTTGCTCAGAGCATGAAGAAGCAGACACCAAAATAGTGTACCACGCGTGTAAAATTAACTACGAAGCAAACATTGTGATTCGAACTGTTGACACCGATGTTGCTGCTATAATGCTAAGTCATATGCATCGTCTTTATGATGGATCACATGTTTGGATGCTTACAGGAGCTGGAAATAATTTAAGATATGTGGACCTAACTAAAATACACGCCAAATTAGGAGAATCTATTTGCAGAAGCTTACCTGGACTACACGCTTTCACAGGATGTGATTACAATCCTGCATTTTACAGAAAAAGCAAAATTGAAACCGTTTAAATTTTTAAAAAGATATGTTGAATTTCAACAAGCATTCATGAAGTTTGGTGACAGCAAAATCATCGAAAATAACAATGAGCAAGTATTAATCTTCGATATAATTCAAAGTTTTATATGCTATCTATACAATATGAATGATATCAATGATGTTGATGCTACTAGGCTACAAATGCTTATCAATTCGTATGCAGTATCTGATGTGAACGAAGCTTTAAATCGAAAAAAGTTGCAAAATTTCGATGCTAGCTAGTGAGCTATTGCAGCAATTTTTGCGAGCTTATTACATATTTAGCATATGGAACAACGATCACTTACAAAAGCCAACAGCATATAAACCAGTAAATAATGGTTGGATACTGGAAAATGACCACTACTATTTTAAATGGTTTGAAGGAGATCAATTACCGAATTATGTCACCGAATCTCTGAAAACAGTTCCAGGTATTTGATAATTATGTTAAATTATTGTATATTAATTTTGGACTATTTGTAATTAAATTAACTTGGTTTTTTTACTATTGCAGAAAACAATGAAGAAGGTGATATTGAAGACGATCAATCCACAGAATGGAATAATAGTGACGAGGAATATGAATGTATTGAGGCCGACGATGAAATTGATGAAAATATTTAAAGATTTAATCGAAATAAATGTATTTCCCTGTAGCTTTTTTATTTAAAAAAAAAAATTTGCCCTTTGATATAATAAACAATAAAATTTGATTTACTTTAAATCATTGACATTGACATAAACTTCGTAAAAATGAAAAATAATATAAATAAAATTATTAGTTTCAATATGATTTAAGTTGTATTAAAACAATTTTACTGAGTATTGTTTTAAATATTTGATATTCAAACTGTAAAAATTTATTTAGTGAAATTTCTTGATTAAAAAAAAATAAACTGCACCATTTGAACTTAATAACAGTGGATGCGCAGTGAAGGTCCAAGACCAAGCGGTCTGTCTCACTCGCAACTGTAAACGTTCCTTGCTCACTTTGAATGCGTCTGGCAAGATGATAGAACCGTCGAAACTGTCCGGCTATTATGTAAACATAGATTAATAGGCCCCCAAAAAATTATATATAAAATTTAGGTTTTATAATATAACGTAAGTATAATTATAAATTATAATAGTTTAAGGGTGTCCGGCAGAGGGTTGCAACCATACTAACTGTCTGGCAATGGGCAACGCGAGTTTTGATATTATTATGAATCAAATATAAAAAAATTCAGTTTTATTTTATGATGAATTTGAGATGGAATTTTATACACCTTTGTTACCTGTTACCTGCCAAAGCCACCGCTGCCTCAGCTTCATGGGTGGGGATCATTCTTACCTGTACTAGGGACACACATAGAAAAATTTTTAGCTTTTATAAAAATCCGAAGGTCTGGCACTCACGGGCTCTTGGACTATAACTGAGATTGAGTTAGGTGAATCAAGCAAACGAGAACAAACCTAAAACGAAGAACATATATCTTATTCTTAGATTCATTATCTGTACATCCGAAAGCGTTCTGATTTTAAGAATATTTCAATGAAGTAGAGAATGTCGAATAATATCAATTAATTACTTTTCCGATTTCAAAAAAACGAATTGGTATTACAAATTGGGACACTTTTAAAAGGATATCCTCTCAATTCAGTCTGACATCACCATGGAGTATAATCATTGATAATTCGGACGAAAAATTCTGGAACTCAATTTTCCTCATCACGTAATTTTTAAACATTTTACCTATAAAATTTGTTATTGTTGCATCCTTTCACTGCATTTAGTATGAATGAGCACCATATAAAACTGTACACATTTCCTTTTGTAACCATACTAAAAAAACACAAACGAACTTATACAATGTTGTGTGAAAAAAGTGGCTCTTAATATTAACGTCAATTGATGGGTGCCGCTTTGTCAATTGGATATTTCCTATGTGTTTAGGTCGAATGAAACTTATATACGGGGTCACTCAGATAGAAGTATTAGTTTTTGGGAAGCAGCAGAAATAGAGACAGGACAATTTTCATTTTTATCTGCATAGCACCATTGAGTTTTTAATTTATCTAGAGTGGAAACGTAGTTGAGAGAATTGAAGCCTATGATTCGCGAAGGACCGTATGCGGTTTATATAGGGCTTTGTTCTCGTTCGGATAAAATTAATTTTCATACCATATAATCCAGCCGAGAGTTACTGAACTATTTGAAGTTAGTCGGGAACATCTCCGCCAAAAATTCCCAGGACGTCACACATCTCCTGCTCTCCGAACCTGTCATCATGTGATTTCTTCTTATAGATCTATCTGAAATCTAATGTTTACGAAAACAAGTCTCGGGCTCTCTTCGATTTGAAGGTAAAGATAAAGAATGTAGTAACTGGAATTCCAGCACAGATAATGGCTGACGTAATGTACTCATTTCGGGAGAGGCTTGATTCCTGCATTTTTGATCAATAGAGTCAAATGGTCGGCATAGTTTTCAGATCTTGAATGTTATAATACTGAAATTAAGATGTCTAAAATACTGGTGTGTGCACTCCTCCGATTTTGACTTACAGGTTTGGCGACATGGGGATTCTTTCATTTTCTCTCCGCCAGGTAGCGCCACTCAAATCTATTCGAATGTCAGTTTCTGATTAGAATAAATTATTTATTGCGTTATTCGGAATTTTTATATAAAAATGTGTGAAAAGTGATTATTTATTTTATATAATGCGTTTTTGTATTTTATGTGGACATCCTAGTGCTGCGGATGAAAATTCACGAACTTTCAGTGTGCCAAAGGTGAGTAGAAATGATCTTTTTTTCTACTTTTGTCTTTTTATTTCCAGATTCACTGTGGACAACTTGAAGAAGCCTCTGTGTTCATCAATAGAATACTACTCTTGAAGAAAGAAGTCCCTCAATTATATTTCAGCTTATTTCTGCACTTTCACACTTAGGCGGGAGTCAGGTTTTTTTTACTGTGGTTTTTTCCGTAGGTCGAATTGTATGGCACCCCGTCACTAACCCCTGCTCTACATGCTTTATTGTTTGCTAACCAAATATTGTGAGCCAAAAGTTCAAAAGAATATATTATTATATTGTATATTGAAATTATTTATTTTATATGTTGAATTAAAACTTTTTGAGAATTAGAATACATATTTTTTCATCATTACAGAAAGAGAGCTCCCAAATCACCCATGCCATCCTGTAGTAACTACTTTGAACCGGACCTCCCATATCATTCCTTTCTAAGCCCAATAGAAAACATTCCTACTGATTTTGCAAACCTTTTCCTGCTTAGCCAAAATGATCAGATCAGAAAAATGATCAGATCAGAAATTAATAAAACACAAACTTTATAAAATAATACTGAAAACATTTATGTTTGAGCAAGAGACCATCTATTAGTGAAAAAAACCATACTTTATTGTATTAGAAAAAAAATGGATAAACCATACTAATTGAAAGCATTAGGTACGTGATCAGAACTCACATCACAAGAATATTTATTTAACCGCCAGTTAATCGGTGAAATCCATTGGGAACTTCTGAGAAGCGATACGCCCTCTTTTTGACTAGTTAATTTTTCAGGGGAATAAAATAAATTTATTCCATATTTGAGGTAAATTTGATTTAAAATTTCAACAAATGTCAAGCGTTTGCGATGTAAATTTATGAATGAATTGCCTTGTGGCTCCCTCATGTGAGTATAAAACTAAACAGTCGCCATGTCCCAAAAAGTAAAATGACGTTTCCATTTAAAATTTGACAAGTGCACACACCAGTATTTTAGACGTCTTTACTGAAATAAATGGCATGATCAACATATTTTGAAGTTTATTCTGTAGGACCCTGTATGATTGCCAAATCCACGACATTTTTAGATTTGATTGCGTTTCGCCTGTCCTCATAATTTTTTTTTTCACTTGTACATTATATGTTTATTTTACCTTAGAAAGGGTTGCTATAAATACACTCATTATGCCCTGGGGCATTTTAGCGGGCATTATGGATCATAACGCCCGCTCGTTGTGCGAGAAGCAAAATAAGCTAGAAAGAAATTATTTATTTCGCAGAATTTTAATACTAAAACAACGACAACTCAACAAACGAAAACAAAGTCTTTCTTAATTAAAATTAAAAGTGCAGTTTTAGAATTTCCCGGAAAAATTCTTCAATCGTGAATCTTGGGATGTTTTCGAAACCTGAGGAGCGAAAACTTGACCACAAGTACTTGGAAGTTCGTTCACAAGAGAACCACTAGAGAATTCATGAGAATCTGTTACCGAATTCACAATCATCGTCGATATTTTGTTTTTGGAAAAAATGCTCTGCTCTATGTAATCTTCCGCCACAGATGCACTCTTCCATCTTCCGTGTATTTTTAACGTTTCATATGATGCACCAGCCTCAGTTAAAAGAGTTGCTGAAGTCCGTCTCAAACAATGTCCTGTATATATATATATTCATTTGCATTATCCAATTTTAAGTATTTGGCAATCATCGAAGGCACACTTCCTATGGTATTTTTGCCAACAGGTTGGATGGTGCACCGACCATTTCGGAACGTGAGGAAAAATCTAGGATTCTTCACTCCACTGGGTCTCAAGGATATATATTTTCTGACCAGCCCCAAAGCTCCTATTTTTTCTTCCTCTACAATGCTAAATCCTTTTGACATACCGGTTTTAGTTTCGGGTATTTTAACAAGTAAAGAGCTACCCTTATCTTCAATATCTTTGATAGACATTTTCACTAATTCATCTCTCCTTAGTCCTCCAAAAACACCAATTATTAGAACTACTTTATGAAGAAGATGAATTTCATCAGGAGCTTCATTGATGAATGTATGAACTTGTTCTGCTGTCAAAACTTTGGATTTCTTCAGAATATATCCTTAAGATTTCATTTTCAAAAACGCTACTAGCCGGGAGAATTGTGAAATATTGATATTTTCATTGACAATCAGTGTAGATTTCAAAATAGAATACTTCGTCCACAATGACGCAGAACAAAATTTTTCAGACTGAAATAAAAAAAATTACCCACACATGAACAAAATGAAAAATAAAATAGCATACCAATTTTTGAAAGTACGCCAATAACACTGTTTCATCTATAGCAATTATTTCATTTTTCAACTTCCATTGACGGAATGTTTCATAATCCTTGTAGACGAGTCTGGATTTTTCTGGTAATAAATTATTTGCAGCTTTGGCTGCATTTTCAATTATATTATTTGGCAAATTGCTATTCATTTCTGTTATTTCTTTAAATCTTCACAACGAAAACAGTAATGACATTCACTTAATAAAATGATGACAGCAATAACGAACTTCAAAATATTAGCAAATGCCATGGTTACTACTGAAAGTTAAATGAAAAAAAAATCATAGGAGCAATCGAATTTTATTGTAATTAAATGATATAAATAAAATCTTGTATGCACCACGAGCGTTATTAGATCCTAACGCCTCGAGCCAAAGCCCTCGGGCCGAATGTTTCCCTTCGGGCGTTAGGATCCATATAACGCACTAGGTACATAAATAACTATTATTATACTAATAATCATAATGAACCATGGAAATATCCCAAACAATCTTCTTAATGATAATTCATAGTTAAGAACATCATGTTCCTGTAGGTACATATACTGTCATTTAAGTCGAAATTATGAAATTGATTTATTTCGATGAATGTGAACCAGATAGGAAAATGAGAATAAAATTTCTGAGGTATAAGCTTTAATTTACAATAATTAACATTTGTCAACATTTCATATATACTTATAATATTTCTCAGTTTTTGTACATTTTTCCCCTTATAATGAATGGGTTTAACTGAATATAATGATATGATATGATCAAACATGAAAATACTGGAAGTGAATTTTTCTTTGCTGCGAATATACTTTAAACTATGTTTTAAGAAATCATTTATTTAGATTTGAATCATTTCAAACGGTGGAGCAGCTAGGACTCCGGCATCACAATTGGTTAACATAATAGGGTGATTTGTTTCTGGAACTCATGGTGATTGTCATAACCAAGAATTGAAACTTTTTGTCTAAATTGTTATCGAAGCTAGGATGATTCAGATGCAATACCGTTCTTAGCTGCCCAATGATTTGACAGGCATATGAATTATCTTTACTAGATACTGTGAGTTTTCCACAGAAAATATTAATTTCGGTTACCCGAAATTTTTTCGGAAGAATAGTGGGAATTTGTTATTCGCCTATATTCAGTATAATTTGCTGCTTTCAAAGGAAAATGATGGACGTAACGACAGTTTCAAATCGAGTGAAATATTTGTTATCACAATAAAAAAAAATAAAGGCGTTCTGAACATTCATTAGCGTTTCAATTGTCGAGAAATGGGCTAGGGAGCCATCTCTAACTGATACAAATTGCACAAGCCATTCCTTTCAAATGTCCAGCGCAGTATATCCTAGGACTATGCGAACTGTCCCAAATTCCTGGACCGCATCTTGAACAAAGCCCTGCCAGAGTACAAGGGATTTCTCGCAATTGTCTAAACTGATGCAGAAGTCCTCTTGCCTTCCTTATTATGAGAGGTCCATCCATATACATCGCTAGAAAATTACGTTCGTTCAGATTATCTCAGTTTTATGCATCATAAGTGGTTTAGATTGAAAAATCAAGGTTTACTAAGCAGTAATTTTGTTGACGAGATATGGGTGGGGTACGACTATGGTCGTGGTACGACTTGAGCAACCTTACCCTAATTCGTTTATTATAAATCAATATTCAGGAATGAGAGGCAGCCCACAATCCTTTACTTTAGGAAAATGCTTTTTAAGTTTATTTAAAAAATTCAAGACCTCAACATTACTTATTTTCCAAATGAGAATTTAGAAAAATTGAAGTGAAAAGTTTGTATTTTCACTGATGTGATAATACAGGTGCGGCAAAAGTCTGCTTACGGGTTTGCATATAAAAAAAAAAAAAGAAAAAATAATTGCAAATAAAGTTATTTTCGAAAAAATATAACATTAATAATTACTTGTGGCCTCACATTTTATGTTCGAATTGTTTCCCCCTCTTCAACACACATGCGGTATTGTTTAGTCACGGTAAAACAAATTTTACGAAAAAATTAGCAGGGCGACCTGAACGCGGCGCGTCGTCTACGGAGCCAGTACTTACGAATTTACGATACAGTTTATGCACAATTCATCTGGTGGAAACTTGCTTATTTGGAAAGCGCTGGTGAAATTCTTGGAATATTTCAGCATAATCTCCCTCAAGTTTTAGGTAAGAAGTGAGCAAACACGTTCTTCTTCCGTTTACTTTACACGAGCAGCCATGGCAACGAACGCACTGTAAACGTACACTACAACACTACTACATGCGGACAATTCAACTCGCTACGTTTCAGCTGCCTCCTACTTCCTTAGGTACGATACTGACCGAGAATACACGCATGCTTGAATACCAGACAGTGTAAACTGACTTTTGCCGCACTTTGTATATGAATTGAATATTTTAGTTTAATTCTCATTTGATGGTATGTAATTTTGAAGTATGACAAAAACCCTTGGTTTCCCAACTATACAGAAATTGTTTTCAAGGTTAATAAGAGCCTAAAATAGTGAATTTTACCTAGAGAGCTGAAGTGAAGAAGCATCTCATCTGCTCTCAAGTCTTGGGCTATCACATCATCGGCATACACACAAATAATAGCAAGACATAGAAACAAGTGAAAGTAATCCGTAAGATAATTGGCCCAGCAGGCTTCCCACATCCTAATGGCTACACCTTCAGTGAATTCTCTCTTGAAGCATCTGGAAAATAAATAAATCGACATTAACAAGGGCACAAAAGGTATAATAATATTGGTATTATCGGACGAAAACTGATAAGAAAGATAAAGGTGACCAAAGGACTTCGAGAAGGATGCGGCATAGCACCTGTACTGTTCAAAATTTATTTGGAGAGTGCTTTGAAAGAATGGAGGAAAAATGTGAACCTATGGGTGTGACAGTAGGTGATTATAAATTATACACCAGGTATACCGGTATGAAGTGAGCGTCAAGATACAATTGTCTCGATAGGGAACATTTGTTGTGAACGAGCCTTTTTAAAAACTATGGAAAAGATCCAAAAGTGAAGAAAATGGGTGCCACATGAATTGAATGAAAGACAGATGGAAAACCGAAAAAACTTGTGAAATTTTGCTTCAAAGACACGAAAGAAAATTGGTTTTGCATCGGATTGTTACTGGCGATGAAACATGGATTTATTTTAAGAATCTTAAAAGGAAAAACTCATAGATTAATCCGGGACAACCATCAACATCGACTGCAAAACCAGATCGATTCGGCAAGGAGACAATGCTGTGTGTTTGGTGGGACCAGAATGGTTTGGTGTACCACGAGCTCCTAAAACCTGGTGAAACCGTTAATACTGATCGCAACTGACAATAAATGATTAATTTGAACTATGCATTGATCGAGAAACGATCATAATGGGCCTGAAGACACGGCAACGTGATTTTGCTCCATGACAATGCACCTGCACACAAAGCAAAACCGGTTCAGGATACAATCAAAACACTTGGCTGGGAGCTGATATACTGCCGTATGGGCCCTTCCGACTACCAATTGTTTTCATCGATGGGACACATATTGGCTGAGCAGCAGTTTGATTAAGGTTGAAAATTGGGTACCTAGTTGGTTTGCTTTAAAAGACAATTTTATTGGCGTGGTATCCACAAATTGCCAGAAAGGTGATCAAAATGTGTAAAAAACAATGGCCAATACTTTGAATGGAATGTTTTTTACTTTCCCATAAATAATACGTGTTTTATTCTCACAAAAAATATCGGTATATCTGATAGTAATAATAGCTTACACTTTGCAGATGACCAAATAATATTTGCGGAACATCAGGATGATGTCTACTACATGCTTAGGAAAATAGATGACGAATATAGAAAAAAAAATCCAACAGTGACAAATATGGTGAATCTTATGATCCCTTATTTCCTCTCTCTATAACAGGTAAATAGTTCAAATATTCCTTAAGAATCTTGGTTTAATTATTTTTCCATAGCGTTTACTGCTTAAATTTCTATCGTAATTGAATATATTCTTAGGAATAGCGGTCACTTATATTTGATTCAAACACTCTTGTCTCTTGAACCAAGCTTTCGGAAATTTATTGTTTCCTTCTTCAGGGCTAAAAAGTACATAAATTGCATAAATGGAAAATACATTGAATGGAAACTTACTCAAAGAATTAGTGTAGAAAAGAAATAATTTTCTTAATTTTGAGAATTAGGTGTGTAAGATATTTGATTTAAAGAAACTTTGGCATTTGTCAAAATTGACTTTGGAAATCTTGATTTGAAAAAAGTTTTGTACTGTAATCATTTGACATAGAAAATAAATTGATTTTGAGAAAATAGAAATCGATGAGGCTTATTGTCTAATACAATATTTTATCGATTATTTATTGGAAATTATTCAATGAAAATATGGAGAAATGGTGGAATAAGTTGAATTTATCGTAAATTTGATTGATGTTTTATCGTTAATAAAATGTGGGAATAAATTATACTGAGATTTTCAATATCTTTTCGTTTGTTCATTGAATTATTTTCTAGAAAAATTTCAACCATCTCTAAGAAATTTTGTTTTTGATTGTTTTTTTTTATATTTAGTATTTTGACGTTATTGAAATTAATATCATGAGAAGATGTTAAATAATGTTCTGAAAGAGCACATGAGTTCTTGTTTAGTCTACAGTCACTTTTGTGACGGTTAATTCTTTCTTGTAAGACAGTTGTGTTGAAGTTATTTATTCAGAATAAGGAACTAATATTTATTCATAAATTGATTGACACCTTTATTTTGAATAAATAACTTCAACATGGTAGCAGAGCGTGGTTAGGTTGAAGAAACAGAATAAACGAGAAGATATTTACAAATTGAAAGAGAGTTAAAATCAGAAGATGGATACAAGCAAAATACAAATTGGTTTGCTAGAGGGGAAGTCAAACTGGTCAACCTGGAAATATAAATTGTGCATTTTGTTAAGAGGAATTAAAGGCGGTCTAGAGGTTATCGAAGGAAATTTAAAAGCCCCTAAATCCTTACCAGAAGATGCTACAACTGTTGATAAAACCAGGTACGAGAAAGACTTATCAGATTTCAATCAAGCCGATAATAATGCTTTACTAATTCTGACTCTAAATATGACACAAGAAACTTTAGAAAAAGTAATGCGTTTAACATCCGCTAGAGAAGTTTGGCTAGAATTGCACAGGCTTTATGATGGCAATGTCGAGGACAAGACCTATGACCTATGCATGCAATTCTTCAGCTATGTAAAACAAGCAGATGATGATATAGCCACACATACATCAAAACTGAAGAATCTTTGGGACAAACTTCAGAAAGATATTTTGAAGGACAAAATGACTGCTGGAAATGTGATTTACCTGAAATTTTACTTATCTGTAAAATACTAGAAACTCTACCTTTAGATTACTTCTCGTTGAAGTCAAGTTGGATGCTCATATCAAACAAAGAAAGAACAATAGATAACTGGACAAATCAATTGGTTGCTTATGAAAAAGCATTATCAAGCAAAATTGAGACTAAACAGGAAGTTTTGTATACAGTAAACAAAAGAAGTAATCTATTTTGTAAATATTGTGAATCACGAGGACATAAAATAAGACAGTGTCTGAAATGGAAGGCAGATGGTAAGCCACCAAAACCTGACAAAACTAATAGAGCAAGTGATACGAAGAACAATGTTTCATTATTAGCCGTTTCCAATGTTGTGTTGTTGTGTGAACAAGATGAAGAAAATTGGTACGTTGACAATGGTGCAACTAATCACATTACCAACCAAAATAATGTGTTTGAGAGCTATGTACCATTTGACAATCATCACCAAATAACTTCAACAAGTTGAAGTTTGACCAATATGATTTAGATTACAATTTGAGCAACTTATTTTATAGATTACATCTGGTTTTTTGGTTATTGTATCACGATCTTTTAGTTTCGAAAAAATATTATTAATAATCATAATATTTTTGTCAGAAATGTTGATATATTTATTATTGGAAAAAATCTCTTTTAATTTTTGAGAAATTTCTGGGAAAAAAGGTAAAGAGAAATAAAATAAAGGTTGTCGATTTTATGTGGTGATAGGATTTTTGATGGAATTTGTTTGTTGTTCTTCTATTAGATTTGAGTTGAACGTTAATGTTATATGGATGGAGTTGTATAAAAACTTGTTGATGAATTTGGATGGGTACGGATTCATCAATAAAATACCTTTGAGTTTTTTAAAATTTTTTGTATTTATTCTGTGTGAGAAATTTTTTGAATTCTTTCCCGTAAAGTTAAAATAAGGTTAATTTTCACTTTGATATTTTGGAAAGAATGGAAATTGATGTATCTACCAGAAATTGTCGGTTTTGTGTACCAATCAACTTTTATTTTATTGTCTTCACTTTTGATTAGTTTAGTGTCTAAAAAGGGAATACTATTTTCTTTTTCTTTTTCTAAGGTGAATTGAATATTTGTATTATACGAATTGAAAATTTTTAAAATATTATCTAGCATATTTGAAGGTTATAATGTCATCTACATATTTTTTTAAGAATGGATGATGAAAATTAAGTTTGTCTGTAATCGAATCTAAGAGATCGTCCATAACGTATTGTGAAAGAATTGGAGATAAATTTGTTCCCATTAGAGTTGTTTGTAATATTTTTCTTCAAATTAGAAATATGTTGAATCGAAAATAAATGTGAGTATTTCTAAAAATTTTGATTTTGACAAATGCCAAAGTTTCTTTAAATCATATATCTTACACACCTAATTCTCAAAACTAAGAAAATTATTTCTTTTCTACACTAATTCTTTGAGTAAGAAGTGAAAGTGAGTAAGAGTGTTTGAATCAAATATAAGTGACCGCTATTCCTAAGAATATATTCAACTATACATATATATACAGGGTGAGTCTTTGACCACTCCGTTAATTTTAACCATAGATTATTGACGTCAAAAGAAACATTTTCTTCCTATAAGATTTTTCCAAATTTGGCCCCGTTCAAAAGATATAGGGCGTTGAAATTTCATAAAAAAATTGCATTTTCACCTGTAATATTCAAACGACAATATCAATTGAAATGATCTCTTGTAGAAGGTTTTTGATAACAGTCATGCATATTTTGGCATCAATAGATTTATTCTATTTCTTGTGGGTTTCTCACTACTACTATACATATTGGTTAAATTTCATGAAAAACAAATATCACTTGAACTATAAGTTCTTACTTTGTACTTCCTAGAATCATTAGTTTTTTTGCAGATAAAATTATTCTTAATCGTTTTTCCTATTATAAATTGCACCATTTTTGAAATATTTGAAGTTGAAAGGAATCAAATCGATATAATCATGTGATGAAACATGAGTGAGTGAATCATTTCTTAGAGGGAAAATAATGTTTTTAAACAATTCAGATTCAATAGTGGATGCTGTGGAAGGTAATTTTCATTCAAACTAAACTGGACTACAGAGGGGTATTTGCCTAATGTGAAAACTCAAAATGCTATTAATTCTTTAACGTAGCTGAATATGGAAAAAAAGTGATTCTTTTGATCTCAAGAACCTATGGTTAAAATTAACGCAGTGGTCAAAGACTCACCCTATGTATATATTTCCATCGTAAATACGATAAGACAACACACGGTTTTTTATAGCACAACATTATTAAACCCGAACCTACCCTGATGAGGAACATCTACAGTAACATGGGCATTATTGTATGATCAAAAATGTTCATAGTGCTGTTGAATATCCCAGTACTACCTATGTGAACTTCGTCCGAACATATAACCTCACAAAAAAACGATGGGTCTACATCTAGTTTTTCCTAATACCAATGGCAAAATTCTAATCGACAGGCAGGATCTCTAGCAGATTGTTTTCTATTGGTATAGAATCAGAATTGATTCTTCTTCAATATGTTCAAAGCTCGCCTTCTAGTTATATCAGTTTTTTTCTTTTGACAACTGGAAATTTTTGTATTTGTTGGTATATAACCGATTACACTCAATACAGTGAAATTAAGTAATGTTTATTATACTTTTTGATCGTTTCGCTTCGAAACTTTTATGTTCAATAAAATTGTTTTTGAAACGTCTAAATTTGGACTTGTGCGGTTGAATTCTTCCTGTAAAACTATTAAAACAGTCCTGTGATGCTTTATCCTCATTATAATTATATAATTAAATAATATTATATATATATAATTCGAGCATATTGAACTGTTCATTACCATAATTCATTTATATCGAAAAAACAATACCGCTGATTTGAATTCAAACTTTCAAATGATTTGACAGTCAAACTCTCAAATTTCTATAGCAGCAGTCCATTATTCTTCCATCTTGGAGCAATTGAGTAAAGAGCATAGGAATGAAAAACTAAGATGTCTAAAATACTGGTGTGTGCACTCCTCCGATTTTGTTTTACAGGTTTGGCGACATGGGGATTCTTTCATTTTCTCTCCGCCCGGTAGCGCCACTCAAATCTATTCGAATGTCAGTTTCTGATTAAAATAAATTATTTATTGCGTTAATCGGAATTTTTGTATAAAAGTGTGTGAAAAGTGATTATCCATTTTTTATAATGCGTTTTTGTATTTTATGGGGACAGTCTAGTGCTGCCGATGATGGGGTAATATGAGTAGAGCAGTTGACGTAAGGGACACTAACCACAGTGGATCAACTGGAGGATTATATTGAAATTCTAAATAAATACAGAATAATAAAAATAATGTTTGTTTTCTTATAAATGATTAAAACACATACATAAATTAGCATCAACTTATCATAAATCCGGCTTATAAAATCTTTATAGAATAATACTGAAAACATTTATGTTTGAGCAAGGGACCTTGTATTAGTGAAAAAAATCATACTTCAATGTAGTAGAAAAAAAATGGATAAACCATACTAATTGAAAGCATTACGTGATCAGATCTCGCATCACAAGAATATTTATTTAAAAGCCAGTTCATCGGTGAAATCCATGAAATATTTGTTTAGTTAATTTTTCAGGGGAATAAAATAAATTTTTTTCATTTTTGAGGTTAATTTGATTTGAAATTTCAACAAATGTCAAGCGACTTTATGGTCAAGCGTTTGCGATGTAATGTTATGAATGAATTGCCTTGTGGCTCCCTCATGTGAGTATAAAACTAAACAGTCGCCATGTCCCAAAAAGTATAATGACGTTTCCATTCAAAATTTGACAAGTGCACACACCAGTATTTTAGACATCTTATGAAAAACTACCAGAAGAAAATTGTAGTAATTATAAGATGTAGAATTTTTGTGTGCTTAACCCTTTGCGGACGGAATTAATTTTTTCATTCCATTCAGTTGATATTTATGATTTTGGATCCTAAGGTACACAAAAGAGTAAAAAAATATAAAAAAAAAATTTATTGGCAGGTACTGTCAAAATGAAAGGTGGTTCTCTCATGGAACCACTAGGAACCTATTGAACAAAAAGAAAATTATTTTTTATGAAAATTATAGAAAAATTCAACAAGGGTCGTATTTTATAAAGCTTGTCGTAGCCTTCTTCTCCTTTCTCTGGCTGTAACACATTGTTGTTCAGGTGAAAGTTTGAGAGTAGCCAACTGAACCGGTCTCGAGATATAGACAATGAAATGTACGGGTCTCTCAATTCGAACATTGACGACCAGTAAACCTTATAACTGGGTTTTCTAGTAAGCCCCATCATTAGGTTGACCCCTAGAAAACATTTCACTTCTTCTATGGTAGTGGAAATATAACGATCTCCATATTTTTGAGCAGCATATACGTTGGTCTCAAATACAATTTTATCTATCAGCTCCATTGGAAAAAGGCATAAAAATAAATCTATTGGCATTTCAGCATATTCAGGTATTTGGGGACCCCATTGCTCAGCAAACTCTTCAGGTTCAGAAAAATGTGATCTTGTTGACCACACCGTGCCATCCTGCACTGTTACTATGTTGTATTGAGATAAAGGAATTTTATCACTCTCAGAATCAGAATCAGAGACTCTGCTATCCTCTTCCACCTTACTGTGAACCGATTGAAAACTTTCCACCCCCACATCAAAATCTGCAATGTCCAGCTCATCTTCAGAAGGCGCTCCGGATGTGAATCCGAGGGAATCTCGCTCAGAAGAGTAAAAGCATCGTCAGAAGATAGATTATTATAGTTTAGAAATCTTCGCCCTGAAACAAAAACATGCGCAAATGAAAACTCTAACACGGCCTAGTGGTACCGAACGGGACCACATACAAATTTCACGATAGAAGAAATATCGATAATAATTTTGGTAGAACGATTACAGGAATACACTAAGTAGATCATTTAGTAGTAAGAAACCATTATAATCTCACCTGCCATACTGTTGTTCACTCTGTGCAACAGAAGAAAATCACAAAATTCGTAACCGTTGTCATTCACTGCAAAATTTACGTGTAAACAAGTTATAACACGAAATGAAACGAATATGATGAGAGCGCGCGAACTCGGTAAGGTGGGGGTATAGATAGGCAATGTTTCTAGCGTACGTGGTTCCAGGCATCGCTTACTAGGCTCTTACAGCAAAATTATTTGTGAGGTGGTTCCAAAGTGAAACCACCAGTCCTGAAAGGGCTATCAACAATTGAAACCATAGAAAATATTGAGACTCAGATGAAAATTGGTTTTGAACAATTTTCTATTACTCACATTCATACTCGTACAAACCATAGAATGTTGCTACTTTTGAAAACAGAAATAATAAAATCTTTAGATTATGGCACCGAAATCAAGTATTACTATAAAAAAAAACTTTGGGCCATAGAATTGTTATTAAAGATGGCGTAAAGAAGAGAAGTAATCCACTGGATTCTACGTGATGAATTGCTTGTATAACGTTAGTTTTTCACAAAAAGAAAGAGAATGAGAATGAGGTATTAGATTTTGTTCTTCTGGTTTAAAAGTTGTAGTGCCAAAACACTGTGCTCACCCTGTACAACAATCTGCTATTAAACGGACCACCTTAAAAATGTAAATGTTACCAATCTATTATGTTCACACATCATATAAATATAATTAGTTACTTTCTTCAGAGACAAAAGTTCGGCGCACCTCTGCGACCTTCATTTGACTGATTTGAATTAATCCGATTTACGTTTGCAAAATTCATTGATAACTTCTTCATCGTAAGGTCGATAACATTTGCTCAGGGTGGACCGGTGGGCACGCCCATTGGGTCGCAGATTTTATTTAGGTTTTCTCTTTTGAGGTGAAGCCGCTTGTTAAGGATTCGCAATAAGCCTGGAGGGCAAGTAGGTACAGTATTTGCCAACCTTTATCGTGACGCAAAAATGTTCAAACAGCTCCAAAATTCACAGAAATTCGTTCAAGCAATTGATTGAGAGAATATCCTGTGATTTTTTGAAAGATTACTGTCAAAATCTTTTGATGTTTGGTTCCTTATTAACCGAGTTACAGTGATTTAAGTAACGATAACTTTGAGATACTTGAAAAAGAATGGAGCAAAGCCATTTTGTGTGTCGATATATCATTGCTTTTGGATGGAAAAACACCGATGGAAAACATTGAAAAATGTTTTCCGGTCTCTGTCCCAGAACTCGAAACATATCATTCTGATTAGTTTTTTATCAGGAAAACGTTCGAATTACTTTAAATGAATGAAGTTCGTGTACAGTTTCGAGAACTTTCTTGGACTAGAAAAAATAAAAAAATTCAATTATAACGGGTCTTTCGACAAGAACTTTGTTTTTTAAAACAAAATAAAAAAAAAACTGAGATCATTTTTAAAACGTCAAGCTACAGGATACAAATGGAAAAAATCCAAAATTTTAACCCAGGAACGAGTTCAGAAATTCATTTTAGATACCCCAGATGAAATACCTTACCGAATATAGTAAGTAGATATAGATATAGAATAGAATTCTGTACTTAAAATGCATAAAACATGAAATATACAATTTTGGATTACTTTTTAGGCAGCTCTAAGATTTGGAATAGCAGAAGCCTGTCGACGAGATGAGCTTGTCCGAATGAAACTTCAGGATATAGATGATTTCGGTTCAAAAATACTGGTAAAAATAACAGAAACAAAATCAAACAAACCTAGATCATTTATCGTTAACAAAACCTATTTACATGTTTATAGTAAGTACGTATCATGTAGGACTAATGATTTTGAAAATCCTAGATTTTTTAAAAATTCAAAATGGAAAAGGATGGAAGAGAAGAGGAGTCATTGGAATAAGTCAATTTGGAAAAATGCCGCAAATTGTTACGAGTTATTTACAGTTGCCAAATCCGACATAATATACAGAACATTGTTTCCGAAGATCATCGGGAACACATTTGGTGGATACTGGAGCTGATATACTTTCTTTAAAGCGCCACGGAGGATGAAAATCTTCCAATGTGGCCGAAGATTATATTGACGAATCTCGTAATAATAAAGTATAAGTAGTTGAAAAAATATTATAATATTATAAATTATATTGTACGAGACATGAACTGATGAAAAATTATTTTTTTTTTTTTCAGTCGTCACAGAAGAGGTTTTGAGCATTTAACTTTCCTGTTTAACCTCTCAATTGAATCTGGGTGTTTTTTATCTGTTTTCAAACTTGCCAAAGTTATTCCAGTACATAAAAAAGGGCGTGAGGACGATATAGTCAACTACCAGCCGATTTCAATTTTGAGCTCCCTATCCAAAATATTTGAGAAAATAGTTTATCAGAGGATGTATGAGTATCTGAAGAGGTTTTCCGTTTTGTCAAGCCAACAACATGGATTCAGGGAGGGTAGATCTACCCAGACTGCCTGCTCTGAGTTCGTGAATTTTATACATATGTGCCTTGATGATGGGGATCATGTTATGGGGGTTTTCTTCGATCTGTCGCGCGCCTTTGATTGTTTACGACATGAATTCATACTTGATAAGCTCTACCAAATCGGATTCGAACTTATCTTTCTGATCGCACTATGTTGGTGAGCTGTAATGATTGTTTATCCGAGGGGTATCGGAATGACTTAGGGGTTCCTCAGGGCCCAGTCCTGGGGCCACTGTTATTTCTGCTATTCATAAATGATCTGCCAGAACACCTTTCCGCAAGTATACTGATTCTATTTGCAGACGATACGTCCATAGCTGTCCGAGCTAAAAGTATAGACCAACTGGTATGTCTCTGTGAAGAGTTTATTCAGAGGTTCAAATCGTGGTGTCGCCAGAACTCACTCATCATGAACCCCGATAAGAGCCAGATCATCAGATTTCAAAATTGTGAGATGGGTCAGTCCCCACCACTGGTGTTGAATGTCGCCGGTAGTGTCATCAAGACAGTGAACTGCGTGAAGTTTCTTGGACTCTACTGTGATAGATTTTTGAGATGGAGCTCTCACATCGACATTCTATGTAAAACTCTCAACAGGGGGTACTATGCCTTACACTGGTTGAAGCAGTCTCTTCCAACTGAGACCCTCCTAGGTGTCTATTACTCCCTCATTCACAGCCATCTGAACTTCAACATACTACTGTGGGGGGCGGCATCGGAGAGTAAAAGAGTTTTCATAACGCAGAAAAAAATTATTCGCCTTATGTTCGGTTTGAAACCTACTGATTCATGTAGGGAGGTTTTTAGGAGTTCCGGTATCCTAACGTTATCCAGTATGTACATCTTGAGTTGTCTTCTTTACGTTCGATCTAACCTGCCAAATTTGTCCAAATGTTCAGACTTTCATAGTTATGGAACTAGGCATCATAATACATTATGTATATCGAAGCACTCAACGACTAAGTACAAGTCCTCACCTAGGTTTGCCGGAATTTCCTTCTACAATCACTTACCTGACAGATATAAAACAGGTACCGATAGGCAATTCAAAAAGGAAATTAAGTCACTTTTGCGTTCTAAGGGTTACTATGAGCCAAGAGAGTTCCTCTCTGATAAATTGATTTAAAATTTGTTTGAATTTCTCTTCTCATTATGACTTGTCCTATATATCTATGTGATATCTGTAAGGATCAATAAACATTATTATTATTATTATTATTATTAAAAATCCCTCCATTGACTTCAATTGATGATAATCAAACGAGAGGGAATAAACAATTAGCCCAACAGTTTCAACGATTATAAATTATAAATAAACAAAAAAAAATGGCAAATGTCCACCACGACCACGCTTACAGAAGTAAAGTACTTCATCGAAATTTTTGATCAGTGTTTGCCAAAAGGTAGGATCTATTTCGGCTATCACATCACAGATTTTGAGTTTTAAGGCTGCAATCGATTTGATTGGCTCCGTATAGACTCTGTCATTAAGATAGAACCACACAAAATAATCCAGTTAAATGTGTTAAATCACACGATCTGGCTGACCATTTAACAGCTGAATTTCATGAAATTATGCGATCAGCAAATTTGCTTTGCAATAAATTTATCATCTCATTGGCTGTGTGACAAGTCTTGTTGAAATCTTATGTCATTGATATCCAAGTCATCAACGATAGATAAATATTGAGTAGATAACATCTCGCGATAGTGTGATCCATTGACCGATACCGCATTTCCCTACTCATCTTTGAAAAAAAACGGCCCGATCACGCCTTCAGCGCACAATACAGTGAAACGTTGAGCATGCAAAGGCTTCTCAATAATCTCACTAGGATTTTCAAAAGCTCAAATGCGACAATTTTGTTTAATGAACGAAGAAAAAGTCATTGTGAAAAAAGCGTGGAAAACGACTAGGTTACTGTTCTCTTTGATGTATTTTGATAGTGGGGTATTCCTTTCAAAACTATATTTATCTTTCAATTATTTTTGAATGCTCATCGAATCAGAGTTTTTCTACGTATAATTCAATCATTTAGATGATCAGAGCCTAAAACTGAAAACTAGGAATAATATTCTTCAGAAATTAGCTGGATCATCTTAAGGTGCTGATGCTTCCACTCTTCGCACAGTATCTCTAGCCTTAGTCTTTTCAGCAGCTGAGCATTATATCTCTGTTTTGTTTAATAGTGCACATACACAAAAAATCGATCCACAATTGAATACATCCATAAGAATGATTACTGGCACTATAAGATCTATACCGGTTCATTGGTTACCAGTTTTGTCTAACTTTGTCCCTCCCCATATTCGCAGACAGACTGCAGCTGTAAATTCTTGGAGCCAATTTTATTCTTTTCCTAATTTATTTCTGATTATTTCATACATTCCCAAAAAGTCATGTAAACCATTCAGGTATGATACGTTCTTCAATATGAACTTTAGCGATAAAGAACTATGGAAGATTGAGTGTAACTCTCATGAAATGATTAATAAAATCTTATTTCTGATCCTCCTGAAGAAATTCCGGGTTTTGATCTTCCAAGAAAAATTTGGATAGTTCTTAGTCGTTTGAGACAGGTCATAGTTGTACTAATAGCATGCTATTCAGATGGAACTCAGTTGAAAGCGCAAGTTGTGAATGTGAATATGCAGAAGAAACAATACCTCATCTGATCAATAATTGTCCCTTATATAAATTTCAAGGTGGTTTGAGGGCTATTCATGATGTTTCTGATTCTTTCTTGGAATAGGTTTTCAAACAAATTTGATACGTATTTTTTGTATTCAGTTCTTTTTTCTGCTTTCGTCTTTTTATCTTCAGATTCGATACGTCCAACTTGAAGAAACCTCACTGTTTATGAATAGGAGACCACTATTGAAGAAAGAAGTCTCTCAAATATATTTAAGCTTATTTTGTACACACAACAATAATTTTTCGGGGAGCCTGAGTTTTTTTACTGAGGTTTTTCCCTAGGCTTTTAAGTCATACACCGTATTGTATGGCACCTCGTCACCAATCCCAGCTAACATTTGTTTTGTAAGTCAAAAGCTCAAAAGAAAATATATATATATAAAATCCAATTAAAAACCAGTCATCAAAATCAACAAAAAGTTTCACGCTATCACATTTTTACAATTTTATTGTATTGATAGAAATCATAGGTTCTGTCCTCTATGATATTGTAATTACTCTTCTGTGATCTTCCTGGGTACATTACTCATCCAAAGGGCCATCGTAAAAATTTTTGTATTCTGACACATTCAAGAGGTAACTATATATTGAGCTCAGATTGTTGGTATCAGTTTTTTTGTTTATAACATCATTATTTTTGTTTATTTCTATCATCTCATGCACCAATCTCTTTTGGTAACTAATTTCTGTCTTTAACACAGTGACATTGTCGAAAACCATTGTGTGATCCAAATTATGTACATGCAATGCTAGAGCACATCTTTGGTGGTGTTTGGTTACATCTGATTTATGGAGTGCTACTCTATTACCTTTTGGGATGTTTGTCAAATATACTCACGTGCACAATCTGTACACCCAATCTTAAAGACTACACTACTTTTATATTGAGTTGGTATAGGGTCTTTCAATTTGCTGTATAGATTTTGCACGGTCTTTATATTGTATGTGGCAATTTTTAAGTTTTTGTCCTTAAATATATTTTTTAGTTTTGATGTTAGACCGTAAATATTCGGATATGATGCGATATGTACTCTACTTGTATTTAGGTTTTCGATAATTTGAGGTGATGCTTCATTGTCTGAATATAAAAGTTTCTTCAACATATTGTTGGGATATGCATTTTGTTTTAAGATTTGACATCGTTTTCTTATTCCCTCTTGTCTGAATGAATCATGACATATTTTGTTTATTCTATTTTTCATCTGTTTTATGGTGTTTATTTTTACATTCAAACTGTGATCGGAATTGAAGTGGATGATTTTATTCGAATGTATATCTTTTCTGTACCATTTGAGTTTTATTTTGTTATTATGTTATGTGTACTTTAATGTATAGAAACGGTACTGCTTGTTCAGAATTTTCAGTCTCTAGGATGAATTGGAGATTTCTGGAATAGGAATTGAAGCATGTTTGTATTTTTTGAATATATTCTTCAGGTATTGCTGTTAAAATATCATCTACAAACTTTTTTATAAAGAGCACGCATGGCAATTCAATTAAGCAGGAATCCAACAGATGATCCATTACATATTGTGCTAGTATGGGAGAAAGTTTAGAACCCATTGCACATCCAAATATTTGCAAATAGAATTTTTCTTTGAAGGTACAATAGTTGTTATCCAGCAAGAACTCAACAATTTCTATAAATAACTCTAAGTTCATAGTTGTATATTCTTTTATCGTATTCCATTTGAGCTTTAGAATTTTAACTATCTCACTTTTCTTCATTTTTACGATCACAGAGGAGTAATTACAATATCATAGAGGACAGAAACATAACCTATGATTTCTATCAAAACAATAAAATTGTAAAAATGTGATAGCGTGAAACTTTTTGTTGATTTTGATGACTGGTTTTTACTTGAATTTTAATTTATGACGAATCTCTTATTGCTAGATGCCAATAATTTGAGGAATCAAACATTCAGTAAGTTATAAAACAAAAAACGAAAAAATTTTATATTGTCTTGTTGTTATTGTACTTTTATAGAAGCCCTGAGGATGCATTGAATAAGAATGCGAAAGCTTGGCGTGGAATAAATAGTATTGATTAATTTACCCTCCAAATCTGAGTCGACAAACCCTTATTTTAATTGATATATATATATAAACAATGAAAAAACCTTACTGAAATATGCAAAGCATTCATTCTGTCTTATAACTCCAGAATTCAGGGATACAAATGGTTTTTTTCGAAATTATTTGATGAAATATATTGAATAATAAATTAGTCATTTTTGATTTCTGGAATTTTCATCGATAATCTATAAATGTATATGATTCGGATTATTCAATTTGATTACATCTCACTGAGACATATATGCTAGTCGGTGTTCATCCCAAGACAATCTTGTTTCTAATTTAAATAATTCGACTATCGATTCATATAGTGCATTCAAAGTTCTACCGAAAGTTAAGTATTATAGATAAGCATCTTCAAAATTCTCTGTGTATTGATTCTGGTCTGGGTCGAATTCAATACTCTTAAAATTAAACCTGATGAAATGAACACACCTTTTCAATTATACACGCAAATTCATCTCCTGCGTTTAATTTAACATACAAGATAATAACGCTGCTCTGACCCAGACCTTCGCAATATGCAGAAAGTAGACCATAAACCGCACCTGAAGCGATATTATGTCATCTCGAACCGACTATAAAAATCGCCCAAAATCCAACAATAGTATCAGTTGATCGACTAACTTCGATTGATTAACATAACAACAAAATGGCATTCAAAGTAAGTAAATCATCATAAGGGTAATTTATTTTTATAATTATCTTGTAGAAATGAAAATTAAGAAATTTCGTATTCGTAAGTTTTCTCTCCATCGGAAATCTTCGTTTGTAGCTTTATTATTAGGTCAAATCAACTCAAGAATTCACGAAATATTTTTTTCAGTTTGTAGTTCTCTGCGCCGCTCTGGCTTATGCTAATGCTGGTCTGATCCCAGCTGCTGCTCCCTTGGCTTACTCTCCAGCAACTTCAGTTAGCCACGCATACATCTCACAGCCTGCTGTAGCTGTAGCTCATGCAGCTCCTTTAGCCATCCATGATCCAGCCATCGGAACCAGCCAACAGAACGTTTACAGATCTCTTGGAGGAAATGCTGCCATTTCCACCTACAGTAAGGCAGTAGACAGCGCCTTCTCTAGCGTACGCAAATATGACACCAGAGTCACCAATGATGCCCTCCCTGTTTATGCTCATGCTCCACTCGCTGTAGCCCATGCTGCTCCAGTCGCTGTAGCTCATGCAGCCCCAGTCGCTACTTATGCTCATGCTGCTCCAGTTGCCACCTATGCTGCAGCTCCAGTCGCAACTTATGCCCACGCTCCAGTTGCTACCTATGCTTCTGCTGCTCCAGTTGTAGCTAAAGCTGCACTTACCTACTCCCCATCTGTAGCTGTTTCTCACATGAGTTTCTCTGGTCTTGGTGTTAACTACGGTTGGTAAACGTGATGACTGTATATGTAAAATTATTTATTGATCCTATTTATTCAAATAAACTATTTTTATCCTAATACGTCCATTTTTTAATGAGTTATAAACAGGTGTTCTTATATAGCGAAAAAGAATTAATTTAAGAATGTCTGGAAACAGCACAGTAGTATATTTTTAGGTTTTTGAAGGGTCATAGGTAGATTGTTCCGATAAATGAATGAACGAATATGTTTAAATACTCACAGAAGAATCCATCTATGGCAGAAGAGAAGCTCCATTGCATCTTTGTGCTTTTCTAAATGTTCAAAAAATTTTGGTATCATCACCCTAATTAGTTCTCGGAGGTATCTGAGGCTTATATCCATATCTCTGTCGGTAGGGGTTGCTACAAAGACGGCTCTCTGCATGAGTCCCACGAAACACCAAAATGCTAGTACCTCATCTTTTAACTCACAAAGCACAGGTGCCAATAGATCACTCATACCTTGTGTATACCTGAAGAAGAAGTAAATTAATACTTGATTTTCAAAGCACATCAATTCGGAATTAATGAAAAAAACAGGAGAAGCCAGAGCAGTTTCAAATAAGTTGGTGAGAAACTTTTTAGTTACCTTACAAGGTGAGTCAAAAATGTGTACCAAGCATTCTGGGGGTTGATAGTTCATTGAAAAGTATGTAGAGTTCGTTGAATAAACTACTGGCCAAAAATGTATATCAAGGGATATATGTCTTCCCAAAGTTGATAAATAAAAAAAAATTCTTGACGGTGAATGATGAATAGAAAGATAGATAAATCTTCTTTATTTCAGAATTTACAAAGTTGTTATAAAGGGTGACTCATTTAAAGGTACTCTTTGTGGTGGGGATTTAGTTGCAGATAGCGCATGCGTCGTGTAAACTCAAGTAGTATTCATGTTCAGTAGTGTCTGACATTTCATAATGGAACGACTAAGCCCGGCACAGTGTCTACAAATTGTTCAACTTTATTACGAAAATGGATGTTCTCCGATTGATGTGTATAAGGCACTTAGAGCGACTTACGGTCCACATAATCGGCCTACAGAACACGCAATTCGCTCTACCATCACTAAGTTTGAGACTCAATATTCGTTATTGGATAATAAACAAAATTCTGGTCATAGTGAGAGAATATAGCGGTGGTGGGGGGAGTGTACGTGAAGACCCTGAAGTGTCGATTCTGGGTGGATTTTACGTAAGGATCTTTCTTTGAAAGCTTACAAAATTCAATTAGAACCGTTAATGTCTTAGTCGTTGGGTTCTTGACAAGCTTGCAGAGGATCTACTCTTTTCGACAAAAGTTTTGTTCACTGACGAGGCCCATTTTTGGCTTAATGGGTTCGTGAACAAACAAAATGCCCGAATTTGGGGTGATGAATTGCCGTTAAATCCAGAAAAACTACTGTTTGGTGTGGTTTACAGACCAGTGGAATAATCGGTATATATTTTTTCAAAACAGAGGACGGCCGGAATGCTACTGTGAATGGTGACCGGTATCGCACCATGATAATAGATTATTTGTTGCCCGAAATTGAAGCCCATGGTCTCGACGAAATGTGGTTTCAACCAGATGGTGCCACTTGCCATACAGCCCGTGAAACCATGGCTTTACTGCGAGAGCTTTTCGGCGAGCTGATCATTTCACGCTTCGGACCAGTGAATTGGCCGGCTAGATCATGTGACATCAAACGTCTAGATTTTTTCCTTTGGGGCTATGTGAAGTCCAATGTCTACATCGACCAGCCGGCTACGATTGAGGTACTGGAGGTCAATATTGCTCGATTCATTGGCGAAATATCACCCGAAATACACGCGTCATCGAAAATTGGAACTATCGAATGGATCTTGTTAAACGTGGTCGAGGTCAGTATTTGAAAGAAATTATCTTTAAAAAATAATTGTGAAGAATGGTTATTTGTTAATAATGATTATAAAATAAAATTTTTTTTATTAATTTTTTCTTATTAAAAAAAGTCCTCTAAATAAATCACCCTTTATAAGGAATGAAATGATGCCAATTGAACCAGAATTTTCCTTATTAAGTTCTCAAAAGCCCTTATAACTACATCTCTTTCTGTTGTCAGGGAGCTTATTGAATAGTTTTGTATTTTCGTCTTTTTTGAATGACAAATATGCACTTTATACGATGTGATGAAATTTCGAGCACAAATATATTTTTCTAAAATATATATCTATTTCACTTCTACATTTTTTATGTTAATATAAAAGCTTCTTTCAGAGGTGTATCATGATTTTTTTGGGACTTCTAATACATAGTTTAACTTAATGAAATAGATTTGTCTCTGTTACATTCGGAACTTGTGGAGTTCAACAGTACTACAGAGAGAAATTTGAAATTCATCACATCGTCTTATCTACAAAGAATGTTTTGAAAAGACCACTGAAATTTCAAGCGATGACGAATGCATTAAACGGTTTTGAAAACTCGTGACACATTTTTCGAAATATCTGGAATACTAAAACATTGGATGTGGATTTCGAGATACGAGAAGGTAATAATAAAATGTGGATTTAAGATCAAACATTATTTTTCAATATTCCATCACCCCCAGAAAGCGAGATATACAGAGTGTGGCAAAAGTCAGTTTACACTGTCTGGTGTTCACGCATGCGCGTATTCTCGGCCAGTATCGTACCTAGGGCGGAAGGAAGCAGCTGAAACGTAGAGAGTTGAGTTGTCCGCATGTAGTTTTTTAAGTTTACAGTGCGCTCGTTGCCATGGCTGCGCGTGTAAAGTACACGAAAGAAGAACGTGTTTGTTTGGTCATTTTTTACCTAAAACTTGACGGAGATTATGCTGAAATTTTCCAAATAAGCAAGTTCCCACCAGGCAAATTGTGCTAACCTCTTCGCAAAATTTATTTGCAATTAATTTTGCTTTTTTTCCTCATATGCAAAACGGTGAACTGACTTTTGGCACACCCTGTACATTTATTTTACTCTATTTATACAGGGTGTTTCGTAACTCAACGTCAAGCGGTTCCTGGGCGATATGTTAGCTTATCCTAGTTCTAGCAGAAATTAAAAAAATTCTATGTCACTTGGAAATGTGGTAATAGGTATATTTTTGAAAAGGTTGAAAATTGACACCCTACATACATCCTTAGGTTTTGTAATCACAAATTTTCCAATTTTGCAGTGATTTTTTAAACGGAATCCTAAATAACTATGCTATTGATTACAGTCACAAATCCATTGTTAGGAACAATTGTTTTAGTAAATAATATAAGTTTCGCTGAGATATGGTTGAAAAATGTCTTTTCAGCTAACTTTGACATAACATCTTTAAAAAAAATGTACCGTATTACCCTCGGCAAGTCACTTTAAAAAATTGCCCATTTAATCAAGATTAGAAAAAGGTATAAAAGTTGCTACTTATCCTTCCATAAAAATAGAATAACCTATTTATTTGCAAAAGGACTCAAAAACAAACAGAAACTTTTACCTGATTACTATGAATAATAGGTACCATCGCGCGGTCAAAAATCGTCTGTACTTATAGGTAAGTGAGATGGCCAGATCTAATAGAGTGAGATAGAAAGTGACGCTACGCGAATTAGAGTAAGACAGAGTAACGTTTTGTTTTAAGAGAGAGCGAGACAGATAGTGACACCTTTGCTAGATTTTTAGTTATTATCATTCAGTGTGCTACCATCATTCGTTTGCTATGCATTTTTTCGTAATCATACGTTTGACTTTCATACTAACGACTTTAGCTTGTGTTACCCTGAACTTGATATCGCAATTGTGTGTGTTGACGTCGACTTTGTTTCTCTAGACTTCATTATTTTTGTGCAATCTGTGTTAGAATTTAGTAATACTAAAAAAAATTTCAGTCGATAATTTTTCCTTTGCTATTTTTTTTTTCAAATAAGTGTTATATCACAACCTTCCACAACTATGGATGATGATTTCCCTTTGAATGGGTTCCATAGTAGACTTCAAACGTCAGAAGATCTGAAAAATCATCACTTGGACCGCAAGACCCTATTCGGAAAATCCTCCTTGCAGATTGGCGACAAATTTTGTGTAATAGATTTGAATATAGAGGGTATTTCTAAGGACAAGAGTGATTATATTTCTAAATTAGCAAAGGACTATGGTACTGAGTGAGATTATAGTCCTTCAAGAGACACATACGGATACTAAAAAAATTTTCGTGAAAGAGGAACCATAAAAGGTTATGTATTCATTGATTATCTCCTTAGTATAATTTACGGTTCAGCTTATGTTAAAAAATCCTTGATTCACAATATCGAGTTAATCCAAATAGGCGAATTTGAGGGTGATTTCTTTATCTCTTTCAAATTTTGCATTTTTGTTATTCAGTTCTTTTTCTGCTTTTGTCTTTTTATTTCCAGATTCGATGTGGGCAACTTGAAGAAGTCTCTGTTTCCATCAATAGAAGACCACTCTTGAAGAAAGAAGTTCCTAAAATATATTTCAGCTTATTTTTGTACTTTCACACTTAGGCAGGGAGCCGGGGTTTTTTTTACTGGGGTTTTTTCCTAGGCTTTTATGTAATAAGCCGAATTGGATGACACCCCGTCACTAATCCCTGATCTATATGCTTTATTGTTTGCTAACTAAATATTGTAAGCCAAAAGTTCAAAAGAATACAGGGTCTTTCACGAGAAATCTCACCCATATTTATACGGGAAACTACTGAACGTATTTTCATAAAATTCAGCACTTATAAGTATTTCACGATGCTGATGAAATGTAAATATTTTCAAGGCATGAGCACCTCCGGTTTTTCCAGAAATGACGTCAACTTCCGTTTTTCAAATTACAAAATCATTTTTTTATTGCAGAAATAGATTCCTTAGAAAATTTCAAGTTATTTTGATGTAACATTTTTCAGTTTTGGTTGGAAAATTCTCTCTGAGCGGGAAAATTGAAAAAATCGAAAATAGAGTTCCGCTGAAACAAGAATAACTTCGAGGTTTTTGGATGGAAAATTTTTGGGATTTTTCAAGACGTAAGATTGATATATCCACTTTAAAAATCGAAATCGCGATTCATGATACAGGGGGTGAAAAAATCGTTATTTGAACCTTGTTTTAGATTTTACCACCCTAATATGCAAGAGAGAAAAAAAGTTACAGGTTGTTCCTAAATAGATGGCGAATTTGGATTCGAATTTGTATCGAAAACCTCTTTATTTCAACTAATCGGCCATCGGTTTTCTTTCCGGTGATAAATAAATAATTCCTTATGAACCATATGCAAAAACTTACCATGTTTTACATTCTTTTTTATTAATGATAGATATCATTATTATAACTACATCTGCCAAATTCCTCTTTATTCAGTAGCATTTTGTGTTTACTATTAATTTGGTGATGATTCGTATTAAGTTATAAAATCGATCACTATGCCTAATTTTACCAATGAAGATTATTTAAATCTCATTCTACTTCATGGAGAATGTAATAAAGTTGTAGATAGAACGATTCGACTGTTCATTGAGAGGTTTCTGACCGACCCAGACCAACGAGAGATGCCATTAACAGAACCATGACAAACTTGAGAAATGTCGGATCTTTCGTTAAGAAAACTATACACAGAGAAAAAGTGTAGTAGAAGATGAGAACAACGAAATTCTTGCATATTTTCGTGTGAATCCTCAAAATTCTCTCAAAGATGCCGAGATTGCTCTGAGATTATCTCAATCGAGTGTTTGGAGAATATTAATAAAACATAAAATGCACCCATATAAATTCAATAGGGTACAGCATTTGAAGGAAACTGATTTCGTCAGGAGAACAGAGTTTTGCGAAGCTATGATGATTCGATTTCAAGAGAATGAAAACTTTTTGGAATGTATAATTTGGACAGATGAATCTAAATTCACAAAGAATGATTCTTTCAATAGGCATAACAGTCATTATTGGGATGAAGAGAACAACCACCACTTCAGACAATGGAACTTTCAAGAGACCTGGAGTTTCAATGTTTTTTGCGCCATCAAAAATAATGCAATTCTCGATGTTCACATTTATGATGGGACTTTAACTGGTAAGATAGAACACTACACATGTTTGCATTATTTAAAGAATGTTCTCCTTAGGAGATAGATATTCTGACATATTGACTCAACTAATTGAGCTGCTAGTACAGAACCATAATGACTTATGGTATCAACAAGATGGCGCACCTTCACACAATTCACTCATTGTGTCAAATATCCTATACAGGCCATTTGAAGATCAATGGTTGGCGAACAATGGTCCACATCTTTGGCCACCACGTTCTCCTGATTTAACTCTTTTTAGACTATTATGTTTGGGGTAGGATAAAAAATATTGTCTACTCAACTCCCCTGACTGATAAAGAGGACTGCATAGAACGAGTCAGAAATGCGTTCAGGTTTGTTTAGATTTTTAAATTCATAGTTTTGAAACTCAATTTGGTTTTTAAACACTTTTGCAGATCTCTTCCTCACGATGAAATAAGAAGAGCAACGCACGAAGCATTCCTGAGACGTATAAATAAATGTCTAGAAATTAACGGTCAAAACTTTGAGCATCTTCTCTAGTTATAACTGCGAGAGTTTGCCATGGTTCTCCTAATAGTAACTTGAAGTCGGTTTCAAGAAGGGGTGAAAAATCTACAGCATGGTTCAAATAACAGTTCCTGAAAATTTCATCTTTTTGGCGTGAAGGGAAAAGAAATAGCTGAAAATTCAAGACGAAAAACAGTTTTTTGTGAATAACTCAGAAAATATCCACTTTAGGGCAAGGGTGTGATGCATACACTCACATTATTTTTTAACGTAGATTCAATATCTGCCACAAAAATGGGGTTCTAATTTGAAAAAATTGATTTTTCACGATTTTGTCATCCCTAACTTTGAGAGCGATTTTTTCACCCCCTGTATCATGAATCGCGATTTCGATTTTTAAAGTGGATACATCAATCTTACATCTTGAAAAATCCCAAAAATGAAAAATTTCCATCCAAAAACCTCGAAGTTATTCTTGTTTCAGCGGAGCTCTATTTTCGATTTTTTCGAATTTTCCTGCTCAGAGAGAATTTTCCAACCAAAACTGAAAAATGTTACATCAAAATAACTTGAAATTTTCTAAGGAATCTATTTCTGCAATAAAAAAAATGATTTTGTAATTTGAAAAACTGAAGTTGACGTCATTTCCGGAAAAACCGGAGGTGCTCATGCCTTGAAAATATTTTAGATTTCATCAGCATCGTGAAATACTTATAAGTGCTGAATTTCATGAAAATACGTTCAGTAGTTTCCCGTATAAATATGGGTGAGGTTCCTCATGAAAGACCCTGTATATATAATACTAAAACCTTATTGTACAATATGCCGTATGTGTACGCAGCGGAACAATATGCGAACATGCATCTAATCTACGGTGAATGCCGTTGTAAAAAGCCTCTGCCGCAGTCAGATTGTATCGTGAAAGGTACCAAAATGCGAAGATCTTTTCTGAGGTGATACAGAGAATGAATTCGTGCCGAAGGCAAACAATTTGAGCATTTATTATAATTTAAAAGAAAAATAAATGGACTACAAAACCTTGTGTTTTATTATGATCACATCTTACAAAAATACAACCATTATATCATACTTTCAAATATTAATTGTTCGATAATCAGTTGAAAATATTAATAATATTTTTTATAGAAGGTAGCAAGCAAGTATTATAACATTTTGTAATCTTGACTAAATGGACCATTTTTTAAAGTAACTTGCCGAGGGTTGTATGGTACATTTTTTTTAAAAATGTAACGTCAAAGATAGCTGAAAACATATTTTTTTAACCATGTCTCAACGAAACTTCTATTTTTTCACTAAAACAATTGCACCTAACAATGAATTTGTGACTGTAATCAATAGCATAGTTATTTAGGATTACGTGCAAAAAAAATCACTGCAAAATTGGAAAATTTGTGACTACAAAATCTGAAGATAGTGTACGGTGTCAATAATCAACATTTTCAAAGATATACCAATTTCCACTTAACCAAGTGATAAAGAATTTTTTTAAATTTTTGCTAGAACTGGTATAACTTAGCACAGCGATCGCCAACCTCTTCAATGTGTTGAGCTACTTTGTTAATTTTGGAATAAACAGTGAGCTACCCACACGGAAGCCACGTAACGCAACGCAAATGAAATAATCCAGATTTAATTTATCATTATATGTATTTATTTTACCATTTAACTGGTCATATATAATACATAGGTACTGATAATAAACTAATAACAAAACAACTAATATTACTAGTACGTATTTGTTCATAGCTACATTCCTACCTACCAAACGAAGATAATTGAAAAATAAACACAAACTTTTATCCAGCCACAACGGTATGTCACGTAAGATTTAAAATTGTTAAAAATAACAACAAAAAAGTAACTCACTATCATAAACATAAACATTGAGAAATAGAAAAGCACGTTCAAAGAGAAGGCTGACACTCGGACTCATCGATAATTTTTTTGATGTTTGCAGTATAATTTTATACAGCCATTCGAATACAATTATCCAAATGTTCATCTGTAAGTCGATTGCGATATTTGTTCTAAACAAACTTCATATTGGAAAAAGAAGATTCACATAAATAGGTTGAACTGAATAATGCTTTCACTTTCAAGGCAACACGGCATAGAACTGAATATTTGTCTTTACTTACAATAGGCGAGATACATTTGGTACTTGAGATTTTAAGGCTAAATCATTTTGAAACTCAATTACTTCCATTTCTGTTGCAGCGATGTCTTCGCCAATGTTCTGCATAACACAAGTTGCAAATTGTTGGATATCAATGTCCATAAAGGGTGAAACAACAAACTGCGCTACTAAAGCCATTTCGTCAAAATCCTCAAAACGAATTTTGTAGTTATTCTTCAAGGTAGAAACTATTTCTACATGATATTTGCTGTCATAGGGTTCTAATGGATTTTGAGATATCTTTTCTGAAAGAATAGGAAAATGCTTGGCATCGCTGTTAATTAGGTTTTGTTCCCAAAACTCCAGCATTTTGATAAATGCTTTTATATCAGAAATCATTTCCGTTAGTTCTTTGTCTCTCCCCTGAAGCTGCAAATTAAGTTCGTTTAATTTCTCTGTAATGTCCACGAGAAAACCAAAATCCCGAAGCCAGATAGAATTTTCTAGTTCCGGAATCGGTTCATCGCGTTGTTTGAAAAATTGAACAATGCCAGATAGGACATCATTAAAACGTTTCAGCACTAGTCCTCTACTTATCCATCGGACTTCAGAGTGAAGGAGTAGGTCCCCGTATTGACAGTCGACTTCATCGGCCAAAGTTTTGAATAATCTTCTATGTAATGCTTGAGCTCTAATCTTATTCACAATTTTTACCACCAGTTTCATAACGTTGTTTAGTTTCAGGAAATTTCCACATAATGCTTGCTGATGGATAATGCAGTGGTAAGAGAGAAATTGCGGAAAAGTTTCATCTTTACTACATAACGCCACCAGACCCTTATCACAACCCACCATAACTGGAGCACCATCGGTTGTCAAGCCTATCATTTTCGATATTGGAATTTTCTCGGAAGAAATAATATTTTTTAAATGAGAAAACAACTCCTGTCCAGTAGTGTGTCCTTTCAGTGGAATAAACTTCAAAATCTATCCTGACGAACACGGCCCTCTGGGCAGTGTCAACCACATCTGTTCTATGGAATTTTCCGAAGCTTCTTTGATTTTTGCAGTTTGTATTTTTAAAATTAAAATCGTTGTGAGAGCTACCAGAATTGCCTCCGCGAGCTACCGGTAGCTCGCGATCGACAGGTTGGCGACCGCTGACCTAGCATATCGCTTGAAGTTGAGTTACGGGACACCCTGTTTTAAGCAAAAATACCGAAATTTTTTTATAGTATCACACTCACCCCAATCCAGGATTGAAGACCGAATAATTAAGAAGAATATTCTTCATGATTTCCAAGTTTGGATTTTCGTCGCCAGCGAAAAAGGGGTTACCTCTGTCTGTTCGAACGACGTCTTTCTCCACGATGCTTTGAATGTTTCGTCTGAAATGATTCAAATGGTTTCCACTCAGATCTAATCTTCTCCTCGTTATTTCTTCGTATTCCTTAAAAAAATTGAGTATTTTATTACAAGTGTCTAAAGTCGAGCAAGCAGGGAAAAATATAGAATTATTGTTTTTGTAACCAATGTTTCTTTTAGTTTTTTTTTTCAAGGTAAAATTAGCTTTTACAAAAGCTAGTGATTTCACGAAAGTTTTCAACTTTCATAAATATCAAATAGGCAGACTACGAAAACTATCAGGCCTTATACGTTACATAGTCAGCTGAGGCATCAGTCAACAACTCTACAAAATCTTGCTTGTCTATTCTTACTGTGCTTTAAATTTGTAATGTATAATTGTAGAAACTTATGGTGAATGTTGTATTAGTGAAAGAACGTGTCGGAAATGGTTTCATAAGTTCAAAAATGGCGAATATGACGTGGAAGACAAGGATCCTCCTGGACCCGTGAACAAGTTCGAGGATGCAGATTTGGAGACTTTGCTGGATGAAGATTCTTGTAGAACCCAACAGGAACTTGCAAATTTATAAGACGTGACTCAGCAAGCATCATGCATGCATCAACTTCGACAGCGAAACCAATTATTCATGGTTCGAAATTGATGCTGTGTACTTGATGGGACCAGCTCGGCGTAGTGTACTATGAACTCAATCATTACAGGAGCCCTCTATCGAACGCAACTAATACGTTTGTGTCGAACGTTTTAAGAAAAAAATTGGAATTCATATTTTCTTCCAGTGAGCTCTTTTTCTTTGAATTACCTTGTTTATTAAAGTCCCACTCACAAAAAAATGGCTAATGGTAAGTAAATCTATTTGTCAAAACGATCTTCTCAAGGAGGAAACCTAGTACGAACCGTTTCGTAGAATCGTTCGAAAAATTCTTGAGACAAATTTTTTATGCTTGGACGTGTTCATATTCGAAAAACTCATACCATCTTCCAATAAAATGGTAAAATACTGAAATTGAAGAATATTCTGAGTATCAATGACCTCGATATACAGAGTGAGTCTTAGACCACTGTATCAATTTTAACCATAGATTCTTGACGTCAAAAGAAACATTTTCTTTCTCTAACATTTTTCCAAATTTGGTCCCGTTCAAAAGATATAAGCTGTTGAAATTTCATAAAAAAATGCATTTTCACCTGTAATATTCAAACGACAATATCAATTGAAATGATCTCTTGTAGTTATTCCATTTCTTATGGGTCTCTCACTACTACTGTAGAGATTGGTTAATTTGCATGAAAAACAAATATCACATGAACTAAATTGCACCATTTTTGAGATATTTGGAGTTGTAAGGAATTAAATCGATATAATCATTTGATGAAACATGAGTGAGTGAATCATTTCTTAGAAGAAAAATAATGTTTTTAATTAATTCAGAATCAGTAGTGGATGATGTGCAAGGTAATTTCTATTCAAACTAAACTGGACTATAGAGGGGTATTTGCCGAATGTGAAAACTTGAAATGCTTATAACTTTTTAACGCAGCTGAATATGGAAAAACGGTATGGGAAAAAACTGTTTCTTTTGATCTCGAGAACCTATGGTTGAAATTAAAGCTGTGGTCAAAGACTCACCCTGTACATTCAAGATTTTGTGGATCTTCGATGTCTTGCGCAATATCATGTAATAAAAAATGTTTGGAAATAAAAAAAAAATTAGTTTGACGATTTCCGTGAATTTGGATATATATTCGTTTCATTTTCCATCAACCTCCTATAAGGATATAAATTGATCGAAAATATATTTTGGGAGTTATCGAGGAAAACAATTTTCAGATGCTGATTACTATTTGACGGATTTGGTCCAATAAAGAACTTGACCGAGGTAATTGCACAATATACCTATTCTGACAATATTTATACACAAGATTCATTCGCTTCAACAGAGAACAGAAAAGGTTTCAAACATTTATTAGGAGTTTATTGACTACAATCTATCAGAATTGTTATTATTTCATTTCAAGTTTTTTATTTCCGGTGAGATTAATGAAAGGTGAATTTTGCATAGTTCAGTGATATTCAATATTTCTTATTCTTTCAAGTTTCAGTTGGAATATAAGGCTTACCTGACGTCTTATTTCCATGATCATTATCCTCTCGTCAAAGCTACTTTGATATGGAAAAACATGTAGCAAAAAAGGCCAAACGTGTTTTCTCAGACTACGATCCATTCCAGCAAAAAATACTGCTTTTCTCAATGTCAAATCGTCATCTAATTGGCCTTGCTCAGTGAAGAGATTTTGAAAGAGATCCACCGTCAATTTTTGCACCTGACCCTCCTCGGGGTGCAACTCGAGGTCAGAAACTTCTGGTCGACAAACCATAAAATGGCGGTATGGGAGGTTATCATCAGATCCTAAAACATTTATACTGTATTACTCATCGATCCATGATAAATAATTCATAGCATTTTATCATGGCTCTATATATTTTTTTGTTTTTTACTCTTGGTACCTCTGCGGATTTCTATGCTCCCAAGTCTACAATTTTCGAATATAGTTATGAAACAACTGAATTGGCATTATAGTCCAGTCAATAAAGCCTTGGGAACGAAATAGTTAGCGGCAATGAAAATTTTTGCTTTTATTGTTCGGGACAATAAATAGGATACCCAAAAAATATTTTGAACCCTGTGGAGGCTTAGGAGGGGAGAGGGTGAAAAAGGCTTTTTTAAGTTTTAATGATCACGCGTGCTTGCTCCAGAGTCTTTTTCATGAATCTGGAACAGTACAATACAAGATTGAAGAAAAACTCTATGACAGTATATTGAAAACCAAGTGGGATATTTTGGATGCATACGATAACGTTGATTTGGCATGTGATGCATTATATATCAAACTGAATTGCTTATTTTCCGAATGTGTCCCCGTATCGAAAAATGGGAAGTCTTCCTATCCGCCCAGGTTTACAAGTAATATTATTACTCGTTTTAAAACCAAAGACTCTTACCTACGCAAAGGTCATCAGGAAACATTAGTTTCTTAAAGGAGTATAAAGACCTTCGTAGAGATATAAAAAGGGAAATAGCTGCGGCTCGCGCTAATTTCACAAGAAAGGCTGAGGCCAACCTAACAGACAATCCATAGGATTTTTGGGCTTACTTGAACAGCCTTCGTAACACTCCTTCCATTCCTGAGTCGATGAACTATGGAGGTCACTCCATTACCGGTCCCCAAAACATAGTCGATGCCTTTGCATCATTTTTTCACAGTTCATTAATTAATTCCACTGCTTTCAACACACTGGATGGCACACCTGATAGCTCCTTCGCACAAACTCTGACTATCACGGAGATAACGGAATATATTGTACTCAAGTACCTCAAAAGCTGCAAATCTAATATGTCAGCAGGTCCTGACAGAATTCCATCTTTTCTGTTGAAGTACTGTGCGATTGTCCTCGTCAGAGCTCCCCATTATTTATAGACTGTCCCTTTCTACACATCATTTTCCTACTGTCTGGAAAGAGGGTAGAGTAAGTCCAATATTCAAGAAAGGCAAAAGAAGCGATATTGAGTTATAGACCAATTGTTATTCTGAACAACTTCAACAAAGTTTTCGAAAAAATACTTTACGACTTCATAAATGTTCATGTGAAGAGCAAAATTTCTAATTGTCAGCACGGATTCATCAAAGGTCGATAAACAGTAAATAACTTGGCTTGTTTAACTCAATATATCGGTAGTGCATTGGATGAGTCTTCTCAAGTTGATGTCATCTACACGGACTTCATCCAGGCATTTGACAGATTGGATCATGGTATACTTATAAAGAAGCTGTCTTCCTTCGGGTTAAATCTTGATTTTCTATATTTTTTTGAATCTTATCTTTTCCGTAGAAATCTGTATGTTCAGTGTTTTGGTTATAGGTCTTGTGCTTTTGAGGCTACATTAGGTGTCCCTCAGGGGTCTATATTTCATTAATTCTTAATCTTCATCAATGATATATGTTGTTACCTGACCTGTTGCTTCCTTCTTTATGTTGATGAATTCAAACTATATCGTCGCATTCTCTCTATTGATGATTGTTGGGACCTCCAGGGTGACATTGATAGGCTAAACCGTTGGTGCAGGGACAACTTACTTCCCCTGAACGTTCAAAAATGTAGAGTAATGTCCTTCAGTCGTAAAAGAACTACAATAGATTTCCTTTATAACATTAGTGGTTGCGTTCTTGGAAAGGTTGTTGAATTTAAATACCTAGGTATCTTATTCGATCGTAGACTTAGTTTTGTTCCCCCTATAAATTCAATCACCTCAGGAAGCATCAAAACACTTAGCTTCATCCTAAGGAACTCAAAGTGGTTACAGAACGCTACTTATACTATTCAATGCACTTGTGAGGTCAAGGCTCGAGTACGGGTGCCTAATTTGGAGACCTGGTTATAGTGCACATGTCAATAGATTAGAGAATGTACAGAGGCGATTTCTGAAGTATCTATGTTTCAAAATTGACGGTATTTATCCCAAGCGTGGTATACCTCACGAAAATTTCCCGATTCATAAAGCATTTTCATAAAAGAGTACGCTATTGTACTAGTTTACTGGACTGAAACAAGAGCACAACTAGAAACTCCTATATCCTCTCATGAAACTATACTACGGAGATTTCAGAATATGCAATCTATAGATTACTCTTAAAAATGCACAATTTTTGTGGAGATCTGACTAAATTTAATGAATAATGGAATATCAATATTGAAATTGAATGTAGGAATGTTTTAGAATTTATATAGCCTGTAGGTTTTCACAAAATTAGGCTAACTTCATTCCTTAACGTATTTTAGACGATTTTCAGGTTTGAAATTGATCGGTTGGATATTCTAGGAGTTATTGAGGAAATCAAATTTAAGTTGTTTATAACTGCTGAACTATCAGGTAAACCGGTGTGAAATGAGCGTTTTTTTGTGGAAATAAAATACTAATTATTAATGGAAAGTAAAAAACATTTCATTCCAAGTATTGGCCATTGTTTTCTACACATTTTGACCAGCTTTCAGCCAATTTATGAATACCACGTCAATAAAATTGTTCGTCTTTTAAAGTAAACCAAGCAGACACTCAATTGTCGACCTCCTCGTAGGAATCAAAGTGCTGCTCAGCCAATGCATGTCCCATCGATGAAACCAAATGGTAGTCGGAAGGAGCCAAGTCTGGTGAATACGGCGGTTGGGGTAGCAGATCCCAGCCAAGTATTTTGATTGTATCCTGAACCGGTTTTGCTTTGTGGCAGGTGCGTTGTCATGGAGCAAAATTACCGAGTCTTCTGGCCCATTCTGATCAACGCATGGTTTAAATTGATCATTTGTTGTCGGTAGCAATCAGTTTTAACGGTTTCAATAGATTTTAGGAGCTCGTGGTCCACCACACCTTTCTGGTCCCACCAATCATACAGCATTGTGTTCTTGCCGAATCGATCTGGTTTTGCAGTCGATGTTGATAGTTGTCCCAGATTAACCCATGATTTTTTCCGTTTAGGATTCTTAAAATAAATCCATTTTTCATCGCCAGTAACAATCCGATGCAAAACCGATTTTCTTTCGTGTTCTTGAGGCACAATTTCTCAATTGTTTTTCGGTTTTCCATCTGTCTATCATTCAATTCTAGTGGCACCCATTTTCCACACTTTTGTATCTTTCCCATAGCTTTGAAACTGTCAGAAATTGTTTGTTGTGCAACATTTAACATTTCTGCCATTTGCTTTTGAGTCAAAGTGTCATCTCCATCCAATATCGTTTGCAATTCGGCGTCTTCAAACTTTATTGGTGGTCTTCCACGTTCTTCATTTCCCACATTAAAATCATTATTTCTGAGCCGTTGAAACTGTCTTTTGAATGTTGCTGCTGATAGAGCATGATCACCATATGCCTCGACAAGCATTGGATGCGACTCTGCAGCACTTTTCTTCAAATGAAAACGAAAAATTAATGCTTTCCTCTAATCATCACTTTCTGGTACGAAATTCGACATTTTTAATACGATGAAGAAACAAGATGACTGTTCAATGACTTGATGTATACTAAATATGTTTCACAAATGTCATAGCAAGAAAACAAAAGAAAAATGAAGGCTCTTTCACAACAAATGTTCCCTATCGAGACATTTGAATTTTGACGCTCACTTCATACCGGTAAACCTGGATATGACTGACTTGACGGATATATTCAGACAATAAACCTATTCTAGAAATACAAAAACTCTATTTCATTTCTTTTTGATAATAGAGTGTGTACGGCCGGTCGGACATGCTTGAATTGGCCCACGGTTTCTTTCCCAGGAAATCGAATCGATTCGGCTCGACATTCGAAAATGACATACATTTAGACAAACGATAGCACTGTATTGTACTAGTTTTTCAAACAAGCGCTCAACCACAGGGGTGGGAACTGGCCTACTACAAAGGTGGTCACGTTTTTCTTCAACGAACGGCAGAGACATCTTTAGTTATTCCCAAAGCTCGGATCGGTAAATTAGGAATTCTCAGTACCTAGTGATCAGTAAAAACGGATTTTATCGGATCTCAGTCTTGATGACTTTATGACGAATAAGAAACTATTCTTTGACGAGCATGAACTTACATGTTATCTATGCCAACGCCATTTTTTTCTCCCATGTCGTGTTCAAGGTTTATTCCATACATAGACTACTTATTTTTTATTCAAAAAGTGGTGTTATTCAGCTAGAGATGTATTCATTTTCATTTTACTCAATTTAATTTAGTTCAAATGGTTTATTCTTGGGGTGTTCCCAATTGCTACAGTGATAGTAATGTCAAAAGGTATGTGTTGCGTTCATATAAGTAGTGGTTTTAGATTAACTTATAACTAATTAAAAATGTACTGTGAATTAATATTTTCTGTAGCAATTTCATATTCGTGTAGTAATTTCTGATTAGTAAAAATTTGGGACAGATTCTAACACTGTTTTCTCTCTAGGTTTTTCATTACACAAGTTGAGGGTGTTAGAAATGTTTGGTTGGAAAGAATCGGAAATCCATGTCTTCATTCATTCAAAAGCGTTATTTGCATAAAGCATTTTCATATGTATTGTATAGACCCACATGGAAAGCTGAAAAGATTTGCTCTACCAACACTTAATTTGCCAAGTAATTCATTCTACTCCCAAAGATTATCATTTTTGTAATTTCAATAATCTTTCATATTATGTAAGCCGCCCTCATAATGATGACATATTTTTTCTACCTTCCAGAACTCCTGAAGAAACTTTGAGGCAACAAGGTATTTATATATAAGTGAACTGCTGATGGTCATTGATTATAGTTTTGGGTATTCCAAAAATCATATCATAAAAATCGCTTATCAGAAGATTCCTAGAATACTTCAACGGATATGTGAGATTTACCGTTGAAACGCCAAATTCATGGAATGTCAGTTAATAAGTTTATTGATTTTGTCATGAAATTAATTCTGTACTTTTATGACAGAATTATTAATAAAATTTTATCGGAAAAAAAAAACAATAATATCGTATGATCCAATAATGAAGATGGCATCCGAAAAAGTATCTAACAGAAAAAGAAAATAGACTTTAAGAAATTGTTTCTGTCATAAAAGTATAAATCTAATGTATTTCATGCTTAAATTGATATATTTGTCACTAATTTTCTAATTTATTCTTTTAATGCATTTTTCATAATTTGATGAGTAATTGTTGCATAATTATTGTTGGTTCGTTCATTCTTTCCCTCGATATTGAAATTTTTGTAAATTGATTATTTACTGCATTATATATATATTTCCAAAGTTTATTTTTTGTTTATGTCCTTTCATCCTCTGAAGATTAGTATGTTCTTCGATTTGAAGGCAGATATATTTGAAATGACCATAATTCTTTTAATCTGCTGCAAATTGTCATAATTTTCTGATCAAATGATATTTTTTTATTGAAATTGTTTTAAAATGCAATAAAAATATGGGATTCGACCTGCGCTTGCATGGAATCCTATGATAACTCATATAAAATGCACTAGAGGGCGCCACGAGACGGAACGTTGTACGAATGGAATCTGTAATCAACTAGGGAATTACTAAAGATGGCGCTGTAAGTTGAGCTCTTGAAATCAGGACCAAAATTCATGCCAGAGTTGCCTATCTATAGGTAGTCTATGCTCAACCATACAAACGAATTGATCTTCCCTTATTTTGGGAGTCTGTTGAAGCGCCGTTTTGAAACTTTACCAATAAATAAATACTTACAGCATGAATTGCAGACAAAAATGAGCAACTAACCTTTTGCAAGTTTAATGGTGTGCAGCAAGGAATGCCATTGATGTAAGACTTGAGCTAAGTGATCCAGTCCACCATAATGGAAATGCAATATTTTATATTGAGACTCCCTTGAAGCCACTACTAATTGACCGCAAGTGCAAGCCGCATCGTTAAAGAATAATCTCAGGGACCTCATCTGGCTCAAGTCAACACTGAATCTTCGACTTTTGTGCGGTTGCCGCGTTTTCAAGATAGGAGATGAGCACCTGCTGTCTGGAAACGCTAAATTGTGCTTCTGCGCCAAGAACTCCGGAGTTGTGCTCCAATTCGGATACTGACTTTCGTTCGAGGTCACCGATTCAGATCTAGAGAATTCAAATTTTTCCAAATGTTCATTTATATCTTTTATACTATCTGGAGTAGTTATGATCTCAATATCTGGATTCGCTATATCTACATTTATGTTAATTATTGTCCCTTGTTTGTCACCTTCTTCTGAGCTCAAGCAGTCACTGCTGGAATCCTTATCGTCGTAGCTGTTCATGAAAGGATTTGTGCTTTTGAACTCAGAACTGATTTGTCTGTCGAAAAAACTGCCACCAGAATCGTTCGAACTCAAGCTTTCTAAGCTGTTTCTTTTGTGGTATCCATTCTTCAGGGATGATGTGTTTTGGGTGGAGTTCGAGGATTTTGATAAGGTCGAGTTTGGTATCCAAGTGAGGAAAAGAGTAGGTCTCTTAGTTTCTGTGTACTGATCTACAAATACTTTGGTTGTAACTGTGAGGTATCCGGGGTGATGTAGAAGATCAGTGTCTCGACGAGCCATGGCTGGAGGATGTACACAAACGTTGTTCTTGCAGAAGAGGATTTCATTATCTTCATAATGATGCAACGACGTTTTTTCTTCTTCAGCTCCCAAGATGTATGTTGAAGCTCGTCGTATGAATTCACCGAAAGGCATTGTAGTCCTTGACTCTAGAACAATAAGACCTGTTTTAATGCAGAGTTAGAAATATAAAAGATCATCAACTAAAAATTTAACATTAGGTCGAATGATTTTTTCCGAATAACTTATGATGTATAGGTTACTGCGGAAATATATGACGTTCCGTTCAATATTGATGACATTTAGAGAAAAGGAATTTGCATGTTACTATTCTTCATACCATTCAATCTTGTACTGTAATGCCCAAAAAAGGTTTACATAATAGATTATTAAAAAAATCTCCACGTTTTTCTGCCACTTGCTGGTGTTTATACTCATATCACGGACAAAACTTATCCGACTGTATGAAACTAACTCGTGTTTAAAAGTAGAGATTTCAAGCAACATTTCAGACAGTTGTGTAACTCATCCTTTGAGTGAAAGTTATTTTGATTTGAAAATGAGTGAAATTTACGGACGAATACTTTCAGTGATGCCTTTTCATTAAAAAACAGGGTGGAAGAGCTGCAAAAACTCAATTGATATAATATAATGTATTTGAAGAAATTCCCATGTATACGTTCTAATGGCATAAGATGACAATTGCACTGGTCAACAGTGGTTTTGGTGCCAAAGATTTTGGAGGTGATTTCATATTAATTTGATGTCCTGAATTCAAATATGCTATTAGTTTTTGCCTGCCAGCTCGAATTTTTGAGATATCAACATTTTTGTGAATTATACATGTCACTTTTTCAAAAGAAAAACCATGGTTTAAAGATACAAATTAATAAAAGATTTTTTATTATATTACACAGATAATTCAGATATTATTCATTATATACTATAGAAAACAGAGAAAGTCATCATTTAAACCAATTACTCACTAAACATTTCGGAAACTTCTTTTGCGTGACATTCTTGAATGTATTTTAGAACAATCCCGTTTTAAAGACCAGCAGTAATCTGCCATCATATGAGTATCCCATCTTCCCCGATAGCGATCCTCCATACATTTGATATCTTGGTGAAATCTTTCACCTTGCTCCTCACTAATGTCGCCTAAATTATCATGAAAACGGTCTAAGTGGCTGTGTAAATAGTGCACCTTAATGCTCATGTTACACCCAAGTGATCTGAAATTATTCAGCATCTCATTGACTAATTCAACACAGTGTTCAGCTTTGCGTTTACCCAGAAAATTTTGGACAACTGAAACAAATGAATTCCAGGCATTTTGTTCAATCTCAATCATTGAATTTATGAAGTCAGGGTCTTTAATCAGCTGTCTTATTTGTGGGCCATCAAATATTCCTGCTTTAATATTTTCCTTACTCAGCTGAGGCATTTTTTCCCTATATATGCAAAGCATGATCCATTCTTATCAAGAGTCTTTACAAACTGCTTCATTAGACCCAGCTTGATATGCAGGGGTGGACACATGATTTTCTCTCGCGGAACTAAAGGATCATTGATGATATTCTTTCCCCCAACATCCATGTTATCTCTTCTAGGCCACCCTTTTCTAACCCAGTGTTGCGTTTTGTCTCTGCTATTCCAGAGGTACAAGAAACAAGGATACTTGGTGTGGCAACTTTGCTGTCCAAGGAGAAAGTTTACCATTTTTAAATCTACACAAATCACCCATTGGTGATCATGATATTTTATTTTTTCCAAAACCTAAGCTATGTTGTCATATTGCTCTTTCATTTTCGTTGAGTGAGCAATTGGTATTGCGCCATATTTGTTCCCATTATGTAGAAGAACACATTTCAAACTTCGCTTTGAGCTGTCAGTAAATAGGCGCCGAGGCAATCATCCGGAAAATATTCAGGAAGACTCATTTTTATCAGGAGCTCTCTAATAGCATGGCAAAATACAAGATTTTGTTCTTCAGAGAAAAAAGGTAGCAGATCTTTCTCCCTTGTTTTACAGACAATATGTGGTGCCCATGTTTTATCCTGATCACCAAGCTTAACACTAAAATATCCAAGATAAGCCCTCTTTACAAAGTCACTAATAGTTTTTCTGTTTTCCAAGAACGTGTATTCTCCGCATATGTAGCAAAAAATATCAGGATGATGTACACAGCTTCTTCTACTTGAACTCATTTCTATTCAACAACACAAATACAACAATTCACATTAACAGTCTACTTTTTAGATTTACTTTTCAACAACTCGTTACTAAAGAGACATTTCATATGACGCTAAGTTCTATCTATCTGCACCGCGGGAATTCACAAACTAACCTCAACTCTCAACTGCAGTTGAAGTTCACTTCAGACTGGACAGCTCCATATATCGGATTTCTATGGAACTAACTGGATGCCACTAAATAGGATTAAATCCCACTTGTTAACAGTTTGTCAACCAATCAGTTATATATCTCATATTGTTAGTCTTCTATTTGTAATAAATGAATTAAAATAATAATTATAATAAATATTATTATTTTAAATTCAATTTGTTACAAATGAAGACTGACAATAAGGAAAATATACAAGAATCTCTTGTATAAATTTACAACACTCATACTTTAAAGTATTAAATAGGAAAAAGCATTGACAGATAAGTGAATTTATCTAAAAATCTAGAGCTGATACAGAAAAACTGCTATCATATTTAGATTCAGCAATAAAAATAGAGTTAAAATCAGCTCAAAAATGCTAGGCACCAGAAAAAATTTTTTTTGTAGGTCTGTGTTGTAGATGGGAAATCAGATCAAGTTAGCGTATTAGGGTTTCCTAATGACATATGTAAAATATAAGCTTCCGAGAATCGATAGATCCCAGAATTCTGTCGTTGATCTTAGTAGCAATACTAATACCAATGTTCTGATAGCCTTGAAACATATCTCCCCAACGTGAGGAATGAAACGGGAAGTAAAATCAAACAAGACTAACATCGTGAAGCGGATCCATCATAGTTATGAAATGGCCATCCATGTGTTGCTATAGTTTATTGGTGGCAATTTTCTCATGAATGACTTTAAAACACCCCTCCATGTTGAATATCATCATGTTGTACTCCCACCACTCGTTAATAAATTCTAGGCTAGACTGAAACAGTAATCAATCCAAAATATCAAGAATTCTCAGGTAAATTTCAAAGTCGTCCGCGAATGCTAACGCCAGACATTCTAGGAAGTTCACAAGATAATTGATAATTATAATGGACAGCAGTGGTCCCAAGTTAGACCTCTGTGGCATGCTTCAAAAGAGAACGTACTCTAATCATCAAAAAATCATTGAAAAAGACTTCACACTTCCCTTCAAATACGATCCCAAAAGCCACACCTATGTATATATATATTCCTTTGAACTTTTGGCTGACAATATTTAGTTAGCAAACAATAAAGCATATAGATCAGGGATTAGTGACGGGGTGTCATACAATTCGCGGTATGACATAAAAGCCTAGGGAAAAAAACCCAGTAAAAAAAAACCCTGGCTCCCCGCCTAAGTGTGAAAATACAAAAATAAGCTGAAATATATTTCAGGGACTTCATTCTTCAAGAGTGTTCTTCTATTGGTGAAGACAGAGACTTCTTCAAGGTGCTCACATTGCATCTGGAAATAAAAAGACAAAAGCAGAAAAAAGAACTGAATAACAAAAATACGTATCATATTCGTTTGAAATTTATAACCCATTCCAAGAAGGAGTTGGAAACATCATGAATAGCCCTAAAACTATCTTTAAATTTATATATGGGACAAATATTGATGAGATGAGGTATTGTTTCTTCTGCTTCTCCACATTCACAACTTGCACTAGGAACTGAGTTCCATTTAAATAGCATGCCATTGGTACGACCATGACCTGTTCTCAAACGATTAAGAACTGTCCAAATTTTTCTTGGAAGCTCAAAACCAGGAACTTTTTCAGAAGGATCAGAAACGAGGTACTTATTGAATATTTCGTAAGACACCTATGTAGGACTGAAGGATGTCAGCTTTCGCAGAAGAATATCATGATCAACACGTCAACCTGACCACCATCATCCAAACATTCACACATATTGTGAAATTGTTGCCAAATTGGTCACAGTGAATCTTTTCTTGAATAATCCTTGCACATATACAGAGTGCGGCAAAAGTTAGTGTACCGTTTTACACATGAGGGAAAAAAAGCAGATATACTTGTGAATAAATTTATTTTCCAGGAAAATATAACATCAATAATTTCTTGTGGCCTCACATTTTATGTTCGAATTGTTCCCCCCCTCTTCAAAACACATTCAGCATCGTTTAGTCACGGTAAAACAAAAAAACAAAACACAACCTGAACGCGGCGCGTCCACTACGGTGCCAGAACTTACAAATTCACGATACAGGTTATACACTATTTTTCTGGTGGGAACTTGCTTATTTGGAAAGCGCTGGCGAAATTCTTCGAAAATTTCAGCATAATCTCCGTCAAGTTTTAGGTAATAAGTGAGCAAAGAAACACGTTCTTCTTTCGTGTACTATACACGCGCAACGAACGCACTTTAAACGTACACAACAACACTACTACATGCGGACAACTCAACTCGCTACGTTTCAGCTGCCTCCTACCGCCCTGGCCGAGAATACGCGTATCCGTGAATACCAGACAAAAAATCGAACCCAATAAGTATCTCGTTTCTGATCCTTCTGAAAAAGTTCCTGGTTTTGATCTTCCAAGAAAAATTTGGACAGTTCTTAATCGTTTGAGAGTAGGTCGTGGTCGTAATAATAGCATGCTATTTAGATGGGACTCGGTTCCAAGAGCAAGTTGTGAATGTGGAGAAGCAGAAGAAACAATACCTCATCTCATCAATAGTTGTCCCATATAAAAATTTCAAGATGGTTTTTGGGCTATTCATGATGTTTCCGATTCTTTCTTAGAATGGGTTATAAATTTCAAACGAATATGATACGTATTTTTGTTATTCAGTTCTTTTTTCTGTTTTTGTCTTTTTATTTCCAGATTCGATGTGGTCAACTTGAAGAAGTCTCTGTCTCTATCTATAGAAGATCACTCTTGAAGAAAGAAGTCCCTGAAATATATTTCAGCTTATTTTTGTATTTTCACACTTAGACGGGGAGCCAGGGTTTTTTTACTGGGGTTTTTTCCCTAGGCTTTTATGTCATACGCCGAATTGTATGAAACCCCGTCACTAACCCCTGATCTATATGCTTTATTGTCTGCTAACTAAATATTGTCAGCCAAAAGTTCAAAAGAATATATATATATATATATATATTTACAGCCCACCTGTAAACTTGCGTCCGTACATTACGATTTTTACATGTAATTCTGCGTCCACCGCATTGCTGCGTCCGTATACGGACGCAGAAATACAAGTCAATGCTAAACGCTCTGTTATGGCGTCATCGTTTGTTTCGTTATAATACGGCGAGGACGTCCCAATGATGAAATCGTGGACTTTTTCTGAATATTGTAGTTCGAACAATTTCCATTTGCGGCGCTGCAGTCGCTCGGTGTATATTCGAAATGCATATTACTGTCACACCATTCCGACATTGGTGCTTCAAAAAAACCGGCAACACTGCATTGGGTATCGCCTACGATCAAACCGATATTTCTGCGTCCTTTAATGATTTCCAGATGCGGGTTGTTTACGCTTTTTATATCGAATGATTCAAGGTCATTGAACAACTGCAGTAAAGAAGTTTTGCTCTTATGAACTCGAGTCTCGAGAATAGAATAATTGAGATCTATGATGAATCCCACTTTGCACATCGCGTCGCTTCAGGACACTTGGAGATCGAATGAGATATTCCTTGTATGATCAAGATCAAACTGATGTTACAATTATCTTGAAAGAAATGGTGGAATTTTTAAATAAGATTCGGCATCATTAGCATAGAATTACTTTGGTTAACTGAAATGACCGATTCAATGAAAATTGATTGATCATTTTATTCATTCAATACAGATTCGTCAACTAACTTGCTTTATGGTCTACATTATATTATGTTGAGTTATTTTCCGAAGAATGAATTGAATATATGAAGACACTTTTTTTGATGAATGAATGAATTTCGTCATTGACAGTTGATCATTTCTTATGTAGGTATTTTTTTGTGATTTGAATATTTTCTAACAACACCGCAGATTTCGCTAGCCCTCAGTTCTTGAAATTATTCAATTAAATTTCTTGATATTGTAAAATATTTGATTGTCACGAAAACCACCCATGACTCAAAAGGTCGAGTCGCCCTCGCAGTAAGGAGATAAACTGTAAAAAATGTCATTAGTTTTGTGAGCAATTCATCATACTGATTAATTTCGAATAGGATCAGTTAGAACTTTCAATAATTCATTGTTTCACAATATCTAATAAATTGGGAAATATAACTTGTTTTCCTGAAATATTTTTTCGATTGCTATCTCCAAGAGAATATCAATGCACAAAGCATACTGAGACTGAATCTAAAAAATTTCCTCAAAACCAATGTGACATTTCCATATCTCAGCCCGGTCGCAGCAGGAGCCAGAGATAGTTTTTGTTGGCCAATTTTAACCTTAGCCATAATTTTTGTGAATAGACACATTTGGCTGGATTGTAAAGCATATTGATTGTCAGCTAGGACACTAGGCAGCGGAGGGTATATCGACCTGATCATCAAAAACACGTAAAAGAAATTAGTTTAAGAAAATTTAACTCTGCTGAAATTTATAGAGATGATGGTTTATACAGGGTGTCTACTATAAAAGGTACCAAACTTCAGTAGGTGATAGTACAAGTTATTTGCAATAAAAAATGTCCTAAACACTTTTTCGAAAAGTTTATAGTTATCGAGTTATTTAACACTTCTTGGTTTTTCGAAACTTCTTGCTTCACCCTTTAAAAACAAGAATATTTCTGTTATTCTTACAGCTACATCAAATCTGACCATAACATCGCAGAGGGCAGTAAAGGCGCTATAAAATAGGTAGTTACTAATGTTAAAAAAATGTTTTATACCGGGTGTAGTAAAAGGGTATATGTAAAAATTGAAAACAGTGCAAACTTAGTGGTATTTTCTTGTAAGCTGTACCATAGAAAATTGGTGAATAAGTAGAGGTTTTTCCTCAACGAAAAATTAGTACATGTAATAGACTTTTAAACGGTATATCAACTTTTCACTTAACTTTTTGTTTTTCCAACAATATCTCTGTTTTAATTCAGAAAAACATAAAATTCAGACACGCAAATTTTATAACAATTCATCTTTTTCGTACAGAATCCACAACCTTTCGAAGTTCATTACGTTTTCGATGCATTGTATCACAACATTCCTGAATTCTGTTGATTAGTTCTTCTCGAACATTAATGCGATTTTTATTCACATTTTCTATCAAAGTGCCCCAAACATAAAAGTCTAATGGGGTATGATCGGGGCTTCTAGGTGGCCATCTCGAGGGACCATATCTTCCTATCCATTTCTCCCCAAAGCGTTGATTCATCCAGTCCCTCATAATTCGACTATTAAGGGCAGGGCCTCCGTCCAGTTGAAAATAAAGTTGATATCTATCCGCTATGGAAATATCTTCAAGAATGTCAACCACGTTATTATTCAGTTAATTTGTGAATTCATTGAAATTGAGGCGATTGGGAAGTATTACGGGCTTGAATAGCCGCCAATCAGACGTTGACTCTTAATTCATGCTGATAATGAGATATAACAGTCGCATGTGGATTTTCCGTTTCCCACATATGGAAATTTCGTAAATATATTATTCCAATTTTACTGAATGTTACCACATCTGTCCATAATATTTGATCACATCCCTACTCTTCCAACTTATTTAGGTACCACCTATAGAATTCTAATGAGACCTCATCATCCACAGGTAACAAATTCTGGACTTTATTTAAATGATATGGGTGTAAATTATTTTGCTTAAAAACTCTGTGTACTGTGGAATGGTGAAGCCCTAATGTGACACCAACACTCCGAGTGGGATCTTCTCTAATAGCGCGAAGTATTGCTGGTGCTTGCCTCCAGTGCTGAGCATTTCGACCACCTTCTCTATTTCGTAAACCTCGAAACTAACACTAACATTATCATACTATTAATAATATTTATAACTGTTTTGAACCTACAATGTATTGAAATAAATTATCATAAAATTTGCGCTTTTGATTTTTATGTCTTCCTGACTTGAAACCGTAATATTGTTGGAAAAATAAAAAGTTGAGTGAAAAGTTGATATACTGTTTAAAAGTCTATTACATGTACTAGTTTTTCCTAGAAAAAAAACAATAACTTATTCACCAATTTTCAATGGTACAGCTAACAAGAAAATAACACAAAGTTTGTACTCTTTTCAATTTTTACATTTACCCTTTCACAACACCCGGTATGAAACATTTTTTTAACATTAGTAACTACCTATTTTATAGCACCTTCACTGCCCTTTGCGATGATATGGTCAGATTTGATGTAGCTGTAAGAAAAACAGAGATATTCTTGTTTTTAAAGGGGAAAGCAAAAATTCCGAAAAACCAAGAAGTGTTGAGTAACTCGATAACTATCAAGTTTTCGAAAAAGTGTTATAGGACATTTTTGTTGCAAATGACTTGTACTATCACCTGCTGAAGTTTGGCACCTATTTTAGTAGACACCCTGTATAATTATTCAAATAAAAAGTCGTCAGCTAGCTGTATGTCGGTGGAATAACCGTCAGCTAGTCATAAAAATGTATAAAAAAGATAGACACCCTCGTTCTATAGTCAAGTATGTACCATTCGTTTGGTCCTTTATACAGGGTGTCAACGGAATAAGGAAACATGCTCGCGTTTAGATACCCTTGAAGTTATCGACTTCGATTTTTTTTAATGTGAAATACGTTTTGATGAGTGATGAGCATAATTCGACGAAATAAAATGTCAGAAATACTTCCAGGGAGACCATAAATGAAAATAATTTCTGATTCTTAGATGGCACACTAGGTATATTTTTTCGTATTTTCATCATACACGTCATTACGAGTACAACTATATGTCACTTGTCAATTTTTGACAATTAATGTGAATTAATTTTGAAATTTCATTTTTATATCTAGATGGGTGAAAATGAGTTCGATCGTTCAATTTTCAGTCCAGCATGAGAGTGAATTACATCTCTCCACTAAATATCCCAAATTTCGTAATTTATTCGACTTTTTATACTTCCGGAAAAAACTTTCCACAAAAAAATTATGTTTTCAAATGCAAGTATGTTGGGAACAGAGTATAATCTAAAAGGTTATTTCTTTCTGCTCAATTCGACCCAATTAGCTGGACTGAGAATTGAACGATTGGATCCATTTTCAGCCATCTAGTAATTAGAATGGAATGTTCGAAATAATTCACATGATATGTCAAAAATCAACAAGTGACATACCTAGAGTGCCATTTGAATTTTTTTCATTTCCGTTCTTCCCGGAAATACTTCTGCCATTTTTTCTCAGTTGAAATATGCTAATCGGAACGTATTTCACTATAAAAAAATCGAAGTCGATGACTCTAACGATATTCAAACGCGAGCATGTTTCCATATTCCGTTGACACCCTGTATAGGAACTCAAACAAGTAATAGAAAAAGTTCCAAATAAAAGTTGTTCGTCATAATGTGATCTTTTAATGTAAAAAATGTTGAAATGGCGTCGATTTTAGGTATTTACTATATTTTTGAGAGGAGCTCAAAAACACGATTTCATTCATATACAACATTAATAGTCTATTATGTTCCGTTCCGGATTTATGAAAAAGACCAAAAAATTACGATAACTTCTAAACTAAGCGGTTACGATTATTTATTCAAATTTTCTGTACTTATACTCGGGCCTCGCGCTTCACGTTTAGCTGTACCAGCTGACGGGTTTTCCACCGATTTACATTCAGACGACAATTTGTTTTATTTGAATAAATACGAGTATATGAGCTGTCATCTCTATATGCTTCAGCAGGGTTGAAATAAGATTTTTTTTTAATTTTGTATCTCATATTTCCCACCTGGCACATAAATTGAAAATTTTGAATACAAGCCTGCAAGTTTTTTTCAATTTTTTGCCAATTTGATGGAGAATATGTATTGTAACAAGCTTCATATTTGTCAACCATCAAGCAGAAAATTTGCCATTTTTACGAAGATTTGAGAGTTTATAGTTTCAGCATTTTTTCAGAGAACACCATGTGAATCTGGAACATTTAAACCCGCAATCCTCACTCAGGTTTAGGTCCTTTATCTCTATTTAGCCGTTGTCTTTCACGAGACCACTCACCCTGTATATGTTTTTATTCATTCAATTGTTTCGTCTTCAGTTGAGGAATTTACTCTTCAATTCTTTTACTTGATTTTTTGGCGCTCTTGTTCACCCTAACAAAGTGCCTATCATTTTGCCCGAATGTCTGTAATTTTGGAATATCGAGCCGAAAATGGTCTCAATCGATTGGGTTCGACTCCCTGATGAAGAATTCGTGGCGAAAGTTGAGTCTGTCCGACCGGCCGGCAGTATCCTCTCTAGCATCAAAAAGAATCAGCTAGAGTTTTCATATTTTCAGAATAGGTTAATTGTCCAAATATCTCGGTCAATTTTATTATTGGGCCCAACCCGTCGGATGGTTCAGTAGTTATGAGCATCTGAAATTTTGTTTCCTCAATAACTACTAGAATATCCATCCGATCAAATTGATACTTGAAATATTGTTGAGGAGGCTGCAAAAAGACAGCTCAAAAATTCCGCAGAAATTGTCACGCTAGAAAATTTTTCAAAAATTCCCAAAAAAAAATTTTTAATCCTCACTACCTCATAAGATATTTTTCGGATTTCAATAAAAATTCGTGAATAAATTGACGTGATCGATATCTTACTTACCCTCAAATTTCATTGTCGCAGCTCTTTTCCATCTAAAGATATGATCATTTTTTTAATTTACTCAAGAGGAAAGAGAAATGACATACGTCCCGATGATTTTCTTTGAACGATGGCCATCACAGATCGATATTCGATTGACAAATGCTGGGCTCATTAATCAGTGTCAGTTGGCGTAATGTTTATCAAAATTTTTCCTAACGGGAAATCATAGAGATAGAATTCCATCTCGGTGGCTGAAATAATATACGTTGTCAGAATTCAGAAAAGCACAGACGTAAGTTTTTAGGGGAAGGGAATTATAGCTTCGCACAAAACTTGGGGAAAATTATGAGTAGTTATTTTTAATTTGAGATATAGGTTTGTTCATTCATTAGGCGTTCATATTTGCATCACATTGTCCCATAGTACGGGAAAAGACTATTGTTCACGTGATCAGAGTGCTTATAGATTTGTTATGGTTTGAATATTTACTCGCAAGTAACTCAACCAAAGCGCCAAAGCAATCTGACCTCACGTCAGTGCTTTCTAAATTTTTATATGTCCAATTTAATTCAAAATCAATATGATTCAACCCGGTACGACAAGCATTTCTTACAAACAACATGTAACTTGTGCTTTCGCTTAAAAATTGTCATTCCTTCATATGCTAACTGCTCCCTATATCCAAAGTGGCGAAAAAGGAAAAAGCTACAAATTAAACAGCAATATTGGTTAGCGTTCCTTCGAATGGAATGTCACGGACAGTGAGTAGGTAGATTCAACAATGAAAATTCAATCATGAATTTGGCAACACCGCCTGTGCAGAATTGTCGGAATAGTTGACATGTATATTAGCGTATGGACGCAGAAATAACTAGATAATGTTCAAATAAATATACGGATGCAGAAACGATGGTGTTCTGTAAGGACGCAAGGTTGCTGGTAGAATTGAGAAAAAATTTGTCTCCTTCATTTTTCAAGTATACTGAGAACTGAAACTCGCAAAATGATTATGTGGTGTTGCCAACATCATTCGGCTGAACAGATGTCGATATACACGAAGCTTTCTAGTGGACGCAATGATGATAGTATCATTGAATGACGCAGAAATGATGTCTGGATGTATATATATATATATATAGTAAACAGACAACGGAACTTAATTTTTATGTTTGAAATAAAATTATTTTTTCTCAACATCAACAACATCCGTCGCGTGATTTGGAATCACTAATGTAAGAGAACAGCACAGATATAATAATTCTTTTCGTGATGTTCAGTGTTAGTTGCAAGTTGAGCTAAGTTTTTGACGCGAGTTAAAGCATTTTCAATTAGTGGTAATCATCAAATATGGGTCTTACTAAATGTGCAATACCTGGTTGCAAAATTAACACTACCCGATGACATCGTTTCCCAAATTTCAAAACAGAATTGGTCAGATTATATGTGGCTAGATCAGGGCCGTCGCGTGGTTCGAAGGCGTCCAAGGCAAGAAAAGAGTCTGCCACTATCATTTTGATCAGAAATACATCTTACCTGGTACCAGAAGACCGACTCCTAATGCATTACCAACTCTTTTTAGAAATGATACTGATGCAACAGGTCTGTGGTGATTTTTCTATTTTAAATTTTTAATAATAAATAAATAAATACTATAAAATTCTGAATTTCACATTAATAAGTAGGATGTTGATTATTTAATACTCTAATTATCAATTTATTTTGCAGGTAGTAGATCTGAGTGAAGCTCAATCTCGATTTGAGGTCCCAGATGAAAGATGTAAGATATGAATTATTAATCATACTTTTTAAATTTCCTTATTTTCTCATTATTAAAATAACTATATTCTTTAGTTTCAGAACTAGGGAAATCTGACCCCTCAATGCATCGAGAAGCAAACTCCTCGACATTCCACGATGTTGATGAATCACCTTCTCAGATAATATTAGAACACAGTGAGTTGTGACATTAGAATATAATAAACGTATTAGCAGTGTTTGTTCGTTCTGATTCAACTGATCGCTATTGTGTCATTGAAGGAAGAAAAGATTGAAAACATTACACAGTGACTTTGTTCAGTTCGAATGAATAATAATAATAATAAATTTTATTTCTCCTAAATTCAACGTACAAAATGGAGTTTCAAGATATCTCGATGCGAGCTCAAATAAGCTTGGAGCTTGTGTATGAGTTCGCTCGATTAATAAAATAGAGCATTTAACTGAATACATATAGTGTTCTCTATCAATAAAAACCACACAATACAACTACATGATTTCAAGATTTAGTTTATTAGTTCGATTTTAATGAAATTAATTCAGTCTAATCTTCTGTAGGTTCTGCTTACTTCGAATCTGTAAGTAATCTTGATAATGTCCCTGATTAATCTTTATATGTGATAAATGGGATAATATATCTCGAATATATACAGGTATTTTGACTGAATTCATCTCCTGAACAATTTTAGTTCTTTAAATAAAAATTTGTTGAAATTTTCTGTTTTTCTCCACCAAATTCCCTTCTCTATACAATAAGCAATAGTTAATTCGAACCATTTTGAAGTTGAGTGAATGATCCAAATCAGATATCATTTACTCGACTTCAGTTTTGGCTCGAATTAGCTTGAAAATAATAGTTCATAAGAGGTATGAATTTAAATGAGCCGCTTTCCCACCAAATGAGGAAATTAGTTCGAGTGACCAACCGCATGGTGTCGCTTTGTTAGCGTGACAAGTCCTTAACATGTGCGTTGACAGTCTATAAAGGTACTTTGTCTACGGTCGAACCCTATAGATTGAGACCATCAGAAAATTACAGACATTTGGGCAAAATGATAGCACGCTGTACAAGTAGTTTAATGGACTAGAACAAGCATGCAAAGAATAAAAGAAAATAATGAATGGATGGGTCTGTTGCTTTCAAAATAGTCATCATGTATAGATGAAAACGAAGATAATGTATCTAAGCAAAGGTTTTTCGGAGAGATGGGACCCCCTATAGTTTGGAGTTTTGAAGGCCGGAGAGAGGTGAAAAGCAATTCTTATAATTTGGAACTCCCTTTCAAAATTTTTTCGGTCAATCATAAATGAATACCTTTCAGAGAATAAGGGGCATGCGCTTGGTGCGCTTCTGAGATGTTCCGCCACTGATGACAAGGTAGATATGTATAAAGTTCAGACTCAATATGCTATAAACATTAATAATTTTACGAACCGCATTTTTGAGTATAACTAAATGACTTTTTTATAGACATTCCATTTCTAACAGTATGCCATGGATTTATTGAATTCGTATTGAAGTTCACTAGATTTCTTGTACAGGGTCTTAGTTTCTGGACATGACTCAGAATAATACGGACAGCTGAAAATTACACTGGGTTATCCTCAATTACGAGAAACTGTATGATATGAATTGACTATTCGAATCCAAGAATTGAATTTAATTCATTATTAAATATATGTAACTAATAATTTATGATTGATTATATCAAGGAATATTTAAAAAATATCTGCCCATGTTTGATTTCTTCGTCATTATAGCATGGAAATGTTTCAGTTTCAGAATCAGCTTTATTTCATATTAAAATAGGTTTGCCTTAGCATATTTCTCTAATAATATGCGAATGTTCGTAACCCAGAGGTTTTAGAGGTCCTAAAAATATTTGATATTATCGTTTCCATATAACGAGGCCCTGAGCATCTTCGGAATTAATTGATTTTCTCGCAAAACCCTTCTTGGCGCAGGAATGAGAATTATTCCCATCACACAGACGGTGATATACGAATTCTTTCACTTCAGTGTTCCTTCGCTTTCGATATGAAATTCTTCACATTCCTGAACTCCATTAGGGGACACCAATCATTCAAAGATGAACACCCTGAGGCTGATTTTGGCAACTATTGATTATTCTTCTGAGTAAAAGGCTTCCGATACCTTGATCGTATGTTGAAGTTATGTGCAAATTGATATTACAGAAAGATTTGAAATTTTTGCGTGCTTGTTTCTAGTGGATTTGGTAACAAACAACAGCGGAAACAGAAATTACGAATTGAAAACTGGGGTTGTATAGACAGCTAAAATGTGAATTTCTCGAGAAGATTTTCCTTGACAGTATTTTCATATTTAATTCAGTGATGAACTTATATTTGCTGTTCAACTATCAACCACTAAACAATAAACTGCTTTAGAATATTTGTTTCTTCCCTCAGAAAAGCAAGTCAGATATCTCCAAAAACACAGCTTCGAACGTAATTCTTCAGATGTCGTAAATCGTTGTTCTCGCAGTATGTTTTTGCTATAAGGGAAAAGGTGCCAAGTCAAGTTTGTACTCATGAGCCGAATGACCCAATAATTCGATATTATATATTGTATAAAGAAACCTTCAACTCATACAAGGTAAGTCATCTATAATTAAACCTCTAAGACATATCACAAGGTAAGTCAACTAAAATTACACCTATAAGACATATCACCTAATATAACAAATCTAGATCAACAATTGACACATAATTTACGAATTATACAGTTTATTTAGAACTAACCAACGTATTCAAAGCGTAAGTATTCTTCCACACTATAAAAAACATTTTGCCTGAAAAAATGTTTGACTTCATTTCTGAATTTATTATATTTCAATTTTTTTATTTTTCAGGTAATTTATTGAACAGTTTGAGTCCCACAAATTCGACAGATTCTTGGGTCTTCCTCAATCTACATTTTGGGACCTCATATTGGCGTGCATTTCTGGTAGAATATCCATGGACGTCGCCATGCTTCAAAAATTCTTCTCTTCGTAGATGTACAATGCACAAGGCTTCCAACATAAAATGACATGACAGAGTTAATATTCCATAATCCCTAAATACACTTCTGCAACCTTGAGTATTTGGAATTCCAGCGATTGATCTTAATGCTCGTTTTTGTTTAAGAAAGACTCTGCATTCCAGGAGAAGCCCCCACAGGATTATGCCATAAGTGACCACACTATGGAATTCGGCATAATAAGTAAGAATTGCCTCCCTTGAGCCCAAGATGGATTTTATTCGTCGTATGGCATAGATAGATGAAGACAATCTACTACATAGTTCCTTGACGTGTCTTGACCAACTTAGTCCTGTATCCAGAGTGAAACACAGCAGATTCGAAGATTGGAGTTCCATTGACTTTTTAATTGTAAGTATTATACTTTGAGTTTTGCCCTCATTTACCGCCATATATGGTTAATTCGAAACCACTGTTTTGTGCAATTCAACGACTCTCTAGATTTTGCAACCAACTCCTGTCTATTTTTTGATTTATTCATTAGAGTTGTGTCGTCCGCAAACATTTTCACTTCACCATGCCTGTTCTCCTTCAAAAGGTCATTGACGAACACAGGGAAAAAATGGGACCCAACACAGAACCCTGCGTTACTCCCGATATCAATTTTCTCTTTGTAGACTTTTCACCGCGGAAATCGACAATCTGGTAACGATCTTTCAGATAGGACTCAAGTAGCTTCAAAATAGGGCCTCTAACACCATACCATTCCAACTTTCTCAAAAGACTCTCGTGGTCGATTGTGTCGAAAGCCTTACTGAGGTCAACACAAACCAAAAGGGCCTCTTCAAAATTTTCAAATGCATCCATAATATAATCGACGACTTCCATTACAAGTGTAATAGTTGACTTCCTCCTTTGGTAGCCATGTTGATGTTTTGAGATGATCGACTGAGATTCGAAATATCCAAACAACCTGACCTTTATTAGGGTTTCCATTATTTTTCCCATTGCCGGTACAATTGAAACAGGTCTGTAATTCCCGCAATTCATTCTCTCGCCCTTCTTATGAATCGGTACTATCCTCGTTGTTTTCAATTCACGTGGAAAGATTCCCTGACTGAAGCATCTATTTATTAGCACACTTAATAAGTAAGCGATGATATCGATATTTTCTTTTAGTAGGGTCACTGACATTCTGTATATGTCCTTTGAGGATTTTTTCTTAATTTTTGACACAATTTGAATAATCTCCAATGGAGTTGTATCAAGAAAGAACATCGAGGAAATCCTTCGATCCATGCCAGGCAGACTATCTGCACCTCCTATATCAACTCTTGCACTGCATTGCTCAAAAAATTCACAAAGTTTCTCAGATGTTGGCCCTATCGAACTCTCTGTATTGGATTTTTTTATTTTCGAATTTATAACCTCCCATATTGCCTTCATTTTGTTGTCAGCATTTTCTATTCGATTCCTGTCTTTTGCTTTCGAATACTCAGTTCTGTTCTATATTTTTCCTTAAGGATTCTCTAAAACTTGAAGGAATCCTCATCTCTTTTTACCATAGCCCTTGTATGAGCAGCCTCCATCTGATTCTTCAACTTCTTCAGTTGAGGACTAAGATTTTGTTTTTCTTTTTTTCTTTTGCCAACTCCATTATTTTTTCAGGAAAACTTTCATTGAAAAGTTTCATAAATCTATCATAAAATTGCGTGAATGCTTCCTGAGCATCATCAGAACAGATAACACAATTCCAGTCCTCTCGTGCTAGTTTTTTTCTGAAATTGTAAGTATTTCTCTCATTTATGATTCTGACTTTGTTTAATACCGTTTTCTCAGGTTCCACTGAAGCTGGAATCAGGAGAACCTGAGATCTGTTGTGGTCTGAAAGATGATGACAAACTATCTGGCGCGTCACTTCATCTGTTTTGTAGTTGCAAAATATATCATCAATACAGGTCGAGGATTTCTCTGTAATCCGGGATGGCTCGTCAAAGCACGTCCACAATCCATAAGACGCAACCACATCCTCTATCCTTCTCTTGGCCACACTGTTCTTCATAAAATCTATATTCAAGTCACCCAGCAGAATGACATTGCCACATTTATTAACATCAATCTTGCCTAACGCATCATCTAACACTGATACCAAGGTATCTATGGTTCCTCCTGGTCTATATATACAAATAATCAGGGCTATTCACTAACTCAAGTTGCTTTCGCCGTGGCTATCCAAAGCAACTCGTAAAACAACTTTCGATAGCCACTGCTACCCTTTTTTGGTATTCTCTAACTAACCATTAACAACTGTTGTTATCATAACAACTTTTTGTGAAGAGAGTCATGGCAACACCGCAAAATAGTTCAAATGTCCGTTTTCTCGATTCAACCATAGACAAATGATATGGATTTGTCTGTGGAATAAGCACATACATAACCTTCAAAATCACGAAAAATGACCGTTAAAGAAAGTTGGGAAAAGATTTCAATTATTTTCGAGGAATCTGTACTGTAACTATGGAAGAAGGATGAGGTTATATAAAAGAGAATTTTCGGTATTTTTAATTTAACATCTCTTATTTTAGACATAACAGGTTTAAAAAGGCAAGCAATGAAGATATCAATTTATGATGAATTTCCTGAGCGAACATAAAGTGATGATGAAAGTAAAACTATCGCCAGCTGAATCAGTAAAAGTTGGAGAACTGTGAATGCAACTCACAAAAGAGTTGAATAATATGAAGACAGCGTTAAGCCTTTGCAGCAGTGGCGCATTTACCCTACAATACTCTATATTGATACCTTTGTAATTCCAAATTCATTAAAAAGTTCATTTGCACTAAAAATGTCATTCTTATTCGATTAAAACTTCTAATTGTTCACATGAATGAAAAAAAAAACAATAAACAAACAGTAGCCGACAAGAGTGGTTATAGATAGCTACACCTATAAAGCAGTTGCCAGTAAACTACTAGGCATAGTCACTAGTCGTTATGCATAGTAACTTTTATAAACACTTTCTTGAATAGTGAATACCGATTTCGCGCTTAGCAACTGACCTTGAAGATGACCACGATTTTCGGTGGCTATTCATAGCAACTTGAGTTAGTGAATAGCCCTGAATAACGGTTTTGATTTTTAGGACAGCGATTGCTGACAGTTCTACCTCAATTTCAACATAAAGTTCACTAATCCTAAGATATTATGAGTGTTCAAATTAATCCAGTCTTTATACGAGGGTTGCCTTTTATATTTCGGGGTTCGGTGTTGTAATCTGCCAACTGACAGCTCTATCGTAAAGCTGGACTTTTTAGGTTATACGTAGTCAGTTCGTGTTGTTTACAGTGATTTGAAGGATTCATCTCGCCCAAAAAATGGAATTGAACCGTGAACATTTGCGTGCGATTATTTTTAGCAACTTTCGACATGGATTAACTCAACAACAGTACATCGATGAACTTAATTCAATTTTTGGCGTTGCAGCTCCATCTAGGACCAGTGTTTATCGATAGTAGGTGCAGTGAATTCAACCGAGGTCGTAGTTCACTCCAAGACGAATTTCGTGAAGTTCGTCTAAAATCAGTTGTTCCGAAAACCATTGATGCTGTGCTCAAACTGAGAGTGCAAGATCGTCATGTGACCTATCGTGAGATTGAGACAACCTTATCAAAAAACCAGTAGGAAATGAGATTTTACAAAAAAAGCGCAAAAGAAACGATATTTGTGAACTTTAACCTTGAAATTTAAGCCACTTTTCGCAAGCCTCTTTTTTGAGTTCAACTTTACACCACCAAGGGCTTTCGTTATGGACAGGAACAGGTGGTAATTACTTGGCGCTATGTCCGGGCTATATGGTGGATACGATAAAACCTTCCATCCGAGCTCCCGTAGCTTCTGACGAGTCATCAACGAAGTGTGTGGTCTGGCGTTGTTCTGGTGGAACACTACACCCTTCCTGTTGACCAATTCTAGACGCTTCTGGTTGATCGCCTGCGTCAAGCGGTCCAGTTGTTCGCAGTAGATGGTAGAATTAAGCTTCTGGCCATATGGAAGCAGCTCATAGTGGATGATTCCCTTCCAATCCTACCAAACACACAGCTTTTCCATGGTGTTGTTTTAACCGGTTCTGCATCGTCGAAACTATTCCTTCGCGGTTCGAACTGAGAGAGTACCATCACCCAGAACACCATTAATCTCACGGAACGTTTCTCTAGCTGATTTGCCTTTAACGAAGGAAAACTTTGAAATAGCGCGAATTTCGGCGTTAGTGAACTCCATGTTTACACGTCTATAACTCTTTAAAGGTATTTTTTCTGCACTCTCAGAATCTAAAGTGAAAAAAATTAAAGACCTCATACAAGGTGTTGTTTTTTCCTAATTTCAGAAAAACTTCAATTTCTGAGTCCGGATCTGGTTTTATTTCGAATTTTTCATTTAAACAGATTTAAACTCACTGTATCATGGTTCATACGAAAAATCATCGAATTAGGTCTAATATTTCTTGAATTATAGTCATTTGAATTTTCGTATCGAGGAATCCCAGATGATTTCAAATGGCATTTTCTCACTCCTTGAGACATCCCTCATCACCACCTGAACGTTATCCCATTCCTCATCAGACACCTTGTATATTCAATTAAAATTAAATGATTTTTCTGAAGGTAGTGGATATCAATTAAATTAAATTGAATTTGACATCATCCAGAAACCAAACTCAATCGACTGATATTCGAATTTTGTGAATATTTGGTCTAAATGGTAACACGCTGTTCCACTAACAACAAGCGCACAAAACTTGATGTTTTTTAGATTCGGAATATCTTCAATTATTGTTTAGAATATGTTTATTAATCTGATCAAAAAATGAGTAAACTATTGTAAAATATAATCATACATTAAAATGTGGGAAATCTTCATGGCTACTTTACCGTTTATTGAAAACTGCAGGAAATAAATGTAATGTTGAGATCATACATTTCGAATATATATCGCCACGCACATACCTGACATTCGGTATATACGCTGGATTAGACATAAATGCTATTTCACGTTTAAAGTCGAGCGAGTATAAAGGTCATTCTCTTGATGGATGCGTGGAACATTTCTATGAAAAACATTCCTGAAGTTCATTTGATGACACTTTTTAAATTAGTTGGTAACTTAACTTGTGGAAAGTATAATAAGTGATGCCATATATAAAACGTAGGTATTCAGTGTTGATATTTATAAAATTATTCAAGAATCGCTATTTTATCACGAATTTTCTGGGTCTCTTTGCCACCCCTATTATAGAATCTCTGTTTACTTCTTGATAATAAAAAGGAAACTCACCCCTTGGAGTAATTTTGAAAAAATGATGAATTTATTATGGTCTTCAGATAATCACAGTCTGAAAAAAATAAGCACAAGAAGCCATCGCAATTTTGACTCGACCACGAAACTGCTCTTCAGATATCTTACGATATACGAGGTAAATTTGAGATAAATTCTGCGCCGAATCTACTATCGATCGGAATTTTCAACACCGTCTGGAAAAGCATTTGACGATTCCTTCAATTTTACGCGCTGGAAAACTGAGTGCGACATTTTCCTGCAATCAGTGGTCTACTTTCCGGTTGTTAACTTTGCGATATGCGAGAATAAATTTTAGCTTTTATCGTGTTTGATAATGAAAATTAAGTAACCGTTAAAGAATATTGCCTTCTATTGGTAGAAAATGAATTAAGGTATCTGGACGACCGCGAAGATTAATAGGACGCCAAGAGATGTCACTATGATTGTTTCGCATACCATTAAACAGAGTCGTATCTTACGTTGGGTGCTAACTGGGTATGCCATGTTTAAAAAAAAATTTAAAAAGATTTTCAGGCTTTGATTTTTTCTGGGCAATTGCTTTTGGGAATGGTAGTCTCACTTGATTAAAAGGAAACAGTTTCAATTCACAAAAATTTATTTTTACAACTATAGCTGTTTCACCATTATATGGCATCTTCAGGTAGTTACATTTCAACTGACTGATTTTTGGGAGAAAGAAACAGATTTATACAGGGTGAGTCTTTGACCACTGCGTTAATTTCAACCATAGATTCTTGACGTTAAAAAAACATTTTCTTCCTATTACATTTTTCCAAATTAGGCCCCGTTTAAAAATAAAGGGTGTTCAAATTTCATGAAAAAATTGCATTTTTACCTGTAATATTTAAACGACAAGATCAATTGGAATGATCTCTTGTAGAAGGTTTTGGATAACAGTTATGCATATTTTGGCATAATTAGATTGGTTAAATTGCATGAAAAACAAATATCATTTGAACTAAAGGTCCGTATCATGTACTTCCTAGAATCAGTCGTTTTTGCAGATAAAATCATTCATCATCATTTTTCCTATATTGCACCATTTTTGAGATGTTTGAAGTTGAAAGGTATTAAATCGATATAATCATCTGATGAAACATGAGAGAGTGAATCATTTCTTAGAGGGAAAATAATGTTTTTAAACAATTCAGGCTCAATAGTGAATGCTGTGGAAGGTAATTTCCATTCAAACTAAACTGGACTACAGAGGGGTATTTGCCAATGTGAAAATTTTAAATGTTTATAACTTTTTAACGCAGCTGAGTATGGAAAAAGTGTTTCTTTTGATCTCAAGAACCTATGGTCAAAGACTGACCCTGTATCAATTAGTAAATGTTTCTAGCGATAATAAAAATTTTCCATTGAACATTTCACTCATTGCACAACTACAACTATTCAAAAACTTTATTAATGAAATCCAACCAAAAATTAAATTCACAGTAGAAGGAGGATAGAAGTTTTAATTATCTTGATCTCACAATGAGAGGAAGTGAAAATTCACACGAGTTTAGTATTTGTCTTAAATCCAAGCATACAGATATTACTATCCATTAAACCTTATCATCCGATAAGTCAAAAAATGTCAGCGTATAATAGTTTTAGACACTATCAAAAGTGCCGAAGTGTCCAAAAAAATTCATCTGAATTAAATATAATTAATCAGATCGCCATAAGCGACGGGTTTGAACTATCAATGATGAGAAAAATGATATCTAAAAAACAAAATAAATTAGCATTGTTTATCGAATTCTAAAAAAGGTATATAAAAGAGATTAAATGTCATTGTCTTTTGTTAACGGATAGTCAGAAAATGTTGCTGAATATTTCAGAAATGAATTTAAATAAAAAATCATCATTTAGAACGTTGAATAGGCCGATTACTTTTATCAAAAACAATAAAGATAAAACAGGAAGTGACGATAAGTCTGGAATCTATGAACAATCTTCTATAGATTGCTTTGGAGTTTATACAGGGTCTTTCACAAGGAAACTCACCCATATTAATACGGGAACTACTGAACGTATTTTCATGAAATTCAGCACTTATAAGTATTTCACGATGCTGATGAAATCTAAAATATTTTCAAGGCATGAGCACCTCCGGTTTTTCTGGAAATGACGTCAATTTCCGTTTTTCAAATTACAACACCATTTTTTTATTGCAGAAATAGATTCCTTAGAAAATTTCAAGTTATTTTGATGTAACATTTTTCAGTTTTGGTTGGAAAATTCTCTCTGAGCGGGAAAATTCGAAAAAAATCGAAAATAGAGCTCCGCTGAAACAAGAATAACTTCGAGGTTTTTGGATGGAAAATTTTCATTTTTGGGATTTTCCAAGATGTAAGATTGATGTATCCACTTTGAAAATCGAAATCGCGATTCATGATACAGGGGGTGACAAAATCGCTTTCAAAGTTAGGGATGACAAAATCGTGAAAAATCAATTTTTTCAAATTAGAACCCCATTTTTTATGGCAGATATTGAATCTACGTTAAAAAGTAATGTGAGTGTATGCATCACACCCTTGCCCTAAAGTGGATATTTTCTGAGTTATTCACAAAAAATTGTTTTTCGTCTTGAATTTTCAGCTATTTCATTTTCCTTCACGCCAAAAAGATGAAATATTCAGGAACTGTTATTTGAACCATGCTGTAGATTTTTCACCCCTTCTTGAAAACCTTCAAGTTACTATTAGGAGAACCATGGCAAACTCTCGCAGTTATAACTAGAGAAGATGCTCAAAGTTTTGACCGTTAATTTCTAGACATTTATTTATACGTCTTAGGAAATTGCTCTTCTTATTACATCGGGAGGAAAAGATCTGCAAAAGTGTTTGAAAACCAAATTGAGTTTCAAAACTATGAATCTAAAAATCTAAACAAACCTGAACGCATTTCTGGGATGCAGAGATCAGCAGAGGAAAGACAATGTTTATCCTACCCCAAACATAATAGTCTAAAGGAGTTAAATCGGGAGAACGTGGTGGCCAAAGATGTGGACCATTGTTCGCCAACCATCGATCTTCAAATAGCCTGTATAGGATATTTGACACATTGAGTTAATTGTGTGGAGGCGCGCCATCTTGTTGATACCATAAGTCAATATGGTTCTGTACTAGCGGCTCAATTATTTGAGTCAATATGTCAGAATATCTATCTCCTAGGGGAGAACACTCTTTAAATAATGCAAACATGTGTAGTGCTATCTTACCAGTTAAAGTCCCATCATAAATGTGAGCATCGAGAATTGCATTATTTTTGATGGCGCAAAAAACATTGAAACTCCAGGTCTCTTGAAAGTTCCATTGTCTGAAGTGGTGGTTGTTCTCTTCATCCCAATAATGACTGTTATGCCTATTGAAAGAATCATTCTTTGTGAATTTAGATTCATCTGTCCAAATTATACAGTCAAAAAGTTTTCATTCTCTTGAAATCGAATCATCATAGCTTCGCAAAACTCTGTTCTCCTGACGAAATCAGTTTCCTTCAAATGCTGTACCCTATTGAATTTATATGGGTGCATTTTATGTTTTATTAATATTCTCCAAACACTCGATTGAGATAATCCCAGAGCAATCTCGGCATCTTTGAGAGAATTTTGAGGATTCACACGAAAATATGCAAGAACTGTAATTTCGTTGTTCTCATCTTCTACTACACTTTTTTCTCTGTGTATAGTTTTCTTAACGAAAGATCCGACATTTCTCAAGTTTGTCATGGTTCTGTTAATGGTATCTCTCGTTGGTCTGGGTCGGTCAGGAAACCTCTCAATGAACAGTTGAATCGTTCTATTTACAACTTTATTACATTCTCCATGAAGTAGAATGAGATTTAAATAATCTTCATTGGTAAAATTAGGCATAGTGATCGATTTCATAACTTAATACGAATTATCACCAAATTAAATAAACACAAAATGCTACTGAATAAAGAGGAATTTGGCAGATGTAATTAATGATATCTATCATTAAAAAAAAAGAATGTAAAACATGGTGAGTTTTTGCATATGGTTCATAAGGAATTATTTATTTATCACTGGAGAGAAAACCGATGGCTGATTTGTTGAAATAAAGAGGTTTCCGATACAAATTCGAATCCAAATTCGCCATCTATTTAGAATCAACCTGTAACTTTTTTCTCTTGCATATTAGGGTAGTAAAATCTAAAACATTTCCTGAAAATTTCAACTTTTTGGCGTGAAGGGAAAAGAAATAGCTGAAAATTCAAGACGAAAACCAGTTTTTTGTGAATAACTCAGAAAATATCCACTTTAGGGCAAGGGTGTGATGCATACACACACATTATTTTTTAACGTAGATTCAATATCTGCCATAAAAAAATGGGGTTCTAATTCGAAAAAGTTGATTTTTCACGATTTTGTCATCCCTAACTTTGAAAGCGATTTTTTCACCCCCTGTATCATGAATCGCGATTTCGATTTTCAAAGTGGATACATCAATCTTACATCTTGGAAAATCCCAAAAATGAAAATTTTCCATCCAAAAACCTCGAAGTTATTCTTGTTTCAGCAGAGCTCTATTTTCGATTTTTTTTTCGAATTTTCCCGCTCAGAGTGAATTTTCCAACCAAAACTGAAAAATGTTACATCAAAATAACTTGAAATTTTCTAAGGAATCTATTTCTGCAATAAGAAAATTGTGTTGTAATTTGAAAAACGGAAGTTGACGTCATTTCCAAAAAACCGGAGGTGCTCATGCCTTTTAAATATTTTAGATTTCATCAGCATCGTGAAATACTTATAAGTGCTGAATTTCATGAAAATACGTTCAGTAGTTTCCCGTATAAATATGGGTGAGGTTCCTCGTGAAAGACCCTGTATAGGTCAAACCGTAAGAGCATCCAAGAAAAGGATCCTAGAACACCAGAAGAGTTATACATCGCATCCACATATAATTATCATCTTAAGGAATTTGGACCTTATTTTAATGGTAACTACCGAATAATACATATGGAAATCAAAAGTTGAAAATTGATGCTCTTAGAAGCACTTAAAATCAACAGATACCGTAACCCCTATATTCTTTTGAAAGAACAAACAGCAAATTGGTAGTTTAACTGTCATAGAATTTTATAACACTCATTCACTCACAATTTTCCGAATATACAGGGTGAGTCTTTGACCACTGCGTTAATTTTAAGGTTTTTTACGTTCTCGAAATCAAAAGAAACAGTTTTTTCCCAAATCGTTTTTCCATATTCAGCTGCGTTAAAAAGTTATAAGCATTTTAAGTTTTTTCATATTGGGCAAACACCCCACTGTAATCCAGTTTAGTTTGAATGAAAACTACCTTCCACAGCATCTACTATTGAATCTTAATTATTTAAAAATATTATTTTTCTCTCACTATTTTTCACTCACTCATGTTTCATCAGATGATTCTACCGATTTAATTCCTTTCAACTTCAATTATCTCAAAAATGATGCAATATAGGAAAGAAGATGAAGAATGATTTTATCTGCAAAAAAGACTAATGATTCTAGGAAGTACAAGATACGGACCTTTATTTCAAGTGATATTTGTTTTTCATACAATTTAACCAACAGTAGTTGTGAGGAACCTACAACAAATGGAATAAATCTATTTATGCCAAAATATCCATGACTGTTATCAAAAACCTTCTACAAGAGATCATTTCAATTGATATTGTCGTTTGAATATTACAGGTGGAAATGCAATTTTTTTATGAAATTTCAACGCCCTATATCTTTTGAACGGATCCAAATTTGGAAAAATGTTATAAATGTTGTAGGAAGAAAATGTTTCTTTTAACGTCAAGAATCTATGGTTAAAATTAACGCAGTGGCCAAAGACTCACCCTGTGTAAATCTGTTGTGAACATATTGACTCACAAGAAAATTCTCAATAGTTACATTGCGATCATCGACATCTATGTGATTGCTACCACTATTGCTCGTTCACTCATTATGGTGCTGAGATTATTCTCCTTCAAGAGACACATACGGATACTAAAAAAAAAATCTTCGTTGAAGAGGAACCATAAAAGGTTATGTATTCATTGATTATCTCCTTAGTAAAATTTAAGGTTTAGCTTGTTATGTTAAAAAATCCTTGATTCACAATATCGAGTTAATCCAAAAAGGCTAATTTGAGGGAGTTTTCTTTATCTCTTTCAAATTTTGTATTTTTGATATTCTGTTCTTTTTTGTGCTTTTGTCTTTTTATTTCCAGATTCGATGTGGGCACCTTGAAGAAGTCTCTGTTTCCATCAATAGAAGACCACTCTTGAAGAAAGAAATCCCAAATATATTTCAGCTTATTTTTGTACTTTCACACTTAGGCGGGGAGCCAGGGTTTTTTTTACGGGGGTTTTTTCCTAGGCTTTTATGTGATACGCCGAATTGTATGACACCCCGTCACTAACCCCTGATCTATATGCTTTATTGTTTGCTAACTAAATATTGTAAGCCAAAAGTTCAAAAGAATATATATATATACTCATTATGGTTGTGAAATTGTTGTTTATTGTCTGAAAAAACACCCTGAAAAAGCTCATTTCCTAATACTAGGAATTCCTTCTGAAACACTATTGCATTTTATTAATGTTGTAATATCACGAATATTCGACAACATATCACTGAACATATATGCTATATCGACAGAATCATTACCATTATCGCCGCAATTATCGTTGCTGTAAACAATTGACACCACATTCACTTTTTACTGCTCTTCATACTTGACGAAAACATGTAAATGTATTATTGTATAGTTGCTGTCCACGCGGAGGCATCGCTCACTCAAGTAGGAGAGAGAGATGTCGAACGCCACCGAACGCTGAGGACGATTGTGCCTCTTTGACGCTCGTTTGCACTTCAAGCCTAGAATGGAACGCCTCAGAGCGAGGTAACGCCGTATGAGTCTTAATATTTCATGCGTGCAGCCGGCTGCATCGATTTAAGAGATAAACATAGCTGTACAAAAATATTTTGAGTTCAATGCAGAACTAAAAACAGTGAAGTAATGAGTTCATTACAGCATTGTTTCTACTTATATTTTTCGTATTATGTTAGTCATCACTGGCAATCCTATTAAATTTAAACATACATAAAATATCAATATGGGATTTTGATTAGAAACCATCGATCTTTGAGATGGTCACGCCTACTGTAAAGATTGAAACTAAAAGTTCTAAGAAACAGAAAATATCGAGTAAAACTCGTTGCAGCAGGCAATTCCAACACTCATCTGTTCAAAACCGAGCGACGAAGGAGTGTTCCGGCCTTAGGTAGAAAAACAATATGTTTTGCCACAATTTCATTACACAGTGGGTGCGGTAGCAATTCAACGATTTTTGAGGCTGTTTCTATTGACTTGTGACACTGTGCTTTGTCTTGGTAAAAAAACATCTTTTTCTTCATCTAATGAGGCCCATTCTAGGCAACTTCAGCATTCAAGCCTTACAACAAACCGATATTATAATAGCTATTGATTGTTTTTTCATGTTCCAAGTAAACAAAGAATATGAAGTATGAGTATTGGGACGTTTTTCTTCATTTTCATACAACTCAGGAGTGAACTAATGAATGTTTCTTCTAATGAGAGGAATCGACGATAAAAACCCTTCTCATTTCGCGTGAACATCTCCAAACAGCTGTTTCAATAATCTATTCAATGCTGTTTTTGCTCTGGTGTGGGCAAACGCGTCATCCATTTGGAAGAAAGCTTTCTGCTACCTAATTTTTTATGTATGTTGATGTAAACACTACTATTTGGTAACTTGAAGGTGTCAGCTATCTCTTGCAACTCTTATTTTTGCGGTGGTCAATAATGATTTTCTAGATTTTTTAAATGTTTTCCGAAATGCGAGAATTGTAAGATACCGTTTTACCTCAACCTCTGCGGAAACTTACCTTAAACTCATGATATACTGTTCGATATAAGAAAATGTGAACCTTTGAAATCCCCTCTTTGAAAGAATAAGGGAAAATGAGCACAACTAGTTCACCATTTCAACTATATATAATAATAATTATTACTAGTAATATTTTATTTCGACAACAATAATAGTTTCATTATTTAATAACAGGGTAGCAAAGGAAAGCTCGTCGATTTTGATACATTTTAAACTGATGGGTACGAGTTGTTTATTGGAGATTCTCCATATCCACCTTTATATTTTGCTCATTAGGCGACTTCACACCTGAAACAGAATATTCATGAGAGTTATGACAACGCTGTATAGGTAATGAACCTATTTCTTGGAGAATAATGAAATTTTCAAATCCATTAGGATTCTTCCGAAGAGTGCAGAATCATTTATTTTTTCTCGATAATTGGATCTATTTTTCTTAGTTTCTCATAGATAAATATTTTCAAAAAAAAAAAAAACAAATATCCTTTCACCAGCCAGGCACCATTATTGAAATACCTTTGTCATACATAACAACGGCGAGAAGAAGTAACAGGATACTATATCTGTTTATGTGTGTGAAATTGGCTTTATGTAAGCCGTATTCATGCTATGTCTCTTCCATCATCATACACAGCGATGATCTGCACACGCAGGTAACAGAACAACCCAATGATCTGCATGAATAGGCAAAAGAACTCTGTCCGACCAGCGACCGATCATGATATCACAGGTGGTATACAATCCAAAACAGCACAACAGTTTTTGACGTGCCTTGTGGAACACTGAAGCACTGCAACGACAGCTCCAGTAACACTGTTGACGAGTTTGCACACGAACAGCGATGAGAGTTATCTACAAACAACAGTCTAGTAGTAACATAAAAATTCGAGCAGAACGGCGGAGAAGAATAATCGTTCTAACTTTCAGCAGCCATCGTTCGGCGAACTAACGCACAAGATTTCCAAGCTTGAGAACAAGTAACGCAAACGAAAAAATTGAGAGTCCCTCGTCATGACCCGAAGTTGCACTGTTAGAAATATAGAAGCGTATTTTCTCCAGAGCTGGACATTTCAGTAACCACCCGAGAAACCCAGCAGAACACCGAACTTAATCATATCTTTCTATTATCGAAACGATGAGGAATAAGGCTGGCAAATCAATTGAATAATCAGAATCGACGTTGATCAACCAATCAGAGCGGACCCTTGAAACTTTTGGAAGTACGAATAATAATAATACCATTACAATAAGCAAAGAGAATATGAGATCGGACCGACCAGCCATTAAAGTACACCTTGAGATGATGAGATCTTTGAAGAGTCCACCGCAGATGTCAGGTAAAAATCCATAAGATCTCGTCTGAAACGACTGTAAAGTATTCTGAAGTGTCTGAAAGTCTTCAAAAATTCAATATACAAGTTAATATCCCATTCCTCAAATTAGTCGAAAAAAAGATTTATAAAAATCTTAGACTTACTAGTCGAATCATCTGTCTTATAATCATCCAGCAAACCATTGAAAGTATTCATCAGCGTTTCCTCTTTCTCGCATACAGGGGATTCCGACGATATATCTAGCGGCAATGTAGAATCTGTTTTGCCTGACGACATTTCGCTATTTACACTGGGAACATCTTCGTGTTGATTATCTCTGTCAATGATTTCAAGTAATGTGTCCAAGCTTCTAGTTGAAATATTTTCCTTTTCTCTATCATTTATTCGTTGTATTATGGTCGTTAAAGTTGTATAACTCACGGAGTTCCTTTAAGTATTTAATATTTTAGGATTCGTGTATGGTTGGTATGATTGAAAAGCTCACCTTATCTCGTCAAGAGTTCGTTTTCTCAATGCCATAAGCTTTATTCTACTTTGTTTTCCTTGTTTGATTTCATAAACTTCTCTCGACTTTTCTTTTTCAATTCCAAGCAGATAAAGACGAAACCTGATGACAAAAATCTAATGAAGGGGATTTCAATTCGAATAAATAGAAATACATGGATAAGAACACGATCATTCCGATTCACATGATTTTCTGCTTGAAGCACTCATGATTATATTTCGAAATGCCAATATGGTGGTACAACTCTGCTCTAAAATAGTCTACTCCGGCCCGGTATCGAACCGAGAACAAGGAAATATTTTACACTTACTTCATTATTGTCATCCAAATGTAGAGAAACGGACCATGCTGGAGTATCTGCACTATTAAAAATTCTATCCATAAGGTATTAAAGAGGCCATATTTCGAACAGATATATAAACCTGCAAATGTAGCCAAAAAATCAACGGCCAGTCGAATGGATCCTATTACAAGCCATGGGATGAGCAGATAGCTTCTTTCAACCTATTATTGGAACATAACAATTTGTGAACAATGGAACCAAGTAAATATCTCTGGAATTATTAGAGCTATCAAAATGGAATTTATTATTATTATTACTATTTATTAATTAACGGTACATGACCTTTGTATGTAAAATATAACACAAAATAATGAAATCTCAGCAGAAGAACACGAAAAACAGTAGATGTAGAGGTAAAGCAAGTATAAATACATATATATGTGTAATACGAAACAGAAAAACAATATAAAGCACAGATGAAAATTAATCAGAAATATCACAGTCTTACCAGGTACTTCAATTCTCTCCTCAACCTCGAAATAGAATCATGAAATATATCAACTCCAAATGAGTCGACGACATTAGCGTTTCGATTTAATCTCGAAACCGGGGAATGAAAACAATAATTGGTACTTGATTGGGCGAGTCGAAATAAATAAAACCTTCAGATGGGTCGAGGTGGGACATATAAGTTGAATTGGGACAACAAGTCTGGGAAGCACAAAAGAGCTTAGCAATGAATATACAAATCAGCATGAAATCTTCTCGTACTCAAGGAGGATAGTCCAAGGCGTTCCCGCATTCGACTGGCGGAGAAAGTATAAACTGAAAATGTACCTTTTCTAAGAGCAACATACTTTAGAAATCTGTTTTGGACCCTCTCTAGGACGGAAACGTCGACCGATAAGTATGGAGACCACACATGTCCCCTAAAAGACAACGTGCTATCATACACCCAGGTCTTTGTAAACAAATACTCTATCTATAGGCTTACCAACAATACAATAATCGATCGTAATAGTGTGCTCCAGACGGGAAATCGTCATGAACTTACACTTATTGATGTTGATAGCCAGGCAATGGGCAAGACACCACTCCTCGACCGCCTGTAAATCCGATCTCAACCGGTCAACATCGAATATAGACTCTAATGAGGAGAAAAGTTTTAAATCATCCGCAAACAGCAAGAACTTGACAAATCGGATAACATGACTTAAGTCGTTGATAAAAATCAAAAATAATACTGGATCAAGATAATTACCCTGAGGAGCTCCCGAAGTTACCGGTATCGAAAAAGATAATGTTCTACCTATTTTAACGGTTTGGTATCTGCCTGAAATATAAGACATCAACCACCGACAAAGATTATCAAGAAGACCAAACATCCCAAGCTTTTTACCCAGAATTTTATGGGACACACTGTCAAAGCTTGTGATCTTCTAAAGCTTCAAGAACATTCTGAGTGAGAACCCGAAGATTGGTTTCAACCCCTCTACGCCGGAAAAATCCATGCTGCTCAGGAATGATCCCTTCATAAATTCTCGATTTCACTTGCTCATGAATGATAGATTCAAATAATTTGGGGATTACGCTAAGCACAGTAATCGGTCTGTAATTGGAAACGTCCTCTTGGGAACCTGATTTAAAAATAGGCTTGATGAACCCAGTCTTCCAAGTATTCGGGAAAACACCATCATTTAAGGACTTATTGAATAGGATTTGAAGTGGGAGAGCAATGAATTCTTTGCATTTCTTCAAAAACGAAACCGGAAAGTTTAGAAGATGAATACTGCAGTAGATTGTCTATTGGTTTTCATATTTTTTATTTTATTCTTTATTATTATAATATGAATTAGAGAATTATTTGGAAAAGATGATGTTATCCAAATGATGACCGTTGCGTTGCTGGAACTCTCGTAAACGGGATCAAAGATTGGCGATAACACCTTGACACATAGCTAATGATATTGCTGCCATTTCTGACCTGATGTTTTGCTTTAACTGGGTTAGATTCGTCGGATTATTTTGATAAACTTCACTTTTTAGGTATCTCCATGCGAAACAGTCAAGCGGGCTAAGGTCGGGGCTTCTGGGAGGCCAGTTGATGTTACCCTTTAGCGAAATGACCCTATTAGGCTCCACTGAATTATTTGAGGTATGGCAAGTGGCCCCATCTAGGTGAAACTACGTTATTGAATTGAAAAATGTAAGCTCTGCCACTCTGGGACAAAAAAATGTAGCAACATATCGCAATAACGATCACAATTCACATTAATTGCTCGGTCTCGTTGATCTTCATGAAAATAAGGACTAATTATGCCTTTAGCAGAGACAGCGACCCAAACCACGACCTTTGCGCTATGCAAGGGTCGTTCATACTTTCGTATCGGATCCTCCACAGCCCAGTACCGACAATTCTGCATATTAAGATGACCATTCAGGTGAAAATTTGCTTCGTCAGTAAACAGTATGTTGTTAAAGTTGTTAAATCGCTGCAGCATTTTTTCGCAAAATTCAGTCGATAAGCATAGTCTGTATCCTTCAATTCTCGAACCAATTGAATTCAGATGTAAATCTTTCTTTAAAATCGAATGTAAAGAAGATTTTTTGATGTTCAACGCTTGGCTTCGCTTCCGGATGGATAAAGACGGATTTTGACGAACCGACGCCTCAACTTCTTCAATTGTTTCTCCATGGCGAACTGAACGAAGACGAGCAGAGTTTTGAATTTCAACGGTCGCACCTGTATTCTCGAACATCCTGATCCATTTCCTAATGTTATCGTCACTTGGCGCGTGGCGAGTACGATATTCCGCACGAAAGAGACGTTGAGCAGTCATTATTGAATCACCATTAGGTACGCAAGATGCGCGATGCGTCCCCGAGTACTGTTTCATCGTGACTAAAACTCCACAAAAAGGCGGACGCCACGAACCCCTCCCCGTTCGTTTTAGACGCCCTGTTCCGAATATGCCACGAAAACAAATATCCGATACCCTTCTGGACGCCTTGTACGAAAGATTTATCAGAAAAAAATGAGAAAAATTTGAATAAATACGACATAACAATCGACTTCAAAACACAAAATACCATCAGGGCTAATCTAACGAAAGTTAAACCTGATATTGAAAATCGAATAACGAAGAATTGATGGTATGAGATATGATGCCAATGCGGAGATACAAAACGCCCATTGAAAGTAAGAATAAAATTACATCAGAAGCTTTCTCCAGTGCCAAACACCGATAGATTCAAGTTGATCCAATGCTGTAAATGGAAATCATCAGATAATATGGAACTATACATTTATCATATCCAAAGTACAGAAACCTACAAGATCAAGGAATCAGCATTTATGAAAACCACTTTTAATGTCATAAGTGCACCATCAATTGAGTTACCGGGGGTTTGGAAGCCAATTGTTCGAAGTAACTTGTAGCACCATGATTCACCAATTTCAATTAACCGCAGAAATCCGCTTTAAAACTGTCTGTGAGCATTTCATTTGTCATTGGAATGATCTACTTAACGCGGCCAATCGGTCGATATCACATGGTCGATGTTCTCGATCCAGTTTGTTTTTTTCACTGTCGAGAAGCTGCTGAAATAACACGTTTGAAGTGTTTTCGTAGATTTTATATGCGAATTTTTCCTGGCGGAAGAGATTTTCCGCCAAACCCGTCGGGCTATGGAATTTTGTCGTCGACCTATCAAGTACAAAATTCATTGAAGTTGAGAGCTTGTTGCCAACTTGCAGCAGTGGCGTACAGAACGTTTCTTTGACTGAAAAACCACCAGAGAAGATAATTATCGAACGTTTCTTCAACTGAAAAACCACCAGAGAAGATAATTACCGAACGTTTCTTCAACTGAAAAACCACCAGAAGAGATAATTTTCCTGGAATCTCAATATACAAGGATAAACAAGATAAGTTTCAGTGAAGGGGATGGTGATTACCTGTGAAACATACATGACCGAACATCTTGTCAATTCCACTCAATTTTGACTGTACATTTGTAAATAATTGATATTTGTAAAAAGTGGAATAAATGACGACTGTTCTATTTCGAACTTTCATTGATTAGGGTAGAGGCATCAAATCATTTTACCTGCTCTCCAGCTAGCCGGCCAAAATTATTCTATCTATATAATTAAATAAAGTTTCTTAGTTACAAACTAAAAGAAATATTTAAACCATAGAAAAGTATAAATTTGATTCAGTTTTCAGAGTTCAACCAATCTTGATTCTTAATGAACATTTTCAAATTTTCAAATATTTTTCAACCTTCATAAAAGCTTTTTTTTTCCTTGAAAACCACAGAGGATGTCTGTCGAAACATTGGTAGCAAGAACAATAAGAGATGGTATTTAGTGCTGTCATAATAGTTCTCTATGAGTTGCACTATCAAAAATTTCTTGTCAACAACTTGTATGTCTGTTTGTTCCTACTAATCTCTAAAATGGCTGTACTATTTTTCAAAGATTACCAAAATAATGGAGCTTTATGAAGGTTGTAAAACAACCAATATAAGGCCATCATAGCTAGGCTACCTAGTTACATTTATAGATACCCTACAAGGACTTTTAATTGTTGTTGTCGTTCAAATGATATGTTATACTCACAAAAATAGCCGGCCACAGCATAACAACATAGAGAGAAATAGTGAGATGTACGGTAAACGTTCTAAGAATAAGTAGAACCGACAAAAAATATTTGAGATTCATCTGCTTCATAGGTGGAAATTTATATGGATCGAGGGCAATTTTCCATACTCTTCCCATATCTCTGCTGAATGTTATGAATGAAGAATCAATAACAAGACCTGCAATTCCAGCTAAAATCACGCAAATCGTCTCAGCTTGTGTGAAAAAGGATAATTGTGAAGACATTTCAATGATTTCATCTTAATGTGTATTGTTTGAACACCAGAATTTTACAGTTTGTTGAATGTTAATTTTTTATGGGCACAAATGATGATTTTTGATCGGTTGTCAAACAAGAACCATAAAAAAAGTCATTGTAAACATTAAAATTTATATTCATAGAATTGGAGATGATAGAATATAAACATGTTTTTCAAAGAATACCTTTATAAACACAAACCATTATACCAATATACAGTACTTTCATACGAGATTACTCATTCAGCCCATTATTGTTGAATATCATAATCAATGTTTTTTTTTGGGCTGACAGAATTTCAATTTGAAAAAAAAAGACTTGTCAATAAAGATTGAAGCCAAGTATTCTTTTATTCGAAAGATAATTTCATACATTTATGTTTCGAAACTGATTTCCGACATATTTCCACCACGAAAATTCTTGATGAACCACATTCTAGTGAATTTGACCTTATTTAATCAATAATACTAGCTATCATAACATCCACCACTTTGTTTGTGAGGACGTGATCGTCTAGCAAAAGTAGGACTCTATTTTAAGAGTATTAATTCAGATTTGTGATTATTAAGATTAGTGAATAATAGGTGAGAAACAAATATAGTAAATGAAACACAATTGTTAGAACCAAACGATCAATCTAAAGGGTCTAAAAGATGATGGTAATGCTACATGATTACAATATGTCATGAGAATGAATCTCTGGATAAGAGCTCAAGTACAGCATGCAATTGTGGAGGTAATTCTAGGCATTAGGCAATATCCATGGGCTTGTCTATGACTTGGGAGTACAGATGACCAATTGGAGATCAATCGTAGGTGTATATGCCTTCGAACAGGTTGTGTTACTCTGGAATAACATCCTCCTATCCTATGTAATGAACATTAAGTTAGTTATCTTTATCATACATAAGAAATATTATGATTACATAAAATAATAAATCATCATAACAATTATAACAAACAATCCATAAAAATAAAATATGCAATAGTATGACCATGGTATTTACTTGAATGAAATAGAATAAGCAACAATTATAACGAATGATCCCAGGGTTTGTGAGTCATCACTTTTAGTATCCTATGAGCAGGGAATGAGAAAACATAAGTCAAAAGATCCAGCGACCTACCAAAAGAAAAAAAAGGATATTCTACGATTCCTTTAGAGTTCGTATCAATGGAGCGGATTCTGGCCGATATTCATGCACTCTGATCTAGGTTCTAAGAAATCTCATACATTACCTTGGAAGTTACAATACACGTAACCAGTATATGATCGAAGGCAAATGTTTGGTCTCCGCTGCACAGCACGTCGATCTAGGGCTGGTGATAACTGAGGATCTGTCTTGGTCAGCCCATGTGAGCAATATAACCGCCAAATGCCGGAAGATTTTGTACTTGATGCAGAAAGTTGCGGAAATAATCTTCATGGCCACCAATATAAACTTTACCATGAGGTATTCCGCGCTCGAGCGAGACAGTTTTTCCTGCCGAATCGCGTGTTTCCGAAATGGAACTCTCTTCCTGACAGTGTAGTTTGTGCCGATAGTGTAAACTCTATTAAAAACAGATTGGACGCATTAACAATTGTGTGATATTTTTTCCTTGTGGCAATACTCTTTTTTTCACTTAATTTTCAATTTTTGTTTGAGATTTATAGGCAACAGCCTCTTCTCTGCATCCTTTTATAATAATAATAATTAATATACAGTGTGGAAACCACTTATGGAATAAAATTCTTTATGGCATTATTTTAGAAAATTATAAAAAATGCTGAGACACGTCAACTTTTGAATTCAGTTGTGCGTTATGTAAACATAAATTTAAATGTACAGGGTGATTCACGTAAATCTGCTATAGTCGGTGTTCTCTTTTTTTAATGAAACACCCTGTATATTTGTATATTTTTGAAATCCCCTAAATGAACCGATTTCAATAAACTAAATATGTATGGTCAATTATGAATTGTACAGGGTGAAATTTTTATTTTTACAATTATTAAACACATACATAAAATAGCTGATGTATTTGATTTTAACACATTAAAATAAATGCTCAAAATGTTCTCCACCTAGTTGTTGGCAATAGCACAGTCTCCTATAGAACTCCTCCTAAACTTTGTTCAAAGTTTGTGGTGAAATATTCCGTATTTCTGTAGTTATCCTGTCTTTGAGGTCTACAATGCTAGTTGGTTGTGTTGTATATGAGATAACCCCATAGAAAAAAATCCAGCGGCGTAAGGTCTGGCGATCTAGCTGGCCACTCAATAGTACCTCTTCGTCCAATCCATTTATTGGGGAAGATTTCCTCTAAGTTCTTACCATTAAAGCATAATGGGGTGTTGCCCCGTCTTGCTAGAACCAAACACTTTCATTCGGTAAGCTAGGATCTATTGCGTTGGGATATAAGTTTGCCAAAGCAGGAATAACTTCATTTGTAAGCATATTTAAATATTTTTCAGCTGTCAAATTTCCATCTGTAAATATAGAACCAATAATATGGTCGCCTATGATACCGGCCCAAACGTTCACCTTTTTAGGGTACTGAGTATGTGTTTCACGCATCCAATTAGGATTATCTGCTGACCAATATCTACAGTTCTGTCGGTTTACCTCCCCATTCATTGTGAAAGTTCATTCGTCAGAAAAAAGAATGGTACCAAGAGCTATCTCATTTCTGTTCAGCTTATTCATCAATCTTTCGCAGAAATCCATTCTACGATCTGGATCGTCTTCTGTTAACTCCTGCACAAAAGTCAATTTGTAGGGATGAAGTTTTTCTTTATGAAGACACCTAGAACAGTTGTATGACTAACATTATTTTCACGGGCAATTTGACGTGTACTTGAAGTTGGATTCTCTTCGACAAAATATTCACTGTCACATCATTTTCAACGAAGTTTGGTTTTCCTTTTAATGGTTTGACATGTCCAAGTTCTCTGAATTGTGCATGAATTTTAGACACTGTGCTTTGTGAAATATTAGGCAATTCGGGATACCTCTGATTAAATAAGTTTGCCCCCGATCATCATTAAAATCTCAATTCGGTGAGTCTCAGTTAAATATTTCATTGTTATTTCGACAAGGAAAAAGTTTTTAACAAAGATTTTACTTTTTCATTATAAACTGTCAACACATCAACAACCGACAGAATATTAAAACAATCCACATTTTTTACCGATTTTGTCTAATTGTTGGCGTTTCTATGCACTTTTCAGGTATTTATGATAAAATTCATTGGCGTACCAGGCTTTATTTAATTCAGAAGGTTTTCCAAATACGTCTAATAATTAGTTTAGATTTTTGATAAATCCGTATTTAGCTAATTTAAAAAAGTACCAATATTTCAAGTGAAATAAATTATTAGTTTTAAAAATTCACCCTGTATAATTCATAATTGACCATACATTATTTAGTTTGTTGAAATCGGTTCATTAAGAGGATTTCAAAAATATACAAATATACAGGGTGTTTCATTAAAAAAAGAGAACACCGACTATAGCACACTTACGTGTATCACCCTGTACATTTAAATTTATGTTTACATAACGCACAACTGAATTTAAAAGTTGACGTGTCTCAGCATTTTCTATAATTTTCTAAAATAATGTCATAAAGAATTTTATTCCATAAGTGGTTTCCACACTGTATAAAGGGTATATGATTCTAAGACCAAGTAATAACAAACATGTAGTACAAACATCAACCAGTTCAAAATGAAGAACAGAAAACATATGCAGGATTGGGATAAAGTTTGGCACCAAATTAATATCTTTTAAACGAAACTGGCGATATTTTTGAAATTTGGCAGCTGAGTGTATCTGAATGCATCTGATGAGCATATTTTCATTTAACCAGAAATGACAATTTTTTTATTTAAATGGGACATCCTGTATATTCCTGCAGATTCTAAAAGTGTACCTTGTTTCGGATCTGCCCATATCGGGTTCCATGTAAAAATTCTCTGTAAAAAAAAAGAAATTCAGTCTTTTTGCACATTTGAGAAAAAATTCAAATAAATAAATCGTTGTTATTTGTATCAATACTGAGAAATAAAACGAAATACTTCGTAGTAGTACTGCGGCATTGTTTAGTCACGGTAAAATAAAAAACGACCTGAACATGGCGCGGCGACTACGGAGCCAGTACTTACGAATTTACGATACAGTTCATGCACCATTTATCTGGTGGAAACTTGCTTATTTGGAAAGCGCTGGCGAAATTCTTAGAAAATTTCAGCATAATCTCCGTCAAGTTTTAGGTAAGATGTGAGCAAATAATCGCAGCCATGGCAACGAACGCACTGTAAACGTACACAACAACACTACTACTCAACTCGTTACGTTTCAGCTGCCTCCTTCCGCCCTAGGTACGATACTGGCCGAGAATACACGCATGCGTGAATACCAGACAGTGTAAACTGACTTTTGCCGTAATATGTATTTAAATGAATTTGAGATGAAATATTCAGTATTTTTGAAATTTGGTAGATATGAGTTCGTACCGTAGTCAGTATTTGTCCTCGTCTATTATGAAACGATAACGAACAAGTTCTAACTCAATATATGCTATGATCTATTTGATGTAAAAAAACTTTCAATTCTTAAGAATATCTTCTTAATTTTCATCGACCTATACAGAAATTGAACATTTTTAATCGTTCAATAGTATAAGTTCCAAAGATGATCATGATTTCGATAAGGATAAAACTGTGAAATGTGGAATTATTCTGTTTCAATGATTTCTTTTCGATCAGGGTCGGATCCTGGAGAAAAAGCGACGTTCTCAATTTTATTCGAAATTTCAAATCATTCAACATCGAAAATAAATGAAGAATAATCAATTATTCTGAAATGTTCATGCATACAGAAAATATAGAATTATTATTTGAGCATTAACCATCATCTATTATTGTTCTTGGAACAATTCAACCGATATCTTCTGTCATTTTCCAGGTGAAATTAGCGAAAGTTATCAACTTGAATTAATTCAGTAGTCAGACTCATCCTGTTTATATATATATATATATATCGTATCACGTTTAAAATGACTATTACATTGAGGTAATGAACAAATACTGGTTTTATCACCTACTTTTTTTCATAATGGGTTCGAAAGTTCAAGAAAGTAATTTATCGCATCATTTATTATCTGATCAGGAGTATTTACTCGTACAAAATTTGGTCTATAGAATCTATTCACATATACAGGTTAGTTCAATAAAAACTGTGATTAGCTCATTGCAGCACCATGGGTTTATCCATAGAGTATGGAATTAACAGGAGTGAGCATATAAGGCTGTTCCTTTGTCAATCTAGCGAACAGAACTGCTCTCGATTCTATGCAATGAATTTCGAATGACTCATCGATTTGAAAGTTTCAGCCAACTTTCCGTCAAAATCTCTGACAAGAGTGTCATGTCTTATGATTAGCGTTGACAAAAGTCCGAACATTATAATAGCTGAAGAAATTTCTACCAAAAATATGTATATTAGGGAGGGAAAGCCATAGCAGTCTGATTTTTTTCATTGACTTAAATTTTACTATCAAAACACGAATATAGTAGTATTTAATTACTAACTGTTTCGTTTTATTCTACTGGAACCAATATATGAATGAAACAAAATGTATATTTTCAAATAAAAATGGTAATTTAGGTATACCAAAAAAGCACTCAAAAATGAACCTGAGCACATAAAATTATAATTCACAACTCGCATCAACATTACTTCAATCGGAGCAACGAACAAGAACTCGAAGCATCGTGTGGAAGATTCAAATATTATGTCATAATATCTTAGAAATTGAAAAATAGGTAGATTTCCATAAATTTTCGGTAAATCGGTAGAAATAGCGATAAATCGGTAGCATCGGCAACACTATAGATGAGTCTATATTCAAAACGGATTATACAATTTGAATTAGTCTATGCGTATGAGCCTTTCCGATTCTCGTTTTTAGACGTTATGCTCCCTCCTCTTATTCTATACTATATGGGTTCACAACCGTCTCTTATTTTATCTGATTTATACAAGGTATCGGGCATTTGTGAGTTCAATAAAAAAAGTTTGGCAATAACACGTTGACACATAGCTATTGATAATACTGCCATTTCTGACCTGATGTTTTGCGTCAACTAGGTTAGATTCATCGGATTATTTTGATTAACTCTACTTTTAAGGTATCCCCATGCAAAATAGTCAAGCGGGCTAAGGTTCGGGCATCTGGGAGGCCAGTTGATGTTACCCCTCGCGAAATGAGTGTATTTGGGAATAATTCGTTAACAACTTCCATTGAATCATTTGAGGTATGGCGAGTGGCCTCATCATGCTGCAACCACGTTTTTGGTTGAAAACTGCAAACTCCTACAACTCTGGAACCAAAAAATTTCGCAACATATCGCCATAACGGTCACTATTCACATTAATTGCTCGGCCTCGTTGATTTTCATGAAAATAAGGACCAATTATGCCTTTAGCAGACATAGCGGCCCAAACCACGACCTTTGGGCTATGCAAGGGTCATTCAAGCTTTCGTCTCGGATTCTCCACTGCCCAGTACCGACAATTCTGCTTATTAACATGACCATTCAGGTGGAAATTTGCTTCGTCACTAAACAATTATGTTGTTAAAGTTGTTTAATCGCTGCAGAAGTTCGTTCGTGAAATTCAGTCGATTAGCATAGTCCGCATGCTTCAATTCTTGAACCAATTGAATTTTATAGTCTTTTAGATATAAGTCTTTCTTTACTTCTTTACAATCGAATGTAAAGACGATATTTTGATGTTCAACCCTTGGCGGATTTTGACAATCCGACGCCTGAACTTCTTCAATTGTTTGTTTCTTCATCGCGAACTGAAACAGGACGACCAGAGCTTTTAATTCAGCTGTCGCACCTGTATTCTGATTTATTTCCTAATGATATCGTTACATGGCGAGTGGTGTGTACGATATTCCGCACGATAGAGACGTTGAGCAGTCACTATTGAATCAACGCTCGTACGCAAAATGCTTGATGTGTCCCAGAGTACTGTTCCATCGTGACTAAAACTCCACAAAATGGCAGATACCAAGAACCCCTCCTGCTCTTTTTAGACGCATCTTTCCGTAAATGGCGGGAAAGCACATACTTGATACCCATTCTGGACACCTTAATATGGTGAATTTCAAGAAAAAATCTCCCGACCAATACTCGTATTTACAAAAACCCAAATCATGGAAGAGATATGTAGATGATACTTTCTTCATTTGGCAACATGGAATAAATAGTAGAGATGGATTCCTTCATGATTAGTGTTTGTTTTGGGAGTCTTTGCAGAGGCATTCTCTGTACATGTCCATACCATATCAATTGTTTATTTCGGATGTCGTCTATAATTGTGTCTGTGACACCCATGATCTCCCTAACGCGTTCATTGGTTATACTTTCTGTTCTGGAGATTCCGGCTGATCGCCTCCAAAAGTCCATTTCTGTCGCTTTCAAGGTTTACTCGGTTCTTTCTTTAATTGGCCATACTTCTGAGCCATATGTTAGTATGCTCTTAACAATTGTGTGGTATATTCTTTTTTGGGTCTCTTTTGATATGCTTTTGTCCCAAAGTATTTCGTTTAGAAAGGTTATTGCTTTCCTACCCTGTCGATTTCTGTTTCTAATTTCTTTTTCCAATGTTCCGTCTTGTGTAATTGTGACACCTAGATATTTGTAGGCGTCTGTTTTTCTGATTATTGTATTTTCCAGTTGCATGTCTCTTTGATTCCCTCCTATACACATGTATTCGCTCTTTTCAATGTTGATTTCCATTCCCCAGAGTTTATATTCATCTAACAGCTTTGTCGTCATGTAATTTAGGTCTTCATAATCTTGGGCTCTGATAACTTGATCGTCCGCAAAAGATGATGTGTTATTATGTATTATTTGGTTAAGAGGTATGCCCATATTTTCACATTTCCTTTTCCACTGCTTCATTACATTTTCCAGGTATATTTTGAACAGAGTAGGAGATATACAATACCCTTTTTCCAATCCTTTAGTTGCTTATTTTCCCGGCGATAGTGTGTTTCTCGTTTTAACTTTTATTATTTTTTTATCATATAGGGTTCTGACTGCTTCTTAATTTTTGAGAGGATCTAAGGTCAAGTTATAAGAGAAACACATTCAACAAAAAGGCCGACGTTTCGATTTATTTAAAATCTTTATCAAGGCACTGGAAAAAACGATACATTTTAAAAATACAGTAACAAATTTCAAAAAGATTAAAACGACCAAACATATAAGAAACAAATATAAAGAATACAAATATCATACAAGACAGTAAGTTACTCACATTGTAGGGTGGCTTCTCTTGTTATTAAAGAAAAAATATCGTTAGATATTTTGTAAATTAATTGAATGGATGAAACGTAGTATGTCATGATACAGCTCGCTATACACTGGTTAAGAACAAATGTTAAAATTTAAAATTTATCAACATGCAAATAAAAAGATGCAGAGGATGAGTCATGAGTAATATGTGGGTATGAAAACAATAAAAGTCTGTAATAATGAAATCATTTGATTTATATTATATGTAGATTCCTAATTTTATTAATAATGTTGAAATAGGAAGTATTGAGGTTCTCGATGTCCGTTCGTTTATTAATAGAATTGTCATCCTTTCTAATTGCCAACATTTCCCCAAATAATCTTTTTTTAATATTATCTTGTTGTCCAAGTATGCTAACTTTTTCAAAATCAAAAGAGTGAAGCTCTTTGAAGGAGTGTTCTGCCAGAGCGGTGTTCTTTTCTTTTACCTTGGCTGGGTTATGAATATTGACTGTATGATTTGTTACTGTATTTTTAAAATGTATCGTTTTTTCCAGTGCCTTAAATAAATAGAAACGTCGGCCTTTTTGTTGAATATGTTTCTCTTATAACTTGGCCTTAGATCCTCTCAAAAATTAAGAATATCATCATACAGTTAGGTCGTTAAACCCAATTAATTATCGAGAATGTCTGAGGAAATGGAATGTGAGTGCTGTGCAGTCAGGTTTAAAATTGATCACATCTACTTCACAATTATAAGTGTTTACAGACCACCTTCAGGTAACTTTGAAATATTTCTTGAAAAAATGACCTTAGTTCTGCAACACTGTGAAAAGCAAAATAACCTTGCATACCTATGTGGAGACTTGACTACTTAACTGTAAACGTCAGATCAAAGCAACTATTGGATAATCTTTTAATTTGTTTCAATCTGAAAATTACATCTAATTGCCCTACTCGCATAATTACTGACAGATCTGGTAGAACAACGTCTCAAATTGTGATCTAGATTATCGTAAAACAAATGTCTTTGCTCCTCATTTTGAGGATCATTTGGCTTTCATGCTGGATTATTATTTCGATCAAACTGGGTCTGTGCCTGTGGAAAGCTCGAAAAAATGTTATGTAGAAATATGTCAGAAATTTATAGAATATACAAAGCAAAATATAAGTTACTCATTGAATCCTCAAAATTGGCATTTCATCAAGACCTCTTAGAATGTTCTGATAATAAGATCAAAACAGTTTGGAAAATTGTAAATCGTGAAACTGAAAGGAGCTCTAATAAAAACAGCAAAATTATTCTGAACACAGATGGTGTTTGTTGTTCTGAACCCATTTTAGTGGCAAATGAATTTGCTCGTTACTTTTCATCTGTGGCTAAAAGAACACTAGAGCAAGCATATGGTAATAATGAAGTTGGTATGTGTACAGCCGGCCCTTTACATTATAAAACCTTTTTTTCTCCACCCAGTAGATGGTAGTGAAGTTAAAGGTGTGATTAATGCCTTAAAGAATAAGAAAAGTACTGGTGTAGACTTTACATCTGCCAAAATATTGAAATTAATTTCTGAGCATATAGTAGATCATTTTGCCCATCTTATAAATGATTCAGTCTGTTCTGGTATTTTTCCGAATGTACTTAAGAATGCCACTGTTTTACCTGTTCTCAAGAAGAATGATCCTACGAATGTTTCCAACTATCGACCTATTTCGTTGTTGAGCGTATTCTCTAAAATTTTCGAGAGAATAGTTATGGATAGGATGATGAAATTTCTGAACACTTTCAACTTAATTACTGACAGTCCATACGGTTTTAGAGCAGGACGATCAACTGAGTCTGCTGTTCTGGATTTTGTACACACGATTAAGTTTTCGATGGATGGGGGATTGAATGTTGCGGGATTATTTTTTGATCTTACACGTGCATTCGATACAATTTCACCTCATTTTTTATTGGGTTAAACATTATGTGTCAGACAGACGATTGCATGTGAGAGTTATGGGAGTTTTCTCTGACGAATGTGTTGTGGATCTCGGTGTTCCTCAGGGATCAGTTTTAGGTCCTCTTCTATTCATTTTCTTTATAAATGACCTCCCACACCATATAAAAACTAAAATTATTATATTTGAAGATGACACCTCGTTTATTGTAACAGCTGAGAATCTGGATGAACTCACAGAATTATGTCAAACACTTTTGGTGTCTTTCGCCAATTGGTGTAAGCGGAATGCACTTGTTCTGAATTTAGATAAGACAAAGGTAGTAAAATTTAGTCTACAAAGTTTCTGGGTATTTATATTGATGAGTGTCTGAGATGGTCCGAGCAGATATCACATGTCAGCAGGAAGCTTAATTCTTCATATTATGCAATTCGTCGTATTAGGGATTCTCTTCCTCTCGCTGCTGTCCTGAATGTTTACTACAGCTTAGTTTTCAGCCACATGGCATATAATGTTCTGATCTGGGGTTGCTCTGGGGATCTTATGACGGTATTAGTAGCACAGAAACGCATCATTCGAATGATATTCCGTCTCAGTCCACATCTTGTAAGACTGTATTTGTAAAACAGGAGATTTTAACAGCTCCTTGTATATATTTATACAAATGTCTCTTATTCATTATAAAAAACTTTTATTGTACCTAAACAGAGAACAATGAAATATGAGACATCAGCTAAATATAAGAGTATTATTTTGTATAATCATCTTCCCGATTCAATTAAATCACTGAAGTTGTCTGCTTTTGGTAAGAAAATAAAATCTTTACTTTTAAGTAAATGTTATTATAGTATGAATATCTTAATGATGAATGCATTCAATGATTTGTAATTTCAATTCCTCTCTATGTTATGTATATTTTGACTTGTCCTATACACTGTATTGTGTCTGAATGGATTAATAAAAACTATTCTATTCTATTATAAGCTTTTTTCAGGTCTACGAATAATAAATAACTTCACTGAAACACTCAGCTCTAATGACCATCAAAAAAAGATATTGGAGAAATCAAAACAATCAACACAAAATCAGTTTAAACCCCATAATGATACAGCACAAGAAGATATGGAAAAACCCATGAAAAGCGTCATTCCCCATGTAAGAGATTCATCAGAAAAAAAAAAATGGAAATAAATACAATATACCATCAGTGCTAATATGATTAAAGTTAAACCCAATAATGAAAATCATAGAATGAAGAATTGAAAAACAATGAAAATTGGATAATTTTCAAATATTCTCAGCTTATTTAGAAGTTAATTATTTTGTCGTGAAAACGACACAAAGTCTGCCGAAACGTTTGTAGCAAGAACGAAAAGAGATGATGGTTATTGTCCAAATAATAATTCTACACGAGTTCCATCATAGAAAAAATAATTTATATCTTGTCGGATCCTCGAGTCGAATCAATTAATCAATATTTCATCATCCACATTCGATATAATTATAGAGATTACTACTCCGGTTATCTTATTATGGAATTTTAGTTGTTGCGTTCATTCTTGTGTATCAATCACGGACATTTCAGTAGTAAAATTATTTACTCTGCTCATAAAATTCGTCCTGGAAGTGCAACTAATATTCAAGAACTCGCAACTTAATAACTATTTGTCAAGGTATCATCGGGCGATCTGTTGTGAAATTTTCTCTCATTGTGTGTTAAGTAGTCGCTATGATAGTGACAACGATATACTTGGTGTTCTTTGGAACATTGATGTTCTATTTAGTGAAATGGAGCTATAAACATTTCAGACAAATCAAAATGATTAATCGTTTCCCGAAACCAAGTGATGGAAATTTTCTATTGGGAAATATGCAGTACTTAATGCAGAATGACGGTAATCAGTACAATTTTCAGTATTATTTCTAGTTTGAAAAAAAAATAATCGGAAAAATATGTTTGAGATTATCATTGCTGAGAATTATGAGTAATTGTTGTTTTGTGACAAATTGCATAAACATCAAATGCATTCAGTAAATCTACTGATGGTACTGATCAGTGGCGGCTCATGAGATTTCAATCAGAGGAGGCCCGAGGCCACGCAAAAAATATAAGTATACCACTAGTGTCTCTACTTAGCCAGTGAGATGCATATTTAAATGCGAGTAAAAATATTCAGTACTATTATGAAATAAAATTGGTATACAGTAAGAAAAAATAATGTGGAACATTTGTTGGAAGCTTGTGCATATGTATGTCACTGTTGCCCAGCAAGAACCAACGTGGAGGTGTAGAGTACTCTTGCTATAGGATTGGAAGATTGGGATGATCTGTTAAAAGGATTGGGCAACAGAAAGTTACAATTGAAGAGAAGAAAATAAATTCTCATGAAAATTTCAAAATCTAACATACATATAACTCTTCATAAAAATAAAATAAAATGGAAAAATTTCAAAAAAACTTATAAATACTTTCTTGTTCTCAACCTTTTCATATTGCTGAATAAAGTTGTGAAAAATAAATCTTGCATTAAAATGTCATAAGTAAAAAAATTAAAATTCTTTCAGAATCAACAAAAATAAAGATATTTTCTCATAAGTTATTCTGTAAATAAAAACAAAATTGTTACTGAATATAAAAGGTTAAATTTCCAAGCGTAGAATTCAAACTACAGCTGATTTCGATCTCGATCGGCGATAGCCGAGGTTCATTCGGGTCATCGGAGCTGGGCTTCCGGCGCGTGGTTTATGGGCTGTATTTTGAGTGGTCGATGCATCATTCATTTGAAGAAGTTTAAAATTTTACATTCTAATGAATCTGGACTTGTGGAGCTAGGCCTCCGCGCCCTTTGTGCAGCGGTTAATTCGCTACGCTGTACTGTGTTTTGCGGAGAATGTATGAATATGAATGTATTTATATTTATAGATAAAATCATAGAAAGCAGATACAGAAATGTGATTATTCTCTACTTGAACTTGAATTTAAAATTGAATATAATGCAGTAAAATTAGGGGAGGCCTGGCCTCCTCTGCCTCCTCTAAGCGGCCGCCACTGGTACTGATGTGCAACAGTCCAGTAGGAAACAGTTTCACAGCGGCTACTCGGCAGTTGATATCGCTGCGAATTGTTTACGGAACGTCAGTCATTTGTTTTTAGCTATCTTTTCTTCGAACCGAGTACTTAAAGACTTGTACAAATGTCTATAATTCTCGAATAATAATAATATGAGTGTTTAGGAAACTGTTGAGTTATATTAATGATATCTGTGTCCAATTTATCAATCTAAAAATTTAATTTCGATTTAACCATATATCAAAATATAAACTGATGAAACGTAAATATCCCTTTTGTATCCTCTTTAGTGGTTTTTGTATTTAACTGTACTATGTCTTCATCGGTGTTAAAATGTGACAATCGGTAATATTTTCATGTCATGTCATGTCCTTTGTATTGTCTAAGGTTTGATGATTTATTAAAAGAAATAACTGCAGTATGAAATCACCCATATACTCAATTTTTTTTTATAATAAGAGTATCATTCTATGAATCTCAAGTCGGCCACCCTTAGCCATATTTGGTGCTTGTTCTAGTAGAACAGTGTTTTGTCCAAATGTCACGCATGGAGCAGAGACCAATCAAAAATTAAAATTATACCTGTGATAACCTCAGCCATCACTTGGATCTGTCACGCATGGAGCAGAGACCAATCAAAAATTAAAATTGTATCTGTGATAACCTCAGCCATCACTTGGCTCTGTACGCATGGAGCAGAGACCAATCAAAATTAAAATTATACCTGTGATAACCTCAGCCATCACTTGGCTCTGTCACGCATGGAGCAGAGACCAATCAAAAATTAAAATTGTATCTGTGATAACCTCAGCCATCACTTGGCTCTGTACGCATGGAGCAGAGACCAATCAAAAATTAAAATTATACCTGTGATAACCTCAGCCATCACTTGGCTCTGTCACGCATGGAGCAGAGACCAATCAAAAATTAAAATTGTATCTGTGATAACCTCAGCCATCACTTGGCTCTGTACGCATGGAGCAGAGACCAATCAAAAATTAAAATTATACCTGTGATAACCTCAGCCATCACTTGGCTCTGTACGCATGGAGCAGAGACCAATCAAAAATTGAAATTGTACCTGTGATAACCTCAGCCATCACTCGTCTCTGTCACGCATGGAGCAGAGACTAATAAAAAATTTAAATTTTACCTGTGATGACCACAGCCACCACTTGGCTCTGTCACGCATGGAGCAGAGACCAATCAAAAATTGAAATTGTACCTGTGATGACCTCAGCCATCACATGGCTCTGTCACGCATGGAGCAGAGACCAATCAAAATGAAATAACAGCAACGCTGTTAGTTCACTAACCTTCATTTTCCGCAAATTCTTCTGACTCAAGAAAATTTAATACTTCATTCATGTCAACGTTCAAAGCCCATTGCACAGGCCATCGTCTGAGCTGTTCTTTGGCAGCTTTGGTTATGATATTTGTGCCAACCTTCTTAATTTCATAGCGTCCATTATTCAGGCAATTCACCACCTCGTATGGACCAAGAAACTCATAATCGCTCTTACTGATATGCATCTGAGAATCACGATGCATCAGCACGAAGTCACCTGGCGAGTACTGAACTTTATCTCTTCTCCTCTTGTTAACATTATCGAGATTGCAAGTTGAAGGTAGTCTTTCTGCCACCCTTTGTCTATCTAAATTTCTGTTTCGTATTGGAGTGAGATCTTTTGACACATTTTTCAATAACGCCTGTATCAATGGTGTCGATCCTTGGCTTCCCAAGAGCAATTGTAGTGGGGTCGAACTGGTCGATTTCTGCACAGTTGTGTTGAGAACAAGCTGGATTTTCCATAAACCACTCGGCCATTCTGCTTTTACTTGAGTTTCAATCCTCAATAAGTTACGAACGGTTCTCATATAGCGTTCGACCTGTCCATTTCCTCTATGTATGTCAGGTGTAACAAAGTGATGTTCAATACCCCATTGCTCCAGATACTTCGGAAATGTTGTGTTTTTGAACGACGTAGTAGCATCCATTATAATTTGTTTAGGAGTTCCAAACAATGCTAACATATTCTCTAATTTCCGGTTGAGTTCGCAATAGTCAACACACATCCTGAATGATTTATCCTTTTTTCTGACCAATATTACAGGACTTGCAAACGGTGATTCACTAGGTCGTATAATGCTGTTCGCCATCAAATCTTCTGTGATTTCACGAATAGCTTCTCTTTCGGTAGTAGGTAAACGGTAAGGATTTCGGACGACCACGGCGTCCTTTGTTAACCGTATTTGAAGGCTTACATTTTTGACCGCACCTACTTTATTTCCAGTTGTTATCATGCCACTAAAATCTCGAAGAAGTATCTGAAGATCATTTCGATAATCTGCAGGTACATCGACCTCAGTGATTTCGGAACTGAAACCTTCAGCAACCCGGTTGATTCCAGGCAGTTGACGGCGCATGATGCGTGATCCTTCATGATCAGTTATGGTTACAAGGCTCTGGTCTTCATAAATATTACGCCCAATCAAAACATCGTAATCAAAATTCTTGTCGGAAATGAAAGCATAGGTAATCGGAATGTCCACATTAGTTACGTTTGTGGAACCAACAAATTTTTTTGTTGCTTCAATAGTAACATTGCTAAGCCCTTTCAAAAGAATGTTACATGAGGTTACCTTATTTTCAAATAAATGCAAAAATCTGTCGGAAATGAGGGATAAGTCAGCACCGGTATCAATTAGTGCCCAGAATTGATGGCCATCGATGAAAATCTTTGTTAAACCGATAGGTTTTCCTGTTGAACACAGATTAATATTTCGTCGTTCTTCAATAGCCGATTTTGTAAAACAATTTGAAACATTGTGACCTTTTCTAGCACAAAAACTACAGCTCTCGGTATTTCGAGATGTACTGGGAACATCGTGTTCACTGACATGCAAGTTCTTGTTTTCTAACTGGGGTTTGGTGTTTTTAGCACAATTAGCTCGAACATGTCCCATTAAATCACATTGGAAACACTTCTTAGAAATGTTTGCATTACTCATTGATTTCTTGTCGGAAAAAGGAAATTTCCGCTTGAGAGAAATGTCTTGTCCAATCATTCGTTGCTGACCATCGCTAAATCGTGGAGTTTTGACAAACGATGATAAGAAAACTAATAAATCGGAAATAGTGCGACAGTTAGCATTCATTGCAGCGTTACGTATCTCTAACTCAGAAATTCCATGAACAATCAATTCTACCCGATCGGCTTCACACCAGTTTGCTCGTAAATTGTTCAACAACGCTGACTTCTCATGCACATAGGATTCATAAGTGTTTACGCAAGCACTTGAAAATTTTGTCGCCTCTTCTAACATGCGACCAAGATTTCTCTTCGGAGGGAATGCCTCAATGAAATCGATACGGAAAGTAGCCCAATCTCTCTTATCTGGATTCCAACGTTCAAACCATTTTTTTGCTTCGTTTAATAAAAAACGACCAATCCTTGCTAAGGTTTGAATATCAGACAATCCTACTTCATGCTTAATAGTCTCAACATAACTCACCCATTTATGTGATTCATTAATTTCGGGTTTTATAATTTTCGTATATGGGCACGAAAATGGCCTCAATCGATTGGGTTGGACTTCCTTATGGAGAATACAGGTTGTGGTTATGCGTCCGGCCGGCCGTATAGTCCCTATCTTGCGAAAGAGATGTGCTAGAGTTTTCATATTTTCAGAATAAGTTAAGTGTCCAAATATCTCGATTGAGTTCGTTATTAGGTCAATTCCTTCCAATGGTTCAGGAGTTATGAGCATCTGAAATTTGGTTTCCTCTACCAGGTATACCGGTATGAAATGAACGTCAAGATACAAACGTCTCGATAAGGAACATTTGCTGTGAACGAGCCTTTATGTTTTTTTTGTTTGTTTGCTATGAATTCTGTGAAACATATTAAGTATACATCAAGTCATTGTATAGACAACATCATATTTTTTCATCGTGTTAAAAATGTCGAATTTTGTACCAGAAAGTGATGATTTGCGGAAAGCCTTTATTTGTTTTCATTTGGAGAAAAGCGTTGCAAAGTCGCATCGAATGCTTGTCGAAGCATATAGTGCTCATGCTCATCAGAAGCATTACGCAGAAGATGGTTTCAACGGTTCAGAAATAATGATTTTTGAAATGAAGAACTTGGAATACCACCAAAAAGTTTGAAGATGCCGAAGTGCAAACGATATTGGATGGAGATGACACTTTGAATCAAAAGCAAATGGCAGAAAGGTTGAATGTTGCACAACGAACAATTTCTGACCGTTTGAAAGCTATGGGAAAGATACAAAAGTGTGGAAAATGGGTGCCACATGAATTGAATGAAAGACAGATGGAAAACCGAAAAAACACTTTTGAAATTTTATTATTATTATTTATTTTCTTTTGAACTTTTGGCTCACAATATTTAGCTAGCAAACAATAAAGCATTTAGATCAGGGGTTAGTGCGGGGTGTCATACAATTCGGCGTATCACATAAAAGCCTAGGAAAAAACCCCAGTAAAAAAACCCTGGCTCCCTGCCTAAGTGTGAAAGAACAAAAATAAGCTGAAATATATTTTAGGGACTTTTTTCTTCAAGAGTGGTCTTCTATTGATGGAGACAGAGACTTCTTCAAGTTGGCCACATCGAATCTGGAAATAAAAAGACAAAAGCAGAAAAAAGAACTGAATAACAAGAATACAAAATTTGAAAGAGATAAAGAAAACACCCTCAAATTCGCCTTTTTGGATTGAAAAATTTTCAATAATAATAATAATCAATGAATACATAACCTTTCATGGTTCCTCTTTTACTAAGATTTTTTTTTAGTATCCGTATGTGTCTCTTGAAGGAGAATAATCTCAGTACCACATAGTCCTTTGCTAGTTTAGAAATATAATCACTCTTGTCCTTAGAAATACCCTCTATATTCAAATCTATTTCACAAAATTTGTCGCCAATCTGCAAGGAGCATTCTTCGAATCGGGTCTTGCGGTCCAAGTGATGATTTTTCAGATCTTCTGATGTTTGAAGTCTGCTATGGAACCCATTCAAAGGGAAATCATCATCCATAGTTGGGGAAGGTTGTGATATAACACACAAAAAATAGCAGAGGAAAAATTATCAACTGACATTTATTATGACATTATGACATTGATAATATGAAATTTTATTAAAAGACACGAAAGAAAATCGGTTTTGCATCGGATTGTCACTGGCGATAAAAAATGGATTTATTTTATGGATCCTAAACGGAAAAAATCATGGGTCAACCGGGACAACCATCAACATCGATTGCAAAACCAGATCGATTCGGCAAGAAGTCAGTGCTGTGTGTTTAGTGGGACCACAAAGGTGTAGTGCAGTGACGGCTCGTGCCCTTTAGGAGTGGGTCGGCCAGACCAAGCATATATATATGTATATATATAATTTAGAAGCAATTTTTTTGGGATTAGAGCACTGGATTGAAATTAGGATTTCATCTTTTTTTTATTAATACTTTACTACATATGTTTCGGCGTACATTGAGCCTTTTTCAAGTTTACATGTTACAAATACAGTGACAATCATATCTAAAATGTATAACTGTCCAACAATTCATCTTAAAACTTAGTAAAATTAAAATCATATTCATCATGTTGTGAACGCTGTCAATTAGAATTATTCTAATAATGGAAAACCTGTTGTCTACTAAAAAACTAATCAAATCACCGCAATTTGATGCTACCTCTCTTACACTTGCCATCTGGATCACTCGCATTCAACTTGTAATCGAAAGAAAGGAAACTCGTACAACCCTAAGCCCTACACACTTACATCTAATCCAAACTACTGACCTAGTGAACTGAACTCTGATAATCAAAGTGTAAACACACGCAATGCAATTCACATATACCCCCTCCCCAAGGGTATCTTGGCCGACCTAGTCTTTGAAAAATAAACAAGTCGTAGGTTGCTGTTTTGCTATTTACAGTTACTAAGAACGAATTTTTATGGTCAGAAAATCACAAAATTTATTCCATACAGTACGAATACACTTTTTTCTGAAATTGAAATAATATTGCTTATGATAATAGTCATTTGAGATTTGAGGGTGAAAATTTCAATTATTAACAGGATACGTGACAAAATTTTGAATACATAATGATTTCTCTTTCTATCTCAAATTTAGGATAAACATATGAAGATGTCGGATATTAAATTAAAATTTTTAATTTGATATTTGCAATAAACATCGATAATAATAAACAATTTCACCCGCCTGCCGTTTCACATAGGGACGGCCGACGGCCAAGTGTTCTCGACCGACCTTGTAAGTGTCACAGTCGAGGTATTGTAGAGTTCCATAATAGGAACTTCGAGCGACGTATGTGTTAGATGAAATCATGAACTGAAAGCTGTGGCTCGGCTGGCTGAGCTGCGTTATTACGTATAAGGACAGATGCAGGAACTTGGAATAAAAATTATTTGAGGTGTTTGACCGAAATAATGTGTACTTCGATGTGTTGAGTGGAAATATGAGATATATAGAGGGCAGAGGAAAAGATACTAAGGGAATTTCTCGAGATTTAAATATTGCTATTAATTTTTCAAATAAGTTTCGATTAAAAAAATATTTATTTTCACCTACCCTGACGAGCCGTCGCTGGTGTAGTGTACCATGAGCTCCTAAAACCTGGTGAAACCGTTAATACTGATCGCTACTGATAATAAATTATTAATGTGAACTATGCATTGATCGAGAAACGATCAGAATGGGCCTGAAGACACGGCAAAATAATTTTGCTCTATGCACCTGCACACAAAGCAAAACCGGTTCAGGGTACAATCAAAACACTTGGCTGGGAGCTGCTACACCATCTGCCGTATTCACCAGACTTATAATTATATTTTCATATACCCAAGGGAAAGCAATCACATAAAGTTAATGTTAATTAATTACCATGACATTTACGTTCCGTGTCGACTATTGACTCATTGAAACTATGGAATGGGCGTTGATAACGAAACTGCAGGAAATATCCAATCACCTGGAACCTTCTATTCGCCTCAAACTCATAGAAAAAGCCCCTAATTATTCGTTTGAAAATACGAATTCTCGTAAAATCAGAAAAGTCCGTCAGAAATTCTCCAGGCATTCACAGACACGTATTCGATTGACATCGATAGGACTTATTGACTCAGTTTCAGTTGATGTAATGAATCGAAACGGTTCATTAATGGTGAAATAATGTATGTTGTTTAATACAAGGTTTCAGAAAATTGTCGTGGTGAAGGGTGTCCGTCTTCGGCGGTTGGTTTTCCTGATTTCTTGGTGATAGCCCTTTGTTGCGATATACTTCTGGTCTGGTATGTTATTTTACTGCTTTCTTTGCCCACCTATTATCGTCCGTTAGTTAAGCAACATACCAAGTAATACTTCAAATATAGAACGGTCTGAGCAAAATTTTTTATATTTGTACTGGCATTTATCGTGAAATTCAGATCTTTATCTTGGAGGGTTATGCCAAGCCTTGAATTTTTCATCGTGCACTGCATCACTTCTATTCTGTAGATGTTCTTCCTTGTGAGTCTTCGTGTTTCTGCGCCATATATTAACATAGGAAGGCTGCATTGGTTGAAAACATTCCTCTTCAAACATATTCGCAGACAGAAAAAAAACTTAATTTCCCAAATGTTGTAGTAACAGACCTTTTTGTCTATGAATTTCAAATGTTTGATTGTCTCTTCCAATATTAATCTCATATGCTGAGTACTTGTATTATTATTATTATTATTACAGTTTGAGAAGAGTTGAGAAATAAATTCTATAAACTCACAAAATAACTTAACAATGAAATATATGTCACAGTACTGAATACAACTAAAAAGTAAAGAACAATTAACGAGAAACTAAACCAGCGAACCATCGGTCCAGAGAACTCTTGAACCCATTCACCGACGCAGCGTTCACCACAACTTCTGGCAGAGCATTCCACGCAGCAAAAATCCTGTTTGGTAAAAAGTGCTCTCTTCCAGAGGTGTTGAACTTCTCCTTCGCCAACTTCAGATTGTGACCTCGCAAGTAATTCAGTGGATTACGGCTGAATAGGTATGACAAATCCACACCGAACAAGCCATGGAAGGCTCTGTATGCCGTGATCAGGTCCCCCCGCAGACGGCGGGCCTCGAATGACGTGAGGTGCATCACGGATAGTCTTTCCTCGTAGGGAGGTCTCACAAATCCGTACGACATCCTAGTAGCCCCACGCTGGACAGATTCGAGTAAACGGGCATCTCTGCGCAAAACAGGTGCCCACACGGGACCGGCGTATTCGAGGATTGGTCGAATGAAAGTAGTATAAAGGATTCTGCAGGTCTGAGGGTCACATCTTCCAAAACTCTTTCGAATCATGTAGAGCATTCGTTTGGCTTTGCTGGTAATAGCCACAATATGTTCTGACCACGACAGGTCCTCAGTGATAACTACTCCAAGATCACAGTGGGAGGATACAGATTCGATGACATGATTGGACAAATGGTATATCTGTCGTGGGTTATTTTTACCCATGTGGAGAACTCTACACTTGTCCATATTGAGTGGAATCAACCACGTATTGGACCATCTCGTAATTGCGTTGAGATCATCCTGTAAAACATGGAACTGGGTGAAGGGATTCTCGTAGATTTTGGCATCGTCGGCAAACAACGAGCAAGCCGACTTTACCACTGAAGGCAGGTCTGACGTGTACAATAAAAAGAGGAGAGGGCCCAGAACGGAACCCTGCGGGACGCCACTCACCACCCTCCTTGCAGAAGACAGTGAGCCACCGACGCGGACCCGAAAAGTCCTATCGGAAAGAAAAGCCTCGATCCATCGGAGCAAATCACCACGAATCCCAAGGTTCTCAAGCTTGAAGAGAAGACGTCGGTGGGGCACATGGTCAAAGGCCTTTGAGAAGTCGAGATACAAAACATCCACCGGTACACGAGCATCAAGCATCCTGCTCCAATCGTTGGTACACGACAGCATGTTGGTGATCACGGACCGACCTGGCAGGAACCCATGCTGGCAATCTGGTATGGTTCCATTAGACAGAGAAAATTCAAGAATCTTTTCATGGATAATTTTCTCGCAGATTTTTGATATTATCGGAACCAGGCAGGAACCATTTCAGAGGTAGGGGTAAAGCGTCATGCCTTCCCAGTAATACTGCGGATTTTTGTGGGACTTTAACCCTTTAAAGCCCCCTCCTCAACATTCAGTTAGAGCGCCAGAGAAATCAACGCATAGAACTTATTATTGTTTGGAAGTGGTAGGCAGTACCCTCTCCCAAAGCGATTAGTATCCAAACCGCCCTCATACTCGCTGCTTGCGTACTTGAAAGTTGGGATGTGAAAAATAGCTCCTATCGATTAGGTACTAAGTTCTAGAGTATCACAAAGAACTCGCGAGGGTCTTATACTCGTTAACCAAAGCCGTATTCGCCTTGCTCTAATTACGGAACAGTGAGCCCAGGTTTAGATCTTCGAAAGGTCCTGACAGTAGCTCCAGAATAGGCATCATTACAATCTCCAGCATGGATTTTGTGGAACTTGATGAATCGAGGATTTAGCATTGGGGTTGAATTTTCTGTCAGACATTAACGTTACCCCTTGGGTCACCTTCAGCTCTGAGACTAAAGACTCGAGGGGCCAAGTGGTTCATAGTTTATCTGATATTGCTATGATAGTGTTTCCAGTTAAATACCGATCAAGATTCCTTCTTTTCGCACCATACACACGGATTAAGTAATCAATCGTAGCCCTTTGGTTCGGACACTAACGTTTCTCCTGTACCCGAGGGCTCATGGGGCCAAGTGAGTCATAATTATTCTTGTCAAGTTGTATTAACGTACCTTCTCCAGATTATTCCACGTCCGAGTAATCGGGGCGTCCTCATGCTAATCGATTGACAACTTTGCATGCTTGCTCTATATCCAGCGTATTCCAGATCAAATTTCCCAGGTGTTTCAGCAAAGGTGTCACGACCTAAGAGCACGCCTTGAATGGAATGGAGTTTGTTGTTTGGTTTCGTTGTATGGCGCAACTACTAATGCCTGTACACCACGACAAAGTGATGACCTCGTAGGGGTTGTGCTTGGCCCTAGCTTCATCTAGCTCTACGGTTTTGGAGTTTGCCGTATTCAGGAGAGAAAATTAGTTTGGGCATAAATCTACCTCAGTCTTCGTTGAAATCCATGCTTATGAAGTTTTCAAGAGAACCTGTGTGAATCTAGTACACATGGGGAATATTATCAACCTCGGGATATCGTGAATAAAAACTATACTCTATTCAAAGTTTATTTGTAACTCGGTTGGCCATGGAAGTTTGACACATTTCACTCTGTATATTAAAAAGTTAGGTTGGGTACGCTATTTTCCTGTCAGATTATTACGCACTGTTGTCTATATCACATAAAGGTCCTAGTAAACTTGGATTCACTCAAAATGCCAATTTACTTCTGAACCTTGGAAGAGTTTCGAAAGGTTTGAAATTATTATGGCAGATATTTCTGAAGGAGCTGCTCTTATTTTGATTGGGATGTTGTATGATAACCTCAAAAATATTAATTATAATATTTAAGTTACCGTTCATCAGGGATGAACATATTTTAAGTGATTTTCGGGAATCTGAAGAAGTTTGAACATTAATCTGTTCATCATGATACATGAAACTTCCTATTGGAATTTGTTTGATATTCGAAAGGACATTGCTTTAATCGTTTGGAAGCTGGTTCAACATTTCAAAAGAATTAAGGAAGGTATCACAAAGAAGTAATGTTGAATGTGAAGATGTAGCTAATAAGGGAATGGTATATATTCTTGAATGCAGAATTGGAACAGAGCATCTCACTTCTATGAAACACTTCGATTCAATTATCAACAAAATAAGATTCAATACAAGCTTGTATTCTGAACATGTTCTAGTTGATCAATGCATAAAAGTGATGGTAGGTACATTTAGTTTTTCAAATCTCTTATTTTTCCTCATAAAAATACCTTCATTGTGATCTTCTCGATGAGAGCTATACATGCTTCTATTCTCTGCAAATCTCTTGGTGATGATGTGAAATGAAGGTTTCATTTTGAGTCACTGACGAAAAGAGTTAATTCTTTCATTCAATATATATTTTTTATCGTGATTGTTTCATAGTTTTGTTGGTCTGGGATATACTCAGCTCTAATCACATCCTCAATATTCAAATAATAGCTTTTAACATAAAGAATCGAATAAATGTTGATTACTTCTAAAGTTCTTTCAATCCGAATAATATCTCTTACAGGTATGTTATGTATACAACAGAATATTTTGAAGAATTCATAAACACATTCAGGAGCATTCACAATACTGAACGCTATGGAAAGTGATGTATGTGTTCATTTCTTTGTTTGTCTTTTTTTTTCAAATAAGAACTGAGAGATGAATAAATTTCATTTACTCAACCCTTGATCACTGAGTTAGTCAACAATTCAGTAGAGATTGTGAATTGATCATACTTGACTGAAGTGGAAGTATAAAGCACAATTACGAAAAATTATACAATACTTATTCACATATAATAAAAAATATTGAAAATGCTTTTTATTTCTCTAACAAATAAATTTCAATAAACTTGAATTATACAAATAAGGATAGAACATCAATGATCTGAAAACGATGAAGAATAACGATCTACCATAATCAAATTAGATATAATTCAATTATTAATATTCAATGTGTAGACTTTTACTATTATCAAATAACTTCCAATCATTATTGAAATCAAAATATATATTTGAAAACTTAAATGAAATATCATATGATTGAAATTTGTCAAATTATTATTAGGGTTTTACAAATTACACAATAAGTATTTTTCAAAAAGTGAAAAAAATCTTTGTGAAAGAAAGAGAAGAGAGAAATTAACTTAATTGATAATAAAAAATCATCAAATGGCTATCAACCGAAGTCTTCCTGCCAATTTTACATTTATAATTTATTAATTGTATTTATTGTATAAAAAAAAGTTATTCCAGTGATATTAGATGTTCATAAATTGGTAGTGCTGGTAGTTTGGCCTTTGGTGGGCTCTCTGTGTCATATTGGTGCACTAGTGAAGAAGCTCGGTATGGGGGAAGGGCCTATAAGTCCAGGTTCAGCTATCCGATTGATGATTCTTAACAAACTTATCCACCTGTAGGAGAAAAATCTTCTTTTAATGCCAACAGATTGTGCTCCTTTTACTAAATGAAAATGATTAGCATATCCTCCTAATAATAACTGTATATTAGCATGTAACAATAATTTGTTTACATACATTTCGAATTATATCCTTAAAAGAAGTGACAACTTGAGTTCTTCTCGACATTATTCCACATCCATTACTTCAGTGAACGAATCAGACTCATCATCAGATAATTCTGGATCTGAATCACTTTCCTCCAATGAAATAATAAATGGAGGAATATTATCTATAGGTAGGTTACCCATATGATTCGTCCAGTCGTCTTCAATAAGTCGTTCGCAATGTAAATAAAAATTTTGCCACATTTCAGGTGTACATTTTGAAGGAGCCAGAGTCCATAAATTGAACACTCTATCCCTTGTGTAAGGATGAGAATTTATGTTCTTGTTGTAGAAGTTTTTACAAAACGCCCATGCCATTTCAATAGGATTATATTGGCAATGGCATGGGGGTAATCTAAGAACTTCATGTCCATGCTCTTTCAAAAGTTCATCAATAACGTATCGTCTCTGTCGGTCAGTTCTAAATGGTAATATTAAATTCCAAAGTTGTTTTGTTTTTTATTTAAATTCCGATCGAAATCAATTTTGTTATTCACCAACCAATTCTGCATATCAATTTTCTTGCTTGAACTAGTTGGTGGCTTATCCAGCTGCACTGAATGATATGGTGCATCGTCCATTATGATCACAAATTTACCAGCAAGCTTAAAGCTGGAATTAGTTGATTAATAACCCAATTTTGTAAAATTTCACTGGTTATAGTCTTGTGATAGTCACGGTCATTATTCTTCGCATCTAAAATGAAATCACAACCCTCCAAAAATCCAAAATTACTCCCTGCATGCAAAACAGTGAATCTTTTACCTCCAGATTTAATTTTTTGATGGATTTCCTCTCATATCAGATTCGTGTGTCCATCGACGAATAGATGAACCATTTTGGTAAATCCAAGTTTCATCAAGAAACACGAATCTTATATTTTCATCCATCGACTTAAATTCCAAAAATTTTCTCAGGAGAGTAATTTTGGCTGCAACGACATGTTTTTGTTCACATAAAATTTTGCGTCCATTTACCTTTTTATATTTATAACCCATTGATTTAATAATATTGAATAATGAAGTGCGTTCTCCCTTATAATCCAAATGTTCCTTAGCGTAAGTCAGTAGTGTGTCGATAGAAAAGTGTTCATTTTTCAAATTGTAATTCCAAATTTGTCGTTGCAGGTCTTTTCTAAAAATGAAATCGTCTACATCTTGTGTTTTTTTGGGCCTACCAATAGAAGGAAACTCTTTATCGTCGTCTTCATTAAAAATTCCTTTGATTGAATTAATATGAACCTGTTATAAAATTTCGATTAGGATAAAACATAATATTTACATCTCACTTACGTTGAAAATGTTTGATACACTTTGCTGTATCGTTGAGTCCATAACTTCCTGACCACTATGCGCAGATTTGAGTACAAGATAGCATTTTTTGATGCTAAGTCTTTGTTCTTTGGTTATTACTTTAGGCATTTTGAAAAAAATTCTGAAATATTTTGATTCTCTTCAAAATCAAATGTGACAGATGACAAGTGAAAGTTGGCTTAACTGCTTGACATCGGCAACGTCGAAATCCGAAGAAACACTGATGCCAACCCAAGAAACTTAAATCATCGCCACCCGCGATACAAATAAACTTTGAATGGAGTATATTTAGTCAATGAATCACCAAATATATTCAGAAGTAAGATTTTCAAGGGTAATACCACTAGAGGTGAGAATTTTTTGAGAACATTCTTGTTTTTTGGGAATTATGCGTTTAAATTTCACGAAACAAAGTTATGTTTGAAATACCAAGAGCCGAAGGCGAGTGGTATTTCGGGATCACTTTGTTGAGTGAAATTTGTATAATTTTCAAAAAACGACAGTGTTCTCGAAAAATTCGAATCTCGTGTGGTATTTGGAAAGATCATTCAACAATATAAATCAAACGAAATAAAAAATAATTTTTTATTCAAAAATAACCAGATAGAAGCATAACAACAAATTATTTATCTTTATTCTCAAAATAATAATTATTGATAGTACAATTATTATACACATTACGAGCATTATTTTCGAATGATGAAGTAGATACGGATGTTGTTTCTTGAAGGACATTTTTTTCATTCCTTATGGCTGTGATTATTTTTTGTGATGTTGTTGGTCCAGTTGGAGATACGGTTTCACTGACGCTGCAGAAGAATGGCCTGTTATCTTTATCAGCTGTTCCTCGCCAATCCCTGCTTTGGCTAATTGTTTTCAGATACAGTTTGTGTCTATTGGTTCGTTTTCAAAAATTGAGCGATTTCATTGGACGATGTAGTATAGTGTTGAATGATAATTGGGGGACTAAACGAAATCTTTTCATGTACCTTTATATAAATTATGATTACTAACTAAATTCCGAACACGCTGTTGAGTTCTGTTTGATGCACAATCTTCGATTATCTATAATTTGTTCAGATTGAGAGAATTACCATTTATTTTTGATATATAGTTTTATCATTTCAGTTGACCTTAACGTGTACTTACGAAGGCTAGCTAAAGAATTATATCCACAATATGGTACAAGGATTCTTCACATTGTTGCAGCTAACATTTTATCACCAGAGGATGCTGAGGTGAGTACTATCTGATCCGATTCTTAGATGAGTCAAAAGTGAATAGGGTTTATCTGTATTATGGTCATTCCTGCAGGGTCGTCAACTTCTACAATTCTTAGAATTTTACCCCGATTGGGGAGAATACGCTTCGACCAAAGCGCACCCAAATTTTTTTACTCAACAAGCATATAATTTGAAAAGGGGAAAAAGTAGAAGAAATGTTTATTTCATGTTCGTTGATCTGATTTAGCATTTGACCGAGTGAAAAGACAAAAAATATGAGAAATAATGAGAAATAGAGGACTGAACTAAGAACCTTAGTAAACCACACAGTCTTTATGGTCAAAATATAAATTACATCCTCTGCAGAAATACGATTTGAAACATAGTTCAAGTTAGGTTGTGGAATGTATTTTTACTTCAAGTCCAAACACCGAATGGTAAAATGAATTCAGATTATATATATATGGTATATGTAAATATAGTAAATTACGATTTACACCCCCACGCCTTGCTTTGAAGGATTACGCCAAATTATCAGCTAACCTATATATAGGTTCAAACTAACATGTTAAAATGATTTATTTCAGATCTTCATGAGCACCAAGAAGCATTCCTCCAAAAGTTTTATTTATTCTATAATGAAGAATTGGTTGAGTGAAGGACTACTCATCTCGAATGGTAAGATGTTCATTAGTTTTTTTTCAAAGAAATTTTTGGGTACACATATAGTTTCATTTCAAATAATGAAAATTAGTATTTATTATGATAGTCATAATTCAATTTGGAGAATATACAGGGCGTGTATTTAAAAACATAAAAAAATGCAAAATTTGTTGAGATTGTTGAAACAGGTCGTTTTACAGTTGGTGGGAAACACTTTTAACTGAATCAATTTTCAAATTTTCATTGATTGTCGAGCATGACAGATTAGATCAGATTTATACTCATCGGTGGTTTGAAGACTGTTTCAAGTTACTGCGAACAATATCATTCCAAACTTCCGGTAACTCAATTTGATGGATCACTTATGGGATCAAAAGCGATTTTCAATTCCATATTTAATTGATTACTTTCAGGTGAAAAATGGACGGAAAGACGAAAAATTTTAACACAAGCATTCCATTTCAATATTCTCAAAGATTTTGTGAATGTTTTCAATGAAGAAACACAAAGAACAGTAGACATAATATCCAGTAAATGCTCAGGACCTGTTGAAGTCACCGAATTAGTAACGGAATTCGCCCTATTCAGTATATGCGGTAAGTCTACTTTATAAATAGTCCAGTCTATATAGACTAAATTATGAATTATGATTCCCAAGAAGCTGGATTTTTGTGCAGGCTTTACAAATGACACGTCAAAAGTCCCCATCGATCCCACTTTTTTTATTCGAGGTCGAAGGTCACAAATTTGCGTTTTTCGTGTATATCACTGAAACAATGAGAGTTACAGAAAAATGGTTGAAACAAAGTTTGTAGATCGTAAAATCGTGTACAAAAAAGATTTTTTTCTTCTACAGTGCACTGTTCTCGAATTATGGCTATTTTAAACATTGAAAATACGAATATGCACTCATACATATTATTATTTCAACGCATGAGTATTACGAACACATTTGAAGATGAGCTTGAAAAATTTTTTGAGTACGAATTAGCCCTTTACACTTTATTGCTCTTTGATGCAATTGGAATGCGTAAGACACAGAAGGCAGCCATTTATGATTGCTTTGAATGTGTGAACATTGATACCGAAAGTGCAAATGCTACCTACATCATCGATGGAGGATACTTGATGCATCGTATTGTGTGGGATCGAGGGATCACATTTGAGGATATTTTGGACAAATATCTAAAATATTTGAATATATTACTTATTTTCTGTGACAGCCCTTGTATGTATAGTAATTGTATTCGTTTTGTGGTATCTGTTGGTATTTTCGTCTGTTGTGTGTTGTATAGTCGATGCGTCCTTTGTTTTGTTAGTTTTGTGATAAGCGTTTCAGGGTAGTGATTCTTCGTCAAAAGTTCTTTCACACCTCTTTTAAGGTTTTCTCTCGGAGTATTGGGGATGTTAATTTTAACGCCCTGTCTATGTATCCTATTGGACATGACACTGATGAGAGGAAACGGAAATTTATTGACAAAATGGCACAGAAAGGAGCAGAACACAACACATATATTAGATTATAACTCCCAACACCACTTATATATATATATTATTATATATTATATTTGAAAGTTACACTGCTTATACAAAAAGTATCAAAGCTGCAGAACAACGTCGTCGAGCTAAACAAACATCTTCATCGTTTGATATCGTTTTTGATCGATCAATGAATGACTGTTCCGACAAACCAACAGTAGTTTCTGGCATTTTGGAGTCTGTTCCGCTCAAAGTTCCCGATGCAAGACTCCGGAACGATGACATGTTTCATGTTCCTTTCCGAAGAACAAAGAATGTACAGAATTCTCCCATTTATAGAATGATCACCACTTATAATGTCCATTACACAAATATAGATCTTTTCAATGTGTCGCTGGACTGGTTAAAAAATAATCTTAGGAGTAGTTTCTTATGAGTGGCTGTAGGATTGTTTATGTATGTACTTACTGTTTCAAATTTCTGTAGATGATATATTTGTTTCGAAAACTAGGTGAATACTGTTTTCTGGGCTTGGCCCATTGTATTCTATACCTTGTCATTAAATAAATAAATAAATTGTTTCAGAAACTGCCATGGGCTACAAGCTGAATGTTGAGGATGAGCAATCGAAGAAATATGTGGAAGCCATTCATGAAATTGGGCATGTACTACGTCATAGGTTGATGAGGCCTTGGTTGCTCTCATCTGATTTCTTATATTCTTTGACTCCGTCCTATAGAGAAGAGATGAGATTAGTGAATATTCTACACAAATTCACAAGAACAGTTATTGATCGACGAATTGAATTATATAAATCTGGGGCACTGTCTTTTGATGAGATTTCAGATTCTGACAACGTTTATATTGGAAAAAAGAAAAACAAGAGGTTGGCTATGATCGACGTATTACTGAAAGCTCAAGCAGAAGAAAATTCTATAGACTATGAAGGAATTTGTGAGGAAGTTGATACCTTTATGTTCGAGGTGACTAATTGCTATAAGTTTTAACAGCACTCAAAAATTTATATTCAGTACCGTTTTAACTTTTGGCTTATATTACTCTTGAAGCGTACAGTATAGGATATGTATCATACAGTTCGACGTATGATCTTGAAGAAAAACCACAGTAAATGAAACCGTGTCACCCCTTAAAAGTTGTGATTTGTATGTGAATGTTTAAATGTTTGCCAAATAAGTAGAAATAGCGAATGTCTTCCTTCTTCAAGAGGGATCGTCCATGAGAAGCAAAAGAAAGAACTGAATAAGGCATTTACCAAGCAAATTAGTTCTTAATTTGAAACTTATTTCATGAAAGAATCAGAAACAGGAATCCTAAAATTCATATAAAGGACAATAATTGATGAGGAAGGTACTGTTTACTCTATTTTTACATATTTACAACTTGCGCTTTTAACTGAATAGCATCCTATTGGTACGACCATAACCTGCTCTCAAAGGAGCCAAATTTTTCTAGGAAGATCGAAATCAGGAATTCTTTCAAATCATCATAAATGAAATCTTTATTGAAGGATTATTATTTGGGCACTAACCACTTTCTTATTGTTCTTGCTGCCAAAATTTTGACATGTTTTTAATGTTCTTTGGAATTCACTACATTTTTTATCTTGAACATTTCAACTTGGTTACGCGGTTATGGGGGCACTTATGAGAAAATCGCCTCTTGGAGAAATAAGCAAAATATTATAAAGTCCTTGCCATAAAAAAAAATGAGGTACCATACGAAAATTCCATTGTAACTCGACAAATATCAGATGCACGATTTATTACGATAATACATGATATGCTGTGATATAATATAAGTACGAGTACGCTTTTGAAAAAGACTTCGTATATATAAAGTACTATATTCCATACTGAGTACCTATATCTAATTTTAGTAGCTTTGTCTTGAGTGAGACATTTACGAGTATTCGTTTACACAAAGCTATGAGGGTTTCTCTTCATCAACTATTCAATTAGATCATCATTTCCTGAATATCAACGTAGTATTCGGTATGTTTTGCATTAAGCTTTTTGAACTTATATAACTCAGTAAATAAAAATAATAAATTTTAGGAAATTCGAAGATTTTTTTCTTTATTCATTGTTTTGTCTTTCAGGGTCACGATACAACTGCTACGGCTATCAGTTTTTGTCTAATGATGATAGCGAACCATCCAAAGATTCAGGTAATTTTAGGGAATTTACAACCTTATTGAATCTGAGAATATTAAGATATGTTGCAATATTTGTTTTGTCAATCGATGGAAAATTATCTACTATCCACATTGGTAGAAGTACTACTGAAACATCCGTGATACAACAAAACACTGAATTACCAAAATGAATATCTCAACATATAAACATCAATGCCACTTTCCGATGTGATTTTATGACTCAAGAACCGTCAGGCTTTGTTCGAACTGTTTTGTCGATGGTTTATTTGAATTTTGCACAAAATCAGACTAGCGACGGGGTTTTTTGCGTTCCTTCGGGTTCCTTTGGGCTTTTTGCGACCTTTCGTATTTCTTCGCGTTCTTTCGTGTTTCTTCGGATCCTTTTGGGTTCTTTCGCGTTCTTTTGTATTTCATCGGGTTCTTTCGTGTTTCATCGGGTTCTTTCGTGTTTCTTCCAGTTCTTTCATGTTGTTTTCTTTTTCAACGGGGTTTTCTGCGTTCCTTCGGGATTTTTCGGGTTCCTTTGGGCTTTTTTGCGATCTTTCGTGTTTCTTCGCGTTCTTTCGTGTTTCTTCGGGCCCTTTCATGCTTTTTCGCGTTCTTTTGTGTTTTTTCGTGTTTTTTTCCAGTTCTTTCATGTATTTTCGCTCTCAATGGGTTTTTTTGCATTTCTTCGGATTTTTTTTAACTCCTTTGGGCTTTTTGAGTTCTTTCGTGTTTCTTCAGGACTTTTCATGTTTTCTCGCGTTCTTTCGTGTTTTTTCGCGTTCTTTCGTTTTCTTTAGTGTTTCTTCGCTTTCTTCCGTGTTTCTTCGCGTTCTTTCGAGTTTCTTTGCTTTCAACGGGTTTCTTTGCTGTGTTTCGTGTTTCTGTGCGCTTCATTGATCTATGGTCTATATTGATCTATGGGCTTATTGAACTACTGGCTTATGAATCTACTGGCCTATAGATCTACGGGCCTATGGATCTACTGGCTTACTAGTCTTCCTAAATGCATTAAGTTTCTAGAGCTAAAAGAATTTGGAAAGGTAGTTAAGAATAAACTTGTAGAACAATGCTTTTATAGCGTAGCTGATTATTTTCAGTTATAATTTAAATGTAATTGGAGATAATTGTGTAACTTTGATTTTCTGATCTGTCCTATACATATTTGAATATATTATTATTACTAGCTGACCCGACAGACTTCGTCCTGTCAAAAAGATTTGTAATGTGGCAGTTTTTGTGCCTACGTATTTTAAAAAATTCTCCTGAACAGAACCGTCACCCTATTGATAGGGCGTTGTGAATAAAAAAATAATTAAATAAAACATATATAAGGACTTCAAAGTAAGTAATCGCTTTATTGTTAATCATGTGAATCATAATTATTATTATTATCATTGTAGTGCTTTGTGGTATACGATGTTTTTTGTTTGATTACCTGGCGCATAGATAAACAAATCTGATGGTTTTCCAATACGGGAACAGGCAACATACAATTGACCATGTGAGAAACATGGGTTTTCTAGATTAATACCACAAACACTTAATGATTGCCCCTGGGACTTGTTTATAGTGATAGCAAAAGCAAGCCGCACTGGAAACTGTAGTCGTTTAAACTCAAATGGCACATCAGTCGGAATAATTGGGATGCGCGGTATGAGAACATCTTCTCCTTTATACTTTCCTTTGAGTATAGTTGCTTCTATCACATTGTTTAGTAATTTTTTTATCGCTAACCGTGTACCGTTGCAAAGACGCGGTTGGTTGATATTTCGCAACATTATAACCACCGATCCAACCTTTAATTGAAGATTGTGAGGTGGCAATCCTGAAAAATCCAGCGAGTTTAAAAATTTCGGTGGATAGTTGACTACATCATCTTGATTAGTAGCCGAATCAACTGATTTATATATCCTCAATTCGCCTGTAATTTGTTCTTGAATTTTGAAATTTAATTCATTTACATCTATGTTTTTTGCAGCCAGTCAAGCTCGTTCGCTCAACCAATTATGGTTTCTGTTATTTTGAGAAACATCTGGAAACACCTTCTGAATAAGTTCATCTTTTGAACGAGTTAACTGACAAAAACTTTGAGGAAAGTTAATGCAGCCAGTCAACATGTCTATAGGAAATTTGCCATTACCAATGTCAATGAGTTGTTTAGAGAATATGTTTCCAGATTGGTCATTTTGCAACTCGACACGCATATTTTTGCTTAAATGAAGTACTTTGATAAGTTTCCACAAATTGGAGGACTTTAGACATGCATTGAGTTCATCAGCTAGCGTTGATCGTGGAATCACTGGCAATGTTTGACGAAAATCTCCTGCTAATAAAATCATTGCACCACCAAATCGCTTATTATTGCTCCGTAGATCTTTTAAGGTTCTGTCTTAAGCCTCCAAAGATTTTTTATGTGCCATCGTGCATTCATCCCAAACAATCAATTTACATTGCTGCAAAACCTTTTTAGTTACAAATCATTTGTATGGGAAAAAGTAAAGGGCTATTTTTAGGGTTTTTCCAGCTATTGAACTTCAACGAACATTTTTAAAAAAGATTTGGCCAAATTGGTCCAGGCGTTGTTGAGTTATGCGCTTACCAACACATTTTGCGATCCATTTTTATATTATAGATTTGATCTTAAAACGTATATATTTAGTTTTAACTAATATCTATCAAATATAATATATAATAAAAGTGTCATTGAAACTGAATCACCATATAATACGATGACTAAGTGATATATAAGTGATTAAGAAATTGAAGATTAGTGACACATCTTAACTTTGGTGACAGAAAATTTTGTTCGCTGAAATAATTATGAGTAACTGCTATAATACATACCTTGAAAGTTGGCATAAAATTTTCCCGAACTACATTTGTTGCCCCGAATGAAGTCATTTGAAAGCAATTGTTATATTGTTGGATATGTATCAAAAAGTGTATAGAATCTGTTCCTATTCCTGAAACCAATGAGTACAATGGTTCTGGTGGTGGATCCAATGGTATCAATTTCACTTTACCATTTGCGCAACACAATCCATTGGCTTCGTTTTTGTATTTTAATGCCTTACAGTGTGAGCAAACCGAGTTCATAGAACCAATAACAACACATTGGTAGTTAGTGTAGTCAATTGACACATCGTAACTGAAAGCAGCTCGATTCAAACTTGAGCGATTATAAGTTGAATATCGCGCTTCACGCGTTTGTGATATCCGAATTCTTTCACGTTCATTTCCGTCGTCACGTTCTTGTGCAGTACGATTAGATCGGTAATTAGCTTGGTTTGTAGCATTTCTGTTTCTTCTACCTAAATTGCTTCGTCTTATAGGAGGCATATCAAATATAAATTATTTTTTCACTAATCACGAACTGAACGAACACTAACTAATCAAACACTCTGCACAAAACACGATATACGAATTTGTTTCGTGTATCAGTTGACAAAAGCAAACTCAGTAGATTAGGTAACAGACAACTTTTTTTTTGTTTTAAATTTGACTTTAAATTTGACTTGAAGTCAAATCCTTTTTAGCCGTGCGAATTGTTTTATTTATTTAAAATTTGGATATTAAAAATAATAAAACACTGTTGGTAACGCGATTTTTGTTTGACTGATGTAATGACGTGGAAACTGACGCATTTTATCTCGCGTGCTGAAACTAATACAAAAAAACGCGAGCTTCGGAACGCGTCAGTAAACTCCTCCAACTATGTATTCTGTGCCCCAACTCACACACGCACATTGTTTTGATAGATATTTTTACGAACTTGGGGTTCGATAATATAAATACTACCTCTCTTGACCTACCTTGAACTACACTGAACTGAACAGGCCTCAACTCCCTCGAATATGCCCTTTTATACTCCCTCAGGTATACGGATATTCTATGAACCTTTAGTTACAAATCATTTGTATGGGAAAAAGAAAAGGGCTATTTTTAGGGTTTTTCCAGCAATAATTCTAATTTTTTCGCCGTAAAAACCATCCTTGAATTTCAACGAACATTTTAAAAAAAGATTTGGCCAAATTGGTCCAGGTGTTGTTGAGTTATGCGCTTACCAACACATTTTGCGACCCATTTTTATATTATAGATTATTATTATGCGAATTTGAAGAAATCATGTTTTCATATTGCCAACTTTATCTGGTCTTGTTTCGAATCGCAATGGAAAAACAAAAACCTTTTGTATTCAAATGGTTTGGATTGATATTTAAATAGCTAGCAATCAATAAAATATTTTTTGTTTTGAAGAAACGAAGGTTCCTTCCTTTTTTTATTATTTCGTTTATACGTAACAAATGAACCGGTCTTCTAGTTATTTTTAATTTGATATAAATATCTGATGAAATTATTGGAAAAATAATTACGAGCGTCGATGTAATGAATGTTGACTGCAATTTCTTTTCCAACTGCAGAGTTTGAAAAATTCTCCGTGAATTGTCACCTATTTTTTCAGGACAAAATTGTTGAAGAGATAAACAATGTTATAGACGACAAAACAAAACCAACATATGATGAACTTAGAAAGATGGATTTCTTAGAGAGATGCATCAAGGAGAGTCTTCGACTGTACCCGAGCGTGTTCTTCATTTCAAGATCTGCTGATGAGGATACTGTTCTGAACTCTGGTCTAGTTGTTCCAGAAGGATGTTTAGTTCATATCCACATTTTCGACATTCTCAGGAATGCAAAAGTTTTTCCTTCACCCGAAAAATACGATCCAGACAGATTCTTACCAGAGAATATCCAAGAAAGACATCCTTTCGCCTATATACCATTTAGTGCTGGTCCGAGAAATTGTATCGGTACGTATAGTTATCAAAAAGGGTGTAGAATCCACGTTTTTATATTTTGAAATCTAGGCCGAAAGAAGTTCACAAATGAGCCGTTTGGGATATGAGCAGTTTTCTGTATTCAAAAAGTAATATTGATCACCAGCTCACCCATACGATAACTAACAGAAGATATTCGATTCAATTTGTATTGATATTTGAAATATTGTTTTAATTTTCAGGTCAACGATATGCCCTTTTGGAAGTTAAAGCATTTTTAATTGGAGTTCTCAACCGATTTGTACTCACACCCATTGACACGCCTGAAACAATAGAATTAGCAGCTGACATAATACTGCGATCTAAAAATGGAATAAAAGTTAAATTTACCCCTAGATAGTTTTAGAAAATATTATGTCTTGAAATGGCCGACAGATCCAACTTAAGAATATATCAAGTATACCGGTATGAAATGAGCGGTTTTTTATGAAAATAAAACACTAATTATTAATGGGAAAGTAAAAGACATTTCATTCAAAGTATTGTTTTCTACACTTTTTGACCACCTTTCTGGCAATTTGTGGATACCATGCCAATAAAATTGTTCGTCTTATAAAGCAAACCAACCAGACACCCAATTTTCGACCTCCTCGTAGGAATAAAAGTGCTGCTCAGCCAATACGTGTCCCATCGATGAAAACAAATGGTAGTCAGAAGAAACCAAATCGGTTGAATACAGCGGGTAGGGTAGCAGGTCCCAGCCAAGTGTTTTGATTGTATCCTGAAACAGTTTTGCTTTGTGTGCAGTTGCATTGTCATGGAGCAAAATTACTATGTCGTGGCTCATTCTGGTCGCTTCTCGATCAATTCATGGTTCAAATCGATCATTTGTTGTCGGTAGCGATCAGTATTAACGATTTCACCAGGTTTTAGGAGCTCGTGGTACACCACATCTTTCTGATCCCACCAAACACACTACATTGTCTCCTTGCCGAATAGATCTGGTTTTGCAGTCGATGTTGATGGTTGTTCCGGATTAAGTCATAATTTTTTCCGTTTAGGATTTTTGAAATAAATCCATTTTCTTTCGTGTCTTTGAAGCAAAATTTCACAAGTATTTTTTCGATTTTCCATCTGTTTTTCATTCAAGTCATCTGGCACCCATTTTCCACGCTTTTGGATCTTTCCCATAACTTTTACACGATCAGAAATTGTTTGTCGTGCAATATTTAACATTTCTGCCATTTGCTTTTGATCCAAAGTGTCATCTCCATCCAATATCGTTTGCAATTCGGCGTCTTCAAACTTTTTTGGTGGTCTTCTGATAGAGCATGCTCACCATATGCCTCGACAAGCCTTCGATGCGTCTCTGCAGCACTTCTCCTCAAATGAAAACAAAAAATTTATGCTTTCCGTAAATCATCACTTCCTGGTACAAAATTCGACATTTTTAACACTATAAAAAAATATTGTCTGTTCAATGACTTGATGAATACTAAATATGTTTCACAAAGTAAACAAAAATAAAGGCTTTTTCACAACAAATGTTCCCTATCGAGACATTTGTATCTTGACGCTCTCTTCATACCAGTATACCTGGTATTTATATATGTATTACTGAAAATTTCGAGTGAATTTCACAGTATGGAAATAAAACTAAATAAAATATGACGAGATCATTTCGATGATCAAACTAAAATAGAATAATTTGTTGAGTTACTTCCTCAGTCAACAATCGGTGTTCTTATAAACGATTTCTCCATAGACGTCTTTTAGCGTTGTCATGGTAAAATTACGTCGACAAAAGCAGAAACTGATTGGAAATTATTATGTTATTTCACAATAAATCAAAAATGACCGAACTCGTTAATTAAAATTGAATAATTTCCAAATGATTTCTGCTTTTCCTCAAATCATATTCACTATGAAAACGGTAGTGGTAAAGATAACCAATAGAAACCAATGAAAGTCCTTGTATTCTGGTATATGACACTGAAAGACATCGAATAGTGATTTTATGATATTCTGCGTAAGCTGTATCAAAATAATGAAAAAATTTTTATACTGCAATTCGAGTTTGTATACAAGGTGGACCATCTATAACTTTTCACCACGAATTTTCAGCTTTGGGATGGAATAACGAAAAAACACTCAAACAGGTTAAAATTTCTTGAAAAGAAGACAAATAAGGGTGTTCAAATGAGTTTGATAATACTACCCCTCTGGCCGTAACCCCTAATAGCTCTCATTTCTTAATGAGGAAAAGAGGTCGAGCAGCATCAACTCTCATACGTAAAATTTGGATTTTTGAAATGGAAAAAACCTTCGGACGGGTCGAAAGGGAAATTCGTTATCACTATCCCTCTAGCCGCTACCCTAACAGCAATTGTTTCAATTTAATCGAAAGCTCACGATTTACTTAGTAAATATTATTTTTTTGCGTTTTCAGTTATTGTCTCGGTTCCAGCATTTTCAACATGTATTTGGCATTCGCGTAGAGATCGAGATATTGCAAAAAAAGGCGGCGATAACAGATTTCGTTGATATTGAGATGGAGTAGCTGTTTCAAAATGAGAATTTCGAGTAATTTCAGACTTATTTATTGTTTTTGCTGTTCACTTCTGACCTGCCTAGTCTCCTTCGCTCTTCATGCTCAATGTTCGCCGATGATACGAAGATCTATAACTATCCCATCTCCGAGGCTGGCAGTCTGCAGTGTGATCTGGATATTATCTGTGGCTGGTGTGATGAGTCATAGTTATAGTCATTACCCCTGATTATGGAAAAGTGCTGCGTCCTTCATATTGGGAGAGGAAATCCGCGTGTGACGTATTACGTTGACGGTGAACCCATGAAGGTGGTGGCCAGCCACTGTGATCTGGGCCTGGTGATCTCCTAGGATCTGCAGTGGTCCGAGCATATTTCTTATGTATGTGCAAAGGCCAAGCGATCGGCATACTGTATTTACAAAACGTTCAAGGGAGGCGCTGTTAATACTATTTGGAGCCTTCTTACCACATATGTGACCCCCATCCTGGAGTCGGTCCGGTCTGGTCGCCATCCACGGTGCGCGATGCAACCATGGTAGAGTCTGTTCAGAGGTGGATGACTCGTTTTCCCTATGGGCGTGATAGACCTTCTTATACGCGTCGATTAGAAATATTTAAACTAACCAGCTTCCGCGATCGACGAGAGAGAGGGGATTTGCTTCTGACGTACCGATCATTGCGAGGACATTTTGGAGATGGGATCAACGGGATGTTTAAGTGGAATTCAGGTCATCTTAGGGGACATAGATAAAAGCTTTCGAAGGAGAGCTTTAGAACAACACAACGCTAAAACTTCCTCTCTAATAGAGTGTTTGACACCTGGAATCGTTTACTGCCTGAGATTGTTGGAGCCGCCTCGGTCAACTGTTTCAAGAATTCCTACGACAGCCGTTAATCAGTAGTCTTGTAAAATTTATCATGGTTTCATATTTTTTATTCAGCATGTGAATATTTTAATTTCCAATTCATATTTCTTCTTTATATAAGTTTATAGACTTATGTCTCAACTCTCGTATTTGTATAAATAAATAAAATAAATAAACAAAAACCTCTAACTGAATAAGTAAATCGAGTAGTATGAGTAGTGATTTTTCAATTTGTTAATCTGTTTCTTTAAAGTTTGCTTATTCAATATTAAATATTATGAAGTACTCTGAGAAAGAGGATATATGATTTTCTGTTTGGGAGAATGTTACAAAATATCTCACAGGATTTAAAGATTCAAGCTCAAAAATGCAGAGAAATAAAATTTCCTTCAAGTTGAAATATGAATTCCAATAAAATATTCTGTGATAAATTTCAAACATTTTGACAACTGAAATTTAAGATTGTTCGTTGCTAATCTATACTATATATAATTATTATAAAATAGTGAAATTATCAAAATGGCCAATTTCATAAATAGAGAATATGCTGATATGATGCTCGTGTATGGTGAATGTGAGGGAAATAGTAGAGCTGCTGTGAGAGAGTATCGTCTAAGATTTCAGTCGCGCAGAATTCCCAATCACCAAACATTTTCTGCAGTAATTATTTGTATAGCGCAATATGGTAGAGTGCCAGATAGGAAGAAGGTTCGCCAAAGGAATCTAGAAAGAGGTGATGAAGTACTCTAATTAATTCAAGCACAACCTTCAACTAGTATAAGGAGAGTATGTGCACAATTACATTTGCCGGAGCATAAGGTGCGCAGAATAATCAAAGAGGAAAATATGTACCCGTACCACATACAACTGGTACAACGATTGGAACCTGGCGATAATGTCTTAAGACTGAATTTTGCACATTGGATAGCAAATCACAGAGTCACTTTGTACAGAACAATATTCAGTGATGATGCTCAATTCACCAGAGATGGTGTGTTCAATACTCATAACTCGCACATTTGGGCCGAAAATAATACACACAGTATAAGACTGAAAAAATCACAACAAAAATTTTCAGTAAATGTTTGGTGCGCTGTGATAAACATGAGGGTGGCCTCATAAGTGCGATTAATCTAGATTTCTTGCAAAATATTTTACCCGGCATGTTACAAGGAATAAATATTAGAGGAATTTATTTCCAGCATGATGGAGCTAGACCTCATTTTGACTTGGAAGTTAGAAGTTATCTCTACAATACTCCAAATAGGTGGATAGGTCGAGGAGGACCTATTCCATGGCCTCCTCGATCTCCAGATTTCAACCCGCTAGACTATTTTGTATGGAGAAATTGAAGGATATACATACAGAAGAAATCCAGTCAAGAGAACAGCTGATGAACAGAATTACCAACTGTTGCGATATTTTAAGAAATAAGGGCGATATGATTCGCAAGGCTGTACCCAATTTGAACATTCGGAAAGAGAAATGTATACAAGCTAATGGTTTTCATTTCGAACCACTTCTAAAGTAACGTTGAATCAGCAATTCATTCATTCCTATTTTCATTTTTAATAGGTACTCTTTACTGTATTTTAGTTTCTTTAATTTGTTATTGTTTAGTTATGGAATGTGCTTATTAAAGCTCTGAACTTTTCAGAAAATTTTCAACTGATACCTTAGCATTTTATATTCAAACATGTGATTTTCAGTTGTCTTCATGTTGAAAAATTCGATTTATCGAACTTTATCCAAATTCAAAAATTTATAATTAAATAATTGTTGAAGTGACAGCTTTAAGCGATATCGCAAATTGAAGCATAATTTAGCTTCTTTCTGAAAAGCGAATCAATTATGTGTAATTCGAAATGCAAAGTGTTTTTTTCACCCTGAACACTTTAAATGAATATTCATGAGTCCGGCCCTGGAATAATGGAATAATTGATATCTTTTAGACTCGACCTTAGCATGTGCCAATAACCTTTGAAGGTTCAATAATATCCGTCAATAAGTTTGGATTTTATGATGGTCTTAGTATTTCCATGAAGCTGGAATATCACCCTGTAGCTTTCTAGGAAAATCCAGAAATTAATTTTTTATAGTCAATTCGTAATCAGCTGGTCCAACTCTATCTCTGGTATGAGTTATTCCTCGGACACCCTGTATAAATAAATATGTATAGAAACTAAGGATTAGTGTGAATGTTCTTTTATTTTGACCTTCGTTTGACATTTGAATTACTTCTTGGTTTCCACTGACCTCAGAAAAATAGATGTAAAATTGAAAATTACCTACAAAAATTTTAAAATCTCCAAAACTATTTTTACTATAAGAAATGATTATTTCAGTTCATAGGTAATGTTTATTTACTTATTCAACTGGAAATTTTTGCTCCCTTCGCAATGTCATCAACACAAAAACAGTGTGTTTTTTCCACCAACATTATTTATAGTGAGAATGTGGGTGCAGTTTTGATATTATGATTATCTTCAGACATTTCATGAAACTAATGTTACAGGTTCGTACCAGTTCGAAACTACTGTCACATTCTCATTATATATAATGCTGTTGACGAGAAATTGTAGATGATATTGTAGAATTAAAACTTGGTTTTTGCCCAAATAATAATTCTATATGAATAATGTTGTTAGAAAATACATAGTGTTAAAAATTCAAATTAGTTTCAATTATGATAAACTATCAAATAGTAACGGCTGAAAAAATCGATGACAAAAAAGTTATTGAATGCCATTGAAATGGTGATAGCTGCTGCCATATTCCATAATTTTTCTTACACATATAAATGATGATGAACAAAAGGGTAAAATGACCTATGGATAATATGAGAGTAACATAATACTATTGTGATTGTAGAAAGTATCAGATATTCGAAAGAATCCAGAGAACTGATATAGTAAATAAATTATATAGAAACATTTATTATTTTTTCTGAATCGTTAAATTTTATGAGTTACCATTTCATTAATTCAACCTCTTATTATATGTTAATATATTTTGTGATTGATATTAGATGTACACTATCTATGTAACATTGGTTGGTAATCGAAATAAAAACTGAATGCATACATTTTTCTGAAGGCTTGTCAAAGAATTTTCACAATATTTAGTCTATATAATGAAAATTAAAAATTATATTATCAGTCTCGTGCCGATATTCAAATGGTAAGGACCAAAAAAATGAAAAATTCATACAAATACTGCATAAAAAGTATCTGGCAAAAATATAAAGTGAAAATGACGCAACGAATAGAAATTTCAGGAATATCCTCGAATTTGATAGCACACCGTCGCTCGAAATTAATGTCATTCATTTTTAGAACACAATAGAAAAAACTGTTTAACAAAAACCATCGCTACGCACAACCAAATGACTCGAGCGAGGCCAAACTCGTACTGAAGGTGTATCTCATGTTCCTCTATCGTCCCACTAAGCCCCTCGCTTCCAGTGTTGTCATCGTACATTGATATTTTGTAAGGGAATATGAAAATTCTCATTTCGGTCCAACAAGCTTTTTTTTCAAATTCCATTGATATGTATGAATTATCAGGTTCGATATATATCAATCAATCAGTACCAACATAGTGGACCCACCATCAATGAGTGTTATCTGATTATCTCAGTTTTCGAGTTATAATTTTTTGTGTGTATTCTTAATGATTTCTGCCAGCGAAGTTTCGAAATATATTTTTCTATAGAAAATATTTTCATTTTTTGTTGTTGTGATTGTCTTGAATGTTGTTTTGACTGATAAAATAGATAGATAGATAGAAAGATAAATACATTTATTTCAAATTATATTTCCATACAGAAAATCACAAAATGAAACAGTGTCATAAATAAATACTACAAAAGAAAAACAATAAACTTGCCCCCAAATAATCTTCAAAACTATATGGCTCCAGCTCTACTAAACATTTTTTGTCCTAGCTTTAAATTGTTTGTAATTACAAATAGTTTTAAAATGGAATGGTAATTTATTGAAGATCTTGATACACATATAGGATGGATTTTTCTCAGAGAGATATAATCTATGATGTGGAAAGTTAATGTTTGCTGTTCTTGTGTTGTAACTCACATTTGTATTCTTTGTTAGAAACACAGCTTCATTTTTATATAAATATATTAAACATTCATGGATGTATAATCCGTAAACCGTCAAAAATCCCTGTTGTTTGAATTTTCCTCTGCATGATTCCTTGAACCGCATTCCCATCAAAGACCTCAGGATTCTCTTCTGATTAATGAAAATCGACTTAACTGCTGAGCTCACACCCCAAAAAATTATCCCATATCTGATCAAAGATTCATAATTTGCGTAGTATATTGCTCTTTTCGTATCACTATCAATGTACATCAATGTAGCATAGCATACATTGTTCAATTTATTCAGCAGCTCCTCTATATGCTTTGTCCATTGTAAAAACTCATCAATAAAAACCCCCAGAAATTTGGTAAACGCCGATGACTCAACTACGTCCTCACCAAAATTCACCATTAGCTGATCCTTTTTCAATCTGTTCGGGCGAAAAACTACAACATCCGTCTTATTTTCATTTGTTTCGTGATAGCCATTTTGAATTATTCCGTATAGAACTTCGCATTTCAGCTGCAAATCATTGATATTACCTTGTGCTATTAAAAAATTTGAGTCATCTACGAAGTTCGTTGATTCTGTGTCCTCCATCGAATCAGTTACATTGCACATATCATCGATCATTATCAAAAATAATAACACTCCGAGGATGCTACCCTGTGAAACTCCAAATTCATTCACAAGCCAAGTAGATAGAGATGTTTGGCCATCTAGAGTTATTTACACACATGGCAAACGATTGTGTACATAGAAGACCAGCCACTCCAACAAGTTTCCTACAATTCCATATTTTTCAATAAGATACTTTCTATTAAGACAATCGAATGCTTTGGAAAGATCGATGAACAATCCCGCGACCAGCTTTCCTTCCTCTAAAAACTGCAGGAAATTATTGGTGAATTGAAATATATTAGTCTGAGTGGATCGATCTTTCAAATATCCATGTTGTGAAGGATGAAATAGTTCAAGGCTATTGAAACAAGTTAAAAGTCTGGACATCATTGCTTGTTCAAATATTTTTGAGAAGCTGTTCAACAGGCTTATCGGTCTATAGCTTTTCCAGTCCTCAGGATCGCCAGTATTGCATATCGGAATGATCACTGACAGCTTGAGCTGCTTAGGAAATACTCCAAACTTCAGAGAATTATTCACTTTATGACATAAAACAGATGAAATAGCATCAACACTCATTTAAACAATTTTAACTGAAACTTCATCAAATCCAGAACTTGATTTGTTCTTCAATTTTTTGAATATTTCAACAATCTCCTCTACTGTGAAGGGCTCAAGTTAAAAGATGTGTTAGTTTCGATATTGCAGATAAATTCTAAATTGTTGAAATTTTTCATCATGCTAGGTATCAAATGAACCAGGAATTCATTGTATTCATTCGCAGTTTCCTCTGGCAATTTAGAAGTTGGATATGTGTTAGTTTTGCATCCGTTTTTACCCTGAATTTCATTGCAAATCTTCCACATGGCTTTAGTCTTATTATCCGAGGCAAGCATTTCATTTTTGTAATATTGTTTTCTAGATGCAATGAGGTACTGGTCATATTTTTTCTTTTCAACCTTATAGACCGATTTAAATTGTATATTATATTTACTCAGCGCAAAGAGTAAGTCCAAATCATGTTTCATCTCAATTACTTCAGGAGTTCCGTAAATACTCTATGATGTTTTCTACTTAGGTGTGCAGTATATTTCAAAGGAAAATATTTATTGAAAATATTCATGAAATCATCAGAGAAACTTTTCCATTGTCGGTTGACATCGATCTTCTCGATTCTATATACATTTGACCAGTCTTGTTCTTGTAATTCTAGTTGGACTCACTCAAATATCTCAATTAAAAAATATAAAAAAAATTCATAGATTCTGACAAACTTTAAAATCTCATGCTTCTGAATTACCAAAACAAAAAATATATTTGATCAGCCTAGTTTCGTTTTGATTGGCCTCCGAATGCAGATAGGCTTAAAATCATTAAAATAAGATTGAAGCGTAAATCCTTCTAAAAACTAAAGTTTCAACTTTCAAGCCTTCTTTGAGTAGTATTAAGTTATTTCAGGGAGTAGAGTTTTTTTCGGAAAAAATATTCAAACTATTCCTAAGACAAAAAAGCTGCATAATACAAACTACTCTAAAATATACAGGATGTTCCGATTTGTTTCCGACAAACTGAAATGGGTGATAGTTCACATCATTTTAAGCAAAAAAGTTTATATAAACAAGGGTCCGGAAATGTTTCCGAGATACAGGGTGTTAAAGTTGAAAAAATAATTTGCGTTTTCTTAAATATTTTTGGACTGATTCCAAATAATTGCATTAAAGTTGGTACTGTAATCTAAGTTGGTATTGTAATATCTCTAAGGCATGTAGAAACAATTTTGTAATAATTTTAAATTAAATATTTGAATGGGAATAATTTTTGGAGAAGTTTTGAGACCCTTTGGCTTTAAATGCATTTTTCTCTGAAACGGTTGCTCCTAGGACTTCCATGAGGTATACCTTTTTTTAATAAAAAGGATGAGAGAATTGATTTTTCAAGTCCAAAGCGGTGTACAGCGTAGCACAAAGAAGTTGTAACGGTTTACATGGGTTGCACAAAAGTCGTTTTATGTATTTGAGATATAAACCATAGAGGTATTAGGGGCTGTCGGAAAACTGAAAAATTCCTTTTCATCTGGATTTGATCAAGTACCCAGTATAGTTTTGAAAAAGGTGATTCATATTGTGGTCGAACCACTGAGATATATTATATATAAAACCTTCGTAGCCGGAAAATTTCCTTCTTCACTCAAGTTGTCAATTATAACACCTCTCTACAAATCAGGTCTCATTGAAAATTTGGGAAACTACAGACCTATAAATTTGCTAACAACTTTCTCAAAAGTCTTCGAGAAAATTCTTGTAGATCGTCTTTTTTTTTCAGGAAACATGAACTGTTCTGCTCATCTCAACATGGTTACTTGAATAATATAAGTACAAGCACAGCTATTTTTGATCTAACGCAAGGAGTATTAGAGACAATAGATAGGGGAGAAATACCGATCGGCTTGTTTCTTGCTTTGTCTAAAGCTTTTGACTGTGTGAATCACAGTAAAATGCTCGATAAATTGGAAGCGTATGGCATTGGAGCTAAAACTTATTGAAAGCTACCTGAAAGGCCGAAAACAAAGAGTTTTAGTTACAATCAACTGAACTGAAACTTTTATATCTGACAGTTTTTGAGATTTTTCGTGGAATATCGCAAGGCAGTGTTTCAGGACCATAAGTACATTACAGTGGCGACGAGTAAAATATAAAACCACATAAACTATTATTATATCGTGCGAAATATAAAAATAGTGAAAAGTACGATAAGCCGGCGTGCTACATCGGTGAAAGAAGTCAAAAATGGCGGAACCGGTGATAGGACAACTACGAGAGTTCAATCTCGGGGTATCGGACTGGGGGATATATAGAGCCCGATTGAATAATTATTTCGCTGCAAATGGCCTGGAGACCGAAGAAAATGAATAAAAAAAAACGATACTTCTAAATATGCTGGATGAAGAAGCATACAAATTGATGTACAGCTTATACAGTCCTGAGAAACCGGAAGAAAAATCTTATGAATTTCTGATAGGAAAATTCAACGACCACTCCGAAGGGTATACCACTAGCTGAACGTTACAGATTCTACCAAGCGAGAAAAAATGGAGAATGAATCACCAAAAGAATGGGCAGCACGGTTGAGAAGCCTAGCAGTAAGAAGTGAATTTGGAGCGGAATTAGCAATCTGTCTTCGAGATAAATTTTACTGTGGCTATGAAAAGGGTCCAGTCCTGAACAGACTGTTAGAAGAGAAAATTAACGTTTCCTGGAAGAAATGGTATCAGTAGCTGAAAGCAAAATGGTGGCTCAAAACCATTATCAGCAACCAACGGCACCTATGACGATGAAGATGAAGATGGAGGAAATGCACCATATTAGGAGCAGGCGCAAAACGAAGAAGCATGGTTACGCAGGAGCCCCGCCAGTTCCATCCAATGAAGAGGCAAGAGATGGTCTGACAGCCGGAAATTGTCGAGTCTGTGGAAAACCTAACCACACTAAAGATAAGTGTCGTTTTCGTAATTATAGTTGCAGAAATTGTAATAAAGGGGACATCTTGCTGCGATATGTTTTCACAAAAGTAGCAAAGACAATAAAAATTTTTTTCATAGCAGAAAAAATCAATATTTTGTCAGTGAGAACATATCGAATATGGATGATGATTTAACCCTATATTCCATTCACAAAGGCGAGAATGTCAGAAAAAATGAATTTGAAATTGAAGTTTTGATGGAGAACAAAAAGATTATATTTCAGATAGATACTGGAGCTAGTATATCTGTAATTTCAGAAGGTTTGTACAAAAAGAATTTTGATCATTTACCTTTACTGAAAACAGTCAAGCCTTTTATTTTTATGATGGCACTACAGTTATGGCTATAGGTGTAATAAATGCTAAAATAAATTATAAAAATTTGCAAAAACAATTGAAAATATATGTTGTAAAGAATGGGGGTCCCCCATTAGTAGGTAGGGATTTCCTAGAAATGTTTAACCTTAAATTTACAAATTTAAATTATATCAACACAACGTGCACAGAATTGAATGAATTGTTATTCAAATATAAAACAGTTTTTGATGATGAATTAGGTAAATTTAAAATGGGTTTAGCTTCGATACGTTTAAAAGATGAAAATATTACACCTAAGTTTATCAAGCATAGGCAAGTACCTTATGCAATAAAAATAAGGTGGAAACAGAATTAAATCGGCTTTTGTCCGTAGGTATTATTGAACTTGTTGACTTCAGCAGTTGGGCAACTCCAGTGGTTCCTGTTTTAAAAAAAGGAGGAGAAGAAGTACGTTTGTGTGGAGATTTCAAGGTCACGGTTAATCCACATATTTTAGTAGATCAATATCCACTGCCTAGAATAGAGGATTTATTCGGTGCTCTCTGTGGAGGTAAAATTTTCAAAAATAGATTTATGTCAAGCGTATCAGCAAATTTGTGTTGACGAAAAATCTAAAGAGTTATTAACAATATCTACCCATAAAGGTTTATTTAGATATAATAGGTTAGCTTATGGAATAGCATCAGCACCTGCAAAATTTCAGAAAATAATGGAATCATTATTAACAGGTATTGAAGGAGTTCAGGTATTTTTAGATGACATTTTAATAACTGGATCTGATGATCACGAGCATCTTAGTAGGTTAGAAAAAGTCTTGGAAATTTTGAATAACGCAGGATTAAAATTAAATATGAATAAATGTGAGTTTTTTAAGGATAGCTTAGAGTATTTAGGTTATATTATTAATCAGGAAGGACTTCATGCTTGCAAAGATAAAACTGAGGCAATTCAGTATGCTCCCAATCCCAGAAATATCTCAGAACTTAAGTCAATTTTGGGACTTATTAACTATTATGGGAGATTTGTTAAAAATTTGTCCACAGTTCTTTATCCATTGTATAATTTATTGAAAAAGACGTTAAATGGAAATGGGACAGTGAATGTCAGAAAGCATTTGCTAATATTAATGTCTACTTCAATCTCCAGATGTTTTAGTACATTTTAATCCTGATGTACCATTGAGATTGACTGTGGATGCTTCTTCAGTTGGAATTGGAGTTATTTTGAGCCACATATTTCCATCTGGAATTGAAAACCAATTGCATATGCTTCCAGAGTCTTGTCAAATGTGAACAAGCATACTCACAGATTGAAAAGAAGCTTTGGCAATTGTTTATGGAGTTTTGAAATTTAATCAATACTTATTCCACAAAAAGTTTACTCTACTTACTGATCATAAACCACTGTTAACAATTTTTTCTCCTAGTAAGGGAATACCCCAATTCTCAGCCAATAGATTACGTAGATGGGCTGTTATTTTATCAAATTATAATTATGATATAGAGTATGTAAAATCAAAAAATAATTGGGCAGATAGTCTTTCTAGACTACCTTCTGAGTGTGGAGGGTCTGTATTTGAAGATGACGTTGAACTGAATTATTGCTTCATTTTCGATAATAATACAGAATTGGAATTAAATTATAAAAATGTCAAAACAGGGTCAGAAAATGATAATTTAATGAAAGAAATTATTAGGTATCTAAAAAAAGGCTGGTGGCCACGTAAACATATGAAAAGAGAGATATTGCCTTATTACCATAAAAGATTTGAACTTAGTTTTCAAGATGGTTGTCTATTTTGGAATCACAGGTTAATCGTGCCTGATAAATTAAGATTTAACATTTTAAAAGAATTACACTCTACTCATCAAGGTATTGTTAAAATGATAAATTTAGCGAAGGCTCATTTTTGGTGGCCTAAAATGACCATAGATATCGAAAATATTGTTAAATCGTGTATATCTTGTTCATCAAAATCTAACAACCCAGCTAAATCAAGTTTGAATCCATGGAATTGGCCTAATGCTCCATGGGAACGCATTCATTTAGATTTTCTAGGGCCATTCATGGGAAATCAGTATTTAATTATATTAGATGCCTATACAAAGTGGTTGGAGGTGTTTCCCTTATCCAATATTACTTCAGAGAATACTATTATAGTTCTACGAAATTTGTTTGCTCGGTTTGGAATACCTAGACTAATAGTTTCCGATAATGCAAGAACATTCACTTCGGGACTATTTCAGGAATTTCTAAAGATTAATAACATTGATCACATCACTAGTCATCCTTTTCACCCATCGTCTAATGGAGCAGCAGAGAATTCAGTAAAAACCGTAAAATATGCCATAAGAAAAGCTTTAACCGATCAGGAAACACGGAATAAAGATCTCATTCTGTGCAGATTTCTATTTGACTATCGAAATACTCCACACTGTACCACAGGAGTTAGCCCAGCATTTCTGATGTTTGGTAGATATTTGAGATCACGTTTTGATACTTTAAAAAAAGATAATAGCATTGATGACAGAAAAATTAGAGATAAGGTAGTAAAAGCTCAAGAGAATCAAAAGATGTACTATAGAGGAAATAAATCAATTCAATTTGAAATAGGAGAAAAGGTATTAGTAAAAGATTATAGAGTATTGAACAAAGTTTCATGGTTGAAAGGTACTATTTTAGGGCGAATTGGTAAATGTACATATTTGGTGGAGGTGCCAGAGGTCAAGCGAACATGGAAACGCCATACAAATCAATTAAAAAGAACTTTACCGTTGGCTGACATGCATGCTCTGCTTCTGATAGCTTCACAAGTAGCACTGGTAATATAGAAGTAGAAACAAATAGGGAGAGTAGTGTTTTGAATGATGTAATTGTGGAATCTGATGATTTTGGATCAGGTCTTGTACAAATTTATGATAATACTTCCGATGAAGAAACACAAATTGTTGATGATAAGGAATTGAATGTAAATAAGAGACCTAGGAGGAATGTAAAACCTCCAGATAGATTACAGTGTTCTTGAAATGTATATACGTTACTTAGTATGTAATAATTGTAAATAGTATTAGAATAAGTGGTTATTTTATATTAAACCCCATACTGTATTTAGGGGAAGGATGTGTGATATATTAAAGTTGAATTGGCCGCCAGGGTAACCATTGCGCATATTATAAGTGGGGAGATGCGCCTAGTTCACATATTGTACTTGGGGAAACGGCAATTCTGCATTCTGCAATAAAGAGATAACCAGCTATTCGTGTCGATCCTTAATTTCCTCATCCAAGTGTTAAGTGTGCAAGTAATAAAACTAATTAAAGACTAGTACATAAGTACATTACAGGACCATTATTGTTTATAATATATATTTACGATCTTCCTCTTAATATAAATAGGTGATAATTTATGTTGACGATACCACTATTTAAAAAATTATTGATGACATCCTTAAATTGATGAATGAAATGAATAATGCTTATTCGAGTGTGAAACATTGGTGCTCCGAAAATTTCCTGAAAATGAATGTTAAAAAAACCGAATGCATGACCTTCCAAACTGAGAAATCCTAAGTAGTGCCTCCTGATGCTATTTCACTGGATGGTACTCAAGTCAAGATTGCAAACAGCGTAAAGTTCCTAGGGGATTATGTTGATTCGGATATGAAGTGGGAAAATCATATAGACGACTTTAATAATACATTAAACTCTATAATCTATACTCTAAATGTTTAGAAAGAGTCAGTGAACGTATCCATCCTGAAAATTGTGTATTTTTCTAATTTTCGATCAACCTTGTCATATGGAATTGTGTGCTGGGGAGGCAGTTCCTACTCGAAATGTCTATTTGTGAAACAAAGACTAGCTTTAAGAACTATGCTAAATATGAAATACCGGCAGACCTGCAGGGGCGTTTTTCGTGCTAATGGCATTCACGGTGGTTTATGTGTACAATTGTATAAAATTTTTTTATCCAGCACAAGGAGTTATTTGATAGATTCAAGAATAAAAATATGAAAACTAGGCAAGTTGATAAATATCTGTATCCCATCCATAATCTTACTCTCATAGAAAATAATGCAATGTATATGTGCATTAAATTATTTAACGCACTACCAAAACAATTTCATTGCATCACCAGTGAAAAGGTTCTGATTGAAAATTTGTTTTCATTTATTATGAAATGTGAACCATATAATGTGCAAGAATATCTTGATTACTGTGTAACGCCCTTACGTGCAGTTCCTTTATCAGTAAACTCGGGCGCCAGACTATTTGCTTCTGAGGGCGTCACCCTCACTTATCGAGCTCCTCCGGAATGTCCAGAAGCTCGAGCCTAGGCAGACTCCAGTGGAGAATGAAGTGGGAAGCTGTTGGAGGTAGAGGTGTCACCAATAAAACACGCGATTAACTAAAAAATTACTCTCTATTCATACCAAATAAACAAACATTCCAAAATAATAGGTCTCACAGTCCTTAAAACAAATCAACAGTTCGTATCAGGTACAACAGTCCTTAATCTATATCACAAAATCTTCACAGTCCTTAACCTCTAAAAACCCCAGTCCCAAATCTACTTGTCAATCACCAAAAGTCCAGTAACATTCCGTGAAGGGCTTAGAGTGCACATAAAGCGATTACAGTGGCGAGTTACTAGATGTATTAGGCATCAGAAAGAATTAGGCAAGCAAAATGACGTAGGCATAAAAATGGGTTAGGCATACCAATGAATCAGGCAGAGAATAGATAAGGCATTCACTCATCAGAAAATTGCTCATGCATGAAAGTGACTAAGGCCGTGTGAAAGAAATAATAATATCACGGGGTTAAAGCGAGGGGGCGGAAACCAAAGCTTCACTCAGGCCAACATGGACCATCCAAGCAGGGGGGTCGCTGGGCACGATTCCGCACGGCGCAACTAGTGTCCGTGCGCAACAGAACCCCTCGAAGAGAACTGCCAAGGCCCAGCCCAAATCGGAGTGACCGGCGGTATGGTGTGCGCATGCGCAAACCACCGCGCGTCCACCCGCGATGACGACAGGACCGAGGTCGAACCAAGTGCCTGCCGCAAGCAGCCCACGCCACGGAAAACTTCGGTCTCAGCACGATTGAGCTTTGCTCATCTCGCACATCAACGTCAGCTCCGCGAGATGGACAGCAGGAGTCCGCCAAGGTAAAACCACGGCCGTCTTAACACATGGCCCGGCTATTGGTAACACCGGCAACACTGCACTGGGGTATCTTACCCACACGAAACACAGTCTACTTCCCGCGTTTTTGTAATGTCATCTTAGTTTAGTTTGTTTTTTTGGGTAATCTATGTGAAAGATTAGCGAATTTTCGCGATTATTCGAGTGCCGTGAACAGTGAAAGTGTTTGTGATATCAGTGTCAGTAAATCTACATTGGAATAACTTTTTTTAAATTGGTCTTTTGGTAAATATCTAACCTAAATATGCAATTGGACTTGAGATCATTCGCGTCCAGAATGGTCAAAACGTGTTGTATTTCATCCTGTAAAAGTAATAATCCGTCTACAAAAAAAGAACGATATTTTAGTTGTTTTAGTTTCTCGAAAGACGAAAAACTTAAGCATTTATGGAGGAGGGCCATTCTGCGAGATTTCATTCATTAATAGTTTTGTTCGTGAAAACATTTTGATTCCGACGATATAATTAAATTTGATAAATATTTGCAAGCCGATGGAACCATTAAATTACTTTCTTTAAGATTCCCAAAATTGAAAGAAGGCGCTATCCCAAAATTTTTCCAAATTTACCGTCATACCTTTCGAAACAAAATCAAATAAAAAGGACTGATCCTCAATGTGAAGGAAAGCAATTTTAACTAGGAATAATAATAAAGTAGAAGCTTTTTTGAGTTCTGATGTGATCAAAGATTTTAAAGACTTTCTTGAAAATTATTCAGCTAAAATTGATATATCTGGTTGGGAAATTGAAAAATGCGATAACTCAGTCTATTTCTATATTTTAAATTATGAAAAATCATTATCGGTTGAAATTTCTATACAGATTAGTGAAGCTCTCGAGATTAAAATATTTCATAAAAATTGTCTAATTTCCGAAAATGACCTAAAATGGATACTTCCTCCTGATCTAATTCTCAGCAGATGGTCTCAAATTACAAATTTGCTCTCGTTATAAAAAATGTGTCTAATGAGAAAACAAGTAAATTTACATCAGATTTATTGGGAGATTCCTTGACCTCATTAGAAGCACTTTTATCAGATGAGAATAATGAAAATTTTGACCAACTACGGCAGCTAGAAATTGTTACTGATCAATTGAGGCAAATAAGTGGAAATATTTGTTATATATATATATATGTATAGAGAGTATTATTTCAGTTGATTTTATTTTGAAAGTTATATTTGAATTCACATTTTATGGCGAGAGATGGTCCTACACCTCCCCGTGGTTCTTGCTGGACAATAAATTGAATAAAACATCATCCAATTTGCTTTAATCTCAATTTTGAATTGTATTTGTATTCAATTTATTGACTGAGTAGGGCATACTTCCATCCTATTTTCAGATATTCATCGAAAAACACATTTAATGACATAAGAAAATGAAATGGTACGTTCGAAACATCGTATCTCTTAGCTAAGCGTATACCTCCCTGACGTCGTATTTTGCGGCGTTGCCGCTTCAGGCGCCAGGCCATGTGTTAAGACGGCCGTGGTAAAACTGCCCACAATCTAGGGACGATTGAGCTTAGCTCATCTCGGCACCCAGATGTCGGATACGCAATACCGGCTAAAGGACCCAGCCGACACCCGTGACGAATCCCGCACCCTCAAAGATCGGGCCAATCCAGTGCCTGCCGCGCAACAGCCCACGCCACGGAAGACTTCAGTCTAAGCACGATTGAGCTTTGCTCATCTCGTACATCAACGTCAGCTCCGAGAGATGGACAGCAGGAGTCCGCCGAGGTAAAACGGCCCACCACCTAGGGACGATTGAGCTTGCTCATCTCGGCAACCAGACGGCGGATACGCAATACCGGCTAAAGGACCCAGCCGACACCCGTGACGAACCCGTGCCTTCCAGGGGTCGGTTCGACAAACGACAACAGGGGGGCAGCCACAACACGACCCTCACCGCGCAGCAGCCCACGTCACGGAAAACTTCGGTCTCAGCACGATTGAGCTTTGCTCATCTCGTACCTCAACGTCAGCTCCGAGAGATGGACAGCAGGAGTCCGCCAAGGTAAAACGGCCCACAATCTAGGGACGATTGAGCTTTAGCTCATCTCGGCACCCAGATGTCGGTTCCGCAATACCGGCTAAAGGACGCGATGCCCTAAACGCCCTCCTACTGTAAACATAATAGATTGCATGTGTACATACCATAACATGAATAAACCTATCTATCTATTTATCTAAATGGTTGCCGGTGTCGCCCTTTAGAAAATACAACTGAAGCGACTACAAATTTGAATTTATCGTCCCAAAAAACATCTGCATACGAAATTTCATGAAAGGATTTTGAAGCAGTCAAAAGATATTAAAAAAAACGCGAATTATTTATTCAACTTTAACACCCTGTATCTCGTAAACGAAGCATTTCCGGACCCATCTTCATAGGATCTTTTTTGCTTAAAATGATGTGATCTATCACTCATTCCAATTTGTCGGAATCAAATGAGATCACCCTGTATAAATTTTTGAAATCTTGCTGACAGAGATCATTAGTAATACACATCATTCTTATGAAACAATGAAGAAATATTGAAAATAAATGCATCTCATTTTTATTCCTTGATGTAATAATGCAATTCAGATAGAAGAGGTCAAATGGCAACATCAGTATCCTTGAAATTCGTTATGAATGTACGATTATGCTTGAAGATTTTCATAGATCATTTTGTGATTTTTCTCAATCCGACAATAACTTAACTTTGCATAGAAAATTGAGTGTTTCATGAAAATGATATCCGCAACGCTTTTATCGGTGTTTCTAGGAGCCTTAATTTTCCAATTTGCAAAATGTTGCTTCAAATATATCAGAATAATATGGATTACTAAGGATATTCCTGGACCCAAAAATGATGGTTTTCTCATCGGAAATCTGAAACATATGATGGATCAGACTCCTGGTAAATGCATAATTTTATTAAACTTATTAATACGTAGAGACTTCTCTGCTCGAAAACAACAGTTGTTGAAATTTGAAGTGAAATAATAGAGTAGCTTGTCTAATTTTTTTTAAATTTCTCTCACCTGGAAGTATCCAAAAATACCTGATATCATTTTCTTAGTTTTCGAGTTATTTTTTTTCTGTATTTTATATGATTTTATCCAGTGTGGTTTCAAAAGTTAATATTTTGTTTGGTAGTAACCATTTCACAGATTTCTTTCAGTGACAAGATTGTCTTAAATGTTGTTTCGATAAAAAAATATCACAGATTCCTGAAAGGCTTTAAAGTTTGAACTTGAGTTTCAGGTAGGATTCACTCAAGCATTCAACTTCAATTTAATAATGCAGAATGTCATTTCCATGTATTCTGACTAAGCTTGAATACTCTGAATGCTTCTTAACTAACAAAATCATAAAAAGATTTATTTTAATTGGCCTTCCAAGGAAGTTGGCCAAAAATTAAAGCAACACGGTTGAAGAGCATTTCAATGATTTTATCTACTTTTTAACATTGATGTGATGAATTAGTATTAAAAATGCAAATTCAATTGAAATATCTCTATATAACTGTATTATATGAAATTTTATAATCATCAAAATAATAATCAATAAAAATCAAAATATCTAGAAGAGAAATTAAATATTTCTGGATAACAAATACCAAGCACGAATTACTTAAAAATGCCTGTTTATACAGTAATTTTTCAAATCTCCTTTTTCGGTTTACCTTATGATTTTGATTTTATCGTTCCAAAATTAATGTTTGTATTCATTGTGATATTTTTGCAGTCTCCATCTTTGTTGCTTTCAGAAGTTTAGCAAAAGAGTTCAGTTCACCATACCGCCTTCGATTTCTGCATGAAGCATTTATAAATATATTTTCACCAGAGGACTGCGAGGTAAGTCGAAGATGTGCTTAGATCATTGGAAAATTCATCAAAGATCCTGTTTGAGGAAATAAAGTCACAATTTTCGGTTAAGGAGTCAAAGAGGCAGATTTGAGGTAGAGTTTGCGAGACGGCAAATAATGAAAGATCGTTTCCAAAATGATGAGTATTGAATCCAAATGCGCCGAGACTTTCAATTATATTTCAACTTATCTTACAATCAATGTGTTCGGGCCTCAGAGGAATAAAATACTTGATTTCTCTCAGTTCGGGCGGAGTAATCGATTGGTCCAAGCCTAATGGCAGCCGTACACGTTACGGTTGAATGGAGATAAAAACCAGCACTAGGCCTGCGCAGGCAGACCGCATGTGCATGTACAGGCTGGTTTGTATGTTTTTCTGTGAGTAAATTCGAAATTCGCCGGATAGAACCTGTGCAGGTTTCATCTCCGGTACACCGGAGCATGTGTGGCCAGTAGGTATAAGGAGTCTGAATACATGTGTGATCATTAATAAGAATTTGTTTGCCGATTCAAAAGATATCGAAATATTTGGCCTGTTCCGATTTAATGGGTGGCCCATTTAAAAATTGGAATTTAATTTTGCTATAAAAAAAAAACTGCTCAATATTTTCCAATGGTTGAACATTTATTTAAAAGGTTGGTTCATGACATTTATTTATGAAAAATAATTTCGGCCAAATGACCACCACGGCTGACTTGGCAGTAGCCTATTCGTTCCACCCAATTTTTTAATACATTTTCGATTGTTTGGGGCTCTATTTCACCAATAGCAGCTCGAATTTCGGTCTTGAGGTCTTGAATTGTTTCTGGATTGTTGGCGTAACACTTATCTTTCACCGCTCCCCAAAGATAATAATCCAATGGCTTCAGATCGCAGCTTCTTGGTGGCCAATTCACATCAGCATTTCTGCTGATGATTATTCTATTTCGATTGTGGCGTGTGCTGTATGGCTCGTTGCACCGTCCTGTTGAAACCAAACATAGTCCAAGTCGTTAGCTTCAATTTCTTGAAAGAACCAATCGTTCAACATTGCGCGGTAGCGCAATGTGAGTAGAAGACTCACCACTTTGGAAATAAGTTTTTAATATTTCCCAACTTTCTTCAAGCGAATAGCGTCCCATTTCGTAAACTTCAAACTTTCAACTAAATATTAGTCACGTCAAAAAGAATAGTTGACGTTTATAATGTCAAATAATTGGTAGTTCAAATTCCAAACACTAGATGGACCACCCGTTATAATTGATAATTGATGTTGACGAGGAATTTTTAATGATGGAACTCGTGTAGAATTATTATTTGGGCAATAACCATAATCTCTAATTGTTCCTTTTTCCAACGTTTCTACAGGCATCTTCAGTCATTTTCATGGTGAAAAATTTCTTTTTTACAAGCTGACGTAGCAATTCCAATTTCTTGTTGATAAAAAATGTCTTCAAATTGGAAATATGGTGTGTCGATGCAAATGGAAAGCATTTCCTTTATTACATTTAAGTGTAGTTCTTTCACTTAGCGTTCGATCATCTTCAAAGTTTCTTCTTACGATTGGAAGTGCTTCTTCATCCGTTGGGACAATGAAGAACATACTCGTAACATCGAAGCTTACCATGTCTTCTTGATAGATTTCTTGAATTCTCATTATTTCCATGAACCTTTTTGTATTTTGAATCATAAATGATGAATGATAATTCAAAGAAGATATGATCTCCAAAAGATATTTAACCAATTGCTGACATGATGAAATCTTGGAACTCACAATGGGTTGCAAAGGAATATTCATTTCATGTATTTTTGGTAAACCATATAGATGTGGAAGATTGCTGAAGTGTCTCCATCTAATGTATGAATCACGAATATTAGTTCTATATTTATAATAGATTTTATAAATGAGAAAGCCCCAATAAACTATCCCATGGTATTTCATTTTCAAATATGACTCGCTTTCAATATCGGAGTATTTTAGTTTTTCATCGTCAGGTGGGGTTGTTAAAATAATTTGGGACAAAGCTCAACATTGTTGTCAGTAATTATGAGTATTTGATTATATACGAGGAATATAGAGCCTACAGTTTGAGTAGTAAGAAAATATCAAAGCAACATCAAGTATGTATTGAATGTTTCACGGACTATATGACATCTTAATTTCATTTTTTCATTCTATGTTAGGCCAGCATTCTTGCTCTGCTAACAATCTCAATGTACAAACATCCATTTTCAGATCTTCATGAGCACCATAAAACATTCCAGCAAAAGTGAAGTTTATGATCTTCTCAAAAATTGGCTAAAGGAAGGGTTACTAGTTTCAAACGGTAATGTATAAGTTTTTTCACTATTGGCTTAAAATATACGTGATTCATCTGTGCTCGATCGGACAACGACATCCGAAATATGGAACCCAGGAGTGGTTTACTCGATTTCGTTCGGAAAATTTTAATGTCAAAGATGTTCCCCGCTCTGGTCTGAAAAAGACGATGAAATTCTACGATATCATATCAGAAATTACATATGTCGTGTACCGACAAACAAAACTCAGCTTATTTGTGTTATGAATTGAGATAAACTCTACACAGTTTATTGATTTAACGAAATACTAACACTGTTACTGCTTCAAATTTACACAAATTTCATCTATTTAGTATATATAAATGAGGTTATCCATGATTTGAACCATAGATTAAAACAAAATTTCGTTGATGTATGATCAGATTCTTTGGTTGCTATGGTAATAGATCTTGTTCATCGATCGACGCCATCTTGTTTTGGATAGGTCCATTGGTGGAACAAGATCGGCACGAAAGCTATCCGCACATAGTGGACGCATTAGGTATCTCTCAGGCGACAATTTGGAATCATTTAAAGAACGCTGGCTACGAAAAGACGCTCGATGTTCGATTCTTTGATGGAATAACCATCAAAGAAACGCTCCTGAAATGCAGTGAAAATATATACGGGAAGATAAAACGAGAAAAATTATGGTCAAAAGCCGGTGACCCTCTGCAAACCACATCGAAACCCGTATTGAAGACAAACAATGTAATCAGTCTATGATGGGATTGAAATGGAATAGTTCATTATGTGTTGCTACAACCAGATTATAAAAAGTTCACCAAAAAAGAGCACCCAGAAATAAGCAATAAAAAGGGTGCTGTCATCATTATGAAATCATGATGATAAACCACATAGATCTTTGAATAACAGGCAAAAATTGACGGAGCTTGATTGGGAAGTTTTGATGCACCCACCGTATATCCCGCACGTTGGACCATCTAACGACCTTTCATTTCGGTCTCTCTTGGTGGTAAACAAAATTGCTAACCAAACAGCCGTTGAAAATCACTTGGCCAACTATTTTGCTGATAAACCACAGAAGTTCCACCCTGATGGAAATTAGAAGCTATCCGAAACATGAGTATGTCATAGAGAATATTGATCAATTTGTACTTGATTGAAATTAATTTTTGTTAGAGTTAACAATCTTTGAACAACTCCTATATTCCTGCAACCAACAATTCAGTCAAACATTGCAGGTTGCAGTCGTGCGCCCAAACGATCTCTCAACCATCATAATGAATCGAAATATCTATTTGTAGAAGTTGAAGTAGAACCAAAACCTTCTGTGGTTTTCAACAGCTGTTGATGATGAAACATTATCTTTGTATTCATTCTAAACTTGAGTCTTTGAGAGTGATGTTTCATATAAATGAATATTAGAGTGTGCTTAGTTTAGATAGAGTAAAGGTTTTAATAAGACGATTAAAACCTATTCGTGTTTTACTATCCCTCTGTCCAGATTGAATAATAGAATAATCCCACAAGAACCCAATAATCTTCAATAAAGAAAAATTTTGTTCTGAAATATACAGAATAACCGCGAGGACTTTTTCAATTATCCAAAATTTTGCGCGAGTCGAGAATCTGGCGTTGTGCACCCGAATTGCGAGCGAAATCAAAATTCGCGCGATGCTTTTCGACGTGATTTTTTGGTGCCTAGCAACTCACCAACGCGCGTGACTTTACGCGTATCCAATCTTTCTTTCTGGACAAGTCCTAATGCAGAGCATACATTCTCCGGTCGACGGGAGAGTAAAAACTGTACAGGTATACCTGCGCAAGACGACCGGAGCTTGTGTGTCGCAGTTTTTCAAGCCTGCACAGGTCGCCGGAGCAAATTCGAGATTCGACTCGATCTAGTTGCACCGCACGGTCGCTGTCAACGAACAAACAACCCGGAACACCCCCACACAAGAGGCACACTTGCGCAGGTATACCTGTACAGTTTTCCTCTCCGGTCAACCGTAGCATGTATGGGTTGCATAACGCGCGACTTGCTTCTTGACGGATTTGCTCCGTCTGGACTACGTCTCAATGAGTGATTTCTGATTTCGTTAATTGAAACGATTCTAAAATAATATTTCATGAAGGCTCTGAATATGAAAGTTGAAGATACAGGCCCAATTTTCTCAAAAATAACGAAACAAATATTGATTACCAAGCAAGGTTGTTACCAGCAAGAAAACAAAGAGGGCTATTAAAAAAAAACGCTAGAAATTTGTTTCCATTCTGGACGGATAACCCCTCACTCGGTTGCAGCCTTGCGATAGAGAACTTTCACACACGAGATGGGATTGATAGCCGTGTTTGGCAACTTTACGTGAAAAATCTGTATACCATCTTTTAGTACCATCCTTAAGACGAAGTTTGCCAAAATTTTGCAGCAATTCATCAAAAGGCTGACGAGAAATTGTTGATGATGGAACCCGTATAGAATTATTGTTTGGGTAATATCCATCACCTATTCACAGGTCTACAAAAAAAAATTTTTTTTTGGTGCCTAGAATTTTTGAGCTGATTTCAACTATATATTTATTGATGAATCTAAATATGATAGTAGTTTTTCTGTATCAGCTCTAGATTTTCAGATAAATTCACTTATCTATCAATGCTTTTTCCTATTTAATACTTTGAAGTATGAGTGTGGTAAAATTCATAAAAGAGATAGATTCTTGTATATTTTCCCTATTGTCAGTCTTCATTTGTAACAATTTGAATTTAAAATAATAATATTTATTATAATTACTATTTTATTCATTTATTACAAATAGAAGACTAACAATATGAGATATATAACTGATTGGTTCACAAACTGTTAACAAGTGGGATTTGATCCTATTTAGTGTCATCCAGTTAGTTCCATAGAAATCCGATATATGGAGCTGTCCAGTCTGAAGTAAACTTCAACTGCAGTTGAGAGTTGAGGTTAGTTTGTGATTTCCCGCGGTGCAGATAGATAGAACTTAGCGTCATATGAAATTTCTCTTTAGTAACGAGTTGTTGAAAAGTAAATCTAAAAAGTAGATTGTTAATGTGAATTGTTGTGTTTGTGTTGTTGAATAGAAATGAGTTCAAGTAGAAGAAGCTGTGTACATCATCCTGATATTTTTGCTACATATGCGGAGAATACACGTTCTTGGAAAACAGAAGAACTATTAGTGACTTTGTAAAGAGGGCTTATTTTGGATATTTTGGTGTTGAGCTTGGTGATCAGGATAAAATCTGGACAACACATATTGTCTGTAAAATTTGTACAGAGCATTTACGACAGTGGACTACCGGGAAAAGGAAAAGTCTGAAATTCGGAGTACCAATGGTTTGAAGAGCACCAAAAAATCACTTCGATGACTGTTATTTCTGCTTAGTAAATATTACTGGAATCAATCGAAATAACCGTAACAAGTGGACTTATACAGATTTAGTCTCTGTAAGACGCCCTATCCCTCACTCAGAAGAAGTGCCAATTCCAACATTTCAGCAGCTACCAGAACTCTGTGAGGAAACATGTCTCTCTGATCAGAATTCTGACACTACTGAAGGTGACAGTGATTTTGAAACGATGCCATCAATTCCCCAATGTTTCCACCAAGATGAGTTAAATGACCTCACTAGAGATCTCAACCTGTCGAAAGAAGCTTCTGAATTACTAGCTTCCAGGTTGAAGGAAAAAAATTTACTTGAACCAGGAACGAAAATTGCATTTTATCACACAAGGGAGAAAGATCTGCTACCTTTTTTCTCTGAAGAACAAAATCTTGTATTTTGCCATGCTATTAGAGAACTCCTGGTAAAAATGGGTCTTCCTGAATATTTTCCGAATGATTGGCGCCTATTTATTGACAGCTCAGAGCGAAGTTTGAAATGTGTTCTTCTACTTCTACATAATGGAAACAAATATGGCTCAATACCAATTGCCCATTCAACGAAAATGAAAGAGCAATATGACAACATAGCTTTGGAAAAATAAAGTATCATGAGCACCAATGGGTGATTTGTGTAGACTTAAAAATGGTGAACTTTTTCCTTGGACAGCAAAGTGGCCACACCAAGTATCCTTGTTTCTTGTGCCTCTGGGATAGCATAGAGAAAACGCAACACTGGGTTAGAAAAGAGTCTCCTAGAAGAGAAAACATGGATGTTGGGGGAAAGAAAATCATCAATGATCCTTTAGTTCCGCGAGAGAAAATCATGTTTCCACCCCTGCATATCAAGTTGGGTCTAATGAAGCAGTTTGTAAAGGCTCTTGATAAGAATGGATCATGCTTTGCTAAAGCAGGAATATTTGATGGCCCACAAATAAGACAGCTGATTAAAGACCCTGACTTCATAAATTCAATGATTGAGATTGAACAAAATGCCTGGAATTCATTTGTGGTCCAAAATTTTTTGGGTAAACACAAAGCTGAAAACTATGTTGAATTAGTCAATGAGATGCTGAATAATTGCAGATATAACATGCGCATATTTACACAGCCAATGTGATTCGGTTCCTGTATTAGGAAGGGAAGGCCCTTCGAAGGACTGTCTGCATCAACGCGAAGGCGGTGTCGTGGCCGGAAAGGTTAATGACGATGAGTTGAAAGAAAAGGGTACACTCTGTCAAATTAATACAGAAAATTTTGTTCACGCATTCCGAAGCGAAACCACAGAATTCCTCGCTTGAACCAAAGTCCCATAAGAGCAATGTATATCGAGGCAGCACCAACGATATCACGTTTCATGATCACATGGGTCAAGATAACAGACCGGTTCTTCTAGTCACTGATTTTGGGGTTTAAGGCTGCAATCGATTCGATTGGCTCCGTATACACTCTGACCTTAAACAGCCCCACAAAAAATAATCCAGGGTGTTAAATCACACGATCTGACTGGCCAAATGGTGAATTTAGTGAAATTATGCGATCAGCATATTTGGTTTGTAAGAAATTGATCATCTCATTGGGTGTGTGACAAATGGCACCGTCTTGTTGAAACGTATATAAGTGATATCCATGTCATCAATGATATGCCACAAGCGAGTGGTTAACATCTTGAGATAGCGTGATTCATTGACCGTTACCGCAGTTCCAGCCTGATCTTGAAAAAAATGGCCCAATCACGCCACCAGATAGAATAACGCACCATACAGTAACACGTTGAGCATGCAAAGGCTTCTCAATAATCGTTCTAGGATTTTCAGAAGCCCAAGTTCGGCAATTTCGCTTGTTGACGTTCCCTGACAAGTGAAAATGGGCTTCGTCTGAAAGAATGATTTTTTCAGACAAATCAGCGGCTTGTTCCAGAATGAATTGAGTGAATCTATGGCGATGTTAATGGTCAGTCGGATTCAATTTCTGCACTAGTTGAATCTTGTAAGGCTTCAAAGCCAAATCCTTATGCAAAATTTGCCATATGGTGGTTTGGCATAACCCCAGTTGTTGAGAACGTCGAGAAATTGGCAAATTTGAATCTTCTTCAACACTGTGGCTTACGGCTTCAATTGAACGGCCCGGTCGAATACGCGTTGGTATTGGCAAATTTTGTACCGAGTACGTCGACTCAAATTTAGCGACCAAATTTTTAAAAGCGGGCTCAGAAAACGATTAAGTTGTCCGAAAATATCACGAATTTTACGGAATGTAATTTCAACAGAACTACCATTTTCATGTATGGTTTTAATTATTTTAAAACGATTTTCGAGCGAAATTGAATTCATTGTAACAACTGCCAAGGCATCTACTACAACTACGTCAAAAAACTAACTGTCAATGCTGTCATGTGGTAGTTGTGGCCACAATTGAAAAAACAAAGTTCTTGTTGAAAGACCTTTCATAAGGAAACATAATAACACAGTTTTCTAATCAGAATTATAACTGAACTATTTGATTGACGATAAAATACATTCTGTGAGTTGGAAAATTTTCTTTGCGCCTTCAGAATACATTAGTATTTTATCGATTAAATCGAAATGCACAAGGTGTTAATAACAGCATTTTTGTTTTTAATCTCAGGTGATTTCTGCACAATTCTTAGGATCAATTAAATTATCGAAACTTCTATTCTTATGGATTAGCACAGACTAGTATCTTGTGCAAATGAATTTCTAAATGAATTTCTCAGCACAAAATAATTCATTTCTGATTTTTATTAAACATTATGCGTCATAAAAATCAAACTTATAACATACACTGTAAAAATAAAATTCTGCGCTCAAGGTCCTCAGGAGTTTGAGAATTTTTTTTTCAATCAAACCATTTTAATTTGAATTAATCTAAAATTGATTACGTCAAATGAACTATTTTTCTTGATTAAAACAACCTAGTTGATTATAGAGAACAGTTAAAACATTTGCCTGAAACTTTTTACATTTCAGCGAAATGAAAGAAACAACTGATTCAACATAAACATACAATTACAAGAAATTGTTTATGCTTTTGTCTCAATATCCATAATTGATTGATACAAATACATTATTCTAAATAGGTTTTAACGAAACCATTCGTTCGTTTCATTTTTATTTGTTCAATAGAACGAAGGTACGGTTGTCGTAAATTCTGTCAGTTGATGCAACGACTACAGTTTCTTGAGACAAGAATCTCGAGAGATTATATTATTCGCCTTATTACTTGAAGAAAACTATAAATATTTGAATAAAATTGAACAAATAATTGTTGCAATATGAAGGAAAATTTGTAAATTTTTATATTGGCTGCAATTAAATCAAAACTCTATCTCTTTTATATTAAATAAATCCCATTTAAATGCAATTATTTGTGCATTTTACTCACAATATTGTTGTATCCGGTGATAAAGATGACATGGAATACATGATGCGCAAGCTAATTAAAGAATACGAGAAGTGGGGCTTAAATGTCAACTTAGAGAAAACCAAATATCTTTGTGTTGGTGGAGAACCGGTTGATCTGGTATTGGATGATGACAGGGATGAAATGATAACCCACTGCCGGGACTATAGCTTTTGTAGCGGCACTCTGTCAGCCACGCATAGCTTAGTTCACAGCGCTTCGGTGGCCTAGAGGTTTGCGCTCAAGTTTCACACCGACTAGGTACTAGGTGCCGGGTTCAACTCCCGGCGGCTCCTTAAAACTTCTAACCCCTGCGTCTATGCCATGGCGCACACAAGCCATACTGATGAGTCCAGGGACGAAACGCATAAGTAGGGATAAATTCCTTCGATTCTACATTGGTGACCCCGACGTGATGGGAACGATTGTCTTTACGACGTGTCTTGGAAAAGCAGACGGTTGACGCTTGAGGTATACTCGCTCCTCTCTGCAACTACCAACGAAACTCTAGACGCCTTTCCCATTCCGTACAATATTCATGGTCTGCCGCGGTATTGCGGTATTTATTAATGTAAAAGAGAAATTATTGTTTTGTGAAGAAAAATAATGATTACATACAAATGTTTTTTTGTTATATCAAATTATTCCTTTGCTAGTGTCAAAAACCTTTCAATTTAGCTCAAATCAATCAGTTTCTTAACCCAAGAAACTTTCACTTGACATAAGAGATATTATCATTTGTATCGACTGAATTCTAGACCCATTCAACTAAGATCCTTTAAATCAACTACAAATCGAGTTTCAGTGAAATGTAATATTTATTTACATGAAACCAAAATTTTTATTCTACGAAAAGTATCAATAGTTACATACTAATTAATATTACCGTTGGATCAAATTTTTTACCACCTGAGTCAAAAACTCTGAGCTTGGTTGAAACTAATCAGTTTCTTAACCCAAGAAACTTTTATTTAGGGTAAACGCCATTGTCAACCGTAGAGGGCGGTAGGGTCAAGTACTTTATGCATTTGGCTATATTCAAACGTACGGAGTACTTGAGACAAATTAATATGGTTTGAGATGAGGAACTATTTTTTACAGTGTAGGTTCCGACAAAATTTTATAGTAAAGGCTTGATGATAAAACACAAGAGGACGTTGTTTAATTTTCATGTATTCTCTTTCGCAAGTTTTCTCATCATCCGATATGCATTGTTTTAGTTACATCTACTGTTGGAAAATGAACTACATCATAGTTTTTAATGCCTACTTTTTATACAATCTGACTGATCTTTTCATATTTCGGGCTTGTGTGAATAATTTCTTTTATTATAGCGATGTGATTGAAATTTCGAAATTTCAGGAAATAAATGGGTTGAAAGAAGAAAACTTCTAACGCAAGCTTTTCATTTCAACATCCTAAGAGATTTTCTGCTAGTTTTCAATGAACAAACAGAAAAAATTTCTGACATCATAAGAAGCAGATGCTCAGAGCCCATAGATATCACTGATTTAGTTACGGAATTTACACTTTATAGTATATGCGGTAAGTTTTAAAGTAGGCAACATTTCATAATATTTATTTTCATCCATTTAATATAACGGGTAACCCAGCAAAGATTCGCATTAAGTAACACATTATAAAGCTTATGGGAGATGAAATTTGGACAATTCTTCGACTTTTCAAGACGCATATACTTAGATTTGATATTACTTCTATACCGTGTATGATAATCGTGTGTGTCTCCATATTTTGGAAGATTTCTGCTATTAATATATGCGTAAACAAGACATTCATAAATGTATAAGGATGGAAAAGTTAGAATCTTCAATGTTCTGAATCCACTCGAACAATCATCTCTGTATCCTAGACCAGCCACTATTCTCACCGCCCTCCTTTGAAGTCTGAAAATGCTCTCCCTATCTGAGCAGTTCCCCCAAATCAAAACACAATACCGCAAATGACATTCGATAAGGCTGTAATAAGCAGCTTTCATCACCTTCCTGGAAACTATGTTCTCTAAGTTACGCAGTAGAAAAATATTTTTAGTTATTTTTGCTGCCGTCTCATTGACATGAGAGATCCAAGTAAGTTTGGAGTCCAGATATATCCCCAGAAATTTTACTGGCTCTTTGGCTCTGTGGTCCCCAGAGTCTCTCAAAATGAACAACATGGTGTCTATCTTATCATTATTACACACGAGCTTGTTTGTTGCAAACCATTCCTTGGCTCTATACTCTGCTCCACATGCAAGATGTTGAACTTCCTTCAGCTCTTTATGTTTCACTGTAATTTCACTGTAACACAAAAGATGTTCATAGCCAGCCATAAAAGAAGAAAAATCATTCATGAAGATTATGAATAATAGGGGCCCTAATATGGAGCCCTGCGGCACCCCAAGACTCACCTGGCCCTCTGTTGACCACGCATCATTGCAGAAAACTCTCTGGGTTCTGTTGAAGAAGTAGCACTGAATGAGTCTGAGACCAACTTCATCAAGGCCATATTTTGACAGCTTACAAACAAGTACCCGCGAACAGATAATGACTTAGGTCCAAAAAAGGCCTACCTCAAAGCAGTCTAGCGTATACTCTACAAAGCGCATTATAGCGTCACATGTACTTGACTTCCATCTATATCCATACTGGTTTCTGTGAAACAGTTTTTCCCTCTCGAAAGAATTCATTATCTGTTGATGCAAAATTCGCTCAAAAATCTTAGAAAATACGGGAAGCAGAGAAATTGGTCTATAATTTTTTTATGTCTTATCACTCTTTTTGTGTATGGGGATCACCTTCGCTACCTTTAGACTGTCAAGGAAAACCCCCTCCCTAACACAGCGGTTTATCACCTTGGTAAGGGGAATCACTACATGATTTATATTCTTCTTTAAGAGCGGCATTGAAAGACCATAATAGTCCTTTGATTTACTTCCTGAAACTGAAAACTGCCCTCATGATGGATACTGTCATCAACATCAGGCCAACCATTCACCAATTCCTGGGGTAATGAGAAGGAGGAATTAAACTCCTGAGGGCTCAAAGGCACAGATGAATCAACCCCCGACAACCTCTTACTGTTTATAATTTTCCACATATTTTTGCTAGGATTATTTGACTTCAAGATGAAAATGTCATGGGCAGTTGTACGAGCTGAGCGCAAAGCCTGCCTGTATACACAATATGCTTTATTCTTCAACCTCTTCATGTCGTCAGTCTTGCAGTGTCTGTACATATCATTAAACATCCTCATATCCTCCCTCATCCTGTGTAGCTCAGTTGAGAACCATTTCATCCCTGAGTCGCAAGTTCTAGTTTTCATATAAACCTCTGGAAAAGACTCATGATATATTTCTATGAAACGATTATGAAAAGTTTCAAAGCAATCTTTGGCTGACAAAGACCAATCATCTACAAAGGTCCAATCTTGCTCACTTAACAAACTATGCATTCTCTGATAACCTTTCAGCATTAAGGGTCTGCATTTGGTATTTGAAAGTGAGATGAAAGGCTTTGGGATATTAACGCATTGTGCATCATGGTCAGAAAAATCTATTCTCACAATTTTGGGTATAGAACTTCCCAGTGCCAGATTTCTCACAAAGATATTATCTAAACAATTATTACCTCTAGTCGGTACATATATCGTTTGCTCTAATCCATAAGATTTAAAAACCTCAAATAGTTGCTCGGTATTCCTATCCAGTACGTCATTCTCACACATACTAAAACACTCACCTGCAATAGCAAGATCATCATAGCGTATACAAGAATTATATGAATTAAGATTGTATTTTCAGAAACATCTATGGGCTGCAAACTGAATATTCAAGATGAAGAAACCAAAAAATATGTAGAGGCTATTCACGAAATTGGTTATATAGCTCACCATAGAATATTGCGACCTTGGCTATATTCACCCTTGATATATTTCTTTACACCGACATATCGTAGGGAGATAAAATGCCTGAAAATCCTTCACGAATTCACCAGAAAAGTCATAGATGATAGAATGAAAGTTTTCGAAAGTGTTATAGATCAATATAGGACGAAGAATGAAGATGAGGACGGAATTCATATCGGTAAGAAGAAGAGGAGACTAGCTATGCTCGATGTGTTATTGCAAGCACAAAAAGAAGATAATTCTATCGACTATGAGGGGATATGCGAGGAAGTTGATACTTTTATGTTTGAGGTATGTAATTAACAGAAGTTAACTTAATACATTATACAATATGAATTTTAGTTTATAAATTTTTCATTGTTGCGAAACTCTTTATCATTATCAGTATTGGACTAGACAAGGTGGTTGAACAAACACTTTCGTTCGACTTTCCGGATACGAAATATGAAAATTTGAAAATCTGATCGAGTACTATCTGACCGCTTCAAAATTTCCTCAATAATTTCGATAACAAAATGACAGCTGAATTATCAGACATTATATTCTGTATAATTATTATTTGGGCAATATTCTGTTAATGTTCTTCTTCCCAACGTTTCGGCATACATCTTCTGACGTTTTCAAGGTAAACAATTAGCTTTTAGAGACAATTTTTCAATTTTCACTAATAAGTGGAAAATTTACAGAACTCCGAAAATTAGATAAAATTGGAATTAATCTGTGGTGCAGTGGTACCAGATCAGGTGATCTGGGTGGCCACTAAATATACTCTCTCCTTCCAATCTGAACGTGAGGAATGTTTCCATTTAAGAAGTGGTGCAACGGTTGAATGCAATGAGGTGGTGCGCCATTTTGTTAAAAACCTGTTCTGAACTTTTTCCTAGGTTTTTTTATACAAGAAGGGCGTTGGGTGTCACATCACAGAGTAATATTCGAGCTGGGGTCTCACTAAAGTATTGTATAACAATATACTGGTTTCTATCTTTTTGAAGTTCTTATAATACCTCAACACGAATCCCAATTTTCCAAGGGCCTTAGCCGCTATGGTTTCAACATGTACTTTGAATGAAAGTTTGAAATTGTACTCCACACCCAAATCCCTCACCTCCTCAACTCTGACTAACTCTCCGGCATCCATACAATATCCAGACTATTGCGTCTTTTTTGGAGCAAGATAGTACAACACATTTACCATGAATGAAGAGCAAATCATTCCTTACACTCCACTGTTGAATGGCATTGATATCAGCTTGGACCTTGGCACAATCATGTACATCCTCAATCTTACGATGAAACTTTAGGTCATCAGCAAAAAATAGGCATTTATAGTACCTCAGGTAACGTGGCAAATCGTTAATGAATATCAAAAACAGTAAGGGACCCAAGTTTGAGCCCTGAGGTACTCCCGAATTAGCATGGAACTTTCCTGAACAGTTACCACCGTATTTCACCCTAAATTTTCTGCCTCTTAGATAGGATGCGAAAAATTTGATGACGCTACCACATGCTCCAAATTCACCGATCTTCCTGAGGAGAATGTCGTGATTGACACTGTCAAATGCCTTCCGGAAGTCCGTGTAAATTATATCGGCTTGGGACTTTTCCATTATACTGGAAACATCATGACAAAACTCCAATAATTTTGTCGCGGTAGATTTTTTTGGTGTGAACTCGTGCTGTTCATTGCATATTGTGTCCTGAACACCGTTCCACAACTTGGCGTAGATAACTTGTTCAAACAGCTTGGCAGCTGTGCATAGAACTGAAACAGTTCTATAGTTTTTTATTTCTACTTTCTTCCCAGACTTATGGATGGGTGTCACCAAAACTTCCCTCCAGAAGTCTGGGAATGTATTTGTCTTCAGCGCTAAATTAAAAATGTAAATTAAAGGCGTCTGAAGCCACTCAGCACATCCCTTTATGATATAAGGTGGAACCCTGTCAATACCCGCTGATTTTTTTGGTTACAACTTTTTTACTGACATAAAGAAGTCCCCCATAGTCAGCTCCGTCAAAACAAAGCCAGACAGTCCACCCACTAGTAGGTCAGTACCATACGTTGCAACGTCGGTCTTAAAGACTGACTCAAAATATTCCCCAAAACATTGTGCAATCTCTGACCTGGGAATGCTCCTGTCCAATTAAAACTGTGAAACAGAAGCACAATTGCTGCTGTTATTTTTTGTATAAGCCCAGAATGTCTTGCTGTCCTCCTGTATAGAGTTCTCAATATTTTTTACGTAATTTAAATAACACAATTTCATCAACTTTTTGAGATTATTTCTTTCACATTTAAACATATTCATATGGTGCAACGATAATTTTTTTAATTTCTGCAGATGGTTTTTCCTTTTTATTGATTGAATCACTTCACTGGTGTACCACACAGGAAATCTTGAAACCTTTTTATATGAATAAATAAATGAACGAAATTGCTCTCACCGCTTGATAAAACAGTAAAACATATAAATAATCAACAGTAAGGAAACACAGACATAAATAGCAGCAAGAGAACAACGTGAATAATAATAGGACAATTTCTACAAAGATTACAAGAAAACATACAATTAAATAAACAGAGGGTCTCTCACCACTTAATAGAATAGTAACCATAAGTGAATAAAATCAGAATAACTGTAAGGAACATGAGCACAACATGATACTAAGAACCATACATAATCGACAGTAAGAAATACACATAATCAACAATAAGAAATATACATAATGGAGCAAGAAAACAGAAGTAATTGAATAAAAAAACTCTCTCACCACTCGATACAACATTATGGTGCTACACTCAAAGGGTTACGTCCACTACTTTGTATAAAGCATACTAGTAACACTACTAGTCGATGATCTCAGACGTTATCATACGTTCCTGTAGTTTAACCACATATCCTGGTCCATAAAGGTGTCACCAAACCCACTCGGTTCCAGAGAGTGCACAAAGTACCTCCTCGGCTAGCTCTAGAGCTGAGACTACTTATAAAGGGGCGCCACTCTCTTTTATGATAATACAAAGAAAAAAAAGAGGAAAGTACACTAAAGATCTCAGGGTCGCAAAAGAGAGAAAATAACGAACGAAGTCTCAGGATGCCAAACGAGCCCGATCACACAAGCTGGAGGTAGTGGCTGGTAGAAAGAATATAGAGCAATTATTTAATAATATAATGAGCCCAAATGAAAGACACAAGGTCTCTCAAACGAGGATATATCTTACAGAGGGTAGATCACTAACTAGTTCTTACTTCACAACCCGAATATTCGATATAATAATTTATCTCTTACTAAACAAACAGTAATATCACCCCAAGGTATATACTTAGAGCCTCGATGGTAATCGTTACAAATAGCTCTTTACTTATATCTAAGCGACCTTCTCGATAGGTCGGGTTTTATGTACTAAACAGTATTCACTGAATTGGGCCTCTTTGATACTAATCAATCTTAACTAAATTCTACAGACTAACCTTCTATAACAGTCTAGGTCGTGGCTTGACTGGAGTACAAAAGGATATAGTTTCTCAACCCATAATTATTCTCACAGTCTCGTAGATGGAAACTGGGCTCAAATATATTCCTGGGCCAACGAAGTTCAATTTCTCACAGTAATGCGCCCTGGGTAGACGACAGGTGTGGTATCTTAGATGGCGAAATCTGGTGGAGGTCCCCAAAGACAGCTCCCACAGCAGCTCGACGATAATTCAAAGACAGCCTAGACAAACAGCTCGAAGACTTCAAAGACAGTTCAGAATCTGCGGTACCTCGCAACGGTACAATAATAATTCCCAATTCGAAGCAGAATGATGCTAAAATACGAACAAAAATCTAAAATACCTCGTGACAAACATAGGTTAACTCACCAATCCCACGTTGTTTTTCCAAACAAATACGCCACTCCGCTAAAGCGCAAAAATCTCACCAACGAACAAACCAAACCAACATGATAAGATTTCTCTCAGGGCTTCAGTTAAAATCCTGTTCAGATCCGCAAAATTGCGATTAATTACTTCAGGACATTTCAACCAAATATGCGGGAAAAACGATGTAATTGACAACCTACGTCACATGATGACAGAAAAGGACCACCGACAACGGCGTCCATCGAAACGTATGAGATAAGCTGGCAAACTACTGCGACTAACGCCACCAGTTCGGTTTGCAGGTACTAACTGGAGCGGGAATTTTGAAACCGTGACAAAGGCCTTGGCAATTTATGCTGCAAAATAGCATACGATGAACATAATTGCTTTGGGTACAATTACGTAACTTTTGCGGTACGCTGAAGGTAGAGCCTTCTTTGTTATAGTTGACATGCGAACTCCATTGTAGTCTGAAATTGGTGAAACTACATGGATAGGCAATATAATTAAGGTCCTAGGTAACAAGCAATGTAATACAACTTGAACAAAGCATTAAATGCATAAAGAAAGCCGAGTTATCCAAATAAACAAACCATTACATGCTAAAAGAAAGTAGGGTTATCCAAAACAACAAAGCATTACATTCACAAAGAAATCAGAATCAATGACAACGGTCCAAATATCACCTAATACACCATGAAACCTAATAATATTGTCATTTCCCGTACTATGGGACAATGTGATGCAAATATGAACGCCTAATGAATGAACAAACCTATATCTCAAATTAAAAATAACTACTCATAATTTTCCCAAACCCGCCAAAGCCTGTCCTAAGCCAGGTTGAAAAAGGGTGAAGGGGAGGAGTAACAACCTCGTAAAAAAACCAGGGTTCATCTGACCCGGATGATAGCACTCTGTAAGGGTCCCAAGCCAGGGTAGGGCTAACCTGCTGCCTTGTAGGATCGATGTTGGCTCATCAAAGGCTAGAGGAAGATAACCTTGAAAAAATTCCTGGTCCTCCAAGTAGGGGTTTTGGCAATGGGCTAGCTCCTCATTACAAGTAAAAGAAATAAATGCTAAAAACCTAACACACAGCCTCGGAAAGATTATAGATGTGAACGGATACGACCACGGCACGGAAATAAGGACACGATTATAGGAACCTGGAATGTACAAGGAATAAACAAAAAGTTGGAGGATGTAATTAAAGGATTGGAACACATGAAGGTGGACATAGCGGTACTTACCGAAACGAAGGAAAAGGGCAATGGAATCAAACACATTTCAAACTATGTTCATATTTATAGTGGGGTTCCTAAACACGAGAGAGCCAGCAAAGGAGTGTCAGTACTGATAAACAAGAAATACATCGGGAAAATACACAACTGGAACACAATGAATGAAAGGATAATATCAGTGAACTTAACGATCAAAGGACATAGAACAACTATTGTCGGAGTGTACGGCCCTAATGATGACTCGAACCAGACAGAAAAAGATGACTTCTACACTACATTGAATATCACTCTCACAGCCCTCGGAAACCAAAGGGAAGTTGTGGTTCTAGGAGATCTAAATGCCAGAGTGGGAAAAAAGACTGGAAGCAAAATAGTGGGTATACACGGAGAACAGACACTAAACGATAATGGGCAGAGACTTTTAGAAGCCTGTACAGAACATAAAATGAAGATACTAAATGGGTTTTATAGCCATAAAAATATCCATAAATACACATGGCACCAGGAAACCAGGGGCCTTAAGTCTATTATCGACTATATAATCCTCAAACAAGACACCAAATGGCACACTCAAGATATAAGAGTGTATAGAGGAATTGAGTGTGGCTCCGACCACTTTTTACTCATATCAAAAATTTTTATCCCATATAACACAGATAGGCAAACAGCAGAAGATAACACACGAGAAACCAAAACGAATCAAGACAAATATAACCTTGATAGTTTGAATGAACCGAGCACTAGAACCTTATTTCAACAAAGACTAGATCAAAAACTTAGCGATCAATATTTGACGATGGAAACACCACATCTTTATAAACATATAATGGAGTCCCTACACTCAGCAGCACACGAGGCCCTCGGAAAAGAAAGTCAAACCCGCACGAAAAACTGCAATTTAACATGGAACAGTTTATTAGAACAACAGAAACACATTAAACAGGCAGCATACAACAAGTGGATGAGTACAAGAAATACCAGTGACCATATAATATACAGAAGAGAACAAAGTAAATATAAAGACTTAATAACTAAGAACAAAAATGAAACATGGGAAAGGAAATGTAAGGAAGTGGACAACTACATGGGCGGTACAAGATCAACAGTGGCTTGGAATCTGATACGTTCACTAAGGAAAGAGACTTCTCATAAAACAAATTTACAACCCATACCAATAGCCAAATGGAAAGAACATTATGCTCGAGAACTGAAAGAAGACAGACAGCCATATCTTGCCAACTCGCCTATACGGTGCTCTGTACAAGGAGAAGCAATCAACATCGACGAAGATACAATAGCGAAAGCATTGAAGTATATGAAAAATAGAAAAGCACTAGGACCAGAGGGGCTACCGACAGAGCTCTTAAAGAATGGCACTAATAAGCTAATAAAGTGCTTAAAGGAGTTAATGAACAGATATATTAACGGTGAACCGATACCATCTACATGGAAAGAAGCATGGATAACACCCATCCATAAAAAGGGAAGAAGAGATGACTGCTCCAACTATAGATGCATATCAGTCACAAGTACGATGAGTAAACTTTATGGTCGAATCCTCCGGAGTATAGTCGAACAAGAATACGCAACACATGAAATAGAAGAGCAGGCAGGATTTCGCACAGGACGATCATGTGTGGACCATATTTTTAGTTTGGTCCAACTAAATGAAAAGAAATTGGCTACAAACAGGGAGGTCCACCTTCTTTTTGTAGATCTTGCAAAAGCCTACGACAATGTCCCTACCCAAAAGCTCTGGAAAGTTTTAGAAATATCCTCAATAAATAACACCGTCATAAAAGCCATCAAACAGCTCTATAATCAGGCAACATCACGAATAAAGCTAGGTAAGAGTATGTCCGAAAGTTTCCCTATATCAAAAGGCCTACGACAGGGATGCTGCCTGTCCACAACGTTATTCAAAATATATCTGAACGAAACGCTACGAAAATGGAGAAAATCTTGTAGTGGTATGGGAATACAACTTAACGATACAAAAACTTTGTACACTCTCCATTTTGCAGACGATCAGGTGGTGGTGGCCCAAGACAAGGAAGATTTAGAGTTTATGACGACAAGGCTCTTCGCCGAATACGAGAAGTGGGGACTGTCTGTAAATAAAACGAAAACCAAATATTTATGCATTGGACAGGAAGCAGATAATCTACACTTAGAGGACAACGTAGAAATAGGAACTTGTAGTAAATATACTTACCTGGGTGCTCAAATTGATCATACCGGCCGAACAGAAACTGAGATTGAGCAGAAAATACTGAAAGGTAGAAAGGTCATTGGATGTTTGAACTCTATATTGTGGTCCAAAAACATATCGCGGAAGAAAAAACATCAGATATATAATTCCATCTTTGAGGGTATAGTGCTATACGGGTGTGAGACGTGGCAATTAACTAAGAGTGTGGAACGTCGACTTTTGGCCCTTGAGATGGATTTCTGGCGACGATCTGCAGGAAAATCCAGAATGGACAAAGAAAGAAATGATAGGATCAGAGATATCATGCAAGTCGAAAGAACAATCATAGATGAAATCCAAAGAAGACAACTGATTTGGTACGGGAATGTAGACAGAATGTGCGACGAGCGTCTACCAAAGATGATTCTAAAATGGACACCACCAGAAAGGAGAAGGAAAGGAAGGCCCAAAAGAACATGGTTTGAGGGAATAGAGAAAGCTATGTCCGAACGAAATCTACATCCAGGGGACTGGCAAGATAGAAAGACTCGGAGATTAGGAACCGGAAGACGTAGGACGCTATAGACCCGGATATATATATATATATAATTTTCCCCAAGTTTTGTTCGAAGCTATAATTCCCTTTTCCTAAAAACTTATGTCAGTGCTTTTCTGAATTTTGACAAAGTATATTATTTCAGCCACCGAGATTGAATTCTATCTCTATGATTTCCCGTTATGAAAGATTTTGATTAATATTACGCCAACTGACACTGATTAATGAGCAAAAGGCATTTGTCAATCGAATATCGATCTGTGATGGCCATCGTGCAAAGAAAATCATCGGGACGTATGTCATTTCTGTTTTCTCTTGAGTAAATTAAAAAAATGATCATATCTTCATATGGAAAAGAGCTACGACAATGAAATTTGAGGATAAGTAAGATATCGATCACCTCAATATATTCACTTATTTTTATTGAAATCCGAAAAATATCTTATGAGATAGTGAGGATTAAAAAATTTTTTTTTGGGATTTTTTTTTTAATTTTCTATCGTGACGATTTCTGAGAAATTTTGCGAGCTGTTTTGTTGCAGCCTCCCTCAACAATATTTCAAGTATCAATTTGATTTGATGGATATTCTAGTATTTATTGAGGAAACAAAATTTCAGATGCTCATAACTACTGAACCATCCGACGGATTTGGCCCAATAACGAACTTGACCGAGATATTTGGACAATTAACCTATTCTGAAAATATGAGAACTCTAGCTGATTCCTTTTGGATGCTAGAGAGGATACGGCCAGACAGACTCAACTTTCGCCACGAATTCTTCATCAGGGAGTCGAACCCAATCGATTGAGACCATTTTGGGCTCGATTTTCCAAAATTACAGACATTCGGTCACAATGATAGGCACTCTGTTCGGGTGAGCAAAAATGGACAAGCAACAAATAACATTCAAAATAGTCTCAATTACACTTGCAAAATATATTCCAGAGTCGCTCAACGTAAGATGCCTTCGTTTTCGAACTCACACAAAGGCACTAACACTTTTTTGGGTCTCTATTACTTCTCTCACAACTCTAAAGATAATAGTCCCACTATCTTGCATTCTTTTTTCTTTTGTTCTCTCAACACTCGCGCAGATCGACGCGGGCACCTGACAGTGCGGCACGTTCTTCTTCTTCTTTCTCCGATTTTAACCATGGAATTTATTTCCACGGATTGGTTACTTCCAGTGACGTATCAGCATAGGGTGGAATGAGAATATGATTTTTCTGTATTAAAAAAACCTAGGATGTTACATACTAGAGAGATGTAAGGGCAGAACGACCCATATGAATATAAGGAACACTGAATGAAGCTCGGTGTCATGTCATTTATTTAGTCATATTTTGGAAGGCAGAAATTGTTAAGATATTCACAGATTTTTTCTCGTTGCAGGGTCACGACACAACTGCAACAGCAATAAATTTCAGTTTGATGTTGATAGCGAATCATCCGGAAGTTCAGGTGAATATAACGGTGCTTATAAAATTTAGTATAGGGAATTCTGAATATTTATTTATTTCATAAAGGAAGAAGCATAATCAAACAATTATAAAGCACCCACATTTATAGATACTAATCCCACATTGTGAACAAGAATGAGATCAAATAGGTTCTATAGAAGTTGACATAGGTATATCAATTGGATTATTATGTTTTTACACCATTTTTTTGTGTGCTATATCAGGATAAGATACTCCAAGAAATCAACAGTGTAATGCAAGGAAGATCTTCGAAACCATCATATGAAGACCTCAAAAATATGGACTACCTGGAGAGATGCGTCAAGGAAAGTCTTCGGTTGTATCCCAGCGTATATTTCATTTCAAGAGTATCGGATGAAGATACAGTTTTGAACTCTGGCTACGTTGTTCCAAAAGACGCTAAAGTTATTATTCACATATACGATGTTACCAGAAACCCAAAAGTATTTCCGTGTCCTGATAAGTTCGATCCAGATAGATTTTCACCTGAGAATATCCAGAATAGGCATCCATATGCTTACATTCCATTCAGTGCTGGTCCAAGAAATTGTATAGGTATGTTTGATGTATCTGTTCAATTTTTTTCAAAGTCAATTTTCAAGCGATTCGTATCACAAAGCTGCTTCAATAATTTCATTTGTTTTGTGACTAAAACAGATTTCTTCTGGTGGAGATCGGATGAAAAATAATGGATGTATCTAACAACCACTTAATCTTCACCGAATATTTTCAGAATTTTTTCAATGGTGGTACATGCAAATTTTTTGAGTATTTTTGAGTATCCTATTTTCAAAGAATACTCATTTCGTTATTCAGTACTTGGCCATGTACGAGGGTTGCCTTTTATATTTCGGGATTGGACAAACTTAATGATGCAAGTGATGAAGCTTGATCTTTTTGAGGCTATACGTAGTCTGAACGTTTTGGCGTACGAGAGCTATTTGTGTTGATTACATTAACTTGATAGATTCATCTCACCCAAAAACTAGAATTAAATCGTGAATTCAACAACAATGCATCGATGAACTCAATTCAATTTTTGGCGATGAAGCTCCATCAAGGAATAGTATTCATCGAGGGTTTGGTGAATTCAACCGAGGTCGTAGTTCACAACAAGACGAATTTCGTGTATGTCGTACAAAATGAGTTGTTGTTCTGGAAACCGTTGATGCTGCTCGCCAACTGATATTGTAAGATCATTATGTGTTGTGAGATTAAGACAACCTTAGAAATTAGTGGGACCAGCATACATTCAATATTGCATGAACATTTGGCAGTCAGAAAAATTTATTCGTGTTGGATCCGATACAACTTGTCAATCGCTCAAAAAAAGGTTCGAGTCGATTGGTCGAAAGAAATGCTCCGAAAATACGATCGCGGTGCTTCGAAACACGTCTATGACATCGTGACAGGTGATCAACCGTGGATTCACGTGTATGAGCCCTAAAGTAAACAGCAGTCGAATGTATGGGTGTTTCAAGGCGAGCCAAATCCAACAAAAGTTGCTTCCACACGAAGTACTTCTAAGCAAATATCGTCTGTCTCTCACACATTGGCTCAAACAACTACATTCTTCGGCACTCAGAACTTCGATTTGATGAGTCACCCGCCGTATAGTCCTGACTTGACATCGAATTACTTCTTTTTATTTCCGTACGAAAAAAATAAAATGAGAGTTCAACGTTCTTCGACTCCTGAAGAAGCGGTTGATGCGTTCAGAATGCATGTTTTGGAGATACCTCAGAGTGGCAAAAGTACTTCGACAATTAGTTCAAATGCATGCAAGAGTGTATAGATCTTAATGGGGAATATTTTGAAAAACAATAAAGTGATTTACGATGATTAATATTAGTTTTTGTACTCTAATCTCGAATTATGGAAGGTAACCCTTGTAGTATCGAAGAAATATGAAAATAAAATATTTTTTTGAATTACTATCTTCAGTTTAAAATATTTTCATTATGGAGATTCATCATATTTATTAGTTCTCATTTGGATATGAATCATATGCGATATCAAATCAACTATTTCGGGGGCTTTTTCACATGAGGTACATCAGTAAACAAGTCTCTGTTTGGATACAAAATAGATATTCAGAGGCAAATTGGCCACACTTGCTCAAAATTTAGAGACAACTCGATTTTTGTTTGCAGGGCTACCTATATTTCATTATTTAAGTAATCGGTTGACAAAGTGGCTTCCAGCCTCTAATTTGAGTGAAATGAAGAAAATAGGTTGTTTTATACCTCATATCCACTGATTCTCAATTCTGTTTGATTAACTTTTTCATTCATTTCGCAGGTCAACGATATGCCCTATTGGAAATCAAAGCATTTTTGACAGGAATTCTCAGAAAATTTGTGCTCACTCCTATAGACACCCCAGAAAGTATTGTGGTGGGGCAAAATTTGGTGCTGAGGCCGCAAAATGGAATCAGAATAAAATTTACCCTCAGGGAATGAACCTTAAATTCGAAGTCACAAACCATGATAAACTGATAGCTGAATGGAATTTCTCATAATGTCTTCAGTGAATTATTATTTTGAATATTACTTTATAATCTTATTGAAGTTAATTGGTTGTTATTGTTTATTTCCAAAAAAAATCTAACTGAGACTTATGAAGGCACTTAACACATTTCATTGTATTTGAATATGCTTTCAAATCCATCGAATTATAGGAATTTTTATAACATCCAATAGCATCTTTGTGTTTAAAAATATTTGACTGTTACTAAGATGATACTGTAGAATAGGTAGGTATTTGAGAGAAGATTTTTGAGTCGTTTGCACAAATATCACATTGAACCTGTCTTTTCTGTTGTCCATTATATTTCCCAAGAAGCGATATACGAATTTGGATATACAGTTAGTTGTCATCGACGTGACGAACTCGATGAAAAGGTTATGGGCATATATGGCGTGATGCAACTTTTTGTTCCACATTCCCTCAATCGAAGTTGTTATGTCTGAATCTGATTAATAGAATTCCTAGAAGGAGCAGCCGTTTCACCATATAACTCCTATGAAAAATTGGTACTTAATAGCGACTTCTTTCAGCTCCTTTTAAGCGTATTACCTTCTGGGACTATTGGCGGAAATGAGTTGAAATAGTGGGAATGAAGTTTTTCCTGGAATTGGTAATCGAAAAAAATATTTAATGTGCTATAACTCCTCGGTCAATAAGTCCCGGGCATAGTCTCCAAACTAGTTCAACCAATGTTGTTCGTTGATTTCTTAATATTTGGCACGAGGATTTGTGATTTGAAACTCTGTATAATCAAGATATATCGACATATCCCAACAAGAGAGCCAATGGAAATTTCGATCTGTTTTTTACCTCTGACAAAATATTATACATCGCTAACTTTGCAAATATGGGTAAACAGGGGCTCCCATAGGACACTTGTCATAATAAATGTCAGTCGGTAATTTTTCCTCTGCAATTTTTTAAATGAAATAAGTATTATATCACAAACTTCCCCAACTATGGATGATATGGATTTCCCTTTGAATTGGTTCCATAGCAGACTGCAAACATCAGAAGATCTGAAAAATCGTCACTTGGAACGCAAGACCCGATTCGAAAAATCCTCCTTGCAGATTGGCGACAAATTTTGTGTATTGGATCTGAATATAGAAGGGTATTTCTAAGGACAAGAGTGATTATATTTCTAAATTAGCAAAGGACTATGGTGCTGAGATTATTCTTCTTCAAGAGACACGTGCGGATACTGAAAAAAATTTTCGTCAAAGAGGAACCATAAAAGGTTATGTATTCATTGATTATCTCCTTAGTAAAATTTACGGTTTAGCTTGTTATGTTAGAAAATCATTGATTCACAATATCGAGTTAATCCAAAAGAGCGAAGTTTTCTTTATCTCTTTCAAATTGTGTAATATTTCTATCGTTAATATTTATAAACCTCCAAATACTATAAGGCCAAGAAATCTGGAAATGAATCTTAATTCTCACCACGTAAGGTGGGGTTATAATAATAATGATAGAAGTGGAATAGCTTTAGCTGACTGGGTGGAAGATAATAATTTCTATTTAATTTTTGTTGGAAAAAATGTACTTTCTTTTCATTCTTCTCGATGGAATAGAGGCTACAATCCTGCTCTGCCTAGTGTCTTGTGACAATACTTGCAAACCGCTTCTTGTAAAGCGTCAAATTTGAGGAGTTTTTCCTCATAGCCAACATAGGCCTATACTGTTGACTTCAAGAAGTTTAATTCAATATTCAGAATGTTTAAAAAGACCTCGTTGGAATTTCAAGAAAGCGAATTGGATTGAATTTGCTAAGAAGGTAGACAGTGATATTAGATGGATTAAACCCACTCATGATAACTATCACAGATTCTTAGGTGTTGTGAAAGCCGCAGCAAAAAAGTTCGTTCCAAGAGGTTTCTGGAAAGATTATATTCCAGGTTGGTCGAAAGAAACCGATAATCTGTACAAGGACTATCAAAAATCACCATCCGTTGATAAATGTGAAAGGCTTATGAATTCTATCAATACAAGCAGAAAAGAGAAATGGGATAGTGTTGTATCAAAAATGAATTTTACACATTCGTGTAGGAATTCATGGGATATATTGAGAAAATTAGGTAGCTACTCCTCTGTCTCATCATCATCAAAAATTGATCCTAGATTAATCGCTCGCCACCTAGTTAATGTCTCTGAATCAGTCAATTTATCCCAATCCAAAATGCGGAATATGAAGAAAAAATTACAGATATTTAGGAGATCAGCTCCTACTTTAGAACATGTGTCACATCCATTTAATATAGATGAATTGAGGGCTGCAATCAAATCTACCAAATCTCGAAAGGCAGCAGATTTTGACGGAATTTATCCAGAATTCATCAAACATTTAGGAAAAATGGCCTTGTCTTGGTTATTGTCTCTCTATAACAATATTCTGAATTCGGGAAACTTTCCTTCCGAATTTCGTAAGGCTAAAGTAATAAGGATTCTGAAATGAGGAAAAAATCCTTGTGATCCTAGTAGTTATCGACCCATCAGTTCATTGAGTGTACCTTTCAAGATATTAGAAAGGCTAATCCTTTTTAGAATTGAATCTTCTAAGGAAAATGCTCTACAAAATTTCCAGGGAGGCTTTAGGAAAAACAGAAATTGTTCGGATCAGGTTCTCAGCCTTACAACTTTCATAGAATCAGGTTTCAATGATAGCTTGAAAACAGGAGCCGCTTTTATTGATTTATCTTCGGCATATGACACTGTGTGGAAAGATGGATTAATGTGCAAACTCTATACCCATCTGAAATGTGGGAAAATGGTACGATTATTAGAAAATATGTTATCTGATAGAAGGTTTCGTGTTTTTATTGACAATAAGAGTAGCATTTTCAAAACATTGAAAAACGGTCTTCCTCAAGGATCAGTTTTAGCTCCTTTACTATTCAATTTATATCTAAGTGATTTGCCCACTACATCATCTCAAAAATTTGTTTATGCTTACGACATTGCTATTGCTTACCAACATTCGGATTTCCATACTGTCATCTGATTTGGAAATTTTGAAGAATTATTTTATCGAGTGGCGATTATGTCCAAATCCCAACAAAACAGAGGTATCTTGTTTCCATCTGAATAATCATGAAAAATATAGAAAATTAGCTGTAACTTTCAATGATTCTCCTATCGAACATAATTTCTATCCAAAACACTTGGGAGTTAAATTAGATTCATCTCTCAATTACAAGGCTCATTTAAATGATCTGAGCCTAAAACTGAAAACTAGGAATAATATTGTTCAGAAATTAGCTGGATCGTCTTGGGGTGCTGATGCTTCCACTCTTCGCACAGCATCTCTAGCCCTAGTCCTTTCTGCAGCTGAGTATTGTTGCTCTGTTTGGTTTAATAGTGCACATACACAAAAAATTGATGCACAATTGCACAATGATGCACAATAATTTCATATTTTCCACAAAATAGAATTCCCAGATTGAAGTCACGTAAACCATTATGGCATAATACGTTCTTCAATATGAACATAAGTGATAAAGAATTATGGAAGACTGAGTGGAACTCTTACGAAATGTTCAATAAGTATCTCGTTTCTGATCCTTCTGAAAAAGTTCCTGGTTTTGATCTTCCAAGAAAAATTTGAACAGTTCTTAATCGTTTGAGAACAGGTCATGGTCGTACCAATGGCATGCTATTTAAATGGAATTCAGTTCCTAGCGCAAGTTGTGGATGTGGAAAAGCAGAAGAAACAATACCTCCTCTCATCAATAGTTGTCCCATATATAAATTTCAAGATGGTTTTTGGGCTATTCATGATGTTTCCAACTCTTTCTTGGAATGGGTTATAAATTTCAAACGAATATGATATTTATTTTTGTTATTCAGTTCTTTTTCTGCTTTTGTCTTTTTATTTCCAGATTCAATGTGAGCATCTTGAAGAAGTCTCTGTCTCCATCAATAGAAGATCACTCTTAAAGAAAGAAGTCCTAAAATATATTTCAGCTTATTTTTGTATTTTCACACTTAGACTGGGAGCCAGGTTTTTTTTACTGGGGTTTTTTTCATACGCCGAATTGTATACCCCGTCACTAACCCTGATCTATATGCTTTATTGTTTGCTAACTAAAATTGTCGCAAAAGTTCATATCTACTATTTGTAAACAAAACGCACATATCAGCTTGACGAAATTCTATTCAAAATTCAAAATTGATTGTTTTTAGACATTCGTGAAGAGGCGCTCAGCATCAAAAAAAAAAACCGTCACATTATTTTTAGTACAACAATATCTTTCAATCTATCTCAAAACTCCATCGAGTTTTTCAAACAAAAATTGAAAAGAATGTAAGGAACAAATTTTCAAATATTAATCCAGATGAATCGAGGAAGGATGTAGTGGAAAGCCTTTGTTGTGGATTTTTGACCACCCGTAGAGTTCAGAAGGATTGCAGTTATACATTGTTTAGCTTTTCCTTTGATTTTAAGAAATATCTTTGTTTTTCTTTGAGGACAAAATTATTTCATTGGCTTCTCTCTGGGGTGAAAGTGTAGGGTCCGATTTTAATAATTTCTTATTTAATTCATAATTGATGTATCTTGATCTCTCGTCCATTATCAGGTTATTATCAAGTTTCAGGACAACCTATGAATGAAGATGTTTAAAATTACAGGAATTACGATATCGCGTTGTTCAGTGATGAACAAATTCAGGATAATTCACTCAACATTAATTCACCTTAAGAGGTGCCATTTGGTAATGGCGCAAAAAAATCTCCCCGTTAACCATAAAATCAAGAAAAACATTCTTGACCAGTCGATCCAGCAACACGTTACCGTATGACCTCCAGAAAAATTCGAACAAATAACGACGTCATCCTTATTTCAATTCCATGGTCAATCTCCAATACCATGGCTATTCTGTTGCAAGAAAACCGAATGGCGGCGTAAGCGGCCGAAACAACTCGATCGCCAGAGCGCGCACGGAGCCGGATTCGCGAAAATAATTATTTCAAACGCACGATCTGAACGCGGTGAAAAGCGCAGTTTTTCGCAGTTTTCCACTGCGATATTGCGGTTATTTTTGTGACTTGTGCCTTTAATGTGTTGTGATATTAGTTCGTGAGGTGAGTTTTATTTTAGGAGCGATTATGCGATAACCTTTCACCCACATCTGTGGTAAACATCGCATATTTCTTGGTGTTCTCGATTCTAATTACTTCGAATTAGTCGTTGGTATCAGGTATTTTATGGATTGATTTGGAATTGATATTTACGTGACGATTGCAGTAGGATATTAGATACCTCCATCAAATAGATGAAAGAGTTCCATTTTGTGTAGAAATCTTGGGTTGAAATGTAAAAGTTAAAGAAGTTGAAGTTCAATTAAATCATTCTTTTCATTCCCTTTTAGAGGAGAATTTAATGGTCTTTCCTTATTCTTCGTTTAGTTGAGTATTCCAACATTTTTAGGAATTTCAAAATTGAATTTGGTAAATTAGAATTGATATTTAATGATTAAAATATTCTTTATTATACAATTTGACATGAATTTTCTGTAGGGAAGACTGAAGGTATGTTCTAAATTAACAGGTTTTTCAACTGCAAAAAATTGAGGTTGTGTTTTTATCTCAGTTGTGATATTCCTTCAACCGAAGTGAAATTTTACTATCCAAAGTTAGAGAGGATAGAAAGTAAGTTCTGCTATTAATAAGGAAAAATAATCTCAGACAAATAGCCATTCTTACAGGACGATATTCATTTAAATGAATTTTCCAACACCAAGTCACAGAGTGGCTACTGTATGCTTCAAATAGCACATGACGATATAACCATACAAGAATCATTAAGCTCTTCAATCGACCCTGAGCTGTTTGCGTAGATTTATCTTCCTCGTGGCCGCAAAGGAAGAAGTACCAAGATGATAAATCATAAGTTTTCGATGAAATAACGAACCAATTCAATACATTTCAAATACCCAATCGGCAAAGACACAATGTTGTTAATGATCGATCGGTTTGACTTTTGTGTTAACTGAACCTCATGAGTTCCAATACCCAAGTCTTCATGCAGAAAATAGTGTTATTACTTTTGTAGATGCCCATTTCTAAAGATGGTAGAGAAATTAACAAACCTGCGAATGGCTCAACATTTGGGGCTACAGCAGCAATATTCTCAGTTGTTCTTGAAACACCAATTTATTCGGTTATCGACGACGTTATGTTCAACAGTACAGCAGCTCATCCTTTAAATAAACTGCACTACAGGAGTAAGAGATATCAAAGTAAATGCAAGAAAACTTGAATCGAAAAAGTATATTGTATGTTGATATATTGGATTGCGAACACATTTCTGAAACACACAACCTTCTACAGGGTGATCAATTGATAGTATACCAAATGCCCCACAATGTATTACAAGTCTTAAAATTAAATTTGAGGACCACTAGTACGATATATAACCATCGCGTACATCAATCAGCAGCTTGACCCATCCTTGAAAGAAATTTCAGTCCAAAACTGTGGCAAAACTTCTGTGACTTCATTCAATGATTTAAATGGGAGGTAGCACGGTGTGGTCTGACATTAAATCCAAAGAACTGTCTACCAATAGCGGCATGAAAATTTGGTACCACTCCATCAACGCCTGAAACGCATTCATATTTCTGGGATGTAAAGATCTGTGTGTCCATTAAAACATATTCCGGCCCCCACCATTAAAAAAACCACATCTAAAAGTATAATTTTCTTGAAAATAACGTCTATTTTCGGGTGTTCTAGATACTGTCCATACACTTCGACTAGCGTATCCGTACTCATCCGAGAAAAATACCGAACTCCTTTCTTCGTCACAATTAACTTGACGTCTGGCTCAATCTAATCTATTTCGCTTTTGCCCAGTTCTAAAACGTATGAGAGATTGATCTCTCCCACTTGTCGTCGAACGTTATGAAAAAATCGAGGATTTCTTCTTGCTGAAATGGTGATTAATTGGTCTTGAAATCGGGCTGTTTTTCTTGGTCCAACATTTCTGGGTCTTTCTGCTACAGAACCAGTTTCGTTAAACCTATTTTAAATTCGTGAGATAATACTTTACGACACTAGAAAGCTTTCCGCTACGAATACCTGAGGAGTATCACCCTGTTACATTCTGATAGCTATCTTTGCATCAGCAGCTCTTAATTCACGTTTAGGTATTCTAACAGTGATAAAAACATCTTCCATTAACGTAATAATATCAAAATATAAAACAAGAAATTTTTATTAACTAATCGATTATTCCTCATTGTATGATCTGTTTCTCCATACAACTTTGGATCCATGTACATTGGTCAAAACGTAAGAAGTATTTGAATATAATATCTTCAACTCTTGTGGAGCAGCTTATCACGATAATCATGGATTATAAATGAAATCATGCAGTACATTTTTACATTTTTTCAGTTTTTCTGCTTCATTCTTCGCTAGAAATTTTCTACTGCCCAAATGTTAATTAAAAATTAAACTAGGAAAATTAGTATTCAATATCATTCTTTACATAGAAAACTACTTTTATTTCTGCAGAAGCCTAGGATGTGTCAGACGGTACAGTGCTTTTCTTGGTCTGGTACCACTTATAGCAAAACTAAGAGACAACTAAAGGGCCATTCCATGGCGAACCAGAATATCAATTATCGGTTTTGTCATTGCTTTAAACATTTTTGCGCTCTTGCTCACGGTGGACCAGAGAGCTATCGTTTCGCCCAGATGTCTGTGACAAAGTTGAGTTCGTCACCCTGAAGTATATCGAAGGAAAATAGTGCTTACCTATACCCAAGTTGGGGAATGCTGCAGCAGAGGTTATCGTTCTCCAAAAATCTATACGGAAACATTCCTAGAAGAGAAATTTTGAAAGGTCATATACTAATTTTGACATTCTCCATAGCACTGTATTACTCACATCTGGAAATGGAAGTGAATATTAATATTATTATAAACTGATATTTTTAGTAGACAAAATTAGGTTAAGAGATCCTCAGTGCGTAATAGCACCTTAATTTTGAATGCAGAATTTGAGAAATACCAGGTTTGTTCAAAAAGTTTTTCGAATAATGAAAATAATAATAATAATAATGATAATAACCTTTATTCACTTCATAGTACAAAAAAAATTCAACAAGAATAAATGTCAAACAAAAGCAGTTCTTAAAGAATTACACCTCTTTCCCTCTTACAGAAATCAAAAATTCTTCCACATTATATGGTTCACATATACAGGGTGGCCATTTGAAAACGAAACAGACGAGATTACAGACGAAATAAATTTTTTCGATAGAAATGCTCGGACAGGTCGATTTTGTTTCGAGGAGGACAACTTAAGATGTAGGTTACGGACGCATAGCGCTTCAACCCTTGCTACTACAACCCTCACCCCCAAATTTTGAATAGGGAAGATGAGGTGAATGATACCTCATTTGAAAGGTTTTGTTATACTGATTTCAGCACAGTAATTGTTTTTTCATTTTATGCATTAGTTCTCGAAATATTCTTAACTAAGTATTTGAAAATGAAGTGGTGTTTTCATGGCACTTGTAGTGTTTTTTTGTGAAAAATCGACATTTTGAGCTTCAAAACAACCATAACACATTGATCCAATTTTGACGGAAATTATTGAAAACAATGCTGGAAATTATGTGGAACATCAGATTGTGTTTCAACAGGATGGAACTTCCTTCCTCCAATCCACTGACATAGAAATGTTTAATCAAGATGTCGAACAAACAAAGCGTATTGCGGAGGAGCTCAATCTCTCTCTCAATTATGTAGCGTCGACCCTTCGATGACTTCTTCAGATTCAGGAACAGAAAGAACTCATGATATATATCCAGACTCCTGCAAACCAAGAAAACTGAGAGCAAAACATTCTCGTTTAACCGATCTCGGCACTTCATTTTTCGGTCTTGGCCAATGCGGCTGCACCCATTGGAATGGCGGACCTCCTAATTTCACGTCGAAACCATAAACCTACGATTCATCGTTAGGTTTGACCCTCTGGAGCACATTTGGGCAGTCGCGAATCGAGTTCAGCGTTTCCTGAGCAATAGTGTTGGGTAGTACACGTCTTAGAATTGAGTTTGTAAGAGGTGCCCCTCATTTTTGTACTGAAGCGGTATATTGTACCACTTCAAATGAGGAGAGGGTGTCTGGCCGTTCATGACGCGATACAATTTTTTTTCAGCCACCGAGATTGAATTCTATCTCTATGATTTCCCGTTATGAAAAATTTTGATTAATATTACGCCAACGACACTGATTAATTGTTGAGCATTTGTCAATTGAATATCGATCTGTGATGGCCATCGCTCAAAGAAAATCAGGGACGTATGATCATTTGTCTTTTCTCTTGAGTAAATTAAAAATGTCATAATATCAATAGATGGAAAAGAGCTACGACAATGAAATTTGAGGATAAGTGAGATATCGATCACCTCAATATATTCACGAATTTTCATTGAAATCCGAAAAATATCTTATGAGATAGTGAGGATTAAAAATTTTTTTTTTTGGGAATTTTTTAAAAATTTTCTAGCGTGACGATTTCTGCGAAATTTTGCGAGCTGTTTTGTTGCAGCCTCCCTCCACAATATTTCAAGTATCAATTTGATCGGATGGATATTCTAGTAGTTATTGGAGAAACAAAATTTCATATGCTCATAACTACTGAACCATCCGACGGATTTGGCCCAATAACGAACTTGACCGAGATATTTGGACAATTAACCTATTCTGAAAATATGAAAACTCTAGCTCATCTCGTTTAGATGCTAGAGAGGACACAGCCGGCCGGACAAACTCAATTTTCGCCACGAATTCTTCATCAGGGAGTCTAACCCAATTGATTAGAGACCAAACTGATAGTTTACAGACATTCGGGCAAAATGATAGGCACTCTGTTCGGGTGAACAAGAGCCCTAAAAATGTATCCAATTACTGGTGATTTCGGACTGAATTCTCTTTGTGAGATTTCATTATGCCGAAAAGATATATTGCTTATTATGGCTCATCGCAATTCGCAATTTTAACATTTATTAGAGTCATTTATTGAGTATTGTTATTCCGAAAATTTCATCTTCGTATTTTATAATTTGTGTTAATTTGGTTGATAAGAAACTGAATATTTAGCCCTTTGATAATAATAACAACTCGTTCAATTTTTCGTCGGATCGGCGTTTCATGTCTTCTAATTTTCTTCATCCATGACGAACAGAATTCCTAATAATATTTTTTATTTTTAAATCGGAAAAATTAACACTATAATGTCATGAGAGTACAAAAATAGCAGGTAGTAATCGAAAGCTTAACGTTTTATTTCTTCTCTGAAGAATCATTATTTTCATACAATCATCGAAAATAAAATTGTTTTTCTGTTAAAAGAAACTCCTATAAAATCCCATCATATTTGGTGAGAGGTGCCAAAGTGACATGACGCGGCCGCGCCATAAAACCTTCCGTAATTCCATAATTTACGCCATCTGTGTACTGGCTACTATGAATCAGTACATCCCCTCAGCCCTCATTTAGCTCTGTCTCTGTCGTTTTTGTACCGGTGACCAGGACCAGGACTTATCCCCTCTCCCTCTTTGTATCATCGAGGCGAAGTGGGACATCTGAACTCGCACAAGCTGAGGGGTGTATACCTAGGTAAGCCAGTATAAACATAACATATGTCCTGGTTGAAATTATATACGATCCAGTTTAAATCTGGTACTTGACATTTCTTTTTTTGCTTTGCGTATGAATGATCGTCATATAGGTTATATTGTATCACTTCCAATGTTCGCTCGAGTACAATTCCATATTGGACAATTCGAACAAGTCGCTGAAGGCACAAAAAATAAGCTCAGTGGTATTGCTTTTCTGAATGTTTCTCTATCGTTTTGTTCATTCGAAACTACGGGACTATTCGCCCTACCTGTATACTGTTTTATAATTAATTTTCTATATCTATAATCTATAATTTCGTAATATCTATTGGATAGAGAAATTATTTCTTCGTTGAAAAAAATTCAACAATTGTTCAAATGTTTTCACAATTAACAGTATATAAACGGGAAATAATTTTTTTCCTTCGATGCAGTTTGAAATCTAATGAAAATCCATGCAGTTACATTTTATAAACAATGCTTATTCTCTTATGCTTTATTGAATAATTTGATGTCAAGTTATAAAATCCGCTCGCTCATCAAAGCAATTCTACCTAATATCGTGTTATGTTACGTTGTGTACGTAAACTAGATGTCCAATTACTCCTTAATGAATGCCCCATTATATCGTTGATTTTAATGACATGATTATCCGTCGATTTAAGGTCTTTCATTTACTTTCTGCATATTCCTTACGATTTTTATGAGTGATGAGTACCATATTGGTCCCTTGTCTAAATTTCGGTTAATGTAAAATAACGGGATATGAAAAATGTTATTACTCTTGAAAACACGAACTCAGTTTCATTCCATTGAATTCTGAAAATTTTGATTTCTGTAAACCTAATCAATCGCTTGATAATTTTTATTACTTCTGTATCATATGCATACAGATAATTACAGCAGTACTTTAATGAATTATTAATAGCACTAATAACAGTGCATCAGTGCTCATTTGAGGATGATAACTGCATAATTTTTTACTTCATTGAAGTAAACACTGACCTTTAATGAGGTAATTTGAAGAAGTACGTGAAGTAAAGTCAGGAGCTATTCAAAACTATTTTCCTGAACTCTAGCTAATGTTAAAATTAAAATACTTAAATCTCAGATTTATAATAATGATAATAATAATAATCTTTAATTCATTATCATCTTCACAAATACGGAAATGAAAAGAATAGTGTCGAAACAACAAAAAAAATTAAATTATTGTTTTATGAAATTAGAACTAAATTCTCCCAAATATTTTGGCTCTAAGTTAAGGAGATATTTGAATAAACTCTTTTTAAAAACATGAAATTTGAAATTGATTTTATATTCTCTGAAAGAGAATTATACAACTTCAAACATCTATATTCTGCCTGCTTTTGAGAAGTGGTCAGGCCATGCTTGGGGTAGATTTCACCATTTCTTGTATCGTAGAAAGTTCTCTTTTCGTGCTTCTCAAATAGAGCTTGATTGTTCCAGATGAAAAGGACACATTCTTGTATGTAGAGTACATATATAGTCAATATTCCCGACCTTCTGAAAACATCTTTGCAAGATTAATCATATTTGAGATTATTTAAAATTCTTATCACTTTCATCTGTAAATAAATAGTTGTTTTATTTTGCCAGACCCACGAAATATGATACCGTATCCCAATTTTGCTTCTATCATTGCATGGTAAACTGTCTTCCTGTAATTACTTCTAAGATACCTGGCCAAACCATAGACAGCTGTTTTTGTTTTTTCATACAAATAATTTATATGCTCTTTCCAGTTAAGGTTTTTATCTATGTACATGCCCAAAAATTTGATGGATTCTAGGATGTTATATTTTACTTGGCTCAGTTCTATTGAGCTATCTTCTTCAATTCCTGAATTTGTTGGTGAAAACAGAATAAACTTTGTTTTTTCTTCATTAAGAAGAAGATTGTTGTTCTTGAACCATTCATGTCTTACATAAGGTACGTTCACATAAAATCTTCAGCAGTGTGTACAGTTTTTCTATTAGAAGCAAATTTGTATCGTCTGCGTAATTGACTATGGTCACTAATCGTTTTTCCATCTCTGCATCTAGTTTGGAGCCATTTAAATATATTATAAATAACAATGTTCCCGAAATACTTCCTTGTGGGATTTCTAGGATTAGTTCTTCTAGATTCGATCTGATAATCTCTCTGTTGTCTGTGTGCTAAATACGACTTGACCCATTCTAGCGCTGGTCCTCGGATCCCATAATTCTCTAATTTTCTAAAGAGTTTTCTGCTGTCCAAACAGTCATACGCCTTTGTTAGGTCAAGAAAATTTCCCATTGCCAATTCTTTGTTTTCGAAAGCTCCCACTACTTTGTTGACAAATTGAAAGATTGCTGTTTTTATGGATTTTCCTTTTAAGTAACCATGCTGACTTTCTCTAAATATTTTATTCTCTATTAGATATCCCATTATTTGTTGGCAGTACACCATTTCCATGATCTTGGAGAAACTGTGTAAAATGCTTATAGGTCTGTAGTTTTGTAAGTCGTCTTTATCACCTTTTTTATGAATTGGCCTCACAATTGCTATTTTCAGTTTATCAGGAAAAATACCATACCTCAGTCATTTGTTAATAATGTGAGTTATATGTTGAATTATTTCTTCGGATGTTTGTTTTATAATGTGGTTAGAGATTTCATCATATCCACTTGAATGTATATTCTTCAATGACTTCATGATTTTGTTTGTTTCTTCTTCTGTAATATAATAATATAATAATCGAACTCACAGTTTTTCTTCAGTTTTGTTAACCCAATTCTCATCTTATCATCTAATATTATCTTAACGCACAAGGATTATAGTTTTTTTCGATGTACAGTTCGAAATCCATCTACTTTGAAAACTAATTTCTGACTGAAACGGTTCATCAAATTTATGTTTTTCTTACGCCGTTTCAATGTTCAATGTTTCAATGACGCCACTGGGCTTGTTTCATTAGAGCTGAATTTTCTTCAAAAGCGGTACTGGATACAGGTAGCTGCAGACATTCTGTATCGTGCGAATTCTGATCCCACGTTCATGGGACTGATCCTAACTGGTGACGAGACATAGGTCTATGAATAAAACACACAAACGAGCTAAGAATCATCGCAATGAAATAAATTTGGCAAAACCGAAAAAAATTCTTCAGTCTGTTAATTTCTAATGCCCCAATATCGCCACTCAAAATCTCGTTGTCTGAAATACCTATTTTTACTGGATAAATTGACTATTGAATCAGTACTCAAGATTTAGTGTCCTCATGTCAAAAGATTTACATTTTCTTCCAATCCTATACTGAATGCAATTACCTAGAGATTTATATCTGGTTATCAAGTATTTTTTGACCTTACTGTGAGAGTGGCAATATTTCGATTACCTATAAGATATTCTCATTTAAGTTCATTCATCCACAAAGAATGTTTTCGGTTATGTATCCCACGTCATGTATATTTTTGATTGAGGTCAAGTGCACCCAATGGAAATATATGCCAATAAGCTTTTGATCAGAGCTAACAAAAATAAAATAATAAGCTACACAGTATTTCATCACAGCGTGCCCACACAATTCCTACGATTGTTATATGAATTTACATAGAAATTCGATTTAAATAGGAAATTATCCAGGTGTTATGATTCGACGAAATAGAAAGAATAATTTAGATTCAGAAGGATTGTGAAATAGGTACCCTCCCTTCATTTCTTGTGATTTTAATTGTACGAGTACATGATCGAAGTGTCCACGTTTATTCAACAATTTCCCTTTTCCATGTTTCTGCTATTTTTTATTTTTGTCTTTAGAGCTAATCATCCTTCGTAATATTTGTAGCCTTATGAAATTTGGATACATATTTCCGACTAGCCACTAAAAAATTACCAGAGTGCCACAAAATTGGTTCTTGTTGGCATGGAATAATCATTCAATCAACTTAGAGGTCACTTCGCTACAAGGGTTGTCTTTTATATTTCAGGATCGGACAACCCTAGAGTTGCAATCTGCCAATTGACATTTCTATCGTTGAGCTTGACATTTTTGAGGTTATACGTAGTCAGGACGTTTTGACCATAGATAAATAAAAGTATATAGATCGGAAACTCTCGCTGATTTTTGGAAACACTGTGACATTTCTGGAGTCAGCCTAAGAAGGCCGAAGTAAAAGCGTAGGGGAGGTGAAATTTAGATGGGGGTAAATGAGTGGTATTGACAGGCTGTTCGAAATTAAGAAATTCCAATTGCATTCTTCTCTGAACGTGAATTAATGGAAACAAATTAATTTCCAACCTGATTGGAATTAACCAAGTTGGAAATAAAAGTTTCCAATAATTCAAGATCAGAGAAAATGCAATTAAAATAATGGCTTCCAGAAATTATTTTGTCACAGGGAAAAAAAACTAGATAATATAACAATTGTGAATTTAATTAGTTTAAGCGAAATTTCTGGGATAACAATCACAATAGGATTAGAGTGAATAACTCTGAAAGTACGAGTATGAATGATATACAATGTTGAAAGTACAATTTCGGTTGAAGGAACCAATAAAAAATGCTTCGATCTGGAGCTATGTTTCGAAGTCAATTTATCGTGTTCTTCAGGACAAGATCAATACATTAAAATTGAATAATTATTATTGTCATATCGTCTAATAATGAAAACATAAAACAATACATAGGTATATATTTCATACGATTGAATTGTTGACTCTAATATTTGCAACGTAGATATTCAAAGAAAACTGAAAAAACCCATGTTGTCATATACTCAACCAGTTGAATATGAACTAATATATACAATGTATTCAAAACACAGTGAATGTTATAGATTCCAAAAATGATACTTTCATCCTTATAGCAATTTGTATATTGGCATGCCCGTTTAGTAAATAAATAAATAAATCATGATATGGTTACCTTACATTTATCATACTATGAAAAAAAAATGGCATATACAAATGTGAAATAACAAAAACCTTTCCTTCGAACTGTTGCAATGGAAGAATTAATAATTTACAATAATTCTAAAATGGTGAGCACAGCCGATAACAAACAACCAACTATTTATGAATTCGTAAGAATTCTATATGTACTCGGTCTACGTTTAATATATCCTACTAATTTACAATAAATTGCAATTCATCATCATCATATAAATAATCTTATTTAGCTTGATTGGAACAAAATGTTTTTACCGAATCAAAAATTCATTTAAAAAAATAATATTTCAAATTAATTGATTACCTTTCAAGGATCTGGGACATAAAACAATAACCTGGCTAGATAAAACACTAATGGCTAATAAAAATATATACCTCAAAGAATTATGAAAAGAAGAATTCATGTACAAATTAGGAAAATAATTAAAACACTGAAAATAAATTTTCGTAGGCCTAAGATCCCCAAAAATTCATTTTCTTTCTCATGTTTTTCAAATTTTTTACTGTCTATCTGTTTTTGTAGTCTCTGTACTTTCCTTGAAAGTTTGCAAGCTTTTTCGTAAAAGTTTTTTGCAGTAGGCGAAAGATCCTAACTCTGCATATTCCAGGTAGGCCCAAATTACCAAACATGGTCAGAACTCCCATGTTTCCACTTTAATCAAAACATACAGTACAACATTAAGGAAAACATCATAAGTACAGAATTGTCAATAACAAGAATTGTGAGGGTACCTTACAACGATTTAAGAAACATTGTGAACGTTTTACAATTCTACAACAATTCATCTATAAAATATTCTCATATAATGAGGTTGAAACTATTTATGATATAGCTAAGTAAGATCTTTGTGTAATAAAATTTGCAAATTATAAAACAAGAAGCGTACCTAACTTCCCAACATCTTGGTTCAGAAATAAGCATGGTTCAGCATCAGCTTCAAGAAGACTTCCTGATTTATTATTGAAAGGGACAAAATCCTCAGGCCTGAAATTTTTATCACAAATCCTGTAATTGTCGTAAATATCTCTTTGGGATTTCGCCTTCAAATCTTCTCTTCCAATTAGGTTGATTTTTCATGGAATTTTGAGGAAAGCAATTGGTCAAAAACTACATTCAACTAATGCCAACGTTTCGTAGATATATTTCTACTTCATCAGGGCTACAAAAGAGATCGAATATGGTATAAGTACATCTGATATAAAATTGAATAATGGATTAAGACATGGTTCCAAAATAAACATATACAACAAACGGTAACAAAATCGTACAATTGAAACTATATATTAAAACTACATTCATTCGAATTCATTTGTTATTTTTTTTTCCTTTTTCTATTTGGATTTGACAGAAACATATATTCAAAATCGAAAAAACCTTACCAAAGTCGAACTTATGTTTTACACACAAAGGATCTTGATATTAGTTTGTTGAGCAAATTGAAAAGGAACTTATGGGGAAAATTTGGAAAACTCCGTCTAGAATGTTTTTTAGACAAATTGCAAAACATCACAATAACTTGTTATGGTCAATGAGTGTTCCGAAACTGAAATATATATTTCTATCTTAACCTGTTCAACAACAGGTGGAGTCTAAAATATGTTGTTAAAAAAGTTGAATTCCTCAATTCGCTGTTATGAATATTTGTTTTTGAAAAGATCTAATATGTTATTATATATCAAGCTCAAATTTTGTGTGTCAGTTCGGCAATTGACGATATCATTTAATTTTATGTATATCACCTCACTGATGGTTCTTTTTGTATAATTTCTTTCTATGTCCAAAATAGAAACCGCTTGAAAATCAAATTTATGTTTATTATCAAAATGATGGGTTGCAAGGGCTGTTTTAGTATCTTTAGATCTATATTTTCTTGACAATCATATTTGTGCTGACTTATTCTATTTTTAGATATTGTTTAGTTTGGCCAATGTAACTCTTCGAACAATCACTGCAAGGGATCTTATAAACCAATTCGCTCTGATCCAACATATAGGGTCGACGTCCTTCAATTTAGAAAATAATGTGCTACAAGTTGAAATGTTGTATGAAACTACTTTTATGTTATGAGAAAACGATTTTATGAGCATATTTATTTTGTTAGTGAGTCCAGGGATGTATGGAAATTTTACATAATGTATATCTTGAGTGTTATTCTCATTTTCCGCGCTTGCCACTATCGGTCAAATTTTGATATTGTTGTTCCCAATTATTTTATTAATAAATGATTTCGGGTAGGCATTTAGTTTTAAAAGGTCTCTGATTATTACCAAATTATCTTTGTGAAAAGAGCTGTCGCTAAGATTTTTTGATCTGTACATAAGATTTTTAATTGCTGCTACTTTATATGAAAAATTGCAGTGTGAATTGTAATTTAAAATTCGTCCAGAACTAGTAGATTTTCTATACCAGTTTGTGATCAGAGAGCCATCATTTTTTTTGTGAACTGTGACATCTAAAAATGGTAAAGAATTGTCCTTTCCATCTCCAAAGTAAATTGGAGGTGATGATGGAATTGGTAGAAAACAGTTAAAAGTTCTTCACATTTGTTGGTCGGAATTATCAAAAACTTGTCATCCACGTACACTTCTCTTCCAATTTTTTGCAACCACTTCTCCGATAACTACAAGTTTAAATTTATTAAAATAAACAGTTTGTAATTATTTGTTACACTCACCTCCCAACATAGTGGAAATCTACGGAAATGGAAACTACGCTTTTTCCCACATTTCGATGAACATCCTGGAACACATTTGTAACGCAGAACTGTCAATTCTGAGTGGTACACAACCATTTGTTTACCAGTTGTCTTCCAAGAAATTAGGAAAACCAACCGCCGAAGACGGACCACCCTTCACCTCGACAATACGAGAGCTCACACATCGGCTCAAACAACTGCATTTTTGAGCACTCAAAACATCGATTGGATGATTCATCCGCCATATAGTCCTGACTTGGCACCAAATGACTTTTCATTCTGTGTTCACTATACCCGTCTCTAAAATATTCGAGTGTATTCCTCTATGCTCCAGTGTATTCTCAACATACCTCAACCTTCTTGAATATATGAAGCATTGGTTTGCGAGTTCATCAAACTCATTTGTCATTTATTCATTTCTAGTTGAAATTTAATGATAATTTCGGATTGTACATCTCAGTGACATTTGTTTTGTACTTCGACAGTTGGTATGATTCTTGCGGTTGTTGGCAAATTAAGGAATTTGAATTTGAAACGCACGTTTGGAATTAATATTAGTGTATGATCTAAATCTATTCGATTGTACATGATAGAAGTGTCCACGATCATTCAACAACTTCTCATTTTTGAAACCTCCGTCAATAATCGTAGGACTCCCACTATTGAGTAAAGTAGGATTCAACATGAAGATTCATTATGAAATCGATTTAATATCCTGCTTTTATAAGGCGACCGGAAATGAGTCCAAGATGCCTCACCCATAATTCCAAGGATATGATATAAAGCAATCATTATAAATAGGTCAGGGATAGGTTCGGCTATGTTCTACTTTTTCTATCAAGCTCGCAGTAAATCAGATAGATCTTAACGGTTTTGAGACCTATTTTCAGAATTAAACTGGTAACGCCTTTGATAATTTCAGAATTGAATTGCGCGTCGAATGAATATGGCATTTCATGTTTTTACCGGATAAATATATCATTTCAAATGAAACATTTTTTGGACTAAAATTGACCTGAAATTCATTGAGGATATAAAATTCGTTATTTGCGTCGCATGTCTGAACCTTAATAACCCTAGAAAATAAGTGAAAGCTACATTTCCCACCCTTGGGATTCTAAACTCAATGCTTCCCTGCTTTTAATTATTTCATTTGAATCTGGTCATCATTTTGACGTTTTACTTAATTAGTTGTTAAGCGTATGTTCCATATTCAACAAAAGTATACCAGTTTTCAACCTTGGATTCATATGATTTTTACCAAAAAGGCAAGAAGATGAACGAAGTCCCAGAATCAGACGCAGAAGTATTCACTTGTACTACACCGGAGCTGTACAAGCTAAGAATGTTTCTGATAATTTGTTATCAATAAAATTAAAAGAACGCTACACAAAATGCAACGAATTGTTTAATTATTGGAAAGAAACGAAGAACGCAAAAATGTAACCAAAAATGTATTACTTTCTTATCTATCTGAAAGATCAAAGAATGGAATCGTAGCTACATTATGGTCAGAATTTTCAATGCTGAAAAGCACTTTCAAAGTAAAGGACAATGTTAATTTGCTCACTTTCCATAGAATCCGAGCATTTTTGAAACAAGTTTCTGTAAATTACCGACTCAAAAAGCCTTGAGATTTTAAAGCAAGAACAATGCTTTCAATTTTTGTAAAATTGAAGATTAAAGATTATTTGATGATAAAGGTAGGAAATTGAAAATAATCAATTTTTATTTTTATTAAGGTAGCATTTAAGGTTTCTCTTATATAGAGAGCTTGTCGAGATGTGAAAAAGTTTAAGACATTGGTAACTAAGGAGACTTGATTGATAGTATCCGTGACTGAAACAAAGAATAATATTAGGAAAACTTTTACAATTACAAACAACACTATTGAAGCATTGAATCTAGTTGAAATATATAACAAATATATTTCCCTTCGGGCCACCCACACTCCTCATAGTCATCTGTTCATTTTATACAAGAAATGTAAATGCATAATGTGAATCAGAGTTTAGAAACATTTGATGGTATTATAGGGGAGGGGATAGATTTGTTCATTCCCAAAGTTAAAATAAGAAACAAAAGTTTTCCTTCTTATTTTTCGAAGGAAACAATAATTGCAGTTAAGGAAAAAAAGAAAATACATAAGAAATTCAAAATATTTGGACACATTTGTTATTATGAAAGATTTAGAATTTTGAGAAGACAATGTAAAATATTGATTTCAACAGACTATGATAGTTATGTTAGATTAGTTCAGGATGAGGTAAAGTCAAGACCAAAACATTTCTGGAAATATGTGAGAAATGAGAAATAGCAAAGATGGAACTAAAATTCCAGATAAAATGTATTATGCTGATGAGTGTGCTGAAGACGGTGAAAATATAAGTAATTTATTTGCTAGGTATTTTCGGGGCGTTTTTCGACCGTACCAACAGCTTCATCATGTCAGCACTGTGTGTAATGACAATGTTAGTGTTTTGAATTCGGTTCTTATTCCTCCTGAGATTGCTCTGCAGAAGATGAGATCTCTCGATGCCGATGGGGGTGCCAGACCTGACGGATATCCTTCATACTTTATTGGGAAATACACTAGTTTGAATTATCCTCTTTCTATTTTGTATTCTAAATCTATTCAATCTGGTATTTTTCCGGACTCATAGAAGGTATCACTCATAGATCCAATTTACAAACATTCTGGACTTAGAAACTCTGTTGAAAATTACCGTGGAGTGTGCAAAATGTCAATTTTTGCTAAGTTGTTCGAAATGATCATGTGGAACCACTTATGGAATAAAATTCTTTATGACATTATTTTAGAAAATTATAAAAAATGCTGAGACACGTCAACTTTTGAATTCAGTTGTGCGTTATGTAAACATAAATTTAAATGTACAGGGTGATACACGTAAATCTGCTATAGTCGGTGTTCTCTTTTTTTTTATTAAACACCCTATATATTTGTATATTTTTGAAATCCTCTTAATGAACCGATTTCAACAAACTAAATAATGTATGGTCAATTATGAATTATACAGGGTGAAATTTAAAAATTAATAATTAATTTCGCTTGAAATATTGGTACTTTTTTAAATTAGCTAAATACGGATTTATCAAAAATCTAAACTAATTATTAGACGTATTTGGAAAACCTTCTGAATTAAATAAAACCTGGTACGCCAATGAATTTTATCATAAATACCTAAAAATTGCATAGAAACGCCAATAATTAGACAAAATTGGTAAATAATGTGGATTGTTTTAATATTCTGTCGGTTGTTGATGTGTTGACAGTTTATACTGAAAAAGTAAAATATTTGTTAAAAACTTTTTCCTTGTCGAAATAACAATGAAATATTCAACTGAGACTCACCGAATTGAGATTTTAATGATGATCGGGTACGGGGATAACTGCAGAAGTCAAGTTGAAGTGGCAAACTTATTTAATCAGAGGTATCCCGAATTGCCTAATATTTCACAAAGCACAGTGTCTAAAATTCATGCACAACTTCCTAGTTTTCAGTTTTAGGCTCAGATCATTTTAATGAGCCTTGTAATCGAGAGAAAAATCTAATTTAAGTCCAAAGTATTTTGGATAGAAATTATGTTCGATAGGAGACTCATTAAATCATGATTATTCAGATGGAAACAAGCTATCTCCGTTTTGTTGGGATTCAGACATAATCACCACTCAATAAAATAATTCCTTAAAATTTCCAAATCTGAAGATAGTATGTTTTCCAGATTATGGAAATCCGAATGTTGGTAAGCAATACACTGTAAAAAATAGTTCCTCATCTCAAACCATATTAATTTGTCTCAAGTACTCCGTACGTTTGAATACAGCCAAATGCATAAAGTACTTGACCCTACCGCCCTCTACGATTGAGAATGGCGTTTACCCTAAATAAAAGTTTCTTGAGTTAAGAAACTGATTAGTTTCAACCAAGCTCAGAGTTTTTGACTCAGGTGGTAAAAAAATTTGATCCAACGGTTATATTAATTAGTATGTAACTATTGATACTTTTCGTAGAATAAAAATTTTGGTTTCATGTAAATAAATATTACATTTCACTGAAATTCGATTTGTAGTTGAATAGGTCGAGAATTCAGTCGATAAAAATGATAATATCTCTTTATGTCAAGTGAAAGTTTCTTGGGTTAAGAAACTGATTGATTTGAGCTAAATTGAAGGGTTTTTGACACTAGCAAAGGAATAATTTGATAAAACAAAAAAAAATTTGTATGTAATCATTATTTTTCTTCACAGAACAATTATTTTTCTTTTATATTAATAAATACCACAATACCGCGGCAGACCATGAATATTGTACGGAATGGGAAAGGCGTCTAGAGTTTCGTTGGTAGTTGCAGAGAGGGAGCGAGTATATCTCAAGCGTCAACCGTCTGTTTTTCCAAGACACGTCGTAAAGGCAACCGTTCCCATCACGTCGGGGTCACCAATGTAGAATCGAAGGAATTTATCCCTACTTATGCGTTTCGTCCCTGGCGCACACATTTGGACTCATCAGTATGGCTTGTGTGCGCCATGCCATAGACGCAGGGGTTAGAAGTTTTGAGGGAGCCGCCGGGAGTTGAACCCGCCACCTAGTACCTAGTCGGTGTGAAACTTGAGCGCAAACCTCTAGGCCACCGAAGCGCTGTGAACTAAGCTATGCGTGGCTATATAGAGTGCCGCCAAGAGGTCCCTATACACTCCCCTGTCGCTGACAGAGTGCCGCTACAAAAGCTATATAAATAGTCTAGGCAGTGGGTTATCATCTCATCCCTGTCATCATCCAATACCAGATCACCCGGTTCTCCACCAACACAAAGATATTTGGTTTTCTCTAAGTTGACATTTAAGCCCCACTTCTCGTATTTTTGAATTCAGTTGTGCGTTATGTAAACATAAATTTAAATGTACAGGGTGATACACGTAAATCTGCTATAGTCGGTGTTCTCTTTTTTTATTAAACACCTATATATTTGTATATTTTTGAAATCCTCTTAATGAACCGATTTCAACAAACTAAATAATGTATGGTCAATTATGAATTATACAGGGTGAAATTTAAAAATTAATAATTAATTTCACTTGAAATATTGGTACTTTTTTAAATTAGCTAAATACGGATTTATCAAAAATCTAAACTAATTATTAGACGTATTTGGAAAACCTTCTGAATTAAATAAAACCTGGTACGCCAATGAATTTTATCATAAATACCTAAAAAGTGCATAGAAACGCCAATAATTATACAAAATCGGTAAATAATGTGGATTGTTTTAATATTCTGTCGGTTGTTGATGTGTTGACAGTTTATACTGAAAAAGTAAAATATTTGTTAAAAACTTTTTCCTTGTCGGAATAACAATGAAATATTTAACTGAGACTCACCGAATTGAGATTTTAATGATGATCGGGTACGGGGATAACTGCAGAAGTCAAGTTGAAGTGGCAAACTTATTTAATCAGAGGTATCCCGAATTGCCTAATATTTCACAAAGCACAGTGTCTAAAATTCATGCACAACTCAGAGAACTTGGACATGTCAAACCATTAAAAAGAAAACCAAACTTCGTTGAAGATGATGTGAAAGTGAATATTTTGTTAAGTGTCGAAGAGAATCCAACTTCAAGTACACGTCAAATTGCCCGTGAAAATAATGTTAGTCATACAACTGTTCTAAGGTGTCTTCATAAAGAAAAACTTCATCCCTACAAATTGACTTTTGTGCAGGAGTTAACAGAAGACGATCCAGATCGTAGAATGGATTTCTGCGAAAGATTGATGAATAAGCTGAACAGAAATGAGATAGCTCTTGGTACCATTCTTTTTTCTGATGAATCAACATTCACAATGAATGGGGAGGTAAACCGACAGAACTGTAGATATTGGTCAGCAGAGAATCCGAATTGGATGCGTGAAACACATACTCAGTACCCTCAAAAGGTGAACGTTTGGACCGGTATCATAAGCGACCATATTATTGGTCCTATATTCATAGATGGAAATTTGACAGCTGAAAAATATTTAAATATGCTTACAAATGAAGTTATTCCTGCGTTGGCAAACTCATATCCCAACGCAATAGATCCTAGCTTACCGAATGAAAATGTTTGGTTCCAGCAAGACGGGGCAACACCCCATTATGCTTTAATGGTAAGAAGTTATTTAGAGGAAATCTTCCCCAATAAATGGATTGGACGAAGAGGTACTATTGAGTGGCCGGCTAGATCGCCAGACCTTACGCCGCTGGATTTTTATCTATGGGGTTATCTCAAGAACAAAGTATATGCAACACAACCAACTAGCATTGTAGACCTCTAAGACAGGATAACTACAGAAATACGGAATATTTCACCTCAAACTTTAAACAAAGTTAAGAGGGAGTTCTATAGGAGACTGTGCTATTGCCAACAACTAGGTGGAGAACATTTTGAGCATTTATTTTAATGTGTTGAAATCAAATACATCAGCTATTTTATGTATGTGTTTAATAATTGTAAAAATAAAAATTTCATCCTGTACAATTCATAATTGACCATACATATTTAGTTTATTGACATCGGTTCATTAAGGGGACTTCAAAAATATACAAATATACAGGGTGTTTCATTAAAAAAAGAGAACACCGACTATAGCAGATTTACGTGAATCACACTGTACATTTAAATTTATGTTTACATAACGCACAACTGAATTCAAAAGTTGACGTGTCTCAGCATTTTTTATAATTTTCTAAAATAATGTCATAAAGAATTTTATTCCATAAGTGGTTTCCACACTGGGGACAATCATTGATGAGATGAGGTATTGTTTCTTTTGCATGCGATTAAAAATTGTCCAAATTTTTCTTGGAAGATCAAAACCCGGAAGTTTTTCGAGGATCAGAAATGCGATTTTTATTGAACATTTCATAAGAGTTCCACTCAACCTTCCATCATTCCTTATCGCTTATACTCATATTGAAGAATGTATTATACCAGAATGGTTTACGTGACTTCAATCTTGGAATTTTATTCTGTAGAATGTATGAAATAATTGGAAATGAATTAGGAAAATATTGATATTTGCTCCAAGAATTCAGAGCTGCAATCTGTCTGTGAATATAAGGAGGGACAATGTTAGACAAAACTGGTAACCAATGAACCGGTGTAGATCTTATGGTAGCAGTAATTATTCTCATGGATGTATTCAATTGTGCATCGCTTTTTTGTGTATAAGCTTTATTAAACCAAACAGAGCAACAATACTCAGCTGCAGAAAAAACTAGGGCTAGAGATGCTGTGCGAAAAGTGGAAGCATCAGCACCCCAAGATGATCCAGCTAATTTCTGAACAATATTATTCCTAGTTTTCAGTTTTAGGCTCAGATCATTTAAATGAGCCTTGTAATCGAGAGATAAATCTAATTTAAGTCCAAAGTATTTTGGATAGAAATTATGTTCGATAGGAGACTCATTAAATCATTATTATTCAGATGGAAACAAGCTATCTCCGTTTTGTCGGGATTTAGACATAATCACCACTCAATAAAATAATTCCTTAAAATTTCCAAATCTGAAGATAGTATGTTTTCCAGATTATGGAAATCCGAATGTTGGTAAGCAATAGCAATGTCGTCAGCGTTAACAAATTTCTGAGATGATGTCGTGGGTAAATCACTGAGATATAAATTGAAAAGTAAAGGAGCTAGAACAGATCCTTGAGGAACACCGTTCTTCAATGTTCTGAGATTGCTACTCTTATTGTGAATAAAAACACGAAACCTTCTATCAGATAACATATTTTCTAATAATTGTACCATTTTCCAACACTTCAGATGGGTTCTATGAAAGTTGTGAGGCTGAGAACCTAATCTGAACAATTTTCTATTTTCCTAGGCTTCCCTTGAAATTTTGTAGAGCATTTCTTATAGAAGGTTCAATTCTAAAAAGAATTAACCCTTCTAATATCTTGAAAGGAACAATCAATAAAACACAAGTTTGTATGGAGTATTAAAACTTCGAAGTAATAATAATAGTAATAAGTAATAATAGCAGTAAATAAAATTGAGTACATTCATGAAATCAACTGAAAAAAATCCTGTATAATATTTTCGTTTCGAGTCAACAACTTCAATAATAAAGAAGGTTTGACAACTTTTCATTTGACCCCATTCTCCGATTTCCTCTAACAGCTCGGTCTAACTTAAACCGTTGCGATTTTCCCCAAGTGAATTCTCTAAAATATCGAGCCTGAAAATATGCCACTCATTTTGTTCTAGCTCATCGGGTTTCTGAGATTCCCTCACTAGACAACGAATTAAGGACACCCGGTACTTAGAATATATTACGAACACTGCATAGATTTGAAATTTCATAATTCGTAACTTCCATCAAGATAATTTCTTCGGCCTGGCTTGCAAAAATAACTGAGAAATTCTGTGAAAATGGGGTATAATCTTCGCAGAAATACCGTGGCATTTCCGATTCCGAAGGCGTCAGGGCTCCCTCGATGCTCGTAAATGAAACAAAATAGACGTAAAACTAGGCCAAGTTCATTATGCCGACATTTGACGGCTAATGGAACAGATCCATTTGCCAAGGTGTTTATATGAAATGAATCATCGGATCAACTGAGCTTGAAGGTTAAAAATAAAAGGAAGACCATATGGCTGTGATTTATCATTTAGCCCTCATCCCATGGACAAGATGATCACTTCAGTTCACCGGAAATATCTACAACCGATGCATACGTAAACGACCATAAAACTTTTAAAAATTTTAAAAAGTAATTACATAAGGTCAGGAGCTTTAGCGCGCTTGTTCTACAGTATTTTTCTGTGTGATACTAATACAACCGTCACGATTAATGAAAAAAGGTTTGTCACAAATTAAATATAACTAGTCGTAGTTTTGTTCGAAGCTCAAATTCCTCAGAATAAAATTTACTTCCATCACTATCTATTTCTGCCGCCTATTTCAGCACAGTTTCTATAAAATTCTTATAACCTAATATCACTTCTCGACAAGACATGTGGCCGGCCACTTTAGTCATTTGAAGGAATAAATCACAATTTCAGGGTTAACGAATATATTGAAAGAGTTCGAACATTTTATCTGTGAAGAATGTTTTCTGATTTTTTTTAATACGAATTCCAATGTGATGTGGTCTTAGCAGAAGAAACATCTTAATTTTCAGAAAAATTTTCATCAAAAATTCTTTGAACTTACAACTAAAATCTTTTTTTTCATATAATAAACTTTGGAATACTATATAAAATCTGATCCTTTTTTAGTTGATGACGAGATATTGTTGATGATGGAGCTCGTGTTGAATGATTGTTTGGGCTATTACCATCATCTATTGTGGATGTAATGTTTTCCGACGTTTCGATAGACATCTTCTATCTTTACTTTTTTGAAAATTGATAATTTTCAAAAGGTTTTTTACTTTTTCTCCTTGATAAAGACAGAAGATGTCTATCGAAACGTCGGAAAACATTACATCCACAATAGATGATGGTAATAGCCCAAACAATCATTCAACATGATCCCTTTTTGTTCTTTATAAAAACATTCTTTCTATCAGATATACAAGGTCCGGATAAAGAGGAAGTAATCATTTTGAGAAATCTCCAAGTGAACCATTATTTCTTGATATAGAAAGACTTGCAATCAAACATAATTCTCTCAATTTTCTATATTAACAAAGCATTTCTACTCCAAAAATAATTAAAATTGAATATAAAACATAACATAACTACGTGGGCTGAAAAGTCTCAGGCCTAACTTATAGATGGCGCTAGTTTTATTGCAGTCACCTTTTTTCAGTTAATACTAACCTTAAAAGACTATTAAAATTTCATATTTTATTCATAAGCTTATGAGTTATTGTGTTAAGAATGACGCTTCTTTTGTTATTTTCAAAACAATTGATTAAAAACAATTGCGTGTATTAATTTTACAGTGCTTCTTGGTGGGAAAAATACCGGTTAAGTGAAGCAATGGCTTGAAAAATGTAATAGGGAATCCGCTCCACTACAAACAACAATAAAACGTTGGTTTGCTGACTTCAAACGTGGTTATAGAGACACCGATGATGCAGAGTGCAGTGTACGTCCAAAGGAGGCGGTAACACCTGAAAACATTAAAAAAACTTAAAAATCTCATTGAATGATCGAAAAGTGAAGTTAGCTGACATCGTAAATATATCAAAAGAACGCGTTGGCTTTATATTGCATGAGCATTTGACTATGCGAAAGCTCTGTTTAAAGTGGGTGTCGCGTTTGATCACTGTCGACCAAAAACGAGAACTAGGCACTGTTTTGGCCGAGTTTAAATGTGATAAACCGGAATTTTTGCGTCAATATGTGACAATGGATGAAACATGAATCCATCACTTAACTGCGGAATCAAAATGATCGTCATCTGAGTGTAACTCGACCAAGGCACCCGAAAGCAAAACAATCAGCTGGAAAAGTTATGGCCACATCCGGAAAAGGTGTTAGAAAATGCTCGCAAAATCAGCTGACCTCACGTCACTAGCTTTCTATATTTTTGACTAAGCGTTTCATTGGTTTCTATTGGAACTATAAAAGGTTATGTATCCATTGAGTACCTCCTTAGTAAAATTTACGGTTTAGCTTGTTATGTTAAAAAATCCTTAATTGACAATATCGAGTTAATCCGAAAAGGCGAATTTGTGGGTGCTTTCTTCGTCTCTTTCAAATTTTGTAATATTTTTATCGTTAATACTTATAAACCTTCAATATACTATTTGGCCAAGAAATTTGGAAATAAGTCTTTCTCATCCTTCAATTTATTGCGGTGATTTCAATTCTCACCACGTAATGTGGGATTCTAATAATTATGATAGAAGTGGAATAGCTTTAGCTGACTGTATGGAAGATAATAATTTCTATTTGATTATTGATGGAAAAGATGTACCTTCTTTTCATTCTTCTCGATGGAATAGAGGCTATAATCCTGATCTCTGACAAGTGTCTTGTGACAATACTTGCAAACTGCTTCCTGTAAAACGTGAAATTCTAGAAGTTTTTCCCCATAGCTAACATAGGCCTATTCTGTTGACTTCAAGAAGATTAATTCAATACAATGTTCAACGAGACCTCGTTGAAATTTCAAGAAAGCGAATTGGATTGAATTTGCTAAGAAGGTAGACAGTGATATTAGGTGGATTAAACTCACTCACGATAACTATCACAGATTCTTAGGGGTCGTGAAAGCCGCAGCAAAAAAGTTCGTTCCAAGAGGTTTTCGGAAAGATTATATTCCAGGTTGGTCGAAAGAAACCGATAATTTGTATAGACTATCAAAAATCACCATCGGTTGATAAATGTGAAAGGCTTATGAATTCTATCAATACAGGCCAAAAGGAGAAATGGAATAGTGTTGTATCAAAAATAAATTTCACACATTTAGGTGAAGCTACTCCTCTTACCTCCTCATCATCAAAAATTGATCCTAGATTAAACGCTCGCCGCCTAGTTGATGTATCTGAATCAGTTAATATATCCCAATCTAAAATGAATAATATGAAGAAAAAATTACACATATTCAGGAGATCAGTTCCTACTTTAGAACATGTGTCACATCCATTATATATAGATGAATTGAGGGCTGCCATCAAATCTACCTAATCTCGAAAAGCAACAGGCTTTGACGAAATTTATCCAAATTCATCAAACATTTAGGAAAGAAGGCATTATCTTGGTTATTGTCTTTCTATAACAGTATTCTGAATTCAGGAAACTTTCCTTCCGAATTTCGTAAGGCTAAAGTAATAGATATTTTGAAACGAGGAAAAAATCCTTGTGATCCTAGTAGTTATCGACCCGTCAGTTTATTGAGTGCTCCTTTCAATCTATTAGAAAGGTTAACTTTTTTTAGAATTGAATCTTCTGTAGAAAATGCCCTACAAAATTTCCAGGGAGGCTTCAGGAATAATAGAAATTGTTCAGATCAGGTTCTCAGCCTTACAACTTTCATAGAATCAGGCTTCAACGATTGGTTGAAAACAGGAGCTGCTTTCATTGATTTATCTTCGGCATATGACAGTGTGTGGAAAGATGGATTAATTTTCAAACTCTATACCCATCTAAAGTGTAGGAAAATGGTACGATTATTAGAAAATGTGTTATCTGATAGAAGGTTTCGTGTTTTTATTGACAATAAGAGTAGCAATTTCAAAACATTGAAAAACGGTTTTCCTCAAGGATCAGTTCTAGCTCCTTTACTTTTCAATTTATATCTAATTGATTTATCCACGACATCATCTCAGAAATTTGTTAATGCTGACGACATTGCTATTGCTTACCAACATTCTGATTTCCATACTCTGGAAAACATACTGTCATCTGATATGGAAATTTTGAAGAATCATTTTATTGAGTGGCGATTATGTCTAAATCCAAACAAAACAGAAGTATCTTGTTTCCATCTGAATAATCATGAAAAATATAGCAAATTAGCTGTAACTTTCAATGATTCTCCTATCGAATATAATTTCTATCCAGTATACTTAGGATTTGAATTAGATTCATCTCTCAGTTACAAGGCTCATTTAAATGATCTTAGCCTAAAACTGAAAACTAGGAATAATATTCTTCAGAAATTAGCTAGATCATCTTGGGGTGCTGATGTTTCCACTCTTCGCACAGCATCTCTAGTCCTAGTCTTTTCTGCAGCTGAGTATTGTTGCTCTGTTTGGTTTAACAATACTTATGCACAAAAAATCGATGCACAATTGAATACATCCATGAGAATAATTACTGGCACCATAAAATCTACACCGGTTCATGGGTTACCAGTTTTGTCTAACATTGTCCCTCCTTATATTCGCAGACAGACTGCAGCTCTGAATTTTCCGAACAAATATCATTCTTTTCCCAATTTATTCTCAATTATTTCATATTTTCCACAAAATAGAAGATTGAAGTCACGTAAACCATTATGGCATAATACGTTCTTCAATATGAACATAAGCGGTAATGAATTATGGAAGACTGAGTGGAACTCTTACGAAATGTTCAATAAGTATCTGGTTTCTGGAAAAATTCCTGGTTTTGGTCAGGTCATGGTCGTACCAATAGCATGTTATTCAGATGGAACTCAGTTTCAAGCGCAAGTTGTGAACGTGGAGAAGCAGAAGAAACAATACCTCATCTCATCAATAGTTGTACCATATATAAATTTCAAGATGATTTTAGGGCTATTCATGATGTTTCCGATTCTTTCTTGGAATGGGTTATAAATTTCAAACGAATATGATACGTATTTTTGTTATTCAGTTCTTTTTTCTGCTTTCGTATTTTCATTTCCAGATTCGATGTGGGCAACTTGAAGAAGTCTCTGTCTCCATCAATAAAAGACCACCATTGAAGAAAGAAGTCCCTCAAATATATTTTTATTTTATATTTATTTTTTTACTTTCACACTTAACCGTAACAGTCCGTGTTACTTTAATTCACTTTCCGGATCTTGCATTAACTTAAATGAAATAATTTTTTCTTTACAGCACCACATCTTCCCTAAAACATCAGAATGAGCTGTATCAAAAGAGACTCTTTCTGCTTTTGTGGATCTCTGAGAACTGGAACACTGGTAGCTGGTATTGCTGGAATTGTGAGTTCATCCAAATGCCGCAAAATTTTCAATTTATTATATGATTCATTTTGACTTTTTCAGATATTGGCTATTGCAGGCATCGTTGTACTTTTGTGCGTCAATGTGGTTTTTAAAACTATAGTATTTGATTGGCTACCGAAATATGTAGGTGAGTAATAGGTCTCCGAAATAAAGAAAAAGCTTCATGACTAACTTGAATAAAAAAATATCTAAGTCCTAGGTATAGATATCTAACGCAAGGTAGTACCTATTACAGTGTAACCTCAATATAACGATTTCTTCGATGTAACGAATTTTTCATAATCTCCTTGAATTCTCCATAAGAGTGAATGTAAAATATACCTCTACATAACGAACATTGCTTGTGAACAACCTCTTTTTAACGAATTTTCAATAAACAACACAGAGTATAAATACCTCCAATTAACGAATTTTGTCAGCCCAAAACCTTTATTTTGGTAGCCACCAATGAATGAATCTGTGTTCATGCTGCAACATGTTTCGACACTGTTTGATTTTGACGTAGAACAATAATTCTTGTTTGAAGGAAAGTACTGTGAACACATTTGTTCGTTGCTATTGTCGAAGATTAAAATGGCTCAGAAATGTAAAACGTGTTCCTTATCGGTCGCAGAAACGCGAAACATAATTGACTATGTTGACAAAAATCCTATGATGAAAAATTAGCCATAGCAAATAAGTTTGGGATTCCCGCAAGTACATTGACTACAATTTTAAAATTTAAAGATAAGTTCTCGGAGGAAAGTGGTTCGCCTAAAAAAAGGAGGAGATTGAAATCATTCGAGTTCAAAGACGTTGATGAATTTGTGTTGAAGTGGTTGTTGAAACAGTGCCGAGACAAAAAAATCACAATCGGAGGCCCTATTATTCAAGAAAAGGCTCTGCAGTCTGCAGTAGAATTGGGGCACGAAAAGTTTCGTGCTAGCAACGAGTGACTTCAAAAAACGAAACGAGATTGTTTTTCGAAATATATGCGGTGAAAGTGAAAGTGTTGATAAAAAAGTATGATGATTGGAAAGACAAACTGCTAGAGCTGACCGCCGGATACGACCCCGAAGAGATCTTAAACGGCGATGAAACTGGACTATTCTATACATGTCTACCTGATGAAACCTTATAATTCAAAGGCGATGAATATACTGGCGGAAAAACAGCAAACTTCGCTTAACACTGCTACTAGGAACAAATTGTACTGGGACCTACAAACTTAAGCCACTCATCATCGGAAAATATAAAAAACCACGATGTTTTAAAAATGCCAACCATAAGGCTTGGATCACCAGTAGTGCTTTTTACAATTGGGTTAAAAATCCGGATGAAGAGATGAAGAAAAAAAAAACAAGAAAATTCTAATGTTCACACTACCCGTGTGAAGAAATTCCAAACCTGAAAAATATTAAAGTTGAGTACGTGCCTCCAAATACCACTTCTAAACTGCAACCACTGGACCAAGGTATCATCCAAAGCCTCAAAATGCATTATAGGAAGTTGTCAGATGATTTCTTGTAGATCTTGAACTCCAAATGCCCCATACAATTGAACTTGTACAAGCCATATGGATGACCGCCAAAGCTTGGAATCAAGTCACTGAAAAGCAATGGTCTCAAACTGCTTCAAGGAAAATGGGTTTGAAGTAACATGCGAAGATACGGAGGACCTGGCATAGAGTTCAAGATGAATTGCACTTTCAAGAGATTGAGTTCGAAGACTTCGATAATGATTTAGCTGTCTATGGAGAACTAACTGATGCTGGAATCATCACATCGGTGTTGCTGGTAACTAATGCAGAAGCAGATAAAGACGAGGAAGAAAGGGGAGAAACTACACAATAAAAGATGTTTACAATGCTTTGAATATACAGGGTGGCCATTTGAAAACGAAACAGAGGAGATTACAGACGAAATAAGTTTTTTCGATAGAAATGCTCGGACAGGTCGATTTCTGTTTCGAGGGGGACAACTTAAGATGTAGGTTACGGACGCATAGCGCTTCAACCCTTGCTGCTACAACCCCCTCCCCCAATTTTTGAATAGAGAAGATGGGGTGAGCGATACCTCAATTCAAAGGTATTTTTATACTGATTTCAGCACAGTAGTTGTTTTTTCATTTTATGCATTAGTTCTTGAAATATTCATGCGTTAGTTAATTTTGTCACTTAAATTAATGTTTTGCGAATAATTGACAATTCGTGCTTCCAAAACACCAAAATTTCCGTACTTGTATTTGAAATCGCAAAACATCTACCACTGGGCAAATGAAGTCATACCGTACGTGTTAATGCTAATAGGGTCAGATGTTCGACTAGCTGTTTTATTCACTGAAATCATTCTCCAACTGTACGGTATCAGAACGATTTGAAGTATTAATCTAAGAAATAAGACTTTTCAAAGTAAAGTAAATAATTTATCAAAAATTCACATCAATTAATCAAATATTCAAATTGTTCACCATTAGCTTCCATACAATGAAATAAGTTTTGTTCGAAACGATGGCGCACATTTTGCAGCATTTCTGGAGTGATTTGACGACATTCGTTCACTATACGTCTTCTTAAATCTTCTATGGAATCGGGCTGTGTAGAGTAAATTTTACTCTTCAAGTGGCCCCAAAGAAAGAAATCTAGTTTTGACAGATCTGGCGATCTGGCTGGCCATTCAGTGGGACCCCTTCTTCCAATCCACCGATTTGGAAATCTTTGATCCAGATATTCCCGAACTGGTAAGGCGTCGTGTGGAGGAGCTCCATCCTGCTGAAACACATTCTGATCTTCCACATAATTTCCAGCATTGTTTTCAATAATTTCCGTCAAAATTGGATCAATGTGATTTTCCAATAAGTCCAAATACATATCTCCAGTAAGATTACCAGGTAAAAAGAACTAAGAATAATTCACATGTCGAAGAACCAGTAAGCGAACTTAATGATCTGTTAGAATAAATAAAGAATTATCGATTCTCATTTTTTTAAATTTTTTTGATGAATTCAATAATCAACAAAATGAAAACATATTGAAGCCAACTGAGAAAACACTTCATAATTAAGTCGGAAATCGTTTCACGAATTGGGACTGGAATATTTCTGTGGCATCATTAATGATTTGATTTTCTCACCTGGTAATCTGATTAGAGATATGTACGTATTTGGACTTTTTGGAGATTTCTATCGATCTTGTGTTACCGCATGTTATTGGAAATACTACAAATTATATCGAAGATAATTTAGATTGAGTTTCAGCAAGATTGAGCTCCTTCGCAATACGCTTTGTTTGTTCGACATCTTGATTAAAGATTTCTATGTCAGTGGATTGGAGGGAGGAAGCCACAGTCATGGTTGTTTCGAAGCTCAAAATGTCGATTTTTCACAAAAAAACACTAGAAGTGCCATGAAAACACCACTTCATTTTCAAATACTTAGTTAAGAATATTTCGAGAACTAATGCATAAAATGAAAAAACAATTACTGTGCTGAAATCATTATAAAAATACCTTTCAAATGAAGTATCACTCAGCCCATCTTCCCTATTCAAAATTTGGGGGTGAGGGTTGTAGTAGCAAGGGTTGGAGCGCTATGCGTCCGTAACCTACATCTTAAGTTGTCCCCTTCGAAACAAAAATTGACCTGCCCGTGCATTTTTATCGAAAAAATTTATTTCGTCTGTAATCTCGTCTGTTTCGTTTTCAAATGGCCACCTTGTAATATAATAAAATCTGTGTTCCCCAATAAGGGAGGTTTGAATGACGATGTAGTAAAATCCATCACGGAATTAGACTGCGCTTTGGATATGATGATTTTACCGCTGGTTAACAGACAACTATTTGAACTTTCTTCTAATCAAAATAAACAAAATCGAGATAAAGTTACTATTGTTTATTGTTTCCTACCTAAGTGTTTTCAAATAGAAAATATACCTACATACAGTTTTGAAATTGACATTGCTTCCGGTAAAACCCGAAGTTCAAAATTGTTAAAAGATATGAAAACAAATTTGCAATCTACTGCAGTATTCATCCTCCAAATTTCATTTTGATATCTATAATATGTAATTCCGGAGATATTTATTTGGTTCCGCACAATTGCTCATCACTGTATAGGGATTTTTTACCTCTTTATAACGAATTTAGGACCAGCCTAACCTCGATATTACGAACCACACTTCAATGAATGACTTGAAAATACGAATATTTACTTATTCCCATCCGATTTGTTATATTGAGATTGCACTGTATTAGGAATGCAGCAATTATTATTTTCATTATTACTCAAGCTTTCGAGATTTTTTTTATCTCTTCCTCAGGATCAATACAGAACATAACTATATTTATGGATATCCTGATTTTTCTTCTTGTAGATTATTTTTTCACATATTATCCTTATCCGTCACATAAAGTTTTATATAAATACTGTTATCAAACCGTCACTTTCAAAAAAGCATATTTTATGTGAACGGATCTCTGAGGTTTATTGAGTGAAAGGAAGAGAATTACCATAAGGCATTCTTTGTTCTCTATTGATTTCTGGTTTGAAGTTGTATATATTCATGAAACTAGTGAATTGGTTGTAGTTTCAAAAATAGAAAGCTGATGAATATGGAATCATGGTTTATCAAATTTAGATATAATTCAATTGAAATAATTACACTATACTGACCATTCGATGTTGTGATAGTACTTAGCAAAATGAGATTGCCCTAACGTTGGCTCCATTTGCACTAGATGCAACCTTCTTTGAAGACGGCCGATCTGCTCGTGTCATCCTGAAATTGCCAGTCAACAACATGCAAATCAACGAAACACCAGTTTTCCAAAATAAGCGCTGTATCGACGATTCTGAAGAAATGCAGATTGGTTATTAAAGACGATTGCACACGTCACACGAGAGACATAAGGTTCACATTGGACAGGACTTTGTGCGATCCACGTAATAACTAAAATATTCTATGACGAGCCATAATTATGATTTCAAGTGATTTTCGTTGTTGACTGTGTAATCGCTTGACAATTGTTATCTAATTTGTGACTGCACGCAACTCCAGAATTTCCTTCCAAGAGAGTTGTTCACTCACAAATCAGCTGACACCGCCACAAACCAGGATGAAGTGTTAAATATCCCACAGAATTTTCGAATTCATTAGAATCGCCAAGAATACTAGCTCATAACTTGCAATTAAAAGTGGGATTAGTTGTATATATAGATACGTGCTGACCCGGCGCACCGAATAGCGAAATAGTATCAAAAAAATAAAAAATCGTCTGTGAGATGGAACAAAGTTTGCTGGGATAGCTATTCTAAACAAGTCACACTTTCTGTTGATATTAGTTTTCTGCGCATCGCAAACACTCATCACGTGAACTAGCATTCCACCCCGCGCCTCTCTTTGGGACCATCAAATGATGGCTGCTGATTACTGTTTGTTTTTGAAAAGAGGCTGTCCCGAAAAAACATAAATAAACAGCTACTGAAAAACGCTTTTTCGTATTCAAACGTCTGATCTTTTCCTTCTGTTGAACTTTTGTGTCTTTCTCACTTTTACTGATTTGAAGAAATGAAAATGAACCTTCAAAAAAGACCAGAGCCAAACTGCAGAAACCCTCAATTGCTTTGTCAATTGCTGACGTAGAGGCACTCGAATTCAGTTTCATGTTGAGGTCCAAAGAGCCACTGTTGGCCTGTGTAATGAATAAATCATAACCTTAAGATTTGAAATTTACTGAATTTACAATAATGACCAGGACTTACGCAGAATTGCTCCAAAGAATATTTATTTGATACAAATCCATTCTCGTTTCGAAAATATGACCTAATCCCGAAAAATAAAAATTATTTTTTTTCTGATAGAAAATTATGAAAACAATATAAGATCATATTTCAATTATTCATAATTTTTTCCATTTTCAGTCGATATTATCATCATCATCAACTTCTGCATGACCATAATTATTTCCATTGTGCTGATGATTGGAGCAGTGAAGGTGTGTTCTACTTTGTAAAATTTTTTCACTTATTTTTTTGCGATGTGTTCTTCTTGACTATTAGTAATAATGCCTCTTCTTTAAGATTTAACATTTTATATCTCACATATTATGTACCTTACTTATTTTTTCAGAGAAATATGTATCTGATGATCCCTTGGGTAGTTCTAGGAATCATGCTTGCTTTTGGAATTCTTGTGTCCGTCCTCTATACTGGTATATCTTTCTTAGTTGATGGTGACCATTTCAATGGATGGCTTTGGCTTATACTCGGAACATTATCTTTCAGTAAGTAGTAACCGAAATATTTTCAACTATTGTGAGATATTTATAACAAAGTTTGCAAATGACATTAGTACATAGCACTAGGATTTACTCATAGAGCTCGCCTAAGCGGTGTAGTATGTCATCTTGATGATGTCTGCTTTGCTAGAAAGATAACTTAATGGTTAAACGGCCATTGACACCTTCAACGAACAATTCTTTCAAGTTTCAATTTATTTAGTATAAATATGTTCATCATAAGTTCAAGGGCAATCAAAAAACGGGCAACCAATCCCCACAGTCTAATGGTATACTACCAGAATGTCGGTGGTATTAGAACGAAAGTGAATCGTCTTTATGAAATGTTGCAACAGTGTTCCTATGATATTGTGATTTTGACTGAAACGTGGTTAAATGCGGACTTCCTGGATGCTGAGGTATGTCCACCATCCTATAGTTTATTTAGACATGACCGCAATCGGTTAACCAGTGCCAAACGTAGGGGAGGTGGCGTGGCGGTTTTTGTGAGGTCCAACATCAGTGCTAGGGTGGTGAATACTTCTATAGACTCAGTTGAACATTTATTTTCATATGTATCTGTCCATGGTAAAAATGAGTTTATTTTTGGTGCTGTATATATTCCGCCATCATCTGAAGAGGGGATCTATTCCTCTCATGGCCTGGCAATTGAAGAGGTTTCTTTATTGTACCCGGAGACAAAAATTATTTTATGTGGTGATTATAATGCGCCGGCGGCTGGTTGGATCGATGATGAATTTTTTGTAGGTGTAGGCGCAGCCCAGCTTCTGTGTTGATCGATAGTGTTAATATTTCCGGCCTTTCTCAAGTAAATAGAATCGAAAACAGTCGCGGCGTTCTTCTGGATCTTATTTTTAGTAGTGACCACGTAAAAGTTCAGCCTGCCATAGACCTGTTGCAGGTAAATGGCGTTCACCATGTGGCATTGGAGTTCGAGGTTAAGGTATTAGTTTCTTCTTCCGGGCCATTGAGGTTTGTGGAAAAGCAGTTTGATTTTAATTCTGGGGATTATATTGGTTTGAGTGCATACTGGTCTTCTTGTGATTGGTCGTTTGATGGGGTCTGTGTTGACCGGGCGGCAGCAAAATTTTATGGTAATCTCTATGAAGGTTTAAATAGGTTTATCCCTCAAAAGGTGGTGAGATCTAACGGTTACCCTTCTTGGTTTAATTATGAGCTCATAGCGCTCATCAGTCGTAAGAAGAGAGCGCATAAAAAGTATAGACTTTCTGGTGGTGCTGAAGACTACAAATTGTTCAGTGACTTGCGGGCGTCCTGTAAATCACTTAGTGGCAGATTGTATGGCGAGTATGTTCTGGAGGTTGAACAGAGTTTACGGTGCAACCCTCAGTTTTTTTGGAAATATGTGAATTCGAAGCGTGGTTGTGATGGTATACCGGGCTGGATGAGCTATAAGGATGTATCGAGCTCTGTCGGTGATGAGATTGTTAATCTCTTTGCGGACTTCTTTGGCGATGTGTACAGTTCTGAGGAGATTGTTCCGCCCGAGTTCAGATATGGTCACTCAATCGATGCCAGTTCATTTGAAAAGTAAGTTGAATGTAGGACCGGATGGAATTCCTAATATAGTGTTGAAGAGATGTGCTATTGTATTGTCGCCTCCAATTTCGAAGAAGTTCAATCTTTCCCTTAGCCATGGGGTCTTCCCCTCATTTTGGAAACATAGCTTTATTGTTCCCATACTCAAGTCGGGTGATAGAAGTAAAATTCACAACTACAGGGGAATATCCATCCAATCTGCTATCCCGAAGATGCTCGACTGTTTGGTCTGCAACCTATTGTTTTGGAAAATTGCTCATATTTTGATCGAAGAGCAGCATGGCTTTCGGAGGAATCGTTCAACATTGACTAACTTGGTCTTGTTTATGGACGGTTTAGTCCATTATTTGGAACGCGGACATCAGATTGATGTTATTTATACTGATTTCTCCAAAGCCTTTGATAAAGTTAACCATAATATATTGTTGGCTAAATTGGAGGCGATCGGGCTGTCCGGATCTTTGTTGGAGTGGTTGAGGAGTTTTTTAGCGGTAGAACCCAGTCTGTTAGATTTAAAAATTTTTACTCTAAGATAATTAATGTGTCATCAGGTGTGCCTCAGGGATCACATCTGGGCCCAGTCTTATTTAATATTTTTATTAATAATATAAAGAGTATTTTTCGGGTTAAGTTTTTGCTTTATGCTGATGATATGAAAATTTATTCCATCATTGATTATGATCATTCCCATGTTGCTCTTCAAGAGCAGATTGATGAGTTTTTTGTTTGGACGCGGGCGAATTGCCTACATTTAAATATTGATAAATGCCAAGTTTTAACTTTTTCCAAATCTAAATCTACGTTGATATATCAGTACGTAATTGATGGCTCAGTTCTCGGGCGTGTTGACAGCATTAGGGATCTGGGTAATATAGTTGATAAACAGCTCAACTTCAAGGAACACCTGTTGTGTATATCTTCTAAAGCATTCAGGATGCTTGGTTTCATCATGCGTAATTCAAGGGATTTCTCGCCTCACACAGTGAGATTATTGTACTGCTCTCTAGTAAGACCTAACCTCGAGTACGCATCCTGCATCTGGTCACACTATTATAGGTGTAATATTGATATAATAGAAAAAATCCAGAGGAAGTTCGTGAGATTTCTATGTTTTCGGTCACACTTGGCTGTTCCAACCAATTTAGATAATTTGTTTGGTCTTGAGACTTTGGAGAAGCGCAGACTTGTTTTCGATTTATGCTTCATTTTTAAGTTAGTGAATGGTATTATATCTTGTCCACAATTATTGTATAGAGTCCCATTTAGTTTACCTCTCAGAGCCACCAGGAACACACCGGTGTTTCTTGTATACACTAGAAGTACTAATTACGCTAAATTCTCTGTTTTAAATAGGTGTATTTCACTGGCAAATGAATATTCATCGCGTGTTGATTTTTTTTCTGGTACATTTGATTCATTTAAACTTGGTGTACGATCTGTTGTTAATCTGTAAGTTTGGATAATGTAAGAGTTTACTCATTGTCGATCTAAGATTCTGATTTTGTTTGGTTTAAATGTATGTTTGCGAATTTTTTGTAATTGTGAATTTGAATACTTCCTTGGTTTGTGGGGGTTTCCCGTATATCATACAAATTGTAGAAATTGTATGTTCAAATAAATAAATAAATGAATAAATAAATAAATTATGATTCTACATGTTTGAAATTATTAATAGGTTGTCAAATATCTCCCTGCCGCATTTTTGCTCTTTATTCAATGCTTTATAAAAAGTGTTACAGTGATCTGATTTAGTTCAAACATGCGCCGTTTTGTTCGATAATCTGTTTCCATCTATACTGCAACTTCATAATGTCTCTCTCGTAGAAGCCCTCCTCCTTATTTGTAAAGAACTCGGATAGCCACTTTTCACAAGCCTCTTGAGTTCACTTGGCACTTTGTCCGGGCTGTATGGTGGATGTCGCCAGTCCCCATCCGCTTCAAGAATTGGTCGAGACTAGGCTCATACTAACGAAAATGAACTACTTCGTAAAACTAAAGATAGAGAAAGATACGCCCTTATAATCGTCAACCTCAAAAGACAAGGCACCTCGGAAGATAACGAAGCTTGGCATTACTACTAAATTCATGGACGGCAGCGACAATTAATTTGTCAATCCTAAGCAAACAAAAACATACCGTGTTAAAATGGTTGTTAATCCTGATAAATTGTAACTTCAGGGTTCTTACCAAGAAACGAAGACATTCACAAAATATTTCACTCTGAAATTTGAACGATGGTCCCCTTCTTCAGTAGACGTGCACATGCGCCGGAGAAGGGTTGCGGTCCTAAGTGCGTACTAACGGCTGGTTTTTGAAACACTGATCAAACCTCATGCCAACTAACGCAACGATGATCTTAACAGAGATGTCAAATCAATTTGAGTTGCTGAAATAATGTTCAGTGCATTATTGAGTAATCTTTGATCATTTTCAGTTGACATGAGATGACCGTATTGCCAGACTATGGAACCACAGATTTTGTGACAAAAACTATTCAGACATATTATGAAAGTCATTTTAAATGCACTTACAATTGATAATGTCAAGGACCATCACTACTACGCATGCACCAATCTGGAAGGTTTGAATCACCGCTTTTTGAAAATTGGCGTTATGGTTGTCACACAAGTATTGTTGTAACATTGATATAAGTGCGTCAAGCATAATTTATACCTGTGCATTTCAATATAAATGACATTCCTTCTGAATATTGAAATGAGCGGATTCTAGTTTCCCAACACGGCATTCGGGTAGGTGCATGCGCAGTTTAGACTATCCTACATATTCGAAGGCGTCTAAGCCTAGGTACTATGTTGGAATCCAATTTTCCAATTTTTTATTACATTCGCAGTGATTTTGATTAATCGTTAAAAATTGGCGTCCGCGTGCCATGGCCATGTTGAGGTTGAACGTATGGCTTTGTAAGTTAATAAAATAAAATAGTGAAATTTTAAGGGTATACAGGGTGAGTCTTTGACCACTGCGTTAATTTTAACTATAGGTTCTTCAGATCAAAAGAAACACTTTTTCCATTACGGTTTTTCCATATTCAGCTGCGTTAAAAAGTTATAAGCATTTTAAGTTTTCAGATTGGGCAAATACCCCTCTGTAGTCCAGTTTAGTTCGAATGAAAAATACCTTCCACAGCATCCACTAATGAATCCTTTTTCGCTTTCAGTTGTGTACCTCTACATGTGGATGATCGTCTACAGCTACTTTCTTATAATAAAAGAAGAAACAGATAGGGGTCAATACATGAAGGATCCATTTAGGAGGAAATACTGAATATTACATTGATTTATTTACGTATCGAATGTTCTTTCTGTGATTAACTGAGACATAACAATTCAAACTCAGCCATTTTTTTCCGTAAACATATTATCACTCAGTTCTTTAATTTGTGATAAATTGACATGCTGAATTTGTATAAATAAGTGCTAGTCAAGAATTCGAAACTCATTTATGATAATAGACTCACCTATGTAAAAGCTATTTTATTTGTTGTATTAGTAATTGTTATTAGATGAACCCTTTGAATCATATTGAAATCATAAAAACCATACCCCAAATTTGGCAGCACCTCCTGATCCTGAGTTGCTCAGGTTGTGTGCTACTTAATTATTGTGCGAATTTATTTAAAAATAAATGTAACTATTTTTTTTATAGAAACACTCCTTCCTTATATTTCTAGGTTTTATCAATACGTACAGCAATAATTTATATTAACCATTCAGATTATAATTCGAATGAATATTATTAGTTTGCGTTGCAAAAAATCCAAAGCGCAACAGATCAGTGGCGAAAAAAAAACATGGTGAAGTGGAATATTATAAAAATTTTCACCTTGAAGAAATATTATTTGGACTATAACCGTCATCTATTATCGATCTTTCCAACGTTTCAACATACATCTTCTGTAATTTTCGAGGCCAAAACTTTTCAAAAGCTGTGAAAAGAATTTTTTTTTAACTTTCCTAAATGTCACATAGACAGACCACGAAAAACTGTTTCATTGGGATCTAGCCACGGTTAACTTATGATATCCCACAGAATCAAGACACTCAAGTGCAACTGTGGACCGGTTTCGAGGTGACTGCGTCTCAACAGCACACTGTGGCACTGATGCTGATGATTCTGACGGAGGCAGCTAGTTTCAACAAAGAACGGGAGCAACCTTTCAGACATGTTTAGAAAAAGCCCTATCTACATCTTGAAGATTCAACCAGCCTAGTTTTCTCTGTAGATTAATACGACAAGACGAAACTTACTAAATCAAATACTACCAGTAGTCATCGAATGGGTAAATATTAATCAAACACTAATGTCACCCCGAAACCGGTCCACAGTTGCATTTGGGGTCTTGATTCTCTCGGATATCATACGCCAATCGTAACTAGCTCACACTACTGGAGCGAAGGTTGTTCGCAATTGTCTTTCCTTTTTATTAAACCTTATTATTTCGATAATTTTTCCTCTGGTATTTTTTCAATGAAATATGTGTTATATCACAACCTTCCCCAACTATGGATGATGATTTCCTTTTGAATGGATTCCATAGCAGACTTCAAATATCAGAAGATCTGAAAAATCATCACTTGGACCACATGACACGATTCGAAGAATCCTCCTTGCAGATGGGCGACAAGAGTGATTATATTTCTAAACTAGCTAAGGACTATGGTGCTGAGATTATTCTCCTTCAAGAGACACATACGGATACTAAAAAAAAATCTTCGTGAAAGAGGAAGTATAAAAGGTTATGTATTCATTGATTACCTCCTTAGTAAAATTTACGGTTTAGCTTGTTATGTTAAAAAATCCTTGATTCACAATATCGAGTTAACCCTAAAAGGCGAATTTGAGGGTGTTTTCTTTATCTCTTTCAAATTTTGAATTTTTGTTATTCAGTTCTTTTATCTGTTTTGTCTTTTTATTTCCAGATTCGATGTGGGCAACTTGAAGAATTCTCTGTTTCCATCAATAGAAGACCACTCTTGAAGAAAGAAGTCCCTAAAAGATATTTCAGCTCTTTGTTCTTTCACACTTAGGCGGGGAGCCAGGGTTTTTTTTACTAGGTTTTTTCATATCATCCAATGAAAATGAAAATTAACATTATCAAAAATTTGAAAACAAGAGTTTTGAAAATATCGCATAATAAATTTAAAGATAAAAATCTTCTGATTCTCAAAGATCTTTTAAATAAAAACGGTTATCCTATTAACTTAATCAATAAATTATTATTCAATACACCTAATGATCTACCACCACGATTAGATGCTGATATACAACCTTTATTACCATCAGAACAACAAAGATTTTTATACCTAACACTACCTTACATAGAAACCCTTACATATAATCTCAAAAGAATACTACCACCTGATAAAATTAAAATTGCAACAAAAAATGTAAAACCAGTTAGGTCTATATTCACTAATTTGAAAGACAGAGATAAGATCTTAAATAAATCTAATGTTGTCTACAGCATTCCATGTAAGGATTGCGATCAAATATACATAGGTCAGACTTCCACCAAACTTCAACAAAGGATAACACTACACAAAAGCAATATCAGAACTCTTAAAAATTCCTGTGCTCTTACCAATCATGTGAATTCTGAAGATCATCATCCTGATTATGAAAATATAATATAAGAATATATAATAATATATAAGAACATTTATGGAAATGGTGAGAATATCACAATATGATAACTCCATGAACTCTAGGAAAGATATTAACTCTTTGAGCACAATATATTTTTACTTGATTTCTATAGAAAAAACAAGAAATGTGACTAACGTTTCAAACTTAGATATAAGTGAATAACAAAATCTTTTAACACCTAACATATGTTATTATTCTAAGTAATCTGATTCTAAATTAAAGCTTGTATTGCATATCACATATGCCTAGCTCTCAAGATTCCACTTCGATGTTCACGTCTTTAAATGACATCCAAAATTGTCAATCATTATTATATTTTTTGAGCTATCATAATTTAAGGTCTTGAATTCATGTTAATTAGATTAAGATTTAATGAACATCATTTCATAATCAATCTCGCTATCGTAAGTACTGAAGATCTGTAACCTGTTCACCAATTGATTTTTAATAATTTGCAGCACTCTTGAAAAGGAAACAAATTGTTTTGAAAGCTCGAGTAAAGGATAAAAGAGTCTTCTACTTTTTATTTGACTGCTAACCCACGAGAATCATCTATATATATATATATATATATACTATATATATATGTTAAACCGTTTGAATCATTTTGAACTCATAAACACCATACCCCAAATTAGGAAAGACCTCATGATCCTGAGTTGCTCAGGTTGTATGCTACTTAATTATTGTGCGAATTTATCTAAAAATAAATGTAACTATTTTTTTTATAGAAACACTCCTTCCTTTTATCACCACATTTTTTCAATACCTACAGCAATAAACTATGTCAACCATTTCAGATTATAGTTCTAATGCATTTTCATTTGTTTTCGTTGAAGAAAATCCAAAGCGCAACAGATTAGTGGCGAAAAAAAACTCAATGTGAGGTGAAATATTATAAAAATTTTCACCTTATAGAATTATTACTTGGGCAACAACCGTCATCTATTATTGATCTCCCCAACGTTTCAACATACCTCTTATGTCGTTTTCAAAGTCAAGATTTTACAAAAGCTGAAAAAAGAATTTTTTTTTAACTTTCATAAATGCCAAATAGACCGATGGAATATCAGCTTTAAAGAAGCTTTCAAGAGTTGTCAATAGGCTGATTAAATTCTGTAGAAATTTACAATCTTGAAAAGTAGATTCGACCTCTTCAAATACTTCTCACGTATGGCTTTTTGAAACAGGTTGCTGAAGATCTCATATTTCTTGAACAATTCCGTTAATAAGGATTGGTAACTGGTGTCCTACAAATCATAACTTTCAGTACAGTTACACTGATTGTACCTAAGTGAGCTACCAAAGCTCAATCCGAACTCTTGAGGATCTCGAGCATTCTTTGACTTGATTATTAGCAGAGCTGTGCTAAGCACCGAAAAAAAGTGCTTCGAGCACTAAGCCCTAAGCACTCGAAAAAAAAAAGGCTTCGAGTCTCGAGTTCTAAGCACCGCTTTCGACAGAAGGCTCCGGATTACCGAGCACTTTTGCAAAAGTAATTGAATATTTCGAGCACTAAGCACTAAGCACTTTAGTGGGAACTATTTTATGTAATGTTGTTTGATTGAAATGAGAACTCTTTAGCTTCATCGACATATCTAAAATTATGATTTCGAGACTGGGAAAAACTCAAAAGCCATTTTATTTGTTTTGTGAAACGCATGCATTCAATTTACATTCTGGTACTAGTTAATCTTATTCGTCGATCTGAATCTGAATGGCTGTTCCTAATCAATGCATAAAGTTGAATTGATAATCTAGGACCAATTATTTTATAAGCGAGAACACATTACTGAAAAAATGTGGAAAGCACTGACGTGAGATCAGGAGCTTTTACGCGCTTGTTCTAAAGTCTTTTCTCAGACTTAAAAAGAGTGCGATTCAAAATCAGCCAGCACAATGAGTGTGAAAGAATCAATAAACATATATCTTAAATGGAAGTTGGGTGAACTTACAGTTCAGCAAATTCTTCGATCTGGCATTCTTTCCACTTTTCTATACCATATATAAGTTGTTGTAGTTGAGTGTCATCAATTATAACCGAATTTCAGATTCATAATTGCTGAGCTATCGGACAGGTCTGGCCCAATAACTAACTTGACTTATATTTGGATAATAAACTAATTCTAATAATATGGAATCTCTATCTCATCTCTTTCGGAAGATAGAGAATATTCAGCCAAACATTTTCAAATTGGACCACCGTTTCTTCATCACCAGTCAAATCCAAACCGATGGCGATCATTTTCAGCTCGATATTCAGAAATTACAGACATTTGGGAAAAAATAGTCCTCTTGTCGTAAAATTCATAATGACATTTCCATTCAAAATATGACAACTGCACACACCAGTATTTTAGACATGTTTGTCATAAAAATGAACCCACAGAATTAGTTTAATTTTCGGCTCAACATTCACTCATTATGACAACTTGTCATAAAATTAAAACCACCATCAAAGAGATTTATAGTTGATGTGATGTGAATTCATAGATAGAAATATAATCTGTGACTTCATTTTCAGAAAAACTCTTATATCTTCTGGAGATTGTACGCTATAATGATGAAATTTTAAAATATTTTAGGTACCTATACCCTGCATAAATGCCCTAAATTGTTGTGATCTGACGAATAAATATAAATAATAAATATAAAATAACTTATAAGATATCGTGTATTGAAAAAAAACATTTTGGGAATTTTTAAAAAATTTTCTCTCGTTACGATTTTCTCGAAATTTGGCACACTCCTTCCTTTTAACGCTATCTAGACATTCTCTAAGTTACGAATTGATAGGATGAATATTCAAGAAATTAATGTTATTAACTGCTAAACTATTCGATGGATTTGGCCCAATAACGAACTTGACCGAGATATTTGGACACTCGACCTATTCTGAAAAAATGAAAACTCTAGGTCCCTCATAATAAACAAGGGATATGTTGTCTGTGACCAGCTGAGATTTCTTCCAGTGAACTGATTGAGGAATATTTGAATTGTATGTTGATAGGACATCTGGCAAATTAAATCAAATCGAATTTTGTATTTGGTTCCGCTAGTAGTTAACTAGACTACAGAATATCGCTTCATCTTCAAAACCACTTTCTGAAATGTCTTACTTATTTTGAGGTCTTTAATCACAGACTAACATATTGAAACTTTATTTTCAGCATTCGGTATTCTTTGGTACTGAACAAAATTGATTGCAAAACATTTTAGGATGAAATTTTCTTTATCACAGAGTGTTCAAATTGCATTCAATTATGATCTTTTCCTTGAGTGCTTGTTCAATATTATTTATTAGTCCAGTGGAATATTACCCAGAAGTATGTTTTCTCAGAAGATAATTTGGGTGAGCTTTTTGCTTGAAAATGTCAAAATGTCCTGGCAAATGAATTTTACTTCTCTAGAAGTGCTTTCAGTGCCCAAGAAATATGAAGTTTTCAGTTTTTCTGGAGCACCAAAATTATGCAGTATTCCTTATTAGTAAAAAATCTTGACACGCCAATGCTTTTTAATGCTTTAGATATTCTGATTGGGATTAGAGTGACAATACGTTAGTGCTTTTCGCATTCCAATGTAGTTGAAAATGTCACTTGAATTGTTTATTGAAGTAGATTCATTTTTGACATTTTCATTACTACCTAATATTAATGTTTTCCACCCTCCCGGGTTTGAATCTCACACTAGAACTGATTTGTTTTATTCAAAAACTCAGTTACGACGGTAAAATTCTGGGACACACAAATTATCGGTAATCTCGATTTATGTACGAATTCTTGTTGATTTCGAAGGAATATCTGATATGATATCGAGTATTGAAAAAAATGTTTTTTTTCAACCGTGTCGATTCCTTCTAAATTTGGCCAACCCTTTTATTTCAAAATCGTCCAAGGTACGAATTGATCGGATGAATATTTTAGGAATTATTGCGAAAATCAACTTTCAAATGCTAAACTATTCGATGGATTTGGCCCAATAACGAACTTGACCGAAATATTTGGACAATCAACCTATTTTGAAATTATGAAAACTCTAGGTCATCTACTTCAGAAGATAGAGAGTAAACAGCCGGAGGGCCCGCGTCCGGGCATACTCAAATGTTCTTCATCAGGAAGTCGAACCCAATCGATTGAGACATTTGGGTAAAAAGATAGTTCGCTGTTCCCTAGAAACAAACGCGCAAAAATGAGGGCTGTGTTTCAAGGATTGCCATAACTTTCGAATTTTACAACTACCGGTTACCCACCGAGTGCCACTGATAAGGTAGTTATTGAACCCTGGTTTTGTGTATTTAAATGTCTCCGTGAGCTTAGGGCCCAATTGAACGTTTCACAAACTTTCCAAATAATCAACAAATTTGCCGACGGAAATTCCGAAGAATGCTAAAATTGATGGGTCATAAAAAGAACATCTGGCTTAAAAATTCCCAATTGGGAACGGCAGTTTGGTCTAACGTTTTTGTGAAAATATTCGTTTGTTCACAATATTTTAAAAGAGCTTATCGATCTTCTTTTATTATGGTGTAATATCCATTTTAATCAGTGATATGATGTTGTGAAAAAGAGTACAGAAAATTTTGTGCAATAAATCATTCTAGTCTAGTTCGAATTTTCGTTTTATTTCATATCTATTCGAATTCCCAACATTTGAACCAGTAATGAATGAAGTTTATTTAAGAATATGGTTTTCTTCCTTTACCATTTTTCAGTTGGAATCTACAGATTTGCTCAAAGTATTTCTACCGTTTTCGCTCTCTGACGTTTGAGACTACTGATGTGATGTATTGTTCGTTTTAGTGTGGATGGAGCATATAAGTGAAAAATCTGAAAATGCTGCAAAGCAGTCTCAACGCGTTTGTTCTATAAGTGATACGATATAAACATGCATTTATACGAACACAATTTAGCCCTTAAACAACTTCAGACTCATGAAGTGTCATCAATGGAAACATAAATTATTGAAGAATAAGCATTTGACCTACAATGCACAAAACACATTTTGATGAATACCATATAATTTCATCCAGAAATCGTTATGAAATTAAATGTAGCTGATAATCAGATTGTTTATAGAAATTTTCCTTTTTGGATCCCTTTTTTGTGATGAGACACGAAGGCTTATAGTCACAAGGAATGAGAATTCAAAATTTCCAATCTATTCGCTTTCGGTTCCATAAAATTATAATATATTTTCAGGATTGATGAAATTTAATTATATTCAGGAAATCAATAACGTCCATAGAAACATCATAGATATCTGACCAATATCTTATAAAGAATCGGTTCTAATAAAAGAAGATTTTTTTGGGAATTTTCAATAAATTTTCTAGAGGGGCGATTATCTCGAAATTTGGAAAACCATTTAATTTAACATCATTAAAACACCTTCTTAATTGATCAGATGAATATTCTAGGCGAAAATCAAATTTTGAATGCTAATAACTAACGATGGATTTGGCCCTATAACGACCTTGACCGAGATATTTGAACGATCAACCTATTCTGAAAAATGAAAACTCTGTCATCTCCTTCGGAAGATAGAGAGTATACGATCGGAGGGCCGGCCAGCCTGACCTACTTAAATTTGACCAAGGTTCCTCCATCAAGAAGTCGAACCCAATGGATTGAAACCATTTTCGGCTCGATATTCGGAAATAACAGACATTTGGACAGAACGATAACCCGCCTGTTCCACTAGTAACAAGCGCGCAAAAACAAAAAATTTTCTGGCCTTCATAACCATAAAGTCAAATCAATGGTGACTGAAGAAATACTGAATATTAATTCAAAACGGTCATATTATCTTTGCGCACATAAAAAAATCAAATACCGTACCTGCTTATATTGACCCTACTTCAAGAATTCGGAAAGGCTTAGTGCTTAGCGGATTACTAAGCACTAAGATTTTCGCGAGAGTGCTCCGAAAAACAAGCACTAAGCACTAGCCTTTGAAAAGTGCTCGCGAGCACAGTGCTCGGAAGCACTGAAGTGCTTAGAGTGCTTTCACGAGCACTAAGCACAATGCTTTGGCACAGCTCTGATTATTAGGATGGTGCCAATATAAATTGTAACCAACAGAAAAATTAAACTGCTAAGCTTGTATGTGTTTGTTTTAATCAAACTCCATAATCCTTCATAAAAAATTATTTCTCGGAAAGTTGAAAATAGAGCATTTCTCACTTGTAAACATGAAATCTTCTAGATTATGAAGATAGTTCATGAGAATTTATATGGATTATTAATTTGAAATACAGCATTCAATTATGTGGGTGTTTTCAATTTTTATATTTTTCATTGAATTCCTCTATGAAATTTATTTATTCAATTATTGATTCCCTAGATGTTGAAGACACTAGGCGTGCATGCAATGAATTCTCTTCAGTATTCAACTACTTCGGAATATCAGTTTACTTTTCAATTATTTTTTTATTTCAATCCTCTGGGAGTTATGAAAAAATCTGTAATAATTGCTTTGTATTTCCACAAATTAATGTCTGCTGTCTTCTAGGTCTATAATTAATGTATGTAATTATGCATCTTGTGCTCTACCTTGTTCGCCCAAAATCTGAATAAATATTTATAACAAGCAGAGTGAGTCATCCTCGTTATAAGCATTGAATTTAAAATTATAATCTGCTAGATGACTAGTGTGTATGGGTCTTTTATTAGTGATATCCATAGGGCCTTTATTACACAGAGATAACTTTGTCATAGAGAATGCCGAATTCGTGTTACTTGATAATAGTCTGAGGCCTTATTTAACACGTTTGAAGGATTCTCTATGATAGTTTTTCGGATTTATCAAGGTCCGAGTGATAATCGATATTATAATTTTTCACTTTTATCGAACTGAGGCCGCGAGGGGTACTTGTGACCTCTATGCCGCTAACTAAGGTAGGGTCTCTGTAAGTGGTTGTGGCATCAAGAGTTTGCCAACTGACCTTGACAGCAGTTTACTTCCAGTGGATTCGATCATGACTCCTGGCTGATACGGAAGTACTTACTGTTATGTTGTCCAAGCTCGTTGAGAGATCACTATTTTATGAGTAAAATTTTACTTGGGTTGTCAGCCAATATGACTGTGTAAGAGTGTTGGCTCAAGTAATGAGTTTGTTCTCTGCTGATTAACCTCTTGCTACCAATTTTTCTGATGTTTGCTTGTTTGCCTCATTCATTCATGCTCACCAACATTCACTAGTTTTGCGACGGTGGTTCTCTATTGAACTGTATCCTTACTAGGCAGGTGAAGTTTTGATTAAAATTAGTTGTGATTTTTAATTGATTTGCTTACCGCTGTCAGATATGAAATTTGCGTCATAAACTCGTAGACAAGACTTTTTTTTAATATAAGAATCAATAATTGGAATGTAGTGTATGGTATAATTGGTTGAGCACTTCCGCCTGACTAACTGTATTGTAGAGGATTTTAGACTAGGAATGTAGGAATGAAACTAATTGTATTAGTAAGGCGAGATTTTTGTCAATTTGATTGAAAGAGTATGTTTTGGATTATCTCGCAGTTTCATTGATTCCTTCACCTCCAGTAAAGACCTACCTCATGCTCCACTGGAGGTTGATTTAGCTGGAATTCGCGATTTTAATTTCACTACTATGAAGAGCTCGGTGCTAGCGGTCCTCGAAGCAAATGTGGCGCCCGACTCAACTGATAACTGGTCTGGAAAAAGCTCCCTAAACTCAAGAGGTAATCAATTTATGGTATGATCAGCAGGTCATGTGGGACTAATCAGTGATATAAAAGCCAACGATTGGGTTAGGCAAGCTCGCATAGAATACCAGTAGGGTCAGAAAATCTTTATGCAACTAGAGTAAGATCCAAATAGATTCAAATCTAAGAAACGTACTTCTAAATGGACCAAGACTTCGACAAAGACACTAAGTCGATGGCTGCCAGCCTATTGTTTTCTCGGTCCATTAGAATCACAGGTACCCACTGTATAAAATGGCCATGGAAGTATCACCATTTGAAGGTTGTGTGGGTCAGAGGATCAATTGAGGGACCACATTTTGTACAATTTTCCATCTTTTACATCATTAAGAATGGATCCCTTCAAAGAAGGAAGCCTATTTTCTGATGAACTCAAAATGTGCGCTCACAGAAAAGTAGTGAAATTAGGCAAACAGGTGGTTGAGTTTCTGGGAGACCAAGTCACTCTTTATTATTGAGGTCGAAAAAGCAGTTAAATCCAATTGAATAGATGAAAGGTATCCGTTTTTTCTGCAATCCTACTTGCCTACCTATAACTCACAACTTGTAAGTCTATAAATAAATTTAGTACCCTGTTATCTTCGGTTGATGGTTTTAAGAGTACTTCATAGTTAAGTCAACTATTTGATTAGGCATTTAGGGTTGTTATTCCGATATACCACTTTCTGGAGTAGTAAGGTACTAAGTCAGTGTTTGAGATAACGAAGGTGGTTGGATGTGGGCGTTGTGTGGTCTGCAGCCTCTTCTAATGTAATATTAAAAAAATTGAGTAAATCTGAATGCATACCTGCAGTTCATTAAAGTCTAATAGCCGGTGAATCCCCGACCTTCGTTATTTGATAAAAGCTGAAAATTTGTCAGCGCATGCTCCTAACACTGGGAAAAACAAAATCCGTTTGTGAAGTACGGGTTGAAGTGACTTTTGCAGGTGGATGGCACTAAATGTCTGTAAAATACAGATCTAATTCCATCAAATCATAGATATTAAGTTTCTGGTCTTATCTTCAGAATCTTGAAACTTGAATCTTGTCTTGTCCTTTGTCAGTGTTAGTGAAATAGTCAGAGCATGTCAAACATGCCACTATTTGTTATGATAAAATTAGGAGTGTTCTCTGGAAATCTTTATACCCACAAGATAGTCATTAATTTTATTGAAGATTAAAATATCAGACAGATAAATTTTTGTAGTGTAGGATTTCCTCGCCTTGGAACATATTAACATTAATCAGAGTATGTGTTGAAAAAGTCATAGCGAATTGTTTCAAGCATTTCTTATGTAATTCTCAAGAAGATGGTGGTGATCGAATAAACAGCTTTCACAACCTGAAAAATAATACATGTTATAGGAATAAAGGTGGAGAATATATAGCTAATGTTCAGAACTATATCTTTGGATTAGAATTTACTCACGAGTAGAGCTTTCTATGAAAATAAACTTGTACATCGCTAATAAAGATTGTGGTGAACAGAAAACAATTCTGAAAGAAAAAACTAAGGAAATTGCTAAATTGCTTTTTGCACGCTTTCTTCTGATGGAACAGTGAGATACCGTCTCGATCAAATGTCCATATTTACAAAAGAAATGAAGTGTCAAAATATCTTAGTCAAGTAATCCATGTCAAATTTGGGTATGTCTGGCCGTCTTATCTTATAGTCTCCTATTCTGAAGGAGATGAGATGGGGTTTTCATATTATTATTAGAATTAATTATCCAAATATGTCGGTCCAGTGCGTTATGAGCATCTGAAATTAGGTTTCTAAAATATCTCCTAAAATATCCATCCAATCGATTCGACACTTTAGAGTTATTTGGATGACGTTCATAGAAATAATTCTTTTTTGTAGGTATGAAATTTTTTTTTTATATTCGATTAGTCATAAGATATTCTTAGGATATCAACCAAAAATTTTGCACTTATGAAGATTATTGACATATCGTATATTCTCAAAATTAATCTTCGTTGAGTGAACTCACAAGAAGATATTGGAGTTTATTTTTGCGCGAGTTATAATCTTTATAATCTTTGACAAAAAACTCTAAAGTTTCATCATTACTTTCACCGTGGATTAAATAATTAGCATATCATTGAATCGAATCACAATGAAATATTTCAACATTTTAGTTAGTCTTTTCGATCTTCGGAATTTTTTTAAGGTATGTATATATCCAATTAGCAATTTTCATTTTCTCAATGAGTTTATTGTTCGTTTGATATTTTCAATTGGCTGTAGAAGACTGGTATATCTCCGGGAACAATGACTTATCGATGGTTATTATGCTTGAAGACCAGGGGTGATGTACATTCTATTTCCGACGGAAAGGGACGGATGATCAAGGCATAGAATTTAGCTCTATTAACAGTTCCTCGAATGCAAATAGCCGCGTAGTAGCTGGTTACTGATTTTTTCCTTTATTTTTAGTAAACTTACCGATAGAAAAACCTGCATGTTCACATTGAAGAAAGGACCGACTGTCAGGGCCAATGGCTTTTTGGCTCGGATCATCATCAGAATCACTAACCTTCGCGCTCTGTTATCAGCTTCATACCACTGACTCTGATATACTGATGTGGAAATTGAAGTGCTCTGAAATTTGCATAAAGCGTTATTTGAGTTGTTTCGTGAGGAGATGCTTAAAGAATGGGTTCAATCTTATACACCAGCTGTTCCAAGCCCGAGTGCCTACTAGGCGTATCTAGAGATTATGAAATCTGTTATGTAATTTTTCAGTTTTCTTTAAAGAGTGGAATATTCTCAAAGCTTCAGCTCTTTTTTTTCTTTTCTTATCAAATCAATCAATGAATAGCAAGAACATCGGCCATTTTTTGCTTCGGAGGGAAGCTAATGAATCCACATGGCTCTCAATAACATGAACCTTGATTATGAGATTGGAAGAAAAATTTGTGCGTACACAGAAATAAACCATCCAATACCACGAAAGTATGAGTAAACTATCGGTGTCCAAAAATGTACAATGGGCTTCCCAATGCCTTAAAACTAGTAAAGGAAAAAACTTCAAGAAACCTCTCAAGAAATTTCTCTTGAAAGAGACAATCTACTCTTTTGATGAATTCGTAAAATATTCCACATTGACGAAGCATCTGAATTATTGATTCTAATAAAATTATTGTACTGAGTTAATCAACCTTGAAATTTTGATAATAGAAGGATGGCGGGAATGAAAATTGGCCAGGGTTAGATAAGTGTGGGTTGACCAGATTTGCACACATTCATTATCGCTTCTGGATAATGGTCCTAACGATGGTGAAGAAAAGAAATATCACAATGATTGGCCAAATGAGATTCATTGTCTATTTGGAAAATGGAAAGAAACCTGGAAACTGGGAATGTCAAAGGAAGAATCATAGGGTGTAATCCTCGTGATGTGGCATGAAACGATGTCAGGAAGTTTCTACTTAATTTCCTATCATCTACGAAATCTCACTACAGCGAGGATTGTTCATGGCCTCAACTCAAAACATTCACGAAACACAGAAGCGTCCAACGATCCAGATGACTCTAATACGATAGCGAGAGGATAGATCAGAGGATGGAGATACATATGAGGAAAGAGCAGATTCTAGGACATTAGGGCATTGATTAATCTGGATCATTTCCTCTCTTTGATCATCATAGTAACAACAATAAATGTTATGGTCACTCATAAATCGAAGAGTATTATCTCATTAAAAAGACGAGAAGGCATATAGAATAATGTTTAGGCAAAACAAACAACAACACATTAAAAAATTACCCTTGGAGCCGTTGGCCGCTAACTCAGAGTTAGAGTTCCAGAATGGTTGGAGGCGTCCTTTCAAGAATAGCTGATATGGCTTCTCTTGTCACTTGTCACTCCATGTCGGATAATCATTAACTTTCGCCATTACCCCATCATTTTCTTATTCCCAGTTAATATATTTTTTGTTATTGTTGCAGATGCTTCGTAATTACAAGAGAAAAACAGTGACAAAATATAGTCTGGAATATTTTAAGAAGGCTATAGATGATATTAAAACTATTCAACAAACACAACAAGATGCTAGTGATTGAATTGCGTAGAGCTGGTCGAAAAATTTTATTCTTTGACGAGCAGGAAGCAGAACTTGAGGATTAATTCATCATATGTAATAAACTTCATTACGGCCTAACCATAAAAAATATTCACCGAATTGCGAACCAATATGCTGAGATGAAAAAACTTCCTCACAATGTAACATTCAAGGTTTTTCCAATACAAAAAAATCGTAGTCTCATTCTACCCTATGCTGATACGCCACTGGCGGTTACCAAACCGTGTAAATAAAATTCCATGGTCAGAATAAAAGAAGAACACGGCTGTCACTGCCTAGTGCCCGCGTCGATCTGCGCGAGTGCGTGAGAGATCAAAAGAAAAGAAAGAATGCAAGATGGTGAACCATTATCGGTGGAGTTGTGAGAGAAGTAACAGAGACCCAAAAGAAGTGTTAGTGCCTTTGTGTGAGTTCGAAAACGAAGCCATCTTACGCTGAGTGACCCTAGAATATATCTCGCAAGTATAATTGAGACTATTTTGAATGTTATTAGTTGCTTGCCATTTTATTAACCTTTGTTGATAAATAGGATTCAGAAATGGATTGGTTCAGTGAATTTATTATTTTTCTATTATGTTTGTAAATTAATACTGTTATTATTTGGTTTCATGGTGTATTAGGTGGTGTTTGGGCTTATATAATCTTTTGTCTAATTTCATATAACTCTATTTCCTTTGTTCACATAGTCCTTTGTCTGATTTCATATAACTCTATTTCCTTTGTTCACATAATGCTTTGTTAAATTTCATATAACTATTCTTTTGTTCACATAATGCTTTGTCTAATTTCATATAACTCTATTTCCTTTGTTCACATGTTTTGTTTGTTCTTGTGATGTTTTGTTCATTTTATATAATATAATTCTACTTGTGCCATAAGAAACAAACTTCTTATAGCATGTGATCCCATTTTCTCCGATATTACTACTCTTGGAGTTCAGGTGTCTACCATAACAATGAATGCCTTATTTTTCAGCTTTCTACAATGTGTTACTGGAGGGTAACAGATCAATTTTAGTTACTATACTGATTACTATTGATATGGAATAATGGATGTAACCAGTGCACGTAGCAACGTGTTGTTATATCGAAGGTTAAAGTTATTAAGTTACCCCTGTCTCATGTAATTATTATGTATATTTCGTACTTTTGTAATTGGTCATTTTACTGTGTAATGTACTTGCCTTACTATTCACGGTTATTGTTGTGTATATTTCGTACTGTGTAAACTTATTCTTCTTATGATGTATCTTGTTGTTATCGTTATGTATATTTCATTCGGTTGATTATGTAGATTCTCTGCTTTCGTTATTTATATTGCTTACTATCGTTTACCTATATCTGTTTCTGTTATTTATGTCCATAATGCATTTTGATCTTTTGTGTTGATGTGGGACAAAGTGAACCAAGCAAAACCAAAGTGGGGTCTAGCAATGAATGTTATACCGTTGAAGTCTTAGACTATATAAGATAGACAAAGCATTCCTTCGTAAACAGTCGATTTGTTTTGGCTCTCTCATTGAAAGTCTCTTGTGAAACCTTACCCGGCAACACCGCATAAAATATTTTTCCATATACTCGGATCACATTATCTTCAGGGTCAAAATGAAAATTGCTTTCTATGAGCAATTACTTAACCATACCAACAGCGAAGCCCAAATACTTCTCCTTTCATCGTCATCTGGGAACCTTAATTCAAGAAATCCTCATTTTATCTTATAATAATCTCATTGAAAACTTCCTTATTAAAACTTTCTACGCTACTGAACGTGTAAATAACTGAATACTTCGTTTCTAACAATATACTTTTCTATGGAACAATAAATTCGGATAAAAATTCCTGTCTTTACTACAACTTTCACACTTACGAACCATTTTTAGTGCGATGAAATGTAATAAACAATAAAAAATATGAAAAACCTAATGCTGACTCTCACAAATTTTCTTCAGTTTGCGTATTTATTTTCGATACAGAGGTGGCCTCGTGTGTCTTCTAAACATCATGTGACCTTCAAACTATCAAACAGAGAATGCGGCAGCATTGTCTTGACTTTCATCTGAATTTCTTTCCATCTGCGGTCTCTGACATAAAATAGCAGAATCAACTAAAGTTTTTCTTTTACTTCTTGCTAATATATCCGATAAGACAGCTTCAATTCAAAACATAAAATTTTATTCAATGTTTTGAATGCAAATTGGAGAAAAAGTTTTTATTCACAATTATAGGGAATAGAGAAACCTACTATTTGCTCAGTTTGGCAACATGAAAATTTTTTTATGACCTGAGTGGACCAGCTCAATACGTTACAATCGACCAGCTCTAAGTTTCAGATGCGACACTTTTCAATGTAAATAAAGGGGTTTATTTTTATATAGTTTGAGGTTGAATTATTTTACTATTATTATTTTACTCTGAAGTAGGCTTTCCGAACTTTGCGTATTTACTGTACACTCAAAACAAAACTAAAATCTAATCGTATGATATTGATCGGTTATAGAATTGAATCAGAAAAGCAATCAATTAAAAAATGAAGGAATCAATTAGTTATGTTATAAGTTGCTACTTCCGCCCGCGATGCGCTAGCGGCTACTATCTACGCGACAAAGTTGGCATTTCTTTGTCACCCCTTAATGCTTGGAACCCGGGGCGGACCACCCCTACCGTCCCTCCTTTACACCGCCACTGCTGTGAACCGATACTGTTTACATTTTAAATGTATCGTTTTTGCTTTTATTCGTTCTTATATCCACATGTTTCATATTTGCATACAGTCAATTGTTTCTTTCAAAAGATTTTTATTATCGCAACGATATTCAAACTCGAAAATCATAGTGAGTATTTTCGAAAATTATGAAAAAATGGGCAGAAAATTAGGCAGATTTATGCGTAACTATAAGATTCAATCCAATTTCATCCAAATCAGCCCCTACATTTGAAATTCAGAGAAAAACTGAAATAAAATAGTGAAAGCAAAAAATACAAATATATTTCAACATTCCGTGACGTATGTAGTGGGAAACCATGTGAGAAATCACAATGTATAATATTAAATCAAATTAATAACGAGAATTCTTCATACTCACTTCATTAATTAGTATTTCTCCATGCCAATAAATTATGAATAGTTGAAAGAACACGAACATACCGCTTGCAAATATGAAAATATTTCCTGCAGACAGCAAAGTATCATTCTATAAGAAACAAAATAACATTATTTTCTTCTTAATAAATGAGCAGTGGAAATTAGGAATGACCATCAAGAAATTTCAATATATTGTTTTATTTCTTTATTTTTATATTATTATATTAATATATTATTATATTGTATCATATTATATTATGATATATGTATAATTTTAAAATCTTTTTTCTGATCTATGATCATATTGAATCCATGATCTGTGGACCATTTTATAAATAACCTAACCCAATAATAACTAAAATATTTCAATATTTCATTCCATTATGAATTATGGTTTTCCCATTGATGATTATTTGAAATTATGAAACATGGTTGTAATCGAAATATTCCTGACAAGTGATTATCATATTTAACCTCAATTGTGATCAATTCGTCTTGTAAAATAGCAATTCGAATTCAATTTCATCCAAGAACATTTTCGCTAGAATATCATTTCCGGTTGCTTATTGAAATATGCGCGTGGCCGCCAGGGTGTAAAGATAATGAGCTTCCAGAATGATGAAAAATTGTCTCCTCAGAAAAGGTCTCATAATATCTTAATCAATTCTGCTTGGCCAGGGCCAACTGCAAAGCGTTGTTGCCTTGTCAAGACGTTTTATATTTAACAAACAATTTTTGCAAATTTCATAAATTTCTTTTATCTCACTTTTTAATTCAGGCCACCAAAATAATGATCGGGCTACCTCTCAAAATTGAAGGAACAACAATACAATGGTTCAACATTAAGCAATCCAAGTCAATGGTTTTAGCTCATTTCTAATTCTATAAAAATCAGATATCCGTTCTTCAGATCTATTATACTTATTCCAATCATTATTCCTTTAAGGACCTCATTCAACTCTTCAACTTTTCTAGTGAAATTGGCAATTTTTTTAACATCAATAGGAAAATGCTCATTATTCGCATACTACATATTTCAATTCTACCTCTTCAATCAATTGATCATCGAACTGTAGTGGAAGACGAAATGAAATATCGGCCAAATTTTGTCACAATATCACAACCTCTATATCAAACGCCGAAACATATGGAAAAAGAATATCAATTCTTGATTATGTCATGTAATTTATTTACTTGACAGATTGAATGTCAGGTAATTTGAACTCAAACCATGGCAGGCACGGCTCGATTTCGATAAAAATATTCCGCAAGGCTAGATTTTCGGATGATATAGTCGGAAAACATGAAACGTTTTGAATAAATCATTCATGCTTGAAACACTTACCAATGAGAAAACGACTTATTGAATTGACAAATTCAAAATATTTTCAAGTTCAATGATTTTATGACCGCGATAAATCTAGCCCTGAGGAATATATTCGATGGTTTGAGAAGTGGTTTGAGTTCCATTCACCCTTCAATGTGTCAAGTATAAGTAACTTATTAACAAAGGCCTCATTTCAACGATTTATTATAATTTTCAACTACTCATAACTGCGGATGATAATGAACTGTACCCAATATTTTGACACTCAATATATTCTATAAATATGAAAACTCTAGCTCATCTCTTTCAAATGTTATTACATATACGAGTTGGATGGATATACTTAACTTCCACTTTTACTAGAGATCGATTCACAAAAACATTGTCAACAGAATTCGAAACTGCTTTGCTATTTCTAACTATTGATATATTGGTTCTGCAAAAATGAAAATTACTTACTCTAATAATTGGAAGAAGAAATGCAGCCATCTGTGTTGAATGGAACAAAAAATCACATAAAATTAAGTACATAGTGATTGAATTGAATTTTTTCAAATCTCTGCAACAAGAAAGAGAAGTTAATGTTTGAATATATGAGGTCATTCAGTTTTCAATTATCACTATTCTATGGATCAAATTCATATTGTTAGCAAAAGAAAAAGTGAAATATATAGGTGCCATTTGGTAGAAAGTGAAAAAAACTATTCTTTCACTCTGCCTATGCTTCGTTTACTAAAATTGTCCTTCATTACCAAATTAACACAATGGTTCAGGTGGATATATGATGATCTTTTTCATTTAACCAAAAATGGTTTTTATTCGGCAAAAATAATTTGAAAAACCACTCACTCATTTTCAGTCGAGCATGGTTTTCGCAGGAAATTCAGAGATTCAAATTTAAATGATGTTATTGAGGAGCTGTGAAAATATGGCCTGTGAGATATTTATGAATTGGAGCAGCCATGTAGATGAAAAATGCAATTTTCAAGGCAATTTTGACTTCAGAGGGCATTTTCTATATACGGTTTGGAAAATGAACTTATGAACTGATATCTGAGCAACTTAAAGGAGGTGCTCTGAAATCTGAAGGGTAATTGAGAGATTAAATAAATACAAAATGGAATACACTAGATGGCGCTTAATTTTTGGCAGTTTGGCTATAGATTCCTGTAATTATTTCATCTCGATAAACTGAAACCAAACAACATAGCCGTAAATTATTCAGAATTTCCATAATACATAAGCGTGTATCAGAAGCATCGAGATAAAATAGTGAAGACATGACATAATCCGATCAAAATGGGATCAGTTTAGCCATACTGGTACGCGATTTCAGTCAAATTTTGTCGTGGATAAAGTTTTCATCGGCTTTGTGTTTCTAAATAATTATTTGACAGGTGCCTTTTATATTTCGGGATTGGATAACCCTAGAGATGCAATCTGCCAACTGACAGCTCTACCGTAAGGCTGGACATTTTTGAGGATTTTACGTAGTCAGAACTACGTCAGCTTTGACATACGAACGCTATATGTGTTGTTTACAGTAACTTGAAAGATTCATCACGCCCATGAAATGGAATTAAATCGTGATTATTTTCGTGCGATTATTCTTCACAACTTTCCACGTGGATTAACTCAACAACAGTGCATCGATTAACTTAATTCAATTTTTGGCGATGGAGCTCCATCAAGGACCAGTGTTTATCGATGGTATGGTGAATTCAACCGAGTTCGTAGTTCACTCCAAGACGAATATCGTGAAGATCGTCCAAAATCAGGTCTTGTTCCGAAAACCATTGTTGTTATGTGCCAACTGATGTTGCAAGATCGTTATGTGATCTATCGTGAGATTGGGACAACGTTAGGCATTCGTGAGACCAGCATACATTAAATATGGCAACTGGCGCTGAACAACGAGTTTACATCAGAATTAATGGAGTTAAAAAAGGATCATTCAGTGGAGATTATTCTAGGAAATAAAGTGTCAGAGTGTGCATATATCACGAAGAAACTAAAAGTGTTTATAGAGAACAACTGGAGGATTTTCGAAGTTTTTCTTACAAAGTGCTTGCGAAATCAGTCGAAGAACCTTATAATGGAGTGGAATATACGGAGTTAAAATGTAATCTGAAAGTGGCAGAAATTGAATTATCCTATCTGAAACAAACAGTCAGACGACTAGAACAGTCTGTAAGTGACGAAGAAATTTTAATAAAATTACTGCAGGAAAATAAACATTTAATCTATAATACAGATATGTCGCAAAAATCATGCAGTGTTGCCGATATGACAAAAAAATACAGGAAATCCAGTAGGGAACAAACTTGGTACAGTATAGTACGCAAAAAGCTGGATACGAGATCCTAGTGGATAAAATGTCAAGTCGGAATACCATACTTGAGTGGTTATACGTTGGAAGAGTGAGCAAGGCTGTAAAGAACGGTGAGATGCTGGAGCATATACAAAATATATTCCCGGGAACAACTTTCATCTTAGAGAGACTTTCTCCAAGGAAAGATTCTTACAGCATATCTTTCAAGATAGGTGTAGAGAAATCGCTGATAGATAATGTTTATAGAGCGGAGAATTGACTCGAAGGTGTAATAATTAGAAGTTTTCGTTTTTTTCGAGAAACTCATGAAATCATATGGACTGAGGACTTGTTTTCATAAGCCATCCAGAATAACTGCCCAATTTTCAAGAAGCATTGATAATATGTTCTGTAATATGGAACCCGGGGGTCCTAAACAGTGGTGGCATACCTGTATCTTTCGGATCATAATATGTGGAGACAACGTCATTAGGTGGTGCAAAATACTTCCTTACGTTCACAGATGACCATAGTAAAATATGTTTTGTTTATTTCCTCAAGACTGAGGATGAGGCATTGGAAAAGTTTAAAGAATTCAAGGCCTTATCGGAAAACCAGCTAAACACCAATGTGCTGGAATATTACACCAAACTTCAAATAGTAATACACCAGAACAAAATGGAATGGCGGAACGATTCAATCGTACCCTAGTAGAGAAAGCAAAATGCCTCTTTTTGATGAGGGCTTGAGTTAGTCATTATGGGCTGAAGCATGCAAGGCAGCTTGTTATTTGAAAAATCGGTCTGCATCTTCGAAGATTTCAAAAACTCACTCTGAGCTATGGACAGGTGAAAAGCCAGACATCAGTCACCTAAGAATATACGGAAGAGTAGTTGGGGTTCACATTCCTAAGGTTAACAGAAAAAAATGAGATCCGAAGTCAGAACGACATATCCTTGTGAGCTATGACGAGAGAACACAGGAATATATATGTTTCAACCCAAGAACAAGAAAAGTGATAATCAGTCGTGATGTTACGATTATGGAAAGAATGACTGTTGCAGTGTCATATGCTGTCGAAGAAAATACTGAGGAGGTTCCAGATCCAGTGGGGAAACTAGCGAACAGTTTTCTCCGAGCTCAGATGAATCTATTCATGATGACCGTGTTAATTTCTCAGATAATGACAGTAATTTTATTCCAGATATAGAATTTGACCGAAAAAACGCATTAGAAGCTCCGAGAAGGATCCGGAGAGGACCCAGAAAGAAAAACTTTGATGGGTATGTAACATACTTTAATGGTGCAGAAGTCGATGGAGAGCAAGATACATCAATTCTACCAATGACAGTAACAGAGGCACTATCAAGACCAGATGCACATGAGTGGCTGCAGGCAATGAAATGAGAGATACAGTCTTTCGATGAGAACGACACATGGAAGCTCGTGAATCCACCAGAAGGCAGCACAGTGGTGAAGTGTAAGTGGGTTTTTAAGGTGTAAAGTGATAGTGAAAACCAGGACAAATATAGGGCAAGGCTTGTAGCCAACGGTTACAGCCAGAAAAAGGGCATTGACTACAGTGAAACTTTTGCCCCAGTAGTAAGACATTTAAAGTTCAGACTTTTACTAGGATTTGCCATTAGATTAAACTCAAAAATTGTACATTTAGCCGTGAAAACTGCTTTTTTAAACGGTTTTCTCGAAGAAAATGTGTTTATGGAACAGCCTGAAGGTTTTGTCTCCAAAGAAAAGCCTAATATGGTTTTCAAACTGATGAAGGCCATATACGGTTTAATACAGGCTAGTCGAGCGTGCAATGAGCGGGTCGACAAAGTTTTATTAGAGATAGGTTGCAAGAACTCAAAAATTGAACCATGTTTATATGTAAAACGGAATAGGTATAATTTGTCTATAATAGCCCTTTATGTAGATGATTTTCTTGTTTTCTCTGCCGATATAAATTAAATTGATTTTGTTTTTAGGAAACTCAATTCTCAATTTCAAGTGAAAAATCTAGGCGAAGTAAAACGATGCATAAGAATTAAAAAAACAGAAAAATGATTAGCCATTGATCAAGAGGAGTACATTGATAATTTGTTAAAAAAAATTTGGAACGTCAGACTGCAAGTCTGTTTGTACAACACTAGACAATAGTATACCTTTATGTGACACGAATAATGAAAAATGTAATCCAAAAATTCCAATCAAGAATTGATAGAAGCTCAATGTATTTAAATGTAATGACTCGACCAGATATTTCACACTCTGTTAGCCTTTTAAGTCAATATAATACTTGTTATACAGAAATCCACTGGCAATGTGCAAAACGTGTGCTCAGATATTTGAAAGGGACTAAACACCTGTTAATGAAATTTTAGAAAGACCAAGATGCTTTAATAGGCTTTGCAGATGATGACTGGGGTTCGGATAAAGGTGATCGTAAATCCTTCACCGGACATCTATTTGAGAAAAATCCTATGTGAGCTGACAGGAAGTCTAGATTTCATAAGTATATGTAACGACAATCAGAGTGCTCAGAAGCTATCAACAAATCCAGTGCTTCATGATAGAACCAAGCACATAGACATTCGATATCACTTTTTAAGGGATGCATTGAATGAAAATAAAGTTAATTTAATCTATGTAACTACCGATGAGATGATTGCAGACATACTGACAAAGTCGTTACAAAATGTGAAGAATACCAAGTTTTTTACTTTTATGTAAACTTTTGTTAAGTGGGGGCGTTGTAAATGTGTACCAAAAGTTAAAAATTTAAAACCTCACTCTATGTTTATTAATATTTTTTCTATAATCCTAACATCAGGTCTATGACATGTACCTCTCGATCTCTCTCTGATCTATTTCGGTGTGTGTAGCGCGTAAGTCGTACATTATGTAGTTGTATCTTTTAGCCTCAATATATTTAGTTCTTCATTACACCACGCGTTCATTTATTTCAAACAGAGTATTAATTATAGTAAGTACGCTGCCAACAATATTAATCTACAACAGTATCACCGATATTGCCGATGTGCTGTGTATGTCAATAAATAAATGTTTCAGTAAAGGCTTATACCTAGAACAACTTAAAATAGCAAGAGTAGTCCCAGTCTATAAGAAAGAGGAAATGATGGATTGTGAAAACTACTGTCCCATATCAATAGTTCCAGTTATTGAAAAATTAGGTGCTAATAAAAGAAAGGCTCATCATCTACCTGGAAACAAAGTCTATAATGTATAAAGATCAACATGGGTATAGACAAAAAAATCGACCACAACGGCTATAATGGCAAAAATAGTTCAGAGAAGGCCATGTTGACATATCTAGATCTTAGCAAGGCATTTGACATGATCGACCATAAGCTGCTCTCCAAAAAGATGGAAATGTACGGTATCAGAGGCCCTGTATTCACCCTCCTTGCTTCAAACCTGAGTGATCGCTATCAAGTAGGAGATGAAAGATCCACAAAAAATGAGATCCAATGTGGCATCCCACAGGGTTCCATTTTGAACCCAATATTATTCATATTGTTCAAGAGCAATTTTCTCACGGCACAGAAGGAAAGCCAATAAATAATGTATGCGGACGAAACCACTTTGCTAACGAAGTACAATTCGCAGGCAGAACCGATGGAAAATTCATACAAGGACACAGAACTTTGCCGAAGAGTGGTTTACTGAAAATCAGTTGATAGTGAACAGAAGTAAAAAAAAACGTACGGACTTTTACTGTGGGGAGGTACGTGTGGGCTTTGCCGAAGAGTGATTTACTGAAAATCAGTTGATAGTGAACAGAAGTAAAAAAAAACGTACGGACTTTTACTGTGGGGAGGTACGTGTGGGCTCCAGAAGATCTTCTTAAAGCAGAAACGGGTCATAAAGCAACAACGGAAGTCCCCAAGACTCATAGTTGTCGGAATTTGTTTAGAGCGTATGGAATAATCACCTTGCCAACTTGTTATATTGTAGAATGCGTTCACCAAGTGCATCAAAATAGGGAAAGTCTAACGAGAAATAGTGATAATCATCCCTACACTACAAGGTCCAAGTCAGAGTTCTGTACTCCAAAACATAGAATTCAGAAAACACAGGATTACCTCAAATTTATGGGTATAAAATGTTACAATAGACTGCCTTCAAGAATGAAATCATTAAGTGATAAACAATTCAAAGCAAAGATGAAGCGATTCTTCAAAGAGAATAAATTTTACACAATTGATGGATATTTGGAATTTGATATTTCCCCATTAGGTGTGGTGGACTTGGCTACCTGAATAATCTGTATTTGATTTTGTCGTATAGTTATCTCTTTTATGTCATTAATTATAGTGTTGCTTTTATTGATCTGTTATTAATTTTTATACTGACTGAAATTTTTATGAAGGCGCTAAAATGTACAAGTTTCAAGTGTACAAATATTTCATGAATATCTGACCGTCAAAAAAATTTGTTAGCGTTGAATCCCCCACAATTTGTCAATCGCTCAAAAAAGGCTTGTGTCGATTGGTCGAAAGAAATGCTCCAAAAATATGATCGCGGTGCTTCGAACCACGGCTATGATATTATGACAGGTCGTGGATTTATGCGTATTAGCCCGAAAGTAAACAGCAGTCGACTGTATGTGTGTTTCGAAATGAGCCAAATACAACAAAATTTGCTCGTGCACTAGGCACACCCAAACAAATGGTCGCCGGTATTTCGGAAAAACTGGTCATGTCGCAATCGTACCACTAGAATATCGCAGAACGATCAATTCTGAGTGGTACACAACCATTTTTTGCAAATTATCTTCTAAGAAATGAGGAAAACCAATCACCGAAGACGGATCACCCTTCTCCACGACAATGCAAGCTCTCACACATCATCCGCCGTATAGTCCTGACTTGGCACCGAATGACGTCTTTTAAAAAATAAAATGAGAGGTCGACGCTGAAGAAGCGGTTGATGCGTTCGGAATGCATGATTGGGAGTTACCTCAATCAGAGTGGCAACAGTGTTTCGACTATTGGTTCAAACGCATGCAAAAGTGTATAGATCTTAATGGGGAATATTTTGAAAAACAATAAAGCGATATTCCATTATTAATATTTGTTTTTGCTCTCTAACTCCGAAATATTAAAGGCTAAGTCCGTATAGACAAATATTTTAACTCAAAAAAGTTTTTTTCTCGATCGATTCCGTGTCATGACGTCTTCGCTTTATTCTATTTCGATGATAAGAGGTCCCCGCGGAAATGCCAGTCATGGTGGACAGACTCACCACCCTAATCATGCCCTTATAATTTTGCCTTTGTTTCAATTCAAACCTATAACCTGAGTGAAAACTATACAAACCTTATTATTTCATTGTGTTCTTCAACGCACATCTTAATGATATCGTAGTAATTTTCTGCAAATGTAATATCGACCTTGAAGAAGATTTCTGGGTTATTCAAAACAAAGTTGAGAGTTTTCAATCTGCTGATCAGGTGAAGAATTGGAGCTAATATCAAAAAATCACTTGCAACCACGATGCTTCCACAAGTAGTATAGAAAAATACCACATACAGATGTGCGGCAAAATAATATCTTTGCTTATCAAAAGGTATCGGAAACGGAATTGTTAATGGTTTTACAATTGAAGCATCAGCATTTTTGTACTTGAAGAAAATGACTAAGGTATTGACTATATTCAAAAACAGAGTAACACCCATTGACATTATGTAGAAATTTACCATCTTGAAAAGTAGATTCGAATTCTTCAAATACTTCTTACGTATGGCTTCCTCATTCAGATTGCTGAAAAGCTCGTCTTTCTTAAACATTTCCGTTAATACAGATTGGTAACGTGGTGTCTTTGAAATTATAACTTTGAGCACAGTTACAGTCATTGTAAGTGAGGCACCAAAGATCCATCCGAACTCTTGAGGATCTTGAGCATTCTTTGACAAAATTATTAGATTTATGGTAAAATAAATAGTTACCATTTCAATAATCAAACTGTGCACATTGTATGTGTTTTTTTTATTCAAAGTCCAGAATCCTACGTAGGAAAATATTACTCGAAAAGTTGAAAATAGAGGTGAATTCGACATTTCTTACTAGTAAACCATCAATGTTCTAGGTTATAACGATGAAGAAGAATTTATATGAAATATTTGCGTGACATACAGCATTCAATTATATGGGTGTTTCTATATTGTCTCATTTTCCCATTGAGTCCGGCTGTAGAATTGATTATTCCATTGTTTATTCATTAGATTCTGGAGAATGATGAACACCTGAAGCGGATACAGATTAATACTTTTGGATTTCTCTCATATTCAATAAATCTGATTTCAAACCATCATGAATTAATTAACAAAAGTAGGTATATAATCAATGAAGCACGTGGTAAGATAGACCCGCGCATGAAGAAGGTTCTGAAATGAATTTGTCTCAAGTATGACAGGCAATAGAATAGTGAAAATCGTTAGAAAGGGAAGACCAGCATCCAAACGACCTGTGGGCATATCACCAAAAAAGTGAAAGGACATCTGAACCTTAAAATTTCAAGAACAAGAAGAGCAAAATGGGAATTTGTAAAGATGAAGATGTGTAGAAAAACCTCAGAATTGGGCACGCTACACGCAATGCAGAAATTACAGAGGTTCAGAGGTTGTTTGTGAATAACAAGAGCTTTTCATACCACTCCAACATCGATAATGGAGGCATTTCTACATCCACCCCTTTTGGCAGTTTCGGTAACGCGTGCCCCAGCTTTTGGTAAAGGTCTGATTTCTTCCAGAGAAAATTTTCTCTGGCCAGCTTCCAATAAATCCTTAGGAGAAACGAATGAGCTGAATTTTCTGGCTTGAACATTATTATTGTAGTCCTCATCTCGAGGAACTGGTTTAGTGGTAATATCACATATACCAGTAGCTCGTCGATCCTCTACAACAATGTAATGTGACAATTCGACACATTTCCTCCTTGTTCAAAATTTGTGGCTGTTAAAGGTCTATCGGTTGAATAGCTTGAAAGAAAATCGTCCTCAGTAAAAGTATTTCGATTCAACGGAGATATACCAGTTACTTTAAAGCCTGATTGTATGTTTTTTGGAGTATAAGCTAATGACAACGCGTCTTTGACTAACTGTGGAACATTATATATATAATGTTTTGTCAGGATTATTCGTTATCCAGGCATCTGAAGCTGTATTAATGTACTTTTTAAGGGACCATAAACACTTCGGTCCAGTGGCTGCAGCTTGTGACTGCAGTGAGGTGGAAATAACAGGACTATAACTCCGTTTTCTTTGAGTAAATCTAAAGCTCCTATCTATTTCGTACATGTTGGGGAAAGAAAGAGTATAGCACTACAAGACTGTTTGTACAGATATTCCTTAGGAGCATTTGGTATATTTTCTGCCAATTTTTTTCCCACTTCGCTATAATATCTGCTGATTTCTTCTATAATTTATACCCCCTCTCTCAGTTCCTTGCCATCAGAATCAACAATCCACTCTATATAACTCACCGATTTGGTCTTCCCACTAACATTTTCAATGAATGACCAGAGAGTTTTGGTCTTTGAACCATTCTTGGAGACGAATTTGTTCAGGTAGTCTCTTTTAGCCTCTCTTATTATCCTCTGTAGGGTATTATAGTCATTTCGACTATAATTGTCGTTTTAAATATTTTTGGTTTATTTACACTTTCAAGAATAGACTTGTTCATTTAAATAATAAGATATTTAAATAGTATTAGCTACCGCATCCAAATGTAGGACAGATATAAATGGTACTTTTCTAAACAGACATGAAACAAAATTGTTCACAGTTGCATAAATCATTTAAAATATACCTGCTGTGCACGTCAAAATTATGGAACAAATTCATTTTCTCTGAAAAAATTCATATGGCAACAAAATCCAGAAATCTTTGAATACAAGCTCGCAGCAGTTGCGATATCTCAGGCCGCTCAATGGTCTGACACCCCGTCTCTGGAGTCCAAATAATGATCCAGCGTGAGCGTATCTTATAGGCGTTTCCACCAGAGCAAAGTGAGCCAACCTCAACACCGCAGTGAACAAGAAACAAGAGAGGACTCTCAGCGCAAATATATTGGAAATTATGTAGTTTTGTAGCAAGTTGGTTGTCCGTGTGAGCGATGCATCAAGGAATACACCTAGAAATCTATCAAGAGTTAAATTACCCATTTGTAATATAGACGTACAGAAGTATGTACTCCCAATTTTGTCCCAGTTATGAAAATCAAGTGCCTTGAGCCCTGACGCTATCCATCTTTCTCTCTCTCTCTCTCTCAAGCTCAGAGATTGTGTTCGGACCTTTTTTCCCATGAGTGAAGCAAACGAGGTTCTTTATCTAATATTCATTCATTAAACTGGACCTTACAAAAAAATAATAAAACGAAATTAATAACTATTACCTCAGGAATCGAATGTCACTTTGTTTGAAAGCTTTCCTCCAACGAAGCCATGAAATTGCAGAAGAATTTTATTGATCGTTGAACTGGACGATTTCTTCTTGCATAAATTGAAATCGAAGAGCAAACGAAATTATAATATTTTGATACTCTTAAACCTCAGAATTTCAACTCTCTGTACTCCACTTTGTGATTAGAAAGTAGGTAAATACAGTTCTTTCAGACCATAGCAAGCGAACTCAATCATTGAATCTTAAAACTCTGTGATTTCTGTTCTTTCTGTGATTAACTGAGACGTAACGATTCAAATTCTGCCTTTTCTTCAATAAAAATATTATCATTCAGTTATATAATTTGTGATAAATTGACATGCTGAATTTGTATAAATTGAGTGGTAGTCAAGAATTCAAAACTAATTTATGATAATAGACTCACCCATGTAAAAGCTATTTTATTTATTGTATTCGTAATTATTATTATTTCAGCTTATTTTTGTACTTTCACTCTTAGGCGGGGAGCCAGGTTTTTTTTACTGGGGTTTTCTACCTAGGCTTTTATGTCATACGCTGAATTGTATGACACCCAGTCACTAACCCTATATGCTTTATAGTTTGCTAACTGAATATTGTAATCCAAGAGTTCAAAAGAATATATATATATATATATATATATATGTTAAACCGTTTGAATCATTTTGAAATCATAAACACCATACCCCAAATTAGGAAAGACCTCATGATCCTGAGTTGCTCAGGTTGTATGCTACTTAATTATTGTGCGAATTTATCTAAAAATAAATTTAACTATTTTTTTTATAGAAACGCTCCTTCCTTTTATCACCACATTTTTTCAATACCTACAGCAATAAACTATGTCAACCATTTCAGATTATAGTTCTAATGCATTTTCGTTTGTTTGCGTTGAAGAAAATTCAAAGCAACAGATTAGTGGCGAAAAAAAACTCAATGTGAGGTGAAATATTATAAAAATTTTCACCTTATAGAATTATTACTTGGGCAACAACCGTCATCTATTATTGATCTCCCCAACGTTTCAACATACCTCTTATGTCGTTTTCAAAGTCAAGATTTTACAAAAGCTGAAAAAAGAATTTTTTTTTAACTTTCATAAATGCCAAATAGACCGATGGAATATCAGCTTTAAAGAAGCTTTCAAGAGTTGTCAATAGGCTGATTAAATTCTGTAGAAATTTACAATCTTGAAAAGTAGATTCGACCTCTTCAAATACTTCTCACGTATGGCTTTTTGAAACAGGTTGCTGAAGATCTCATCTTTCTTGAACAATTCCGTTAATAAGGATTGGTAACTGGTGTCCTACAAATCATAACTTTCAGTACAGTTACACTGATTGTAAGTGAGCTAGCAAAGCTCAATCCGAACTCTTGAGGATCTCGAGCATTCTTTGACTTGATTATTAGGATGGTGGCAGTATAAATTGTAACCAACAGAAAAATCAAACTGCTAAGCTTGTATGTGTTTGTTTTAATCAAACTCCATAATCCTTCATAAAAAATTATGGCTCGGAAAGTTGAAAATAGAGCATTTCTCAGTTGTAAACATGAAATCTTCTAGATTATGAAGATAGTTCATGAGAATTTATATGGATTATTAATTTGAAATACAGCATTCAATTATGTGGGTGTTTTCAATTTTTATATTTTTCATTGAATTCCACTATGAAATTTATTTATTCAATTATTGATTCCCTAGATGTTGAAGAATGATAGACACTAGGCGTGCATGCAATGAATTCTCTTTAGTATTCAACTACTTCGGAATATCAGTTTACTTTTCAATTATTTTTTTATTTCAATCCTCTGGGAGTTATGAAAAAATCTGTAATAATTGCTTTGTATTTCCACAAATTAATGTCTGCTGTCTTCTAGGTCTATAATTAATGTAATTATGCATCTTGTACTCAACCATGTTCGCCCAAAATCTGAATAAATATTTATAACAAGCAGAGTGAGTCTACGGATACATCCTCATTATAAGCATTGAATTTAAAATTATAATCTGCTAGATTACTAGTGAGTATGGGTCTTTTATTAGTGATATCCATAGGGCCTTTATTACACAGAGATAACTTTGTCATAGAGAATGCCGAATTCGTGTTACTTGATAATAGTCTGAGGCCTTATTTAACACGTTTGAAGGATTCTCTATGATAGTTTTTCGGATTTATCAAGGTCCGAGTGATAATCGATATTATAATTTTTCACTTTTATCGAACTGAGGCCGCGAGGGGTACTTGTGACCTCTATTCCGCTAACTAAGGTAGGGTCTCTGTAAGTGGTTGTGGCATCAAGAGTTTGCCAACTGACCTTGACAGCAGTTTACTTCCAGTGGATTCGATCATGACTCCTGGCTGATACGGAAGTACTTACTGTTATGTTGTCCAAGCTCGTTGAAAGTGCCTTGTCGGACCGAAGTTCTGTCGCTCATGCAAGTATGGATTAGTTCGGTGTTTAGTTGGTTTCTCTCATAATTACTATTTTCTGAGTAAAATTTTACTTGGGTTGTCAGCCAATATGACTGTGTAAGAGTGTTGGCTCAAGTAATGAGTTTGTTCTCTGCTGATTAACCTCTTGCTACCAATTTTTCTGATGTTTGCTTGTTTGCCTCATTCATTCATGCTCACCAACATTCTCTAGTTTTGCAACGGTGGTTCTCTATTGAACTGTATCCTTACTAGGCAGGTGAAGTTTTGATTAAAATTAGTTGTGATATTTAATTGATTTGCTTACCGCTGTCAGATATGAAATTTGCGTCATAAACTCGTAGACAAGACTTTTTTTTAATATAAGAATCAATAATTAGAATGTAGTGTATGGTATAATTGGTTGAGCACTTCCGCCTGACTAACTGTATTGTAGAGGATTTTAGACTAGGAATGTAGGAATGAAACTAATTGTTTTAGTAAGGCGAGATTTTTGTCAATTTGATTAAAAGAGTATGTTTTGGATTATCTCACAGTTTCATTGATTCCTTCACCTCCAGTAAAGACCTACCTCATGCTCCACTGGAGGTTGATTTAGCTGGAATTCGCAATTTTCATTTCACTACTATGAAGGGCTCGGTGCTAGCGGTCCTCGAAGCAAATGTGGCGCCCGACTCAACTGATAACTGGTCTGGAAAAAGCTCCCTAAACTCAAGAGGTATATATATATATATATTCTTTTGAACTTTTGGCTTACAATATTTAGTTAGCAAACAATAAACTCAAGAGGTAATCAATTTATGGTATGATCAGCAGGTCATGTGGGACTAATCAGTGATATAAAAGCCAACGATTGGGTTAGGCAAGCTCGCATAGAATACCAGTAGGGTCAGAAAATCTTTATGCAACTAGAGTAAGATCCAAGTAGATTCAAATCTAAGAAACGTACTTCTAAATGGACCAAGACTTCGACAAAGACACTAAGTCAATGGCTGCCAGCCTATTGTTTTCTCGGTCCATTAGAATCACAGGTACCCACTGTATAAAATGGCCATGGAAGTATCACTATTTGAAGGTTGTGTGGGTCAGAGGATCAATTCAGGGACCACATTTTGTACAATTTTCCATCTTTTACATCATTAAGAATGGATCCCTTCAAAGAAGGAAGCCTATTTTCTGATGAACTCAAAATGTGCGCTCACAGAAAAGTAGTGAAATTAGGCAAGCAGGTGGTTGAGTTTCTGGGAGACCAAGTCACTCTTTATTATTGAGGTCGAAAAAGCAGTTAAATCCAATTGAATAGATGAAAGGTATCCGTTTTTTCTGCAATCCTACTTGCCTACCTATAACTCACAACTTGTAAGTCTATAAATAAATTTAGTACCCTGTTATCTTCGGTTGATGGTTTTAAGAGTACTTCATAGTTAAGTCAACTATTTGATTAGGCATTTAGGGTTGTTATTCCGATATACCACTTTCTGGAGTAGTAAGGTACTAAGTCAGTGTTTGAGATAACGAAGGTGGTTGGATGTAGGCGTTGTGTGGTCTGCAGCCTCTTCTAATGTAATATTTAAAAAAATGAGTAAATCTGAATACATACCTGCAGTTCATTAAAGTCTAATAGCCGGTGAATCCCCGACCTTCGTTATTTGATAAAAGCTGAAAGTTTGTCAGCGCATGCTCCTAACACTGGGAAAAACAAAATCCGTTTGTGAAGTACGGGTTGAAGTGACTTTTGCAGGTGGATGGCACTGTCTGTAAAATACAGATCTAATTCCATCAAATCATAGATATTAAGTTTCTGGTCTTATCTTCAGAATCTTGAAACTTGAATCTTGTCTTGTCCTTTGTCAGTGTTAGTGAAATAGCCAGAGCATGTCAAACATACCATTATTTGTTATGATAAAATTAGGAGTGTTCTCTGGAAATCTTTATACCCACAAGATAGTCATTAATTTTATTGAAGATTAAAACATCAAACAGATAAATTTTTGTAGTGTAGGATTTCCTCGCCTTGGAACATATTAACATTAATCAGAGTATGTGTTGAAAAAGTCATAGCGAATTGTTTCAAGCATTTCTTATGTAATTCTCAAGAAGATGGTGGTGATCGAATAAACAGCTTTCACAACCTGAAAAATAATACATGTTATAGGAACAAAGGTGGGGAATATATAGCTTATGTTCAGAACTATATCTTTGGATTAGAATTTACTCACGAGTAGAGCTTTCTATGGAAATAAACTTGTACATCGCTAATAAAGATTGTGGTGAACAGAAAAAAATTCTGAAAGAAAAAACTAAGGAAATTGCTAAAATGCTTTCTGCACGCTTTCTTCTGATGGAACAGTGAGCTACCGTCTCGATCAAATGTCCATATTTACAAAAGAAATGAAGTGTCAAAATACCTTAGTCAAGTAATTCATGTCAAATTTGGGTATGTCTGACCGTCTTATCTTATAGTCTCCTATTCTGAAGGAGATGAGATGGGTTTTCATATTATTATTAGAATTAATTATTCAAATATGTCGGTCCAGTGCATTATGAGCATCTGAAATTAGGTTTCTAAAATACCTCCTAAAATATCCATCCAATCGATTCGACACTTTAGAGTTATTTGGATGACGTTCATAGAAATAATTCTTTTTTGTAGGTATGATATTGGATTAGTCATAAGATATTCTTAGGATATCAACCAAAAATTTTGCACTTATGAAGATTATTGACATATCGTATATTCTCAAAATTAATCTTCGTTGAGTGAACTCACAAGAAGATATTGGAGTTTATTTTTGCGCGAGCTATAATCTTTATAATCTTTGACAAAAAACTCTAAAGTTTCATCATTACTTTCACCGTGGATTAAATAATTAGCATATCATTGAATCGGATCACAATGAAATATTTCAACATTTTAGTTAGTCTTTTCGATCTTCTGAGTTTTTTTTAAGGTATGTATATATCCAATTAGCAATTTTCATTTTCTCAATGAGTTTATTGTTCGTTTGATATTTTCAATTGGCTGTAGAAGACTGGTATATCTCGGGGAACCATGACTTATCGATGATTATTATGCTTGAAGACCAGGGATCCATTCTATTTCCGACGGAAAGGGACGGATGATCAAGGCATACAATTTAGCTCTATTAACAGTTCCTCGAATGCAAATCGCCGCGTAGTAGCTGGTTACTGATTTTTTCCTTTATTTTTAGTAAACTTACTGATAGAAAAACCTGCATGTTCACATTGAAGAAAGGACCGACTGTCAGGGCCAATGGCTTTTTGGCTCGGATCATCATCAGAATCACTAACCTTCGCGCTCTGTTATCAGCTTCATACCACTGACTCTGATATACTGATGTGGAAATTGAAGTGCTCTGAAATTTGCATAAAGCGTTATTTGAGTTGTTTCGTGAGGAGATGCTTAAAGAATGGGTTCAATCTTATACACCAGCTGTTCCAAGCCCGAGTGCGTACTAGGCGTATCTAGAGATTATGAAATCTGTTATGTAATTTTTCAGTTTTCTTTAAAGAGTGGAATATCCTCAAAGCTACAGCTCTTTTTTTTCTTTTCTTATCAAATCAATCAATGAATTGCAAGAACATCGGCCATTATTTGCTTCGGAGGGAAGCTAATGAATCCACATGGCTCTCAATAACATGAACCTTGATTATGAGATTGGAAGAAAAATTTGTGCGTACACAGAAATAAACCATCCAATACCACGAAAGTATGAGTAAACTATCGGTGTCCAAAAATGAACAATGGGCTTCCCAATGCCTTAAAACTAGTAAAGGAAAAAACTTCAAGAAACCTCTCAAGAAATTTCTCTTGAAAGAGACAATCTACTCTTTTGATGAATTCGTAAAATATTGAATGTTCAAGTTCCACATTGACGAAGCATCTGAATTATTGATTCTAATAAAATTATTGTACTGTATTGTATTGTAATGAGTTAATCAACCTTGAAATTTTGATAATAGAAGGATGGCGGGAATGAAAATTGGCCAGGGTTAGATAAGTGTGGGTTGACCATATTTGCACACATTCATTATCGCTTCTGGATAATGGTCCTAACGATGGTGAAGAAAAGAAATATAACAATGATTGGCCAAATGAGATTCATTGTCTATTTGGAAAATGGAAAGAAACCTGGAAACTGGGCATGTCAAAGGAAGAATCATAGGGTGTAATCCTCGTGATGTGGCATGAAACGATGTCAGGAAGTTTCTACATAATTTCCTATCATCTACGAAATCTCACTACAGCGAGGATTCTTCATGGCCTCAACTCAAAACATTCACGAAACACAGAAGCGGCCAACGATCCAGATGACTCTAATACGATAGCGAGAGGATAGATCAGAGGATGGAGATACATATGAGGAAAGAGCAGATTCTAGGACATAGTAACAACAAAAAATGTTATGGTCACTCATAAATCGAAGAGTATTATCTCATTAAAAAGACGAGAAGGCATATAGAATAATGTTTAGGCAAAACAAACAACAACACATTAAAAAATTACCCTTGGAGCCGTTGGCCGCTAACTCAGAGTTAGAGTTCCAGAATGGTTGGAGGCGTCCTTTCAAGAATAGCTGATATGACTTCTCTTGTCACTTGTCACTCCATGTCGGATAATCATGAACGTTCGCCATTACCCCATCATTTGTAATTACAAGAGAAAAACAGTGACAAAATATAGTCTGGAATATTTTAAGAAGGCTATAGATGATATTAAAACTATTCAACAAACACCACAAGATGCTAGTGATTGAATTGCGGAGAGCTGGTCGAAAAATTTTATTCTTTGACGAGCAGGAAGCAGAACTTGAAGATTAATCCATCAAATGTAATAAACTTCATTACGGCCTAAGCATAAAAAATATTCACCGAATTGCGAACCAATATGCTGAGATAAAAAAACTTCCTCACAATGTAACATCCTAGGTTTTTCCAATACAAAAAAATCGTAATCTCATTCTACCCTATGCTGATACGCCACTGGCGGTTACCAAACCGTGTAAATAAAAGGCCATGGTCAGAATAAAAGAAGAACACGGCTGTCATTGCCTAGTGCCCGCGTCGATCTGCGCGAGTGCGTGAGAGATCAAAAGAAAAGAAAGAATGCAAGATGGTGAACCATTATCGGTGGAGTTGTGAGAGAAGTAACAGAGACCCACTTTGTGTGAGTTCGAAAACGAAGCCATCTTACGCTGAGTGACCCTAGAATATATCTCGCAAGTATAATTGAGACTATTTTGAATGTTATTAGTTGCTTGCCATTTTATTAACCTTTGTTGATAAATAGGATTCAGAACTGGATTGGTTCAGTGAATTTATTATTTTTCTATTATGTTTGTATATTAATACTGTTATTATGCAATATTATTTGGTTTCATGGTGTATTAGGTGGTGTTTGGGCTTTTGTCATTAATGCTGTTGTCTTGTGAATGTAATTTTTGCTCATATAATCCTTTGTCTAATTTCATATAACTCTATTTCCTTTGTTCACATAGTCCTTTGTCTAATTTCACATAACTCTATTTCCTTTGTTCACATAATGCTTTGTTTAATTTCATATAACTATTCCTTTGTTCACATAATGCTTTGTCTAATTTCATATAACTCTATATCCTTTGTTCACATGTTTTGTTTGTTCTTGTGATGTTTTGTTCTTTTTATATAATATAATTCTACTTGTGCCATAAGAAACGAACTTCTTATAGCATGTGATCCCATTGTCTCCGATATTACTACTCTTGGAGTTCAGGTGTCTACCATAACAATGAATGCCTTATTTTTCAGCTTTCTACAATGTGTTACTGGAGGGTAACAGATCAATTTTAGTTACTATACTGATTACTATTGATATGGAATAATGGATGTAACCAGTGCACGTAGCACCGTGTTGTTATATCGAAGGTTAAAGTTATTAAGTTACCCCTGTCTCATGTAATCATTATGTATATTTCGTACTTTGTAATTGGTCATTTTACTGTGTAATTACTTGCCTTACTATTCACGGTTATTGTTGTGTATATTTCGTACTGTGTAAACTTATTCTTCTTATGATGTATCTTGTTGTTATCGTTATGTATATTTCATTCGGTTGATTATGTAGATTATCTGCTTTCGTTATTTATATTGCTTACTATCGTTTACCTATATCTGTTTCTGTTATTTATGTCCATAATGCATTTTGATCTTTTGTGTTGATGTGGGACAAAGTGAACCAAGCAAAACCAAAGTGGGGTCTAGCAATGAATGTTATACCGTTGAAGTCTTAGACTATATAAGATAGACAAAGCATTCCTTTGTAAACAGTCGATTTGTTTTGGCTCTCTCATTGAAAGTCTCTTGTGAAACCTTACCCGGCCACACCGCATAAAATATTTTTCCATATACTCGGATCACATTATCTTCAGGGTCAAAATGAAAATTGCTTTCAATGAGCAAATACTTAACCATACCAACAGCGAAGCCCAAATACTTCTCCTTTCATCGTCATCTAGGAACCTTAATTCAAGAAATCCTCATTTTATCTTATAATAATCTCATTGAAAACTTCCTTATTAAAACTTTCTACGCTACTGAACGTGTAAATAACTGAATACTTCGTTTCTAATAATACACTTTTCTATGGAACAATAAATTCGGATAAAAATTCCTGTCTTTACTACAACTTTCACACTTACGAACCATTTTTAGTGCGATGAAATGTAATAAACAATAAAAAATATGAAAAACCTAATGCTGACTCTCACAAATTTTCTTCAATTTGCGTATTTATTTTCGATACAAAGGTGGCAACGTGTGTCTTCTAAACATCATGTGACCTTCAAACTATCAAACAGAGAATGCGGCAGCATTGTCTTGACTTTCATCTGAATTTCTTTCCATCTGCGGTCTCTGACATAAAATAGCAGAATCAACTAAAGTTTTTCTTTTACTTCTTGCTAATATATCCGATAAGACAGTTTCAATTCAAAACATAAAATTTTATACAATGTTTTGAATGCAAATTGGAGAAAAAGTTTTTATTCACAATTATAGGGAATAGAGAAACCTACTATTTGCTCAGTTTGGCAACATGAAAATTTTTTTATGACCTGAGTGGACCAGCTCAATACGTTACAATCGACCAGCTCTAAGTTTCAGATGCGACACTTTTCAATGTAAATAAAGGGGTTTATTTTTATATAGTCTGAGGTTGAATTATTTCACTATTATTATTTTACTCTGAAGTAGGCTTTCCGAACTTTGCGTATTTACTGTACACTCAAAACAAAACTAAAATCTAATCGTATGATATTGATCGGTTATAGAATTGAATCAGAAAAGCAATCAATTAAAAAATGAAGGAATCAATTAGTTATGTTATAAGTTGCTACTTCCGCTCGCGATGCGCTAGCGGCTACTATCTGCGCGACAAAGTTGGCATTTCTTTATCACCGTGTTGTCACCCCTTGATGCTTGGAACCCGGGGCGGACCATCCCCACCGTCCCCTCTTTCAAAAGATTTTTATTATCGCAACGATATTCAAACTCGAAAGTCATAGTGAGTATTTTCGAAAATTATGAAAAAATGTGAGGAAAATTATGCAGATTTATGCGTAACTATAAGATTTAATCCAAGTCTATCCAAATCGGCCCCTGCATTTGAAATTCAGAGATAAACTCAAGTAAAATGGTGAAAGCAAAAAAAAACAAACATATTTCCACATTCCGTGACGTATGTAGTTTGAGACCATGCGGGAAATCAAAATGTATAATATAAAATCAAATTAATAACGAAAATTCTTCATACTCACTTCATTAATTAGTATTTGTCCATGCCAGTAAATTATGAATAGTTGAAAGAACACGAACACACCGCTTGCAAATATGACAATATTTACTGCAGACACCAAAGTATCATTCTATAAGAAACAAAGTAACATTATTTTCTTCTTAAAAATTTGGTTGCCTGTAAAGTCGGTATACGGGCGAAAGTTTTACGTGACAACGACTTTGAGTGATAAAATAATTTTAATGTGAATATTCATTCGTATAGTAGGAAGAAGGATGAAATAATAGTAACAATTTAAAACATTTATTTATACAAAGAATTATATTTAAAACATTAATTTATACAAAGAATCTCGCACTGAATTGCTCGAGTGGAAGGGACGCGTGCCTTTCACTTTTTATGTCTGTCTCTCTCGCTCTTAGGCGGGCTAACCAAACCCGAGTGGAAGGGACGCGTGCCTCTCACTCGCTCTCATTGTGAGCGCATAACGTGAGCAGAGCGTAACGGAGTTTCTTGAAGTGTCACCCGGCAAACCAATTTATAAGACGTTGTCACGTCAAAATGAGCAGTGGAAATTAGGAATGACCATCAAGAAATTTTAATGTACTGTCTTTTCGATGTACATTGTAATATATTCGATTACCACTAAATAAGAGTGTACTGATGTAATAAAAAAGGTAGGTATATTTAATACATAACAACAATTAAACTCAGATGTTCTTTACCACCACTTTTATTGGCAACTCTGTACAAAATATCTCCGCAGAGATTGCCACATGTCATCCAGATACAAGCATTAAATGCGCAGGCATATCCCGCTATCCTTAATAAAAGGTTGCGGCAAAACAAACAGCGCAGTTTCGATGGACGACTGCAGCCGCTGAGGTCGGTATTGGAGACTGAGAAGGGATTCATTGTGTCTGATCACTCATCCCGTATTCAATCGAAACAATGTTTTAGAGTGAAGAGCATCACGGCTTCTCCGTTCGCACGTTTTTTGAGAACGTCGTTCTTCCATTTTCACTGAGCGGAACTTCCGACGACACTTCAACATCCGACGTCATGATCCCATTCCGCACCGCAATGTTATCGCGAGTTGGGATCGTGCATTGGAAGAATATGGTTCCACAAAAAGATCTCTAGGAATAGAAAGACCAAAAATAGTGAAAATGTTACTCTAGTGAGAGAAATTGTTGAACAATCACCAACACGTTCTCCTCGGAAACCTGCTTCTGAATTCAACATGTCCGACCGCTCTGTAAAAGGAATTTTGCTCAAAGATGTTTTCTTTCGTCCGTATAAGATTATGGTAGTTCAGGAGTTGACGCCTCCAGATTTTCAAAACTGTGTGAATCGCGCCCAAGAAACGTTAAATCGTATCCCAGCTAGGTCCATCTGTTTGGAGCCGTAAACTAACAGAATTGCCATTATTGGTCCGACAACAGCCCAAGAAAAGTCCACGAGAGACCTCTTCCCCCCCTGGAAGTCACTTTATGGTGCGCAATTTTCAAATTTGGAGTTATTCGATCGTACTTTTCTTGAATAGCATGGACGTGAAACAACCGTCAATGATTGAGGATATTTGGTTTCTAACTGGTCGAGGTTACAGCCCACAAAGCACAGATTTCAAGACAAAACTGCGGCAAATGTTCCCTACGCTACTCGACTCTCTGGAGGGCGACCTGAGGTGGCTGGCGAGATCACCGGTTTTGAGCAGTTGCAATTTTTCCTATGAGGTTACCTCAAGGAAATAGTTTTTCAGCATCGTTTTCATGATCTGGAACTGTAGATTCCCATTATTGATGAGATCGTCGCCATTCCGATCGATATGTGCCAGTTGAAAACTTCAGAAATCACTTACATCAGTGCATCGCTTTTGAAGGACACCTTGATGGTGTGATCTTTAAAACTTAAGTGAAAAAATGGGGTGTAGAACTGGCGAAAGCAGAATGAACCATTTCTTTGAAGGATGTGCCAATTTTTTTCAAGAGCCCATCATAACTGTAGTGTTTTTTTTGCCGCTCCTGTGTTATTACAATACACATCACACATAACAATATCAATTGTTAATCTTGATTTAAATGAAGCCATTGGAAAAGCTTGGATCCATATACTATGAGCTTCCAGAATTATGAAAAATTGTCTCCTCAGAAAAGGTTTCATAATATCTTAATCAATTCTGCTTGTCCAGTTGTTGCCTTGTCAGGGTGTTTTTATTTAACAAACAATTTTTGCCAATTTCATAAATTTCCTTTATCTCACTATTTAATCCAGGCCACCAAAATAATAAACGAGCTACCTATCAAAATTGAAGGAATAACAATACAATGGTTCAACATTAAGCAATCTAACTCAATGGTTTCAGCTCATTTCTAATTCTATAAAAATTAGTTATCCGTTCTTCAGATCTATCATACTTATTCCAATCATTATTCTTTCAAGGACCTCATTCAACACTATATTTTTTAGTGAACTTGGCAATTTATTGAACATCGGTAGGAAAATGCTCATTATTCGCAAATTACATAGTTTAATTTTATCTCTTCATCAATTGATCATCGACCTGTTGTGAAAGACGAGATAAAATATCGGCACAATTTTGTTACAATGTCACTACCTCTATATCAAACACCGAAACATATGGAAAAAGAATATCAATTCTTGATTAGGTCAAGTAATTTATATACTTGACAGTTCGAATGTCAGGTTATTTGAACTAAATATATTTTCAAACCATGGAAGGCACGGTTCGATTTCGATTAACATATTCCACAAGGCTAGATTTTCTGAAGATATAGTCAGAAACAATGAAATATTTTTAATGAATAATACAAGCTTGGAACACTATCGGAGAAAAACACTTATGGAATTGACAAATTCAAAATGGTTTTCAAGTTTTATAATTATAATTATAATGGGTCTAGATATGCAAAAGACCATATCTAATCGAAATTCTCAGACATTCCAGACAGTAATAAACCTCTCAAAAATATCACACTAATAATCATGAAACCTAAGATTTAAAACAAAATTTATTGATTCCCTACATGGAAATCTTGATGGATGTACGACGTAATAAAATTTGAGAATTCGCTAGGGGAGTTCGACATATGATAGATATATTTACGTGGCCCTCTCGACCTTACGACCTATTTATCAATTAGGGTTCCAAACTTAACGATGGGAAAAAGGTGGATCTTTAGTAAAAATAAAATTAAATCAGTGGACCAATCAGATGTTTGTATCGAAAGACTCAATTGAACTTAGATTTCGAAGAAGTTGGGGTAAATTTCGAAATATCGAACAGAAGAAACCAATTAGAAGAAATTAGGGAATTCCGGATTATGTTCGATAACGCCCACGGCCAAAGAGATTTTAGGAAAAATTAGGGAATTGAAAGTCAGTTCAACGTGATCGGTAACAAGGAAAACACTTGAAAGTATAGAAGAAATCAGTCTGTTAAATTCTAGGAAAAAAGCTATTGTGTTGTAATTGAGTGAGTTCGAAATTTTCGGTAGTGAAGTTCCATCCTTTCCGTGTTAGTAGTCCAAGAAAAAGGTCAGATATAAACTTTATAAATAGTCAAAAGTCCATAGTCCGAAACCTCCAATAATATTTGGTCAGAAATTGTTTTACTAAAATTGTTATTTTGTTTTTTTTTTGTTCTTCGAATAAATTAGTTTTTGTTATTCAGTAATTTTATTGAGTTCCCTTATCTTACAGAACTGAAGACTAGTCCTTTCTAGCGACGAACCGAACCCTGAAGATTTCTCCCTTCAGGAGAAAGTCTAAAAATAAAAAAATTTTAAATTTTAAATTTTTCTTTTGACCACCTCTTCGTCGGTGGAAACCCGCTCTTCTACTAGGACGTTGGAAAAAGGTGTTCATTACACTGTCAAGTATAAGTAACTCATTAACAAAGATCGCATTTCAACGATTTACTTTAATTTTCAAATACTCACAACTGCGGATGATAATGAACTAAACCAAATATTTTGATACTCAATATATTATATAAATATGAAATCTCTAGCTAATCTCTTTCAAATGTTATTACATATACGGATACCTATTCACAAAAACAACGTCAACAGACTGCTTTGCTATATCTAACTATTGATATATTGATTCTGCAAAAATGAAAATTACTTACTCTAATGATTGCAAGAAGAAATGCAGCCATCTGTGTTGAATGGAATAAAAAATCACATAAAATTAAGTGCATAGTGATTGAATTGAATTTTTTCAAATCTCTGCAACAAGAAAGAGAAGTTAATGTTTAAATATATGAGGTCATTCAGTTTTCAATTATCACTATTCTGATCAAATTCATATTGTTCGCGAAAGGAAAAGTGAAATATATAGCTGCCATTTAGTAGAAAGTGAAAAAACTATTCTTTCACTCTGCCTATGCTTCGATTACAAAAATTGTCCTTCAATAGCAAATTAACTTGCTAAAAAATTATTTTTAGTCGGCAAAAATAATTTGAAAAACCACTCACGTTACACCAAGTATCTGGGCGCCCAATTAAACTACTTGCGAGTAATTTCCAAACTTTGAAAATTTTCAGTCGAACAAGGTTGTCGCAGGAATTTCAGAGATTAAATTTGAATGGTGTTGTTGAGGAGCTGTCAAAATCTGGCCTGTGAGATATTTATGAATTGGAGCAGCCATGTAGATGAAAAATGCAATTTTTATGGCAATTTCGATTTGATACTTCATAGTGCATTTTCTAGATACGGTTTTCAAAACGAATTTATGAACTGATATCTGAGCAACTTATAGGAGGTGCTCTGAAATCTGAAGGGAAATTGAGAGATTAAATGCAAAATGGAATACACTAGATGGCGCTTAATTTTGGCTATTTTTGTTATAGATTCCTGTATTTATTTTATCTAGATAAATCAAAACCAAACGACTTAGCCGTAAAAGATTTAGTATTTCCATTAGAGTTGAGTATTTATAAGTAGCCTTTGCTCACATAAGCGTGAGCATAAGCATCGAGATAAAATACTGAAGACATGACATAATCATCAAAATGGGATCAGTTTCGCCACACTGGTACGTGTTTCCAGTCGAATTTTTTCATGGATAAATTTCTCATCAGCTTTGTATATTTAAATAATTATTTGAGGGGTGCCTTTTATATTTCGGGATAGGACAACCCTAGAGTTGCAATCTGTCAACTGACAGCTCTTTCGTAAAGCTTGACTTTTTTGAGGATTATACGTAGTCAGAACGCTTTGACATACGAACTCTATATGTGTTGTTTACAGTAACTTGAAAGATTTATCTCGCCTATGAAATGGAATTAAATCGTAAACATTTTCATGCGATTATTTTTCACAACTTTCGACGTGGATTAACTCAACAACAGTGCGTCGATGAACTTAATTCAATTTTTGGCGATGAAGCACCATCAAGGACCAGTGTTTATCGATGGTATGGTGAATTCAACCGAGGTCGTAGTTCACTCCAAGAAGATCGTCCACAATCAGTACTTGTTCCGAAAACTATTGATGCTGGGTGCCAACCGATATTGCAAGATCCTCATGTGATCTATCGTGAGATTGGGACAACCTTAGGCATTTGTGAGACCGACATACATTAAATATGGCAACATGGCGCTCAACAACGAGTTTACTTCAGAATTAATGAAGTTAAAGAAGGATCATTCAGTGGAGATTATTCTAAGAAATATAGTGCCAGAGGGTGTATATATCACGAAGGAACTAAAAGTGTTTATAGAGAACAACTGCTTGGAGTATTTTCGAGGTTCTTCTGACAAAGTGCCTGCAAAATCGGTCAATGTACCCTATAATGGAGTGGAATATACGGAGTTGAAGTGTAATCTAAAAGTTGCAGAAATTGAATTATCCTATTTGAAATAAACATTTAACCTTTAATACAGATATGTCACAAAAATCATGCAGTGTTGCCGATGTCACAAAGAAGTACAGGAAATCCAGTAGGGAACAGACTTAGTACAGAACAGTACACAAAAATCTGGATGCGAGATCCTGGTGGGTAAAATGTCAAGTCAAAATACCATACTTGAGTGGTTATACGTTGGAAGAGTGAGCAAGGCTGTAAAGGAAGGTGAGATACTGGAGCATTTACAAAATATATTCCAGGGAACAACTTTCTTCATAGAGAGACAACCTACCAGGGAAGATTCTAACAGCATATCTATCAAGATAGGTGTAAATAAATCGCTGATAAAAATGTTTATGCAGCGGAGAATCGACCCGAAGATGTAATTATTAGAAGTTTTCGTTTTTTTCGAGAACGAAAAAGCAGTAGAACCAAAACTGGCCAACACTAAACAATATTGCAGAGTACTCAATATAAATATTCAATCCTTGGCGAGCAAAGTGAATTTATTCCTATATGTTCTGAAAGGAAATAAATATGACATTGTAGGTGTAACTGAAGACTGGATGAGCAGTATTGCAATTAATAGTCTTGTCATTGACTGGTATAAGGTAGTAACATCCTATGCAAGACAAGACAAATACATGGCGGATGTCTGCTGTTGGCTAGACAGTGTCTTGAATGCGAGGCGCTTAATGAACTAAATGAACTCTCTATAGAGAAGAAGGTGGAGCTGACAGCATTGATCGATAAAAAATACAAAATAATAATCAAGCCTTTTAAAATGTAGGAGGCTGGCAATGGTAAATTGGAGGATACGCACAGAAAGCGTTTACTAAATTTCATGACGCTATAGTCCTAAATTTTGAACACAGTTTTCCGGAAGAAATTATGAAAACGAAAAAGAGACGAACAAAAGCTGCCGAGTCATCTCCTTACTTGAAACACAGGATTACTTCAAATTTGTGGGTATAGAATCTTAGAATAGACTGACTTCAAGAATAAAATCATTGAGTGATCAACAATTCGAAGCAAAGATGAAGGGATTCTTCAAAGAGAATATTTTTTTACACAATTGATGGATATTTGGAATTAGATGTTTCCCCATTAGATGTGGTGGACTTGGCTACCTGAATGATCTGTATTTCATTTTGTCATGTAGTGATCTCTTTTATGTCTTTAACTATAGTGTTGCTTTCATTATAATGTTATATATAACATTATTAATGTTTATACTGACATGCCTTGAATTTTTATGAAGGCGCTAAATGTACAGATAAGTGTACAGATATTTCATGAATATTTGACCGTAAAAAAAATTTGTTCGCGTTGAATCCCACACAATTTGTCAATCGCTCAAAAAGGGCTTGTGTCGATTGGTCGAGAGAACCTGTAAATAGATTTTGTTTTAATAACATTCAAATATAAAATTAAAAATACATAATATAATGACTGAGATATTATCGCCATGGCTAAACTAATATTTTAGTTACCTGTAATGGGATTTATCATTTTTATTAAGAAATCGTAGCAAATCTTCACCTTGCCAAAATATAATAGGATATTGCAGTGCATCATATGAAGCCGGTGTGTTTCCTTTATACGTTGTAATTGATCATTCCGACGATGTAAAACAATATCACAGGATTCCAAGTTTCTCCAACTACAACGATAGAATAAAATCATTGAGTGATCAACAATTCATCAGAAGCAAAGATAAAGTTTGAATTGTTCTACAATAGGATTCTTCAAAGAGAATATTTTTTGAACCTGCTCTGTGATATACAATTGATGGATATTTAGGAATTAGATGTGTCACTGAAACTGAATCACCATATAATATGATGACATTATTAGTGATGTGAGTGCTATAATACATACCTTGACTTGGCTACCTGAATGATCTGTATTTCATTTTGTCATGTAGTGATTGGCTAGTTTTGTACTATTTAATGCCTTTATGTCTTTAACTATAGTGTTGCTTTCATTATAATGTTATATATGTGACACATTATTAATGTTCTTTGCAGTACTGATCATGTAGCATTTCTGCCTTGAATTTTTTATGTCACTAAACGAACTAAACGAACACTAACTAACCAAACACTCTGCACAAAACACTTTTGATAGATATTGTTACGAAAATGTACTACCTCTCTTAAGAACTATAACTGTGCCTCAACTCCCTCGAATAGATATATTTCAGTTACAAATCATTTTGTATGGGAAAAAAAAAGAATATTTGACCGTGAACTTCAAAAATTTTGTTCAGGCGTTGTTGAATGCAACTTACCCACACAATTTGTCAATGCATTTTTATGAAGGCGCTAAAATGTACAGATAAGTGTAAGATATTTCATGGACCGTAAAAAAATTTGTTGTTGAATCGTCAATCGCTGGTCGAGAGAAAGGGCTCCACTTTCGCGGTGCTTCGAACTAGGTCTATGATATCGTGATGATGAGCCAAATCCAACAAAAGTTGCTCACTTTCAAGCAAATGGTCGTCTGTTTTAAAAAATTCTGGACATTTCGCAATCCTACCACTAAAATATCGCAGAAAATGCATTCAGAATACATGATTTGGAGACACCTCACAGTGGCTACAGTGTTTTGACAATTGATTCAAATGCACGCAAAAGTATATAGATCTTGATGGTGAATATTTTGAAGAATAATAAAGCGATTTTCTATTATTATTATTTGTTTTTGCTCTCTATATATATTTTTAAATTTTGGCTTACAATATTTAGTTCGCAATATTTGCTCTCTAATCCCGAAATATAAAAGGCAACCCTCGTATAGATAAATATTTTAACTCAAAAAGTTTTATTTCCTGTATCGAATCCATGCCATGTCATCTTCACTTTATTCCATCTCGATGATAAGAAGTCCCCGCGAGACCGTCGGAGTCGCCATATGGTGGACAGACTCACCACCCTAATCATGCCCTTATAATTTTGCCTTTGTTTCAATTCAAACCTATAACCTGAGTGAAAACTATACAAACCTTATTATTTCATTGTGTTCCTCAACGCACATCTTCATGATATCGTAGTAATTTTCTGCAAATGTAATATCGACCTTGAAGAAGATTTCTGGGTTATTCAAAACAAAGTTGAGAGTTTTCAATCTGCTGATCAGGTGAAGAATTGGAGCTAATATCAAAAATCACTTGCAACCACGATGCTTCCACAAGTAGTATAGATAAATACCAAATACAGATGTGCAGCGAAATAATATCTCTGCTCATCAAATGGTATCGGAAACGGAAAAGAAACTGGTTTTATAATTGAAGCCTCAGCATTTTTGTACTTCAAGAAAATTACTAAGGAAATGATAATATTCAAAAACATACTAATACCCATTGTCATTCTATAGAAATTGACCATATTGAAAAGTAGATTCGAATTCTTCAAATACTTCTTACGTATGGCTTGTTCGGTCAGATTGCTGAAGAGTTCGTCTTTCCTAAACATTTCCATTAATAAAGATTGGTAACGTGGTGTCCTTGAAATTATAACTTTGAGCACAGTTACAGTCATTGTAAGTGAAGCACCAAAGCTCCATCCGAACTCTTGAGGATCTTGAGCATTCCTTGACAAGATTATTAGATTTGCGGCAACATAAATAGTTACCATTTGAATAATCAAACTGTACAGATTGTATGTGTTTGTTTTATTCAAAGTCCAGAATCCTACGTAGGAAAATATTACTCGAAAAGTTGAAAATAGAGGTGAATGCGACATGTCTTACTCGTTTACCATCAATGTTCTAGGTTATAACGATAAAGAAGAATTTTTTGCGTGAAATACAGCATTCAATTATGTGGGTGTTTCTATATTGTGTCATTTTTCCCATTGAGTCCGGCCGAAGAATTGTGTATTCCATTATTTATCCACTAGAATTTCGGTCATAATGAACACCTGGAGAGGATACAAAATTTACTTTTGGATTTCTCGCTTATTCAATAAATCTGATTTCAAGCCATCATGAATTAATTCACAAAATTAGGTATATAATCAATGAAATGATCTAAATTTTTATGTTCATTACATACAGAGTCTATTATTTGCTCATCATAGGCCTCGTGGTCCCCTATACTTTTCTTGCATGGTGTAAAAAAACTAGAGACGAAGGGACGATCAGAAAAGAATTTATAACGGAAGACGTAATTAGATGAACCCGCGCAAGTAGTTCAGGTTCTGGAATGAATTTATCCCAAGTATGAGAGACGATAGAATAGCGAAAAACGTTAGAAACGGAAGACCAGCATCCAAACGACCAGTGGGAAGACCACCAAAAAGGTGCAAGGGCAGCTGAACCTCAACATCTCAAGAACGAGAAGAGTAATGGTGAAACAAGCTAGCACGCATTTGTTAAGATTAAGATGTGTAGAAAAACTACATAATCGGGCACGCTACTCGCCATGCAGAAACAACAGAGGTTTTTTCTGAATAACAGGAGCTTTTCGTACCACTCCAACCCCGGTAATGGGCATTTCTACCCTCATTCTCCTGTACATACCAGTAAAGAGCAATATAGTAATAGTTTATTGAGCATAAACATTAATCACAGAGGTAAGAGCCTGTTCGCGATGAATAATTTATAATTTCATAAGCATTACAATAACCAATATGCGGATAAACAAACATATCTTCTATACTAGGACAAACGGTTAATCAAAATCACCAAAGAACATAAGTAACCAAGGACCACCCCTTGAACATCAGTAGCCAGGAATATGCACAATATGTTATTTATCATTCGAAATCCTTCACCAAGTGTTGATCAGCAAGTGGAAATGTTTTTTTTTTCATTCACCCAGGTTTTGATTTCATGATTTCGTTTTCTAGGATTTTGTATCTTTCGTATTTTAGTCGAAATTTCGTTATAAATGCGTGGGGCGAGATATGGGTAACATCCCAGTCCAATACGTTTCTTAGCCCTTGGAGTACAATTTCAATTTTTCAATTCAATTACAATTCTTTATTGATCCTTAAGACACAGAATAATGTTTAGGACAAGCCAACATCAGGAAAAAATAGCATAGTTACAAACTTTGAGATGCAAAATTAACATTACAAAAAAACAATTTAAAGGGTCAACTTAATGAGTCAGAAAGAAACTCCAGAGTGCTGTAAAAGCATTTATCAGCTAATATACATCTGATCTTTTTTTTTTTAAGTTTTGATGTCTAGCGATTTCAGCTCGTTCGGAAGATGATTGTAAAACTTGATACCCGCAAAAGTAGGCTAGGTTGCATACCTGCTTGTGTTATGTCGTGGTATGCAGACAATACTACTATGTCTTGTCTGAAATTGGTGAAAGTCAGAACACTTCATTAGGTTATTGGTGTTATATTTTACATGCAGGAAACAGTTTAAGATGTAGAGAGATGGAAATGTCAGGATTCTTAAATGTCGGTCTACAGGACTCTTGAGAGCGCAGATTGAAAGTTAATCTAATGATTTTCTACTGGGCAATGAAAATTCCCCATAAAACCATACTGTAGTATATATTTATTAATGCATCCATGGGTAGTGAGTGTTTTAGACGTTGAATGGCGTAAAAAGCCAGGTTCAATTTTTATGCTAGATATTCAATATGGAAATTCCATCTCAGAAACTCATCTATATACAACCCAAGGAATCTCATGCATTCGAGAGATTCCAGAGTTCCCCCCTGAGTACTGAGAACCAACGGCGAAACTGATAACGAATCCCGTAAGGGGAATCGGATCACTTGAGTCTTATCCACATTCATGATGAGTGAATTACTTCTGCACCACTTATTGAAGAGGTGGATCACCATCACACATTTAGATATTAATTCGATTACGCTATTAGCTATTAGGATATTCAGGCAAGTAATTCATGAACAGAATAAAAATAAGTGGTCCAAGAACTGATCCCAAGATTGTTCTTATATGGAAACGTGCTCCTCTACATGGAAAAATATGGAACGATTAGAGAGGTACCTCAGAATCCAATCCAGAATTATAAAAGTTATCATCTTATAGAATTATTATTTGGGCAACAACCGTCATCTATTATTGATTTTCCCAACGTTTCAAGTTTCAACATACATCTCCTGTCGTTTTCAAAGTCAAGAATTTACAAAAGCTGAAAAAAGAATTTTTTTTTAACTTTCATAAATCCTACGAAAAACTGTTTCATTGCGAGGTAGCCACGATTAACGTATGATATACCAGAGAATCCAGACCCCCAAGAGCAACTGTGGACCGGTTTCGAGGTGACTGCCTCTCAACAGCACAGTGTGGCACTGATGCTGATGATTCTGAAGAAGGCTACAAATTTTAACAAATAACGGGATGTACCTTCCTGATATGTCTAGAAAAAGCGCTATATACATCAAGATTGAACCAGCCTCGCTTTCTCTGTGGATTTATACGACAACACGAAACTTGCAACTGTGCTGTGGAGAGGCAGTCACCTCACACCGGTCCACAGTTGCACTTGGGTTCTTGATTCTCTGAGATATCATATGTCAATCGTGGCGATCTCACACTACTGGAGCGATGTTTGTTCGCAATTGTCGTTCTTTTTCATTAAATCTCATTATTTCTTGGTGTTCTTTAAAGCACATATTCATGATTCGGAAGTAATTTGCGAATGAAATATCAACTTTAAAGAAAGAATTCCGGGGTTCTCAAAATAAACTTAAGAGTTATCAATCAGCTCATTAGGTGAAGAATTAGGGGCAATATCAAAAAATCATAGTAAATCATGATGCATCCACCAGTAATCAAGATCAATTTCAAATACAGATAACCGGCGAAATAATATCTCTGCTTATCGAAAGGTATCAGAAACGGTTAAGAAAATGGTTTTTCAATTGAAGCATTTTTGTACATCCAGTAAATTAACTAAGGCAAGGATCATATTCAATAACAATGTTGAACCCATAGTCATTCTGTAGAAATTTACAATCTTGAAAAGTAGATTCGACCTCATCAAATACTTCTCTGGTATGGCTTTTTGAGACAGGTTGCTGAAGATATCATCTTTTTTTAACATTTCCGTTAACAAGGACTGGTGTCCTAGAAATCATAACTTTGAGCATAGATACAGTCATTGTGAGTGAGGCACCAAAGCTCCATCCAAACTCTAGAGGATCTCGAACATTGTTTGAACTGTTAAGCTAGTATGTGTTTCTTTAAATCAAACTCCATAATACTAGGCATAAAAATATGACTCGGAAAGTTGAAAATAAAGCATTTCTTACTTGTAAACCTGCAATCTTCTAAATTATTAAGATAGTTCATGAGAATTTATATGGGTTATTTATTTGAAATACATACAGCATTCAATTATGTGAGTACTTTCATTTATACAATTATTGATTCGCTAGATGTTGGAGAATGATAGACACCAGGAGTGAATACAATGAATTCTCTTTAAAAATCAACTACTTCGGAATATCAGTCTCCTTTTCAATTATTTTTTTATTTCAAACCACTGGGAGTAATAAAAAATCTGTAATAATTGCTTTATATTCCCACAAATAAAGGTCTGCTGTCTTGTAGGTCTACAATTAATGTAATTATACATCTTGTAGTCTACCCAGCAGAGTGAGTTTACGGATACCACCTCATTATAAGCATTGAATTTAAAATTATAATCTGCTAGATTACTAGTGTGTATGGGGATTTTAGTAGTAATACCCCTAGGGCCTTTATAATACTGAGATAGAGAATGCCGAATGCGTGTCACTTGGTAATAGTTCGAGGCCTCATTCAACACGTTTGAAGGATTCTCTATTATAATTTTTCGGATTCATCAAGGTCCGAGTGATAATCGATATTTCACTCTGTAGTGAGGATGACAGGAGAGCCGAAGTTCAGGTAGGTAGACAAGGGGTTTTATCGAACTGAAAGTTTGTCAGCGCATGCTCCTAACACTAGGAAACATAAAAGCCATTTGTGAAGTACGGGTTACAGTGACTTTTTTAGGTGAATGGCACTAAATGTGTGTAAAATACAGATCTAATCTAATCAAATTATAGATAGTAAGTTTCTGGTCTTATCTTCAGAATCTTGAAACTTGAATCTTCTCTTGCTCCTTGTCAGTGTTAGTGAAATAGTCAGAGCATGTCCAACATACCATTATTTGTTATGATAAAATTAGGAGAGTTCACTGGAAATCTTTATACCCACAAGATATTCATTAATTTTATTGATGATTAAAATATCAGACAGAATAATTTTTGTAGTGTAGGATTTTCTCGCCTCAGCACATATTAACAATGATCAGAATATGTGTTGAAAGAGTCATAGGGAATTCTATCAAGCTTTTCTTTTGTAATTCACAAGAAGATGATGGTGATCGAATAAACAGCTTTCACAACCTGAAAAATAATACATGTTAAGAACAAATGTGAATAATATATGGCCAATGTTCAGAACTATATCCTTGGATTAGGATTTACTCACGAGTAGAGCTTTCTATGAAAATAACTTGTAAATCGCCAATAAAGATTGTGGTGAACAGAAAAAAATTGATTCTGAAAGATAAAACAAAGTAAATTGCTAAATAGCTTTTTGCACGTTTTCTTCTGTTGGAATAGTGAGCTGTCGTCTCGCCCAAATGTCCATATTTACAGAAGAAATGAAGTGTCAGAATATCTTAGTCAAGTAATGCATCCAATGGTCCCAAAGTTATGAGTATCTGATATTAACATTACAGAAATTATCTTATGAATTGGATATTTCACATAAAGAAGTTAATTAAAAAAAATCATTTTCTGGAAAAATTCAATAGGAAATTACGACCATCTCAGTTTCTGACAATAAAATTCTAACCCTCAACTAATAACATAAATCTACCTTTTGGCGCGAGTTATATTGTGCATAAGTCAGTGAGCTTTTTAAAAACTTTATTTACTACTAATACACATGAACGGTATCTAGCTATGTCAAGACTAACTTAAAATGATCTAACATGTAAACTTATACTAGAGGGAAAACTGCACATTCGACGTATTTGTTGTCCATGCGAGATTCTCACGGAAGATGAACAGAAGATGATATTTTGCTATATCATCGTTCTGTGATATATAACTCCTCCATCCACAGAACTTTCTTTACGGGGTGAAAAACGTTCCTTGCGATGGATTGGTGTCTTGCTCTTGAATTTGGGTGTCACCTTTGGAAACTTTTCTGGGGTAGCATTTATGGAAGATTTTCTTTATTACCAGGTAACCTCCTGCAGCGATGAGGATAATATAAAGGATTCCAATTAAACTTGTATAGGAATTTTGTTTATTATCCTGGAGTATCAACGGTCTCAAATCTTCTTGTTTTCTCTTCAGCTCATGTAATGAATCTAATGGGATGTTCTGCAAGTTTATCTTCAATAGATCTGGTTCAGTCCGATTGGAATTGGATACAATTTTTGGCAGGTACATGGGTTGATTATCGATCACTTCCTTGGTATTTGTGTATTTTCCATATTCTGTTTCAAATAGGCATCCTTTAGGTATGGTGATAAGGTAATTCCCCTTAAGAGATGTATAATCACTTCTTTTACAGGTAAGACGGATCTTCATTTCATTTGGTGCTACGATTATATATTTTGCATTATCGATTTGCTGGATAAAATTGAATTTGGTTTCAACTGGATGATTTTGACAATTTCCTATTGATTTCTTGATTTGTAATAATTCAAAAAGACAGTCTTCATCTTGAATTCCATTCATTAAGCTGTTTTCTTCGCAGTAGTAATGTGGATGTATTTTCATACAAGGTGTTGAGGTGTATTGATATTTATTTTCATTTAATGTCAGATAGGTATTTCGTGGAATGATGATGGTATTATTTTTGGTTGGAATGGAATACAAATGATAATGAAAAAATGATTCGGTGTATGCAAGAGGAAAATGCAGAATGAAAACGATTCTGAGATTGACATAATAAGCATCAACTTTAATCAGTTCATAATAATTACGAAACTCATTTTCATTGGAGAAAATTAATGATTTTTCTGAATATTGGGTTGAAATAACAGATATTATTGATTTTAATTCTGAAAATTTTATTATACTATGGTGAAGGATACCAAGCTTCGAAAAGCTCATAGCAATTTCAATGTCGTTAATTATTTTAGTTATGATATTTTCGGATATACTGATTTGATCAATCAGATTTTTGAAATCTATATAAGAATACATCTTATTCTTCAAATCTTCGGAAACCAATTGGAATTGATTTGAAATTGTTTTCTGATTTTGTGCTAAAATTGAAACAGATTTATTGAATTTTTCAATAATCTCTCCTGCTAAAGAAATATCAGAGTTCAGTCTAACTTTAATCTCTTGCTGGTTTTTCTGGAGTGAATTCAATATTGATTCATAATGAGCTGCATCATTTGCATCTAAATTTCCCGAAATACTTTTGATAATAGTTCCTAATCCATCTATTAGTCCTCTCTTGTTTCTTTTGTGAGGTAACAAACTATTTAGTTTTTGTATAGCCATTTGTACCTGGTAATTCACGATTCTATTATAATTTTGTAATGTGGAATAAATTGTATTATTATTGAATAAAGATTGAGATTTCATTACTTCTTGACAAACGAACTCAAGGTGGATAATTTGGTTATAAATTGGTGATAGGTCAATATAATGGATAAAATCATGCGTTTTTTCCTTAATTCGTGCATTTCCTAGGTAAACTGGAAGAATCCCCGGGCTATCCTTCAGATCTGTTATCATTATCTCCTGGGCTGTCGTTAGAGACAGTAGAATCCTGCAAAATTTTCTTAGTCTTAGTTCTTGGTTTTCTGAGATTTTGCTTATGTAAAATTTTCGTATCGGTATTTATTTTAATTTTCTGATCTCGCAGTACCCTTTCTTTAGAGAATTTTGGTGTGAGTTTATTCCTCATATTTGATTTAATTTTCCGAAATACTGCTGTGCCAGGTTTATACGTTAACGGATCATTTCTTTCTTTATTATGACTTTCTATGATGCTTTGCTTCCATCCCCCCATCAGTTCATTCAGTCTTCTGTAAATTTCCTTAGTTTTTGTTTATGATTTTCTACGTAATTATTAATAATATTTTTGTTTATATCAATATGAAGGGGATCTTTACTATCTAAATGGCCATTAATTATATCGATAGGTTTCTGCTTTGTCAAAGAATGGATTGAATTATTATAACCAAGAATTGCATAGGGCATTAAATCTTCGATATTTAATGAATTATTGTACTTATTTTGCAAAATTCTCAAATGTTCCAGTAAAGTGGAATGAAATCTTTCAATAATACCATTGGATTGTGAATTGTTTACAGTAATATAATGAGGAGCAATTTGGTGTAGATCTAGAAACCCGATACAATACTATTTTTTGAATTCTGTTCCATTATCCATTACTATCATTGAGGGTGACCCGTGATGTGTCATAAAAATCAAAAGAGATTTTACTACTTCTATAGCCGTAAGGGATATCAGAGGATATGCTTGAGCATATTTCGAAAAAGCATCGGCAATTGTCAGAAATTTCCTATTTTGAGCTTGAAAAGTATCAATGTGTATAATTTCAAAAGGTTTAGAGGGAGTGGGTGTTAACATTAACTTTTGATTCGGGGGATCTCTATCGTATTTATTGATTTGACATATGTCACAATTGTTAATATATTCTGTTACGTCATTCAAAATACCTGGCCAATAGTATGACCTTTTTATTCTGGATACAGTCTCAGAAATTCCTCTGTGATTTGTTTTACCTTCATGCATAAACTTTACAATTCTAATTTGTTCGTCTTTTTCCTCCACGTCTTCTAAAATGATGTTACACTTCAATAATTTGAACGCAGATTGTTTGAAGGTTTTCCTCAGAATTTCGCAAATTTCCTTATAATAATCATCTTTTTGAAATACAAAGCATAAAGAATATTAGGTCTGATGTACGTTTTGAAGAATTCTAAGGTTTCTCTATTCAGATCGTTGGTGGATAATTGAACAAAAATTCTTTGTTTGTTAGAAAAAATATTTTGTACTCTCACGATTGCTGGGAATGAAGAACGAATTCAAAAACAATTTGATTATCAAAAATATTCAGAGGTTTTTCAGAAATGGGTATTTCTTGAATAGGGTCTTCATGATTTGAATGTACAGTGTTACCATCAGATTGATTTTCAACATTATTAGAATTGATTAGTTCCTTCTCAGGTAAGTAATAGATATTGATGACTATGTTAGAATTTGCAAAAATGAAATGTATCATACTGAATATTTTATTCCATTCTAATCCGTCCAGACCACTAGAAATTTTTGGTAAAGCTAAATATTTAACATTCGTTTTTTTGGCACAATTTTTTGAGATTTAGAAGAGCTCGGAAAATTGCGTCATATCGCGGTTTATGAAAATATAATTCCTTAGTTATCAAATAATAAATGTATCTCCCATTTACTTGAATTTTAGCCACTTCTCCAATTTTTTTTTATTTTGAGATTTGAGTTCCTGAATTTTACCTGAATTTTTCTTTGAAATCTAGAGCTATACCCTTATTCATAAACAAATCTTCTGACACACAATGAGCTAGAGAAAAATTTTCTGGAGCATCAAATAGATTTCCCAATTGTTCTGTTACATTAGGAACATAATGAATTTCTTTTATGTTGAAAAGATTTTTAAAATTTTCATATGATGGATCATCACTTGTAAATTCATTTTCACCAACTGTATCATCTAGGTTGACAATCATTGATACGTTGTCATTATTCGCATTAGTCTTAGACAATTCTTCGTTGAATTTTTCCATATATTCAAAAATTCTTTATTATGAACTTCGATTCTAGAAAGAGCGTCAGCATTTGTATTTTTTGATCCTTTTTGTAGATGACTTCAAAATTATATTCTTCTAGTTTGAGCCTCCACCTAAGAAGGCGACTATTAGTTTCCTTCAGGGACATTATCCATTCTAAAGGTTTGTGATCTGTGATAATTTTAAATTTTCTTCCAAAAAGGTAGGGCCTAAAGTATTTCGTAGCCCAGACTATGGCTAAAAGTTCTCTCTCCACCGTACTATAATTTTGTTCACTATCATTAAGAGTCCGAGAAGCGTAAGAGATTGGTTTGTCACTTCCTACATGACCTTGTGATAATACGGCTCCTATAGCAAAATTACTCGCATCTGTACTGAGAATAAATTCCTTCGAAAAATCTGGATATTGTAATATCGGTTCATTGATTAATAAATTTTTACAATATTCAAAACAATTTATGAATTGCGTAGTAAGTTCAATTTTTGCATTTTTTTTTAAACACGCAGTGAGTGGTTTTGTAATTTTCGCAAAATCTTTGATAAATTTTCTATAGTATCCCAAAAGTCCTAGAAATCCTTTGATTTCTCTAGTTGTCTTAGGTAATGGATATTTTTGAATGGCAACAATTTTATCGGGATTCGGTTTGACTCCTTCAGGAGTTACTATGTGACCTAAATAAGCAACTTCTTTTCTTAAAAATTCTGATTTATCGAGTTGAATTTTAAAATTTGATTCTCTGAGTCGTTGAAATACTTTCTTTAAATTCACTAAATGTTCTTGAAGAGATGTCGAGAAAACTATGATATCGTCAAGATAAACTAAACAAATTTCATTCTGTAAACCTCTCAAAACATTATCCATAACCCTTTGAAATGTGGAACATGCATTTTTAGTCCAAATGGCATTCGAACAAATTCATAATGACCGTTCTCTACAGTGAATGCAGTTTTAGGTATATCTTTTGGGTTCATTTCTATCTGATGAAATCCACTCGCCAAATCTATTGTTGAAAAATATTGACACTTTCCTAACTTATCTAAAACGTCAGTAATGTTTGGTAGTGGATACTTATCATCTATAGTTTTTTCGTTTAATTTCCGAAAGTCTATGACAATTCTCCACTTTTTTTACCAGAGGCGTCAGCTTTTTTCGGAACAATCCAAATAGGAGAAGACCACGGAGACTCACTTGGCCTGATGATGCCATGATTTAGCATAGATTGGATCTGATTTTTTACCTCTTCTTTGTGTACAAATGGGTACCTATACGATCTTGTATGTACGGGAATATCATCTTTTGTATTGATAGAATGTTTAACTTGGTTTGAAAAAGACAATGGTTGATTTTCTAAAAGAAATATATCTGAATATTTATTGCATAATTTCAATACTTCAGATTTTTCCTCTTTGTTCATATGAGAAGTTCTAATATGATTTACAATATCAGGGTTTTTTAAATTTTTTATATCTGCTTCGAGCGTAAAAATTTCAAAATCATTGTTGCTAAATAAAAAGATTCGATAGGAGTATTCAATATAATTAAAATATCTTGATCGGTTTTATTGAGGATTTCAACATTTGCCAAACCGTTTTTGATATTGTTAGTGTTTCAGGTATTTCACATTCTTGGATAATTTGCTTTGGAATCAAAATTTCTCCATGTTTCTCTTTCACTGGAATTTTAGCTATCTTTTTTGAATGAGCATCTATCTTTAATTTAAACATAGCTAGAGAATTTTGATATTTGATTGGAATTGTAGCATGCGGTGTGAATAATTTCGAATTATTGAAATCTAATGTTGCATTCAATAGTTTCAGATTATCAAGTCCAATTAAACCATCATAAAGATTGTGGAAGTTGAAAAGATAAAATTTGAAATGGTCTTTGAGATTAAATTCAGGAAATAATGGAATCTCAGCGCAATAATCATATGAAGCAGATTGGAAGACTGTTGACACTGTGAAAGGTTCTCTACATATAAATTCTGAATAAAATTTCTTTGCTAAATCTGGATTTAAAAATGATTTTGTGGATCCTGTATCAATCAATAGCTTTAAAGGAGGATTTTGTATCGTAATGTATGGTAATTCTTTCTTATCACTTGAAAGGTGGTATTCTATGTTTTGGGCCTTTCCGAGAGGGCAATTTGAAAATTTTCATTTATTTCATCAGGATTTGGATAATTTTCTTCAAACAATTCCGTTTCCGCATTATCTTGATACTCTTCCGGAATAGGTTCTTCAATGTATTCAGTATTGAATAATTCTTCACTTATTATCGGGTTTTGGTAAAAAGTTTGCATTTGCCTGTTTGGAGAAAATTTGGATGTATTAGTTGAAATACTCATCGGTTGTGGTTTATACTTAGAATGAGTTGTAGAAATACTCATAGGAGTAGGCTTTGGTTGTGAGGGTCTTCCGAAAACCTGGGAATTTGTAAAATATTTAGGCTCTTTATAATTGAAGTTTTTCTGTAAAGTAATTGGTCTGCTGGGAAACTGCTGAGTTTGAGGAAAATTTTGGTGATTAGAAAATTTTGATTTTGAGTTGGTAAAATATTTGAATAGTTACCAGGAAATTGAAAATTTTGAGTAGTATGATTTTGCCTATGAAAGGGAATAACATTTGAATTTTGACGTAATCTAGAGGAATAATTTGAAGTATTTCTATGAATACTTTCGCCAATATTCCTTTTCAGGTTATTCATAGAAAAATAAGAATTTTGGTAATGTTTAATATTATCTTCCTCTATAATAAACTGAAGAGCTTGCGTCAAACTATTTGGTCGCATAGCTCTTATTATAGGACCCAAAGGGTCTCTTATGCCAGCTAAAAATGTTTTTAAAGCTTGGTTGGTAAAAAATTCTCGTTTACACGCACCTAAATTTATGTCACATTTCAAGACAATATAATTACAAATTGTTATTAGCAACGAAATAATTTTTGCATAAAAGTTTTGAGGAGTCTGGAACCTGGAATCTGCCTTAAATTTACGAGAGCTTGATTAAGACAATTCTCATCTCTTTGGTCTCCGAAGTTCAGAAGCAAAGTATTCTTAATATCGTTCCAATATTTCGTCGCTGCTTGGGTTGCCACAGCTTCTTCGGCTTTTCCTTGGAGTTTTTTTAAAATAACGTTTAATAATAATACATTATTGAACAATTCTGAAAATTATTAGGATTACCTAAATCAAAAAATTGGTTTGAAATAGCTTCTGCGGCTTGAATAAACCTATGTAACTTATTAGGATTCCCATCAAATTGGGGAATTACACTTAACATTTTAAACACTGGTGTGTTGGGCATTTTTCTAGTATAATTATCTAAAGAAAGGCTATTAATCTAACTCTAACTCAGAATTGTTTTCGATGATTGAATCAATAGATGAATTCGAGGAGTCTGACATAAACGAAATGAAAAAATACGCTCACCACTTTGTAATGAATACCCACAACAGCATTTCTGTCTTATCCTCGATTGAATTCACAAAATACTTATCGTAGATGTAACAAGGTAGGTTCTATTTTCACAAAAGAGTTCAACTCTGAAGTTATTTTCGATGAAAAACTCCGACAAAAACTCCGTCGACTGCGCCAGTTATATTGTGCATAAGTCAGTGAGCTTTTTAAAAACTTTATTTACTACTAATACACATGAACGGTATCTAGCTATGTCAAGACTAACTTAAAATGATCTAACATGTAAACTTATACTAGAGGAAAACTGCACATTCGACGTATTTGTTGTCCATGCGAGATTCTCACGGGAAGATGAACAGAAGATGATATTTTGCTATATCATCGTTCTGTGATATATAACTCGCGCTTATTCTTGTCCACTAAATTAAGAACAGCATGCTTTTGTTATGCCCATGCTACAACGTTATGAGCATCTAAAATTTGGTTTCTAAAATAACTCCTAAAATATCCATCCAATCGATTCGACACTTCAAAATTATTTGAATGGCTTTAAAAGAAATAATTCTTATCTTAGGTATGAAATTTTTTTTCGATATTCGATTAGTCATAAGATATTCTTAGGATATCAACCAAAAATTGTGCACTTATTGAGATTATTGACATATCGCATATTCTCAAAATTAATCTTCGTTGAGTGAACCCACAAGAAGATTTAGGAGTTTATTTTTGCGCTCTTGTTGTTCATTCAACTAGTAATGTTTTAGAACAAGCTCGCAAAAGCTCTTTACCTCATGTTGGTGCTTTTCTTCATTTGCTAAATACTTTTTCCAGTTCTTTGAAAAAAAACTCTAAAGTTTCATCATTACTTTAACCGTGGATTAAATAATTAGCTTATCATTGAATCGAATCATAATGAAATATTATAACATTTTGTCAATTATGATAAATAAAAGGTATAAAAATCGAATAACTGATTGGGAAACTATTAATGAGAGAATATTAACAACAAACCTGATAATTTATGGACACAGAACTACCATAGTAGGTATATACGCCCCGAATGATGACGCTTCTCTAGACGAAAAGGACAGATTTTATTCAAAACTGGAAGATGTTTTAGCTGGAATAGGAAACCAAAGAGAGGTCATTATGATGGGGGATATGAATGCCACAACAGGAAAAAAATTTCATGATCAAATAGTGGGAAGTCACGGTGAGAATATATGCAACGATAATGGACTGAGAACCATAAGATTTTGCAGACAATATGATTTGAAGATACTGAATGGATTCTTCGCCCACAAAGATATCCACAAGTTTACATGGCATCAAGATACGAGACAGCTAAGATCGATAATAGATTATATCATACTTAAAATCAATACAACCTGGATAATAAAGGATGTAAGAGTGTACAGAGGTATAGAGTGCGGATCAGACCATTATTTACTGGTGGGTCATATGGAAGTACCGTTTAAAAACACCAACAATCGAAAACTACAAGGGAACAAGCAGAACAGAGAATGGTCACAGTGAAATATAAACTGCAGGGCTTCTATGATGAAAGTATTAAAACTCTTTTCAAGTCAAGGCTAGACCAGAAACTAGATCCACGACTCTCAGAACAAGGAGCAGACATCTTATACCAACATATCACTCAATCACTAAAAGATGCTGCGTTGGAGGCATTAGGCGAGGAAATATCATCACATCATGAAAGAGACACAAGCTTAACCTGGAATAGCAGCCTGAAAAACCAGAAACAAATTAAACAGAGAGCTAACCACATTTGGATGAATACCAAAAAAGAAGAGGATGGGTTGCTTTACCGTCGTGAACAGTCAAAACTCAAGAAGTTAATAATAGACAATAAAGATGAAACATGGGAGCGTAAGTGTAGAGAATTGGAATCTTACATGGGCGGAAGCAGATCATCAGAGGCCTGGAGTCTTATAAAAAGTTTGAGGAAAGAACAGATAACGAGAAGCAACATACAACCGATAACGCTAAATGAATGGAAAGACCACTACGAGAAAGAGCTTCGAGAACATAGGACAGAATTCATTAATAACTCTCCCAAAAGATATACACAACAAGGAACAACAGAAACAATCACTGAGGAACATATAAAAAAAGCCATAAGGCCTATGAAAAACAAAAAGGCTGCTGGACCAGGAGGAATCCCAGCCGAACTGATTAAAAATGGATCGGAAAACTTACGAAATATGATTAAAGACCTCTTCAACAAATACCTGAACGGCGAAAATCCACCTAGTGAATGGAAAGAAGCGTGGATAACTTCCCTTCATAAGAAAGGCAGTAAAAGTGATTGTAAACATTATCGATGTACATCAGTAACAAGCACATTCAGCAGATTATACTGTAAAATCTTGAAAAATCTGATTGAAAACGAATATGAGCCAAATGAAATAGAAGAGCAGGCTGGATTCAGAATTGGGAGATCCTGTATAGACCACATTTTCACGCTCAACCAACTCACTGAAAAGAAGATAGCAACTGACAGAAACACTCATTTGCTGTTTGTTGACCTGACAAGTGCGTATGATAGTGTACCCATCACTAAGCTCTGGCAGGTGCTGGAAGAGTCCTCGGTAAACGTGACACTAATAAGAGCAATTCAACAGCTTTATGAAAATTCCTCCTCAAGGGTTAAAATTAACAATCAGTTATCATCCAGCTTTCACGTATCAAAGGGATTGAGACAAGGTTGCAGCCTATCACCAACGCTGTTCAAAATTTATTTGAACGAAGCATTGAAGCATTGGAGAAGATCATGTCGCGGAATGGGGATCCAACTGGGTGACCGGACGACTTTATACACTTTACATTTCGCTGATGACCAGGTCGTTATCTCACAGGACAGAGATGATTTGGAGTTTATGACACGTCGCTTGATCGAAGAATATGAAAAATGGGGATTAAGTGTGAATATGCAGAAGACCAAGTATATTGGTATCGGCTCTGATACAGAGGATTTTAAACTGCAGGATGGCAGGCAGATACCGACCACAACAGAGTATACATACTTAGGAACCAAAATCACTAACACTGGCCAAACAGAGACAGAGATAGAAGAAAGATTAATAAAGGGAAAACAAATAATTGGTGCCCTAAATTCGATATTATGGTCAAATAAAATATCTAAAGAAAAGAAACGACAAATATACAACACTATCTTCAAGAGTGTAGTTCTGTATGGCTGTGAAACATAGCAACTAACATCAAGGACAATGGAAAAACTATCATCTCTGGAAATGGATTTTTGGCGACGAGCAGCTCGGATTTCTAGACTCCAACATATTCCAAACATCACAATAATGATAGTTCGATCCAACTTAAAAAGATCATCATATCACAGATGAGTATATAACATTGTTCATTTTTCTTTCATGACTTCTGTCATATTGACTTTTTGAAAATTGAAAATTTTCGAAAGGTTTTTTACTTTTCCTCCTTGATAAAGATAGAAGATGTCTATCGAAACGTCGGAAAACATTACATCCACAATAGATGATGGTAATAGCCCAAATAATCATTCAACACGAGCTCCATCATCAACAATATCTCGTCATCAACATATTTCTTATGAATAAAACAGCTTTGAATAAATCATCGATTTGTCATTAGTCATTAAAATGGGATATTTTATAGCAATAAAAACAAAATATTCTTCTTGAATACGAATAATTATACATATTTAAATAAATCCGATTCAAATATATATTTATTATTTATTAGGTACATCATTCCTCTCAGTGTAGAATAGCGTGCCATCGTTCTGTCCAAATGTTTGTAATTTTTAAATATCGAGCCGCAAAAGGTGTCATCGATTGGGTTTGACTTTCTGATGAAGTTTAATATTCAATTTTTTAGGATGATATAGTACAGTTTCAAGTGGAAAAGGTTGCGACTGAAATAAAAACTGTAAGTTTGGTTATTTTTAGAATACGTATAAGCCATGGTACTAGGACTCATGGTACTAGGACTACAAGGTATTCTCACGCGCATATCGGTAGTGACATCATCAAGAGACCCCTGGTTGGTTGTTAGAACTGATCAGAGATGTCTCTACATGCTGTATATAACCGAAGGTCGTCTATGACGTTGATATTCGTGTTCTGTGACGTTTAACCTTAGATATAAATAACTTTGCGTTTGACGTCTGATATTTATATTAACCTTCATATGTTAATATACAATTAATAAGTTCATTTATTTATTTACTGAAATACCTATAACTTCAAAGCAAACCATAATAGCAAACAAAATTTTCATTCAAATAACTTGGATTCATTTTTCATCATATATTATGCATGGTACTAGGACTACAAGGTATTCTCACTTGGGGTACGAGTTTTGAACAAATTCGCGCATGACGTCATCAAGAGACCCCTTTGGTTCGTTAAAGGAGACAGAGATGTCTCCAGCATAGATTTACATTGCATAGTTTAATTATAATGTCCAGAAGAACGAGTTTTGTAATGTTCGCGCATGACGTTAGCAAGAGATAAGAAGCCTATTGGCTTATTCGAAATCGTCGTTTTCTTGGATTCGCCGAATAATGTGAAGATAATTTATCTTTCACAATACAACAAAATATAGTATATGATGAAAAATGAATCCAAGTTAATTGAATGAAAATTTTGTTTGCTATTATGGTTTGCTTTGAAGTTGTAGATATTTCAGTAAATAAATAAATGTACTTATTAATTGTATATTAACATATGAAGGTTCATATAAATATCAGACGTCAAACGCAAAGTTATTTATATCTAAGGTTAAACGTCTTAGAACACGAATATAAACGTCATAGACGACCTCCGGTTATATACAGCATGTAGAGACATCTCTGATCAGTTCTAACAACCAACCAGGGGTCTCTTGATGACGTCACTACTGATATGCGCGTGAGAATACCACAGTATAGGGACCAAGCAGTAGTCGCACCCCGTGGATTTTCTTACACCAAGTCTGACTCGCGCATTCCTCCCTGCGCATAACCTAAGATGTTTGGAATAATGTCATTATTATTATTTTAGACATCTTAAATAATTCCTTCGTTCAATATATGGAAGAATATAATTTTTCTAAGATCTATTTAAAATTCAAAGAAGTTGAAGAAAAAGATGCAACCTAACTTATAAATTCAGTGGAATTTCTTTGAGTCAAAATCTACCATAAACCAGCAAAGCTCATTTATTCAATAATTTATTTTCATTCAAGTAAGTATTCTGTTTCAATTATGTGTTATTTTCAAATTAATTCCAAAATGGTTAACAATTGTAGCGTATACAACTGCAAAAACAATGGTCTCAATAATACGAAACTTTCTTTTCTCTCAATACCATTAGACACTGACAGGTGAGTGATACATATAGTATTGTAGAAAATGTTGTTTATTAAAAGTTCTGTTATTTGAGTAGTGCTTCATTCAACCATGGAGATTCAGTAGCCTAACCACTTACGAATGGTATCGAGTCTAATGAAAGATTATCTTTACTCATAGTGAGAAAAACTGAAGTGACTCAAACATCACCAAGTTTGTCTGCCTACACTCCAAGAAAAAAAAGTTTGCAGAATATGGTGAAGAATTTGAAGAGGAGAAAGATTTCAATGAAGGAGAAAGAAACTGTAGAAATTGAGGATGAAAGTTTCATTCGATTCTGCAGGCATAATTTCAGCTCGAACATGGCTGATTTCATGATAACCCAATTGCAACTCAAAAGAAAAAATCCCCATGGCTACAGGTACTCCATCGCTTATAAACAATTTGCACTTACTATCAATTTTTTGGGACCTGAAGTTTATAAATTTTTAAGAAAAACTTTTTCCTCACCTCACAAGGCTCTTCTATGCAGAATAACTACCAAATGGAACTTTTCCGTTGGTTTGAATGAATATGTTTTTCAAGCAATTTCGGTGAAAGAAAAACTATGACAGAAAGAGCAAAGGATTGCATATTATGTGTTGATGAGATGTCTATCAAAACTCATTTTTTTTATGATATATCTCTTGACCAAATAATTGGATTTTACCAATGCAATGGTAACAGATCTTTCGAACCTGCTAATTGTGCATTAGTTTTAATGTATTTTCAGTTTGTAAGTATTCATTTTATTTATAGATTAGGTACAAATTTCCTGATGGAATTGATCTTAATGCAAATTTACCACATAGCGTGAACACTCATTCTATATATTTCTATCATATCACTTACAAAGTCCTTGTATACTTGTTGTTATTTTGAATGTATTGATGTATACATAATTGTTGACTGAAATGCATGCAGAATTAAACTATATTTTTATGATACTGTATAGTATTTTATTCAGTTGTATGTTACTATATTATATTCATTATAGAAATATGAAAAATATAATTTTATATCAGAAAACCAGTTTTTTTATTGTATTTATGAGAAGATAATTCAATATTACTTGATAACTGTACTACAAGTAAAGATTAGACTGAATGAATCTTGAGAAAAATTTATTAAGGCAAAAAATATAAACAAACTGGGAGAAATCCACTAACAAGTAACAAATTATATGCTCTGTTGTTGATTTAATCTGGAAAATTTACTACATTTAACTAATCGCATTAAACAGGTTTCCATAATCAAATTCCTCTTTTCATAAATTGTATATAGTAAAAAATAGTATCAGTTCAAACCAAATCATCAGAGAATTCATTGAAAAAATTTGTTCGAAACAATTCAATATAAAAATAAAGTTATTTTTCATGGACTCGAAGATAAATGTTTCAGTGAAATTATAAGTATTGAGGATTTGATATTAAACGCATTCGATGCTTTCAACCACCAACTACTTATTTTTCCATATAATACCTACTCTTCAACTTAATCTTCGTTTAGAAAAATTTTAATGAGTCATTTCATTCACAATCCTAAGGTACCTATGATTTTTAACACATTTCAAAAAGTTTCAGAGGCACCGGTTCTTCTGTTTCTGAGTACACTATTGAGTAAATTTAATCACTAATTACTGTTTCTTTCAAAGTGATATTAAAACCACAATAAAACAATATATCTTTTATTGAATGCGTTCTGTTAGTGAGGAAATGTGATACATTTACGGTTACATTATGAGCGGAGTCATAATTTTTATATGAATATAGACAAAAACAATGGTCCATACACTCTAATTATCACTGTGAAAACTTATTACCAGCTTAAATCAAAATATTTAAGTTTTCAGATAACGGAAATAACCTTTTCTAATCAATTTTTACATTCGCGGTCGATTAGAGGTTATGCGCAGGGAGGAATGCGCGAGTTCCCTTTGGTGTAAGCGATTTCAGTTCAAAATCGACGGAGTGCGACTACTGCTTGGTCCCTATACTGTGAGAATATCTTGTAGTCCTAGTACCATGCTATAAGCAATCATTATTTGAATATTTCTAATGAAGAAACGAACATTTTATAATTAGAATAAGATGAATAATAAATTAGATGAAAATTAGATGTATTGATGCTCCACTTGAATATTTGTCATTATTATGTCATTTTCTTGTTCTACCTGTAGCACACTATAAATTGGCTGACAACTTTCAGATTCCCAAAAGTGATAAAAATCTAGTTTAAAACAACACGTTGTATCAAAATCGAATATGGATATTCATGAGAGTGAAATCATACATCAATTAATGACTATGAAGTGGACTGCAGAGGATATTAAATTTTTTGTTGATAAGACCAAGGCCTCAAACGATTTTATTAAGAAGGAAAAACTTACAATTATTACATACATTGTGGGAGTGAAAACAAAATTTAACGGTTGGGACCGTAGTATCATATCTTTATTACTGGAAAATGGAGCTGATCCCTTGCAACAAATAGATACAAGTTACAGTGCCATCGGAAAATTAGCATCATTGAAAGGTTAGTGAGTATATCCGATTGTATAGCATTCTCATTTATTTTGAAATTTGGTGAATTTGTAATTATCCATATATTTATATCACGTCGAAAATGCCAAAAGGTTTGTTCTCTTCGCAATTCCCGGTTAGTCTGAGCTCACATAGAACCAGTGATGTCAAGTCTCCTCTGTAAAAAGTACCTAGAATTGATTCGGAAAATCCCTAGAATTCCCTAGATTAGTGCAGAGGTGGCTCCATTCGCCCAGTGCAGGAAATATGTGAGTAAGGGGGGGTTGTTCTCAAAGTTTCGCGGAATATTAGGAAATAACGATACGAAAATTCTTGGGATATGAGTGATTTTATTTCTGATTCTCATTCATTTCCTGAATAAACTAATTATAATTATATCATATATCACTATTTGGAAATAAGGTTAAGAATAAAACATTATCGAACAAAAGTTTTATTTGACTTAATAATAAAAACAACAACGAATTTATATATGTGTATATTATATAGGCTTTGAAAAACTAATCATTTATTTTATACAAACTTTTATATTGCATCAGCTTCAAATGTTCAGGTGTTACTTCGAATAATTTACAACATTTTTCATCATTTGAAAATCTAATGACTGAAACAGCGTTTAATGCTTCACTACCTATTTTATTTCTTTTTTTTGTTTTTACATCTGTAACAACAGAAAAAACACGTTCTGTTTCGGCATTACTATGAGGTAATGCCATACATAATCTAGCTAATTGTACTACATCTTGGTATTCATTAACTCCATTAAAATCTTTGTGGTCACCTAAGCTATTCCAAAATTCTTCTACATTCATTTTCATAAATAATAATTTTTTATTGTTGTCATCAGAAAAGTCTATTGCAATATTTTTCCACTGCCTATCAATATCATCTCCTTTGATGCCTTCGACTGAAGCGAATTTACTCCAAATGATTTTGAGAGACGAAAGCTCATCGGGTTTTTTAAAGCTACTTCCGGTGATAAAAATTTCAATGAATCGAAAAAAATATCATCAAGGGGAAATCTTTGCTGTATTTCAGTTGCAGCAGTAACGAAAAAATTCAAACAAGACTTTCTTATTGAAGTTTGAACTTCTGGCGGTAGAAGGGAAAGTAAATTGTTACAAGAAGAACCAAGATCTATTTGCTCCAATTCAAAAAAGTGATGGGCGTTTTTACAATTTATTTTGAGGTCATTTAAAAATTCGGGTTTAATGAAATGAGCTGTGAGTTTACGAAAAATCTTTTTGCAATTATATGATAATTCATGAATCAATATTTTTTTTTATTGAAAAAGGGCATTGAATTTATTGAACAAATTTAGAATATGATTCAAAAATAGTAATATTCCTTTAGTCGAATTATTATGCAGTTCATCAAATATGAAATTTACACATTTCGAGTTATCTTCTAATTTCGCACCTTTAAAATAATTTTTGAGAACAATCCAATTCTCGAGAACCCTTTAGACAGAATGTTGCATGGAAAGCCATCTGGTAGATGCTAATTTGAGCATTTTTTTTTTTGTTCGAAATGGAAGAAATCTTGCATTTCTATCAATTCTGCAGTTCTTTTTGAGGAAGAGGAAAAATAGCTTACTATATTTCTAATCAATTCCTCCGGTGTTCTAGGTAATTGAGAACAAGCATGGCTTGCAACGAAGTGGTAAGTTATAACATCTGTTGTTCACATTGTAAACAACAGGTGTTATAACTTTACATGCTCAAAGATTGAATATTCTTTCAGAGATTTCTTTTTCAAAGGAATCGAGCAAGGAAGTAATTTTTGTCAAATTATACCACACTTAGAAATGTTTCATCCACATTCCTCAGCATAGAATACATATTGTGTTAGTGTTAGTGTTAGTGATTCAAGGGCCAGAAGCGAAATTTTTTCTACCTCTACGTTTGAGGATTGAAAAATCCCTAGAATTTCCCTATTTCCCTAAAATTCCCTAAACCCAAAATTTTTCCCTAGATCTAGGGACAATTCCCTAGACTTAACATCACTGCATAGAACTTGTTTCTGAAGCTCATAGCCGCAAATTGCTCTATAACATGAACGGGTTAGAACAAGTGGGAACGGATAGTTTCAAAGATTTGAAATTGTTCATCATGGCAAATTTTGTTGTTTATGCGTTAGAATTCAATTTAATGATGGATCTAAGGGATACATGTTCAAGTTTCAATATTTTTCAGCATTCATTGCTACGTTTGTTCAATCACATTTGATGCATCTTTAAGTTTCTCAGATTTTTGGGGGATGTTTTTGTTATTATTATTGACTGAAAACCAAAAGAATGGATATGATTTATTGAAGTCTTAATTGGTTATTGGTTCCACCTCCGTGTGTCGATGTATGTCACAAATTTACCACTTTGTTTATTTTCGTTGCGGTCAGATAATTTCTTCCATGAAAAATACATACCTGAGATCTGTAAACTGTATTATTTATATAGAGGATAATGGGAGGATACAATTGTTTAGTCTAGCCCTGAAGATGGAAAAATATATTTCCGAAACGTCGGCGAACTGACATAGTTTTCATTTTCCCGTTTCTTTGATCCTGCTACCACCAATTAAGACTTTAAAAATATAATTTGAGATCACTAATTTGAATTTATGATTTATTGAGATTGGTTTTTTCTTAACCTACTTAAATTTTGAACGTGTTATTATTTATAAATACTATTTGCTATTTATATTCATTAATAATTACTCAGTATTTGTTTATAAATCGTTGCTAGCCAAAGATATTTAACAACTTCATTGGTTACGTCTAAAGAAATTCGAAAATGTCAATAAAATATTTATTTAAATCTCGTAAATCTTGTTTCAGATCCAGATATAAAAAATTTTATCTGATGCATCCCATGTGATAATGACAACCGATACTTCAGATGAATATCCCAAAAATGTAGTTGAACAAACGCTAGATATGTTCAAGAGGTATCGGATGAGGATAAACAAACGTAGCAATGTTGTGAATTCATTAGCAAAATTGATTGTATTTAAATCACCTAATGGGCCACCATCTTCAACAATTTGAATAGTTAATTATCAACCACTATAGTACTTTTCAGTTAATTAACTTCACAATTAATTTAAAAAGGTGAATAAGAATGCTGAGCGCGTCAAAATAATGGATCAAATTCATTTTCTCAGAAATAAAATATTTGGCAACAAAATTCTCAAACAGGTCAGTTTTTATTTTACTTCACCAAATTTTTATTCAATTCTGAAGTATTTAGTTGCACCCTGTGCGTTCCCCATCAACCCTTGAAATTTTTTCAACAGGAAAAGTGGTTCTTGTTGCACTTTTAATTGGCAAATTCTTTCTATCTTCCTTACCGGAGTGCAGAAATTTTCAAGAAAATATTTTTTTTTAATTAGTTCATAGAGGTTCTCAGAATGTGCACTTTTTGACATTTCACTTTTATGATTTTATGAAAAAATCCTATTTTCAGATGAATCATTTGGGGCGAAAGTTTGAGGAGAATAGAATATACCGGGAGATGGAAAATGTCATGTAGTTTCGTTTTCGCGGCCGCCCTAATTTTTATTCAGCCTCAAGTCGACACGGAACATAAATATCAATGTTGTTAGTTAACATTAACATTAACTTTTATGATTGCTTCCTCCTAAGTAAATGAAAAAATAATTATATCTTTTAGTGGAAGAGAGCTACGACAATGACAATAAGTAATATATCAATTACTTCCATAATAACAAAAATTTTTGTTTTAATGCGACAGATATTTCATGAGGTACAAAGTAATGAAAAATTTTTCAAATTCCTACAATCTGACAGATATTCCATAAAGTAATGACATATAGAGTGGAAACTGAGATAGGAAAAATGGTTCACAATAATAGTTCAATTTGCCGCCGCATGGTGTCTCTGGCTTCTCTGATTTTTGGTTTGTTGATACTTTCATAACCTCGTCATTTCTATTCTGAGCCCTCGTGGATGTAACAAGTACTTTGTGCTTGTTTTTTAAAATTTTTTTGCGTTTTATTTTTTTGTTCAATACGTTTCCTTTTTTTTCCAGTATCAGGTTTTTTGTGTTCTATTTTTAAGTATTGCAAAGAGGTTACAACCCTAGAAGAAAAGTCTTTTACTGTATTAGAGCTTCCCTGCAAACAATATTTGATGTTATTTTATTTTGTGACAACAAAATAAATGGATTTTCAGGTGCTCCTACACGCGATAGTCCAACATACAATTGGCCATGATTGAAACATTTTGTTGCAGGATGATCACTACCAATTCTTATTTTGCTCTTGATGTCGTGATCTTTCCGTTCCTCCGTGCCCGAGTAGTCCGGTCAAGTTAGATCAAATAACAGAGGTGAGGTTACCAAAATTCGCATAGAGCTGAAAATTGGTAGAGATGTTCAGGATACCATTAGAAAGAATGGGTGAAAAGTCCCATTGTACCTAAAAAGTTATTCAAGGTCAAAGGTCGCGAAAATGAGTTTTTCGCTTTTTTCAGCCAATCGGTGAGTTTTATCATAAAAATAGCTCAGACATAAATTGTAGATCGTGCAATTATCTACAAAAATTGTCTATACTTTTTTTCGTGAGAGTCGCCGTTTCCGAGATATGAGCGTCACTGGCGCCGTAATGCGAAAAATCAATATTGACTCAAAAGAAACTAAGTCCATTGCCTTCTATGTTATGTTAATGTTTGAGAAACAAGATTTACTTGATTGTGCCGAAGTTTTTAAAAATAATAAGTCTATTCCAAATGACATAATCCAAAGAAAATTACCTGCAATGAAAAGTTCCGTTACGTGTCTTTTGTCAAAAATACTCGTAACAAAAAGCAAGTGCAATTGGCTTCTCTTCCTCCAACCACGGCTTCTGCACAACATTTTCTTCGGTTATATTATCAAGTTCAAGTGTGGTTTGGTAATCAATTAGACCCAAAAGACTGGGGTTGGATGTTGATTGATAATGCATTAGAGCCTGTCCAAACTTTACTTCCACCTACACCGGAAAAACTCCTCAACACCATTTTTTGCAATTGTAAAAAAGGATGTAATGCCAAATGTGGCTGCAATTAAGTTGGGTTGTTTTGTTCCTTAGCCTGTACAAGTTGTCAAGGCCAGCTTTGTTCTAATGCTGAATCTCCATTAGAAGAGGACTCATTTCATATAAACGACGAGACATCCGATCCATCGCTTTTGGACGAGTTTATTTTCACTCAGCTCGAAGTAGAAGACGAAGAACAAGAAGAAACAGATGTAATAAATGAATATAATTCGGACCAATAATTTTATCACATTCTTTACAATTGAAACATTTGCCACTTTTTTCTTTCGAAAAGAATGACAAATATCATTTTCAAACTAACTCCAGATACAAAGACTTGGCCATTTAATGTGATCGTCTAGCAAGGGTAGGACTCTACGTTATGTTTACGTAATAATTCAAGTTCGTGATAATTGAGATTAGTGAAATTAATTGGGAAACAAAGATGGTAAATAAAACACAACGGTTAGACCCAGACAATCAGCTATTTATTAAGGGTCTAAAAAATATAGGGAAAGCCTCAGGCATAAAACCCCTTTAGGTGGTGTTTGGGCACTTGTTTAGAACTAAAAGATGAAATATTAACAGCTAGCAAAGGCGAGTATAACAATCTAGGAAAAGAAACTATAACAATACAGCACAGACGATAATCAGGATAATCAGAGCAACTTCCATAATACAAGAGTATAGTAACGTGGTAAATATAGCAACTTCAATGGTACAGCAAGAATTAATTATCATAGCAAATGTATACTTCAATAATGCAACAGGATAATAATCATGGCAAATAAGTAAATGACTAATTATGACCATCGTCATGGTCACGGCCCCAGGGTATGTCAGCCATAACTATAATATTGTATGAGCTAAGGAATTGGGAACACGGGGAAGGTCATGGAGTTCCAGCGGCGGCTCTGAAAAAATGACAGAAAGTTTCGCGGTTGATTAAAAAAGGTATATTCTCTCATGCCTTATAGCACATGATGGTAACGGTCCCTACCTTAAGGCGTCTGGGACCGGCCCTTCAAGGCCTTCGATCCAGTAACCTAAGAAATCTCATACAACAGTATAGGAATGGTCCACAATCTCGAGACCCCTAAATGAAATATCATGTAATACGAGCATATAGATAAATAAATAGCAGTACGAGATCATGGCATAAATAAACAACAAATCTTCATAGAATATCAATCACAAGTAAATAATAAGAAACAGAATACATTATGGACATTAACAGAGACATGTATAGGTAAACGATAATAAGCAATATAAATAATGATAGCAGAGAATCAAATCGTTCAAACGTTCAGTAAGAAGAATAATAACACATATATATATATAACATGAATAGTTACATCCATTATTCCATATCGACCATACTAGTAACTTAACCACGATATAACACCAGAGTGCTACGTACACTGGTTACATCCATTATTCCATATCGACCATATGTTACCTGCTGTCTAATTACAGGCTCAGAACTACAGAGCGATGGGCAATTCCTATTGCACCATAGAGAGAAGAAATAGAGTTATATGAATCAAACAAAGCATTATGTGAACAAATGAAATAGAGTTATATGAATCAAACAAAACATTGTATGAACAAAGGAAATAAAGTTATATGAAATTAAAACAAAGCATTATGTGAACAAAGGAAATAGTTATATAGAGAAATCAAACAAAGCATTATGTGAACAAAGGAAATAGTTATATGAAATCAAACAAAGCACGATGTGAACAAAGGAAATAAAGTTATATGTGAACAAAGGAAATAGTTATATGAAATCAAACAAAGCATTATGTGAACAAAGGAAATAGTTATATGAAATCAAACAAAGCATTATGTGAACAAAGGAAATAGTTATATGAAATCAAACAAAGCATTATGTGAACAAAGGAATTACATTCACAAGACCACAGTATTAATGACAAATGCCCAAACACCACCTAATACATCATGAAACAAATAATATTGCATCATAACAGTATTAATTTACAAGCATAATAGAGAAATAATAAATTCACTGAACAAATCAACAAGCAACTAATAACATTTAAAATAGTCTCAATTATACTTGCGAGATATATTCTAGGGTCACTCAACGTAAGATGGCTTCGTTTTCGAACACACACAAAGGCACTAAACACTTCTTTTTGGGTCCCTCTTACTTCTGTCCCAACAAAACTAAAAACTGATGATCACGCCTCCATCTTGCACCCTTCCTTTCTTGATCTCTCACCATGCGCACAGGTCGACTTCGCAGTGACAGCCGTGTTCTTTTATTCTGACCATGGAATTTTATTTCTACGGTTTGGTAACTGCCAGAGGCGTATCAGAAAAGGGTGCAATGAGACTACGATTTTTTTGTATTGGAAAAACCTGGGATGTTACACAATTAACGACAATTTTTTTTATTATTTATTAGTACAGATCGGTTCGTGGAATAGGCCTACCGGAGAAACCACGTTAAAAAAAACGCGTCAAGTACACTACCTCACAGGTGACGTGGAAACGTGTGCATTTTATGGAGCATACAACTTTCTTCGCTCATATCTCGGAAACGGCGACTCTCACGAAAAAAGTATAGAGACAATTTTTGTAGATAATTGCACGATCTACAATTTATGTCTGAGCTATTTTTATGATAAAACTCACCGTTTGGCTGAAAAAAGCGAAAAACCCATTTTCGCGACCTTTGACCTTGAATAACTTTTTTAACAACAATTGGATTTTTGGGGACTTTTCACCCTTTCTTTCTAATGGTATCCTGACCATCTCTACCAATTTTCAGCTCTATGCGAATTTTGGTAACCTGATATGTATACTTTGACCGGACTAGAGTGACGCCTACAACTATACAACGCATAGAAAACCATCGAGCGGATATTTTTCAAATTTTAAACTCGTGATATCTTTTGAATGGAATGTCAGAGTCTAATAATTCAAAAAGTTATATAAAAGTTTTGAAGCGATCTTGAATAATAAATAAATTAATATATATATATATTGATAAGGATAAACACCAAGGTACTGATAAAGAGCCTTTTCAAACAGTGGTATTTTAATTTTTTTTTTTACATTAAAAATCGCTTATTGTGACAAAACTGTTGTAGTTAGAGATACGATATTTTTTTGTAAATAATGATAATTTCTACAAAATTTAAGTATATCATTTTGTTATATCTTCAATAGTTTTCGCAGCGTTCGCGATTGAAGAAAGATTTTTGGTATTGTTTTATACACCTTGGGTTACATTATTGGAGTTTTGGTAAGGAAACCTATATTTTTTAAAACTAAATACATATAGCCTATGTCACTCGGGGATAGTGTAGCTTCCCAACGGTGAAAGAATTTTTCAAATCGATTCTGTAGTTTCGGAGCCTATTCGAGACAAACAAACAATCAAACTTTTCCCCTTCATAATACGAGGTCTGTGAATTGAGTAATGAGACTGATTTTCTTAAAATTTTTAATACAAAAATAATTACAATTCAATATTGTCACCTTCAGAATAACTTCCTTCTGATGCCACACAGCGCTGGAGACGTTTCTTCCACGCCTTATAGCAGTGCTGGAACTGAAATAACCTTCAGCTGGTCGGTTACAGCAGTTTGAATTTTTTCAACTTTCCCAAAATGATTTCCCTTGAGTTAATTTGTCAACTTTAGGAAGAGAAAAAAGATTTTTCTCATCCCCAATTCATTAGTCAAAATTTGATGAACGGAGGCATGAGTCTAATTTAACCCCTCCCCTACCATTCTGACTGTCAACCGACGATCTGAACGCACAAGATCCCGGATTTTGTCGACATTTTCATCAGTTTTCAAAGATGAAGACCTTCCGCTTCGTGGTTCATCTTCAATCGGCTCTCTTCCATCTGAAAATGCCCTAAACCACCGAAAAACCTAGGCCCGTGACACTATCTCCGTTAGCTTGCTGAAGTTTAAGAAGAGTTTCCGTTGCACTGTGCCCAAGTCTGAAGCAAAACCTGATAGCACACCGTTGCTCGAAATTGATGTCATTCATTTTTAGAAGACAATAGAAGAAACTGTTTCACAAAAACAATAACTACGCACAACCAAATGACTCGAGCAAGGTGAAACTCGTACTGAAGGTGGATCACATGTGCCTCTACCGCACCACTAAGCCCCGCGCTTCCAGCGTTGCCAGATCTAACGCAACGTTGCCAGTCTCATTACTTAATTTTCAGACCTGGTATTAGTATAGATATATTTAAAGATTAGTGGGGGTCCTTCCCCCAGGTTTTCGAAATCGCTTTTCTATGTAAGTTTCACCCCTCAGCAGGGGTCGACAAATTTGTGGTTTTAAAAAGTTTACTTACTAGTACTAACCTTTGCTTGAAACGTGTCAAAATTTTAAGTCGATCGGACCAGAAACAGCTGAGTTAACGAGGTTGGAGTAAAATCGTTTTGTAGTTTTGAAAAAACCGAGATTCCTGTTCTGATAAAACATTGTTTTTTAATAGGTAGAAACACCGTGCAAGCGAAACAATAGATTGAATAATGTTACCCGGACTCTTGTCCATCAAAAGCAACGAATTGTCGGTGGTTTGCTTGTTTAAACGTGGTCGTACCGAGACAAATAACGCGGAACTCTCGGGTAGACCTGTGGAAACCGTTACACCGGAAAATGTGAGTGAAGTGACAAAAATTATAATGAAAGATCGTGAAGTGAAGCTTATTTTGAAGCGAAAGATATTATTTTTATAAACGTGGTATTGAAAAATTGGAACGATTATATCACCCTAGAAGGTGATTATGTTAATGAAAAAAATTTTACAAAAAAATTTTGTTTTCATTGTTGATCTCGGGACTTATTGATCCATGTGTTATATACTATTCCAGGAATAAATTAAAATTTCGTTTTTCAAAGTTTTTCGAACCTATTTATAAGTAACCTGTATAGAAGAATACTTTCCATTTTTAAAATTTGTGGAAACTAAAATAGTAATTTCTCTTTTCAGAAAAAGATTTGGTGATGCTCTTTTTGAAATATGTGAACGATATAAACGTAAGAATTGATGATCACCGTAGCTTCCGACATATTTTCTTCGGGGGATCATTAACTCCTCTTCATTTAGCTGTTCTGTCCGGCCTTACGGAAGTCTTTGAATATGTGCTGTCTAGGAATCCTGATCTAGAAGCATATAGCTGTCGTGGACATACTCCATTGCATGCAGCGTGCAGTTTGAAGAATGATTTTGGAATGAGTAAAATTCTGTTGCAAAAAGGAGCCGACTTGAACTTAAGAGATATCAAAGCCAGAACTCCACTGTTTACGGCAATTCGGTACAACAGGTTGAAACAATTCAAATTACTGCTTGATCATAATGCTAGTGTTTTGATTCCGGATTTCATGGGAAATTCGCCACTGCATTATGCTTGCAAGCGGAATGCAAACAAAGAGATGTGTAGGCTGCTCTTGCAGAAAGGCTGCAAACCTAATGGTGTGAATAGCCTAGGATACCGTCCTCTGCAATATCTGGTAAGAAACGAAAATCCTCAAAATGAAGGGAACGAAGAAGACATTGCAAAAATGCTGATTGAACATGGTGCACGCCTTGATATTACAACATTATCAAAAGGTGACAGTATTATTCAAACTGCTATAACGGATAGTGAACGAAATGCAAATATGTCTTTGATTATATTTTTACTGAAAAATGGAGTAGATATAAATTATATGAACTTCAAAAATGAAAGTTTCTTCGATACTCTTCATGAGCGTATCAATCATAATCGTCATTATCTTTTGCATCTGTTCAAATTCCTAACATTAGAAGAAAGAGTAAATAAATTGAAATATGATTCAGAGATCGAAACAAGTATAAGATCATATAAAGAATTTTTCAGTCAAAGGTCTCTCTGTATGGCTGAAATTGATTTGCTGACAGAAACAGTAGTGGACGAATTTCCAGAAATATCTATATTGAAATTATATACATTAGATCGAAAGAAACTGATTTACCTTTGTGATAACTACAAAATTAGGTCTTTTATGGAGAATTTTGACCCAAACTGTTTTCCAATTTATGGCGAAGATATAAAAGTACAATTCCAAAAATCCTTACGTGAGTACTATGAGCACGTTTCTTTTACAAATATTTTAGAATGTACGTTTGACTGTGACTATACAACTACTGTCATCATTGAAAAAATGTCATATCGATATGTAACAAGGTTTTTAGAAAATTCTCGTTGGTTGCAACAATATCAAATAAATGATTCGTTAGTTTACAAATAAAATGTGTTTTATGTATTTGTTTCTTCGATATAGATCATTTCAATATACCGATTTACATAAAATGTGGTTTGCTTAGTGAGTATATATCTAATATCATTGAGTATAAATCTACCTAGAGGAGAAATGCAGTTCAAAGAAATGAAGCCAAAAATTCTACCGGTAAAGTGGCGGTCTCAAGCGTGTAAAAACGGTAACGGTTATTTCATTGTATTTATGGTTGCAGCGACTTGGTCTCTCTGTTTGAGCTGGTCTGAGCCAGGGCCGGATTTATTCGACATCACCTCCCAAAATATTTTACTATTTAGCTATATTGACTTACTGTGCAATGATCTGTGTATATTTAGATGACGATTTTAATGAATAAATTATGGGCATATTGTTGGTGATATCAAATACGTAAAGTGAATTTAGATCAGTTACGCATGTACATAAGAAAATTGTATGTAACACATATATTTGAATGAGCAATAAATGGATCAAATTCTTATTTTATCACCCTTATTCTGAGGAACAACTGGCTTTTTTCCCAAATATTTTTTATCCTCTCTATTGAGCCAAAAAAAAATTTGATAGTTTTGGCGCACAGTTAATTGCGGAAAAAATCTTAGATTTCGGAAATGAATCTGGAGCATTTCAGGTGAAAGAAAAGAACGTGAAATGTTTCAGTGTATTCGGATGTTTGAAGCAACAGAAATAAAATATTCAAATCCGTCTGTTTACGAAGATCTCTCGTAATGAAATATTTTTAATTAATAATGGCAACTTATTACATCCTTCTGAGAATCGATGAGGATAATTCTTAGGGTGACTCTACATAATAATTTTTCCAATGGTCTAATGTGTTAAAAAAACGATACTTCAAAATCACCCTATAACTATCTATTGAACCCAAAAACCTACCATGAAAATTTCACACTATATTTCCGTCCGTTCGAGAGTGATCGTTTTTACGAAAGAATCACTTATTACCACACTTTCCGAAATAAAAAAAGGGTAATTAGTGGAATCCTGCACTGAGAATCTGTGAGGATAATGCAAATTATATTTTTGTTCATTTTATTATTTGAAGAATATTTCCTGAAAAACATTTTTCATTACGCCAAAATCACTTCATAATGACTTCAGGCTAGATATTCATCCTACAAACATAACACAGTATTATCTTTAGATTTTTTATTTATTTTATTCCGTTTTTCCTCTGTGAGCATTTCGTTACTTCAGATGAGTTTCAAACTATAAACACAATCAGACTAAGATTAGTACCTGCAATGGAATAACCTACAAGAGTATAAAATTATTTCCTGTAATTAGTAATATTTGTTTTATTTTCATTATTTGCATGCACCTTCTTGATTCCATTTATGATGTTGAATATTTAGTAGGCAGAACTATTGAGCATAAATTGTTTTTGATAGGTCTTCATTTCAATAACTTTTCAGGAAACAATTGTGGAAATAAATTTAGTGTTGACCCTAGCTTCAGTAAATTTTTAAATGAATTCAGGATAAATGATTTCATTATCAACAAGCCCATTGTACCAATATCCAGACCACTTATAAAAATAATCATATACACTGACAAATTTCAGGAAATTGTTTTAAGAAATATTTTATTTCGCAAATTGTTCCAATGAAATGTTACCTGCTTTACCTACTTTACTGCTGCAAGCGGAAATGAAAGGGACTACTATTATTATTAGTTCAAAACCGTAATTACTGATTATAATGACATTCTGGAAAGAACGCTTTCTGTTACTTCTCGGAAAAAATTTCATAATCTCCCAACATAACAATTGTGATCAATAAAGCTGCAGAGTTGAATAATTGTTTGTAAAGAGCGTCCTATCTTTCTGACCCGCACCCGCTCACATTTACGTACCTAAGTTGCTAGACAAAGCTTTTTATTTGTCATTGAATACCTTCTGATAAACTAAATTATTGGATTTATTTGAAAAAGACCTATAAATCCTCTATACACTAATCCGAACTGGGTGTAAATTTTCAGAGTTCTGATTAAAGAGGTCCTACTGTATCTACAAGTTTGGAATGCTAACCGAGAAGTATTACAATTGATATCGACTCAATAATCAAGAATTATGAGTTTAATGCGAAGATGTTAGTCCATTCGTTTACACACCTTTGAAATATACCTAATGAATTTCAGCATTATAATTTCCAAGATGAAAAGAAATTAAATAATTTCAATGATTTTGATCTTATAGTTTTCTGCAATTTTCCATTTCCGTTAAGTCAGTCCATACTTGAGACGTTATATATGTTACTGCAACTTATTATTTTAGTTAAATTTGTTAGTTTCATTCATTTCTCTTCCAAGTTGCTTGCTCGGTTCAATGGTAATACACACTGTATATGTTCATTTCATTTTCCGATTAACGCGTAACATATGTTGGAGCATATGACCTATGTCGAATAAAGAGTACTGAAACGGCGTTCATCCGATGAAGTACAAAAACAGTTTTCTTGGAAATAAATAACTTTCTCGTTAAATCTACAAATTCGAACTCTAGTGAAAAAGTGACTATTCTCGCCCGTGAGTGCCTGGACAAGTTCATTCAGCCGTACTGTGAAACCAGGTAGGCAGAAGTCGATACTCCAGCATTCGCATTTTCTTTCGAATCATTATTTCATATTTGCAGAATTTCATTATTGATTTTTCTTTCGTTTTCTCTTACTTTTCAAAGGCCCTTGTCGTGCCAAAGAACTTATCGGTATTAAGGAATTTAGGTTTACTCGTTGACCAGTGGGACTTTGTTTTATTTCACATTCTCATTCAGAAATTAGATTCAGCATCGATCAAACGTTTTGAATTACAAGAATGTTCAACAGATATTCCGTCGTTTGTCAATTTACGAAATTTCCTGACAAATCAGTGTTTAGCCTTGGAGGCAGTAGCTCTTTCTCTTCCGTCGAAAACTCATTCAGTTTCGAATTCTCAAGTTTTAAAATCTAGTTCTCTCTCAATGAATAAAAGAAATCGACTCTTCTCGTTCAAACGGAAACTGAATCATTCAAGAAACGTATAACCTGTAATTATTGCAAGTTAGCTCATAATATTTACAAATGTCCATCATTTTTAGAACAAACTGTTCAAGATCGGTTCAAGACTGTGAAGGACAAAAATTGGTGTATCAATTGCCTCCATTCTGGACATAAGATTAACAATTGTTCTTCAAAGTCAAATTGTCATACTTGCCACGGAAAGCATCATACCCTGTTACACATGCGCAATAATGCGGATAATGATTCTTCAACAGAGACGTTTCATTTAAATGCTGCAAAGTTATCGGATTCAGGCTCAGCTCAAGTTTTAACGAATGTTTCTTCAAATTCTACCGTTCTCTAAGCAACCGCTGAGGTCGAAATTCGTGATGGTTGGGGTAGATATCAGAAGGTCCGAGTTCTGTTAGATGGAGGCTCTCAAATAAATATTATAACTCAATCGTGTGTGAATAGACCTTCTTCTGGGAACGGATATATTCTCTTTAATAATTCGACCGGGTCGTATCGAGGGTAACGGTTTGGAACCAACAGCACTTGAGACAGTATTTGGTTGGGTTTTCATGGGAAAGATTCAATCACCTAACATATCAGTTAACAATTATCATTTGTCATTATCTGAATCAGGTTTGAACTCCTCGTTGAAAAGATTCTGGGAACTTGAAGAAGTTTCAGAGAATGTCATTGTATCACCAGAAGATCAATTTTGTAAGAACTTATACACTCAGAACTATTCTAGAAATGCATCTGGACGGTACACTGTGGCATTACCATTTAAACCTGATCAGTCAACACTCTCATTCGGTGACACATATTCTCTCGCACTACGTCGTTTTTTATCCCTTGAATGTAAACTTATTAAAAACCAGAAGATATACAAGGACTACTCTACTTTCATGAAGGAATATTTAGAAAAAGATCATATGTCATTGATTTCTACGAGTTCGGATTATGAAGATACTTTCTATATCCCTCACCATTGTATAATCAAACCAAATAGTCCATCCACAAAGTTGAGGGTTGTTTTCGATGCATCAGCTCATGTACCTGGTCATTTATCTTTAAATGATGCTCTATTGGTAGGTCCTAAATTACAAAAGGATATTATTGTCATTTTGATGAACTTTCGTGTTCATCGATTCGTTTTCACAGCTGATATCAAACAAATGTATCGTCAAATATTGGTTCAAAATCAAATATTGGTTCAAAATTCACATCGAATCTTTCAAAGAATATTGTGGCGGTTTTCTCCATCGGAACCCATTAAAATATATCAGATGAATACCGTTACGTACGGAGTCGCACCGGCACCTTTTCTTGCCCTTCGAACTTTGACACAATTGGCCGAGGATGAGGGAGCTCGTTTTCCAAAGGCATCCAAAATTTTGCTCACAGACATTTATGTCGATGATGTCGTTACAGGTTGTGATGATTTGGAAGAGGCAAAAACGTTACAAGAGGAACTGATTGCCCTATTGCATTGCGGTGGTTTTGAGCTCCGAAAATGGAGTAGTAACAGTTCTCAATTACTCTCAACCATACCTCTGGATCATCAATATCACCATTCTTTGGATTTTGATATAGATCCGATAGTCAAAATTCTCGATTTGAGGTGGTTTCCTTCGTCGGACGAATTTTCTTATCTTGCAGAAACTACTGTGCAGGTATGTACCAAACGTACCATACTTTCCGAACTTTCTCGAATTTTCGACCCTTTGAGGTTCCTTTCTCCATTTACTTTTCTTGCTAAGCATTTGATCCAGCATCTTTGGACATTAGGGTTGCAGTGGGATGATACACTTCCAGACGATGTCAGCCGTCACTGGAATCAGTGTAAATCCGAATTAACCGAATTGGGTAAATTAAAGATACCTCGGAAACTTGCATCGAAACCATTTTATCGTTCCGAACTTCATGGTTTCGGAGATAGTAGTGAGCGTGGTTACGCAGCCGTGGTCTATTTTAGGTTTTTCAATTCTGACGGCTCCATTGATACCTCTTTCGTATGTGGTAAATCAAAGGTCTCCCCAGTGAAGAGAATTTCACTTCCACGACTGGAATTCAGGACTTAGTTTCAACAGAGAATTGGTATCATGTCCAATCGAAAGACAACCCAGCTGATTGTGCTTCACGCGGCTTAACGCCAACCGAACTGTTGAACTGCTCTTTATGGTGGGCAGGCCCTGACTGGCTTCGTTCCAAACATCCAAATTGAATCCATTTATTGGAGAAGATGGTGTTCTCAGGGTGGGCGGTCGTCTGTCTTTTTCTGGTCTGGCTTATGATCACAAACACCCAGCTTTGCTTCCTTCATCTCATCGTCTTACTGAGCTCCTTATTCAGCATTTCCATAAAATATATCTGCATCCAGGTGCTCAGACTTTACAGTTCCTTCTGTCTCAACAGGTCGGGATATTATCAGCCAGACGAGCTATAAACAAAGTTATTTCTCGCTGTAACACGTGTTTCAAAGTCAATCCCAAAATGTCTCAACCTCTCATGGGTAATTTGCCACCCTTGAGAATCAATCAGCTCAAACCCTTTCAGTGCGTCGGAGTAGATTATGGTGGTCCATACTTCAAAACTATGTCTAGGTCTCGTGGCTCAAAGTCGTTAAAGGCGTATATATGTCTCTTTGTATGTTTCACAACGAAGGCATTGCATTTGGAGTTAGTGTCAGATTTAACTTCCGATGCTTTTCTTGCTGCATTGCCTCGTTTTATTGCTCGAAGGGGTAGATGTAACCACATCTTTAGTGATGGTGGAACAAATTTCAGGGGAGCTTATCGGGAGCTTTCGAGATATATGCAGGGCGCTGTGTTGGAAGAGAAAATAGAGTGGAGTTTCAATCCGCCTTCTAGTCCTCATTTTGAGGGTCTTTGGGAGTCTGGTATAAAATCTGTCAAATCCCATTTCTTGAGAGTGATCGGTCATCAGATCCTGACATATGAGGAGTTTTATACAGTCCTCACACAGATTGAATCTGTGCTCAATTCTCGCCCTCTATGTCCGCTTAGTGTAAGGATTACACTTCTATGGTCTAGTCAAGACATAGACATTAGAATGACATACGCATGCATTCATGGTACATTTTTGTAAGAGTAAATTCAATAAACGTATTCTAATATTAAGTTTCAAATTATTAGTGAGATCTCAACATAAATTCATCCTATCTAAATACCAAGTCAAACATGGTGTCAGGTTTAATGTGAATACACATTTAGTTTCATAAATTACAATTGTCATATTGTGATTACCGAAGAAGCACATTTCTTTTAACCTACAAAAATGTCGGACCTTATCAAACGCCCCAAGGAAATGAACTTTTCGAGCAATATATCTTATTGGGATACATGGAAACAGCACTTCAATATATTTATGGATGCCATTTCTGATGAAGAAATCACGGAAAAGAAAAAGATTGCTATCTTGTTGAACTCCATAGGTGAAGAGGGACTCAAAATTTACAACTCCTTCAAGCTTTCATCAGAAGGAAATACCCTAAGAAAGGTACTTGAAAAGTTTGATAATTACTGTAAACCTAGAAAAAACATAATATTCGAAAGGTTCAAATTTCTCAACATCAAACAAAAGGCAGGACAATCCTTCGACATGTACCTGACGGAACTAAAAATAGCAGTAGAAAATTGTGATTATGGTCAACAAGCCGACAACATTATAAGAGATCAAATAATTTTCAACATGGAAAACAAACAACTTCAAGAAAAAATTACTGAATGAATCGGATCTAACCTTGGAAAAAACAGCCACATACTGTAGAAATTCGGAGATGAGCAGATCACAAGTAAAAGAAATGCAAGACAACGCTGAAACATCAATAAATTATGTCAGATGCAATAATAAAACCCAAAATAAACAAGAAAAATAAAATAGAGGAAGACAAAAATCAGGAAACTTCAAGCAAATAAAAAAATGTAAGAACTGTGGAAACGATCATCCCATAAACAAATGCCCTGCATATAAAAAAAAATGTGCATATTGTGGGATTGAAAACCACTTCGTTTCAATGTGCAGAAAGAAACTATATGATACAAAGAAAAGTAAACAAGTATCTGAGATACAGGAAGATGACGTAACACTTGAAACTAACTACCTCTACATTGAAAGTATTGACAGTGGACTCGAGAACAACCAATGGTGTGAAGTATTAACAGTTAATGGATCTGATCAAATAAAGGTTAAACTAGATACTGGAGCTGAAGTAAGCTGTTTACCAAACAGTGTAATGGAAGCAATGAAATCTAAACCTAAACTGGAACAAACTAACATTACCCTCTTATCATATGGGAATAAAGATTTCAAACTGAAGCCCATAAGAATTGCCACTTTAAAATGCAAAACTTCGAAAGGTTCAATTGCAGATGTACGCTTTTGTATCATTAATGGGAGTACAAAACCTATTCTTGGACTGAGTGATTGTGTCAAGCTGGATTTAGTGAAACGAATCAACAGTGTTGAAACCGTTGAAGATCTCAAAAGTGAATTCAAGGAGGTTTTCCAAGGCATAGGGAAAATACCAGGCAAGCACAAAATCATATTAAATCCTAATGTACCTCCAGTTATTAATCCCCTAGACTAGTACCAATTTCACTACATGACCGATTACAAAAACATTGAAGAAACTAGAATGTGATGGAATAATTTCAAAAGTAGACAAGCCTACTAAATGGGTCAACAACCTTGTTATCATAGAAAAACCTAACAAATAACTGCGACTTTGTTTAGATCCTAAAGACCTCAACAAAGCGATCATGAGAGAAATACATACAATTCCAAGTCCAGAAACAATTATACAAACTCTCAGTGGCCAAAAATTTTTCAGTACTTGACATGAGACAAGGATTCTGGCAAATTCAGTTGGACGAAGAAAGTTCTGAATATTGTACCTTCAATTCACCATTTGGACGTTATAAATTTAATCGCTTAGCCTTTGGACTGAAGTCATCCCAGAAGTATTTCAGAAGAAAACGAGGAAATATTTGGTGATATACCTGGAGTACACATATACTTTGATGATATAATCATTAGTGGTGCTACAGAAGAGGATCATGACAAATCAATGAAGATGTTAATGGAACGAGCACTTAAATATAATGTTAAGCTGAACCGGATAAAATTCAATTCAAGGTAGAACAAGTTAGATACTGTGGACAAATAATAAGTGGAAATAATGTCACTATGGATAAAAAGTATGTAGAAGCGATTGAAAAATTAGAAACTCCCAAAAACAAAAAACAATTACTAGGTTTTTAGGTATGTTGAAATTTTTATCTAAATTTATTCCAAATATGAGTATTCTAACAGCACCTTTAAGGGAATTAACTAAAGAAAACGTAGAATTTAAGTGGACTGTCGATCATACTAAAAGTTTTGAAAATTTGAAATTGATGTTGGCTAAACCCCCTGTTTTAAAACTTTTCGACCCTCTAGAGCCAATCGTAATTCAAACAGATAGTAGTAAAGATGGATTAGGCGCTTGTTTGTTGCAAAATTCACAACCTGTTGCATTTATATCTCGTGCATTAACTAAAAGTGAACAATCTTATTGTCAGATGGAAAAGGAAATGACTGCTATTGTTTTTGCATGTGAAAGACTTCGTTATTTTATTTACGGTAGGCATATAATTGTGAATAGTGATCATAAGCCTCTCCAAAGCATTTTTAAAAAAAGTATCAATAAGATAACAGCAAGACTACAACGTATGCGTCTCAGACTATTGAAATATGACTTGGATGTTCAGTATCTTCAAGGTTCTCAAATGTACATTGCAGATTATCTTTCCAGATCATTTCTTAAAAATTCTGAACCTGATGACGATGATACATTAATTGTACATTCTTTATATAGATACATTCCCATGCTTGAAGCCAAAAGAAGCAATTGCAAATAGAAACCGCAAATGACGCAGTATTGAGTAAGGTCATCGAATATACTGAGACATGCTGGCCAAATAATATTATTCATTTAAGCTCTGAACTTAGGCATTTTTGGAAAATCAGATATGATATTACTGTTCAAGAAGGTATTGTGTTGTATGATGAAAAGATAGTTGTTCCCAGAAAATTGATATCATTGTTTTTAAAACTGTTGCATGAAATTCATTTAGGAATCGAAAAAACAAAGGCAAAAGCACGTGAGTGTCTTTATTGGAAGGGTATGTCTCAGGATATCTCGAATTTTATTAGCTCTTGTAGACAGTGTGAAGAATTTCATGTTAAAAATCAAAAAGAACCACTCTTACCGTATCCTATAGCTGACCGACCTTGGTCAAGGGTATCATATGATGTATTATATTTTGAGGGACATGAGTATTTGGTAGTTATTGATTCATATAGTAAATGGATTGAGATGAAGAAGTTGAAATTTAAAGATTCTGTAGAACTGATAACTCATTTGAAAGAAATATTTTCAAGACAAGGAATACCAGATACACTTGTTGCTGATAACATGCCATTTTCAAGTAGTACATTTAAGGACTTTTCTTGTGAATATGAATTTGATATCTTAACTTCAAGTCCAACTTATGCACAATCAAACGGACTTGCTGAAAAAGCAGTGAATATTGTTAAAAACTTAATGAAGAAAAATAATGATTTAAATTTGGCACTTCTGGAGTATAGAAACGCACCTATAGTTACCATAGGATTATCCCCCAGTCAGTTATTAAATAGTAGACGATTGAAAACTAAGATACCTTGTTCATCTAAATTATTAAATCCTGAAATTAAAAATAAGGAGATTATTAATCAATCTTTAAGAAACATACAAAATAAACAAAAATATTATTATGATAGAAATGCTAAACAGTTGAAAACACTAGAAACAGGACAAAGCATCTTAGTTAATAAAGGGAATCGCTGGATACCAGCAAAAGTTGAAAAGCATCATTCTAGCCCTAGATCATATATTGTAAGAGACAGTGAAAATAATATGTATAGAAGGAACAGACGTGATCTGAGATTATCTAAGAATGAATGTAATCCCATGTATGTAAGTGACCCTGATTTAGATGTTAAACCCAATAACCTCAATGTAAATTTAGAAAATGCCGCTGAAACTAAGGCTGATAAGTATAATCTTAAATGTGAGAGTGAAAATAAACACTCAATTGAGCCTTCTATGAGGCCAAAAAGAAACGTGATGCTACCCACAGGAAATTTAAAGATTATGTTCTGTAAATGTTTAAGTCTTTAGTTATAATTGTAGCTATTATTTTCTTAAGTGTGGAGGTGTAAGGATTACACTTCTATGGTCTAGTCAAGACATAGACATTAGAATGACATACGCATGCATTCATGGTACATTTTTGTAAGAGTAAATTCAATAAACGTATTCTAATATTAAGTTTCAAATTATTAGTGAGATCTCAACATAAATTCATCCTATCTAAATACCAAGTCAAACACTTAGTAATGATCCGAATGACATATCTGTACTGACACCAGGACATTTTCTTACTTTGGCTCCATTAACTGCTATTCCTGAACCAGATTCGTCTCACCTATCTATCGGTCGATTATCGCGTTGGCAGCTTTTAACTCGTATCCATCAGGATTTTTGGAAAAGATGGAATTTAGAATATCTGAACACACTGCAACAACGAAAAAAGTGGTTCAATAGTGACTCGCCTCCTTATTCAATAGGTGCACTAGTCTTGATTAAAGATGATCAACTCCATTGCGTTGGCGACTTGGACGCATTGAAAAATTGCACCCTTCTTTCATCAATCCCTATCATTAATTCAATCAATATCAACCTCAGTCGATAACTGGATCAATTAACACTTGATGAGTTATCCCCTTGACTATATAAGAATAGACCACTTTATTTACATTGAAAAGTGTTGAATCTGAAACTTAGCTAGTCGACTGTGACCATCTGTGACGTATTGTGCTGGTCCACTCAGGTCATAAACAAACTTTCATGTTGCCAAACTGAGCAAATAGTAGGTTTCTCTAATCCCCTATTATTATAAATAAATGAAAACTGTTTTCTCCAATTTGCGTTCAAAACATTGTATAATATAAAATTTCATATTTTGAATTGAAATTGTGTAATCGGATATATCACCAAGAAATAAAATACTTTAGTTCTGTACCTCGGAGGATACAACACTATGTCCATTTTCATAACTTTACAGGAGAGGAGTTTTAAACTTTTTTTCAACAAAAAGTGTTATTGGCACAACTATTTATTGAGATGTTGAAACAATATTTTACCAGACCATTCTATTTATTGTTATTTACATCATGCAGTTGTTATAAAATAAAGAAAAACCTTTTTTAAGTTTTTTTTTCACTTTTTAATGGGCATGGTGTTGTATCTCTCTAATAAAGTTATTGTACTATAAGACCTAATGTGGGATACTATTTGACTCACAAAATGTATTTAACTATTTTATTTATAATTCTCTTTACAAATATTAATAATACATCTATGTATTCAACTAAAATGGTATTTTAGATGCAAAAACTCAGTCATCATCAGGTAAGTCTCCTTCAGGGTACTCACTAGTGGTATTACTAGTATGCTTTAAGTTTTTATAAAAGTTATGGCAAACTGTAGAAGCATATGGTAGTAATGCCAATAGTTTCATATTATGCTCAGTATATTTCATTGAGGTCTAACTGCTGCCAACCACAGGGCGTTAGAATTGTCATGTTGTTGAGTTTTTTTTCTCTTCCGCTCTATCAGTGCATAGACAGTATCCGCCTCCATATGCGTGAGACCTTTTAGTAGAAACTTTTGAGTGATGATTTTTACTTGAGGATACTTATTGAGTATCCAAAGGAAACACATAATTAGGCTAATATTCTTATTCTGGCCGTAACAATTATCCAACCACAGAATGATTTCTTCAATGTCACTGCCAAGAATGACGGTATCTGCCCATTTCAGTAATGCAGATCCGATTTCGTTTCCGCCACGAGCTCCTTTGGATTCGTCCCACATAATACAATGGACTGACGAATCAGAAGAATGAAAAAGGGTGTAAGGTGAGTCCACATGGTGTTCTATTCCTCTAAATGAAAGTGGACTTGGTGTTGTTTTAAAACATGCTATATCCGTTGCTAACTGGTTTTGGACATAATGCTCTATTCCTCTAAGAAATATGAGAAAAGCTGATTTTAACTCTGTAATAAAGTCAATATGGAAAAAAATGGACATAGTGTTGCATCCCTCCGAGGTACAGAGTTGATTCTGCTACTTTATTTCAGTGTATTGTTAGAACTGAGGTATTTAGTAATTTATATATTCGATAGCGTAAACTTAATAGGAAAGATTTCAATGAGATTATTATAAGACAATATAGGTTTCCAGATGACAATGAAAAAGACGAATTTAGACCTCGCTGTTAAGATGGTCAAATATTTGCCCAAAGAAAGCATTGCATGAACTGATCAAACTCCTTCTCAAAAATTATTTCGAACTCCAGATTTATCATGAAACTGTTAAAATATTTTAGATTACAAGAAAGACTAGATCAAGGTCCATTCTGACAAAACTTGTTTTATTCAGAAATGAATAAAATGTTTCACATATATTTAACTTTATATTCATTCAAAATATATCAAGAAATTGATCAATTTATATATATATATGTATTTTTTTGTATATATAAGATTTGTTCAAGTAAAAGGATGAAGTTAATTTTGGTATTTTGTTATATGTACAACAATGAATATTTTCAAAATAATGACAAAAATAAAAACATTTCAAGGAGAACAACTAGAAATTTTCATGGAAATGGCTTGATGAAACATCAAGAATAACTACACTACCTACTGAAAAAAATTAAGGGATCAAAAAAAATTCCCAAATTTTTAGGCAATTTTCAACAGGTCGTAACCATTGAGTATAAATCTAGATTTATACTAATCTAGATTTATACGTCGTATATATCGTAAATTTGAGAGTAATACAAACAATCGAAAGAAAAAGAAATGTAGCTCCAAGTGTCTAGTTTTTGAATTAGAACTTGAAAATTTTTTAGCCTCTGCTATTATTGAGTAATTGTAGAAAAACCAGCAACAAACAAATTTTCAAAATTTTTTTTTGGTCTACGGGAGTGGAAAAATTTTTTTAGCTTAACCATTTTACGGATCCAATACCTTGTTTTTTAGCTTTAATTTCTTTTTTATACACCTTGATACGTCTACTTCCTGCCGAGATATCGGTCTTCAAATGGAAAATCGTTTTGGCTTCAATTATCGATATCTCAGCTTTCTGTGCAATCATTGGGATCGCACAGAAAATTAAAGGTGGGTTTCAAGAACTTGAATAAATTGTTCTTAACGACTAGTCTTTACTTTTTCAAAAAAATTTTTTTTTCTTTTTGGCACATGAATTTGAATATGCAACAAAAAAGGGGCTTTTGGTGATTTTTTGGAAAATCAAGCGCTAGATCGAAGATTTTGCGATCACTAACGTTATGTGTGCCTTTTATAGTTCATTATGTCCACAAAAAGCTTTCAAAAAACCAATTTAATCCAGCCGGCCGTTTTTTGGTTTCACATGATTGAATTTTTGAAAAAATCAAAGGATCACTTTTTTTGATCTGAAAAGCTCATAAATATTTTTAAAAGCACACAGAATGTGCTTACATTTGAAACAAAAAAAGTTAAGTCGTTCAAGTTCTTGAAACCCACCTTCTGTGCAATCATTGGTTGTTGAGATATTGATAATCAAAGACAAATGGATGCTTTTCCATTTGAAGACCGATATCTCGGCAGGAACTGGACGTATCGAGGTGTATAAAAAAAGAAAATAGAGCTAAATGAACAGAGTATCCGATCCGTAAATTGGTTAAGCAAAAAACTTTTTTGCATGCCCGTAGACAAAAAAAATACTTAAAAATTTTGAAGATGTTCTTGTTTCTGGTTTCAATTATTTTTCTTCAATTATTCAAAAACCACAGAGGTGAAAAAATTTTCAAGCTCTAATCCACAAAGAAGACACCAGGAGCTACAAATTTCTTTTCTTTCATTTCTTGTACGACCATTTCTCTCGAAGTTACAGCCTGTTGAAAATTGCCTCAAAATTTGGGATTTATTTTTGATCTCTTAATTTTTTCGAGTAGTGTATAAAAAAACTTTCGACTTGGTTTCACAATAATTATAGACATTTGTTAAAATTTTTGATCCGAAACAGTATTGTTTGTTGATAAATATTGTAAATTAAGTCTTGAGTTTAAAAACTAATTTTGATTGCTATTATGTAATTTATGCCAACGTTAAAACACTTTATAAGAATATTCAAAATTGGTTTTAATTATGATGAACTACCAAATAGTGATGGCTGAAACAATCATGACCAGTTTTATCTTACTGATTGAAAATGTACATTCGATAATGAAGTAAAGGCAAGGATTTGGAAATCATGTAGCTGAAAAGCGGTACTGTCTATAAAATCGGAATAGTGCATTTCCTATCATAAATTCAAAATTAAATTTCGTAACGTTCCAAATGGCCTCTTTTCAAACTAGAGAATAACAAAGATTAAAAAATTATTAGCTCTCTTGCAATAAACTGTATCTCATTTCTTACAAAGTTCGGTCATTATTATTGTTTGTACATCGGTCGCAGTAATAACGTTTACAATAATCATTTTTTTATTTCCGTGTAATTCTTAACCAAATTTATTTTAAATTTGCAGTGCTGTAATTGTTATTATTAATTATTAATATCAATAGTATTTCTATTGTATTATTCTTAAGAAAAATATAGTGAAAGGTACGTTAAATAACTGAAGATTGATAAACACACTAATAACATAATGTTTTTCATACGTTTAATATTATCATTTAATTATTCAGGTTCAATTCTCATGTAAATTTATTATTAATGTGCAGGGCTATCATTATTCATTCCTACTGTCTGTTTGTGGCTTAGATTTGAGTATACTCACACGGTCAATTATACTTGCGTGGCATGCTCTCGAGTGGGCAAACCATCCAGTTTGTTTGTGTTGGCTACAGATGGAATGACAAAAAAATATTGTACACTCCATTGCATTAAGAGATTCAGATTGTTAATATAATAATCAATAACCTCTACTACAATCAAACAGTCAACATCAACATCGGCAATGATTTCACTGAGGATGTTAAGATTCAGCGAGGGGTGAGGCAGGGCTTTATGTTGTCTCCCTTACTATTCAACATCTATTGAAATTCTGATAAATGGAAAGCGTTTGAACAACCTTAAATACGCAGATGATACACTCATCATTGCGAACAGCTTGGAAGGTTTACAGAGGTTGATTTCACAAGTAGCAAAAATGAGTCGAATATATGCCATCGAATTCAATATAAAAAAAATATATATGATAGTCAGCGAAAGCCGTACTCCTATATGTTGATCAACAATTAATAACCAGAGTACACAGCTATGTCTACCTAGGTACTAATTTGAATGAAGACTGGGATCATTCAAGTGAAGTGAAGCAACGCACTGAGAAGGCTAGAACATCATTCGGTAACAATTCCAAGATCTTCAAGAACCATGATTTATCAGTTTCAATTAAAATATGTAGTCCGGTCAAAGTATACATACCAGGTTACCAAAATTCGCATAGAGCTGAAATTGGTAGAGATGGTCAGGATACCATTAGAAAGAAAGGGTGAAAAGTCCCCAAAAATTCCATTGTTGCTAAAAAAGTAATTCAAGGTCAAAGGTCGCGAAAATGGGTTTTTCGCTTTTTTCATCCAAACGGTGAGATTTATCATAAAAATAGCTCAGACATAAATTATAGATCGTGCAATTATCTACAAAAATTGTCTACATACTTTTTTTCGTGAGAAGCACCGTTTCCGAGATATGAGCGAAGAAAGTTGTATGCTACATAAAATATAATATATATAATATAATAATAAAACCCCATTTTCGCGACCTTTGACCTTGAATAACTTTTTTAGCAGCAATGGGATGTTTGGGGACTTTTCACCCTTTCTTTCTAATGGTATCCTGACCATCTCTACCAATTTTCAGCTCTATGCGAATTTTGGTAACCTCACCTCTGTTATTTGGTCTAACTTGACCGGACTAATGCTTGTTGCGATGCTATATATTCTCGGTACTTTTGTACAGCGTTGAGTCGTGGACACGGACGGAATCATTGATGAATAAACTTGAGGTCTTCGAGATGCGGTGCTATAGGAGAAAACTGCGGTTATCCTGGGTGGATCACGTATTAAATAAGGATGTTTTGAAGAGTATTGTAAAAAACGAGAACTATCATATAAAATCAAACAGCGGAAGCTGGAATACCTAGGGCATATAACAACAAATGGACACAGATATGGACTTTTGAAGCTTATTTCACATGGCATAATCTACGGAAAGCGAGGCCTGGGAACAGAATTTTAATGTTGTTAGTATCACCTTTGCGAACCACGGTGTTCGCAAAGACTGTGGAAATGTTATTGAAGGAATAAAAATCACTTCTATTCTAATATATATTTCACAGTTGTTAAAATCGATTTCGTATATAATCGGGACGGGAGGTTGCGTGGTCACTATCTGAAGCTCAGAAAGGAAATTTTTACTTCGTTCCGCAGGCAGCATTTTCTGTCAAACCGTGTGTTTGACATTTGGAATGGTTCGCCTGAGAGTGTTGTCGGTTCCAGATCTGTGAACGCTTTCAAGAACTCATACGACAGATGGCTGAAGATGCAATAGTGTTTGTTTTCTTTTTTTTATATATTCTAGGTGTTCTTCTTTATAATTCTGATTGGGTCATGATATTACTAGTGTTTTTTTCTTTTTTCTTGATAAAATAACGGTTTTTATGTTTTCTGATTCAAATTTGTTTATTCACTTTGTGAGTTTATAGGCTATGCCTCAATTTTTTTGAATAATAATAATAATATAATTTTATACCCTAGAAATTATTCATATGACAAAAACAATATTTGCCGAGTTGCTAGTATATATGTAAAGAAAAAATATTTCTTTAATTTTGAATTTTGTCGCGCTTACTACATTACCAATTATATTGACAACTGACAAACGCTAGTCAGGCAACCAACAATACTCAGGAATGTTTTTCTGGTTGCCTACCCAGACAATTTCACGGTGCGCTCCTGATATCAAATAATAAAAAGATTCAGCATATGAGAATCCGTAATTCCGAGTTAAGAATAATATTTTGGGAGATAAGTCTGAAATATGCATGAAAAGAAAAAATATTTCTTCAATTTTGAATTTTGTCGCGCTTACTACATTTCCAATTATATTGACAACTGACAAGCGCTAGTCTGTGGCATCCTTGGGCTGACGTCTATGGTCAGTTGAGAAGTTATGAAAAAAAATAGCATTGTAACAGAGATTTATGTGATAGATTTGTTGATTAAAATAGATAAATAAGAATAATTGGTGGAAGAATAGACTTTAATTGTCGTTTCTTCGTTTTCAGGTAAAGTTGCAATAATAGTGTAGTTAAATAAGTTATCGTATTTGTAAGAAACTAACGGAATAAATCTTCGTTTTCAGAAGCAACGCATGAGTTTATTTTTAACCTAAAATTTAAGGATAGATGTTATATATATATAATATATACGAGTATATTTTTTGTAAGAATTTCTTGTGCTTGGATAAAAATTTTTTTGTTTAAAATTTCTTTGGTGTATAGCACTTATTTTACTAATAAAGGGTAATTTTTAAATTATTATTTTATTTTTTTTTTTTCCAACATATTTCGGCGTATCTACGCCTTTTTCAAGGAATATAATACAGTCGACAATTTCCTGTAAATTACACAATAATAAATACACAAATATATCAACAAACAACACAAAGCTTTTACGTACTTCATTCAAATCGTCCGTCAAGATATTATTTTCTCCTATAAATCAAACTTTGAAAAATCTTCAAATATTAAATATTTTCGTCAGCCATGAATGAAATAATGTGACGATGATGCGCTGTCACGATTTTGTTTTTCCAACTTCTTATTCCAATTTAATGCTGCGATACCTGTACGAATTAATCAACAAGTGACAATCCCAAATCTGGGTTAGAATTGGTTCTTTTCAATCTAGATGGAGTTAGTAGTAGAAGATTGAAAATTTGTATTTCCTTATTTATGTTATAAGATTGAAATAAATTTTTGATGTCTGTTTTATTGATCATAGCTTCTTCTTCTTTTTTAATGTGGATCATTTTTAGTATATTTCTAGTATTGTTGTTTTTTTTCCAGGATAGAAAAGTTCTCAAAATACATTTTATGTTCTTCTGTTTGTTCATGCTTTTTAAGTGCGGTCATAATTTTGCAAATTTTGTGCCCATTTATTCGTACCTTTATATATTGTGTTGTCTGTCCTATATATACTTTAGGGCAATCCATACAATTTATTCGGTAGATACAATTCGAGATTTTATTACGAGGGCCGTTCAGAAACTAACCTCCGGTTAATTGAAAAAAATACACCAAGTTAAGTAAAAATATTTTAATATATACAACTTACAACTACATCTTTGCACTATTTTTCGACATAGTCTCCATTACGATTGAGGCACTTATCGTATCTCTTCACAAGCTTTGAAATTCCTTCTGCATAAAAATCACCCGCTTGTGCCTTGAGGCACCCATCGTGCACAGAACTTACGGTAACCCAATCTTGCTGTCACTATCTCGTACAAGAGTCTTAGAAATCTGTGGAAAATTAGTAGACAACTCCGCCATTGTGAAACGTCGATTTTCACGAACTTTTGCATCAACTGTCTGAACGAGTTCGTCAGTCACCAATGATGGTCTACCACTCCTCTCTTCATCATGAACGTTTTCTCGTCCACTTTTAAATAAACTTACCCATTCACGGACAACTCCTTCACTCATAAATTTTGGTCCGTACACGGCACAAAGCTCACGATGAATAGCTGCTGCAGAGTATCCTTTGGCTGTAAAAAACCTTATAACAGCACGCACCTCACATTTGGCGGGATTTTCTATTGCAGCACACATTTCAAACTGCCACAAAAACTAAACTAGCGCAGGTACGATGTTCACTCGACTACGGCTTGATGCCGACTGACCTGCTGAGCGCGTGAATGCACAGATGGTGCGCTACTCCCCCCCACTACCCGCACTGTGACCAATCGGAGGTTAGTTTCTGAATGGCCCTCGTATTTTGGATTTTAATTTTGTGTTTATGAATTTTAAATTATTTGTGTTTTTATGTAGGAATTTGGTATTTATTATTTCCTTAATATACACAAAATAACAATATGACTCGCCTCCACTTGCACCTCCTAGGGGTGCTAACCGAGTTCCAGTCGAGTTTTCTGTGAAAAATTCATATCTAGCAAACTAGACATAGGATTGAGGTCAAATTTGGCATCAACATTCTCAAACACTAACTTATAATTACTGCATGTGCCACATTTACTTGTAATCAGGGCTATGAGACTTCTGCATGATTATCTAAATATGGTGCAAGTAAATGTGGCATATGCAGTAATTGTCAGTTGATCTTTCAAGAAGTTATTGCCAAATTTGACGTCAATCCTACATCTAGTTTGCTAAATATGATTTTTTCACAGAAAATTTGGAACTTGGCGAACCCCGTAGGTGGTAAAAGTGGAAGCGAGTCATATAGTTATTTTGTGTATATAGAGGGTAGAATATAAACCAAATTTCCTACCGATTCGATGTCTAATTCTCGAGATATTCGTATATGTTTAAATAAACCTTAAGCCTTAATGTCTAGTTTGCTAGATATGAAATTTTTTCTCATCTGTCATTCTGCCTATTTGACCCCAGGGGCTGTCGGAAGAGTGCTGGTGATGGTTTATCATGGGCCATCTTCGTAGAGAACGTACCATAATCAGATTCCAGCGTAAAAATAGAAAATCTCAAATTATCTCAGCGAATCAAAATTATTTGCATCGCTATCCGACCAATATTCCAGTGGCGTACGAAATTCTCCACAAAACTAGTCTATCATACTCGGTTATTTTCACATCAGTATTTTAGGAGGCTTGCTGTTATGAATGATTTTGCCGTCTGGGGTGATATGTAGCCTGAAATCTGAATTTTTTTAATCGAATTATTATGTTTTTGCAATGAAGACGTTGAACCTTTTTTAATTGCTTTATGCGTTGTAGTGTCAGTTAGTAGCTGTTTAATTTTGTTTGCATCTCTTTCTATTATTGTTGTTGCATTACCTTTGGCTGCTTTTGTGACTATATTTTGTGGGATTTCCGTAAGAAATTCATATTTTTTTTTAGTTATTTGAAATGCATTTTTTGGCGCTCTTGTTCACCCGAACAGAGTGCCTATCATTTTGCCCGAATGTCTGTAATTTTGGAATATCGAGCCGAAAATGGTCTCAATCGATTGGGTTCGACTCCCTGATGAAGAATTCATGGCGAAAGTTGAGTCTGTCCGGCCGGCCGTATCCTCTCTAGCATCCAAAAGAGATGAGCTAGAATTTTCACATTTTCATAATAGGTTAATTGACCAAATATCTCGGTCAAGTTCGTTATTGGGCCAAATCCGTTGGATGGTTCAAGAGTTATGAGCATCTGAAATTTTGTTTCCTAAATAACTACTAGAATATCCATCCGATCAAGTTGATACTTGAAATATTTTTGAGGGAGGCTGAAACAAAACGGCTCGCAAAATTTCGCAGAAATCGTCACGATGGAAAATTTTTAAAAAATTCCCAAAAAAATATTTTTTAATACTCCATATCTCATAAGACATTTTGAGGATTTCAATAAAAATTCGTGAATATATTGAGGTGATCGATATCTTACTTATCCTCAAATTTCATTGTCGTAGCTTTTTTCCATCTAAAGATATGATCATTTTTTTTCATTTACTCAAGAGAAAAGAGATATGGCATGAAGTCTCGGTGATTTTCTCTGAACTATGGCCATCACAGATCGATATTCGATTGACAAATGCCGGGCTCATTAATCAGTGTCAGTTGGCGTAATATTTATCAAAATTTTTCATAACTGGAAATCATAGAGATAAAATTCAATCTCGATGGCTGAAACAAAATACGTTGTCAAAATTTAGAAAAGCACTGACGTAAGTTTTTAGAAAGGAATTCAGCTTCGAACAAAACTTGGGGAAAATTATGAGTAGTTAATTTTAATTTGAGATACAAGTTTGTTCATTCATTAGGCGTTCATATTTGCATCACATTGTCCCATAGTACGGGAAAAGACTATTGTTCACCTGATCAGAGTGCTTATTTGATTTGTTATGGTTTGAATATTTACTCGCAAGTAGCTCAACAAGAGCGCCAAAGCAATCTGACCTCACGTCAGTGCTTTCTAAATTTTTTTTGTTCCAGTTTCAGCTTTGAATTTTTTATTTCAATATTTCATTTATAATTTTAATATTCATTACCCCATGTAGGGAGGCTTTTCGAAAAGGTGAAGATAATCGCTGCAAACTTTAGAACAGAATTCAGCAAAACCTGTGGAGGCAGGGCGTTTATACCAGAATAGGATGAATGCCAAGATATTTTTCATCCAAAGTTAATAAGAAGACAGTATATGGCGTCGAAAGTGAAATGTGAGAAGATGTGGAACCTACTAACGGAGATTCATTGCACGAAGTGAAAAATTTTATTAGGAATTTCAACCGTAATTGAGAAAACATCATTTTTTAATTCTTTGAAATCGATAGAGCTTGGCAAAAATATTTTTTAGTAGATTCTAATCCATCATAATCGCAATTTCTGAGAGTTGATCAGAATGAATTAATTTCAAAGGATTATCCATTCATTGTCGTGGTTCTATCAGAATCACACTGTTAGTACGAAAAAATCAAGCGCGCAAATGCTCCTGACCTCGCAACAGTGCTTTTCTACATTTTTTTGTTCTCCATAGGTAAGAAACTAATGTGCATAAATAATTTTTGTGAAATAACTCTATTCTCATCTTTTAGTCATAATTCTCTGTATATTCGATAGTTCGATAGATGTTCTGCCAGTATTTCATAATGATAAAGAATTTTTTTCAACTGTTATCTGAGAACCTATGATCTATCGAGTTAGGCGCAGAAGTTCATTGACTATCCATGTTTCAGAATCATATTCGAACATGGTCAAATTGTTTCTTTTTAGTATTGTCTCATCAGTTCTATATTTTCAAAATGTGGTCTGTGAATCTTACAATTTTGGTGGCTGCCCAAAAATCAAATCATATGAGAACTTCAACATGACTAAGGTAAAAATTCTCACTGAACGGATATGAATGAAAAATATGTGGTATTCTCAGAAATTAAACAAAAAAGAAAATAATTAAAACCAGTACTTGAATTCAAGAACTGTAATAATTTAAAATTTAATGTATGTTTTGAGAATCCTCAACAGAGAGAGATTATAGATGGTATTATCCATACAGTGTGGGAGCAACTTATGAAAGGAGTCCCAAAATTAACGCAAGATTTGAATTAAATAAAAAACAGGGTTTTTAGTCTTTAGTCTCATTAGGGGCGTTTCAAAAGTATACAAAAATACAGGGTGTCCAATTAAAAACCCGATTTTTGAAGAATTGCGCCATCAGCCCTATACATTTAGATTCATTTTTTAATAACGCACACCCTATTCCATAATTGGTTTTCACAGTGTATAATGTATAATATGTCATTCTATTCTACTCTCCTATTTTGCGCACTGGTTCTATATTACAAAACTTGTATAACACGTTTTGCCCAAAAGTATGTAGTTATCTATTTAATTTCGTGCCGAAAATGCTCTCGATCGATTGGGTTCGATTTACTGATAAAGAATCCGTTTGAGTTCGTCCGACCGGACGGCCATATACTCTCTATTTCCAAAAGAGATGAGCTATAGTTTCTAAATTTTCGGAATAAGCTAATTGTTCAAATAGTCGGTAGGTTCGTTATTCAGCCGAATCCGTCGAATAGTTCAGTAGTTATGAGCATCTAAATTTTGAAACTCCAACAACAACCATTGGACTAGAAGAACAGCATGCTATTTTATGAAAATGTTTTATGATTCGAGGAAGAATAATCATAGTAATGTCCGATTATCTTATATTTCATTGAATGACTGGTCTTAATCCTGCGTTACGATGTAAGATGGAGTATTACAGTTTGAAGTGGATTGTGGTTGGAATGGAACTGAAGGAAAAAGTTTGGTTATTTTTGTTCAAGATATTTTTTACTTTATTCTTTTATATTGTACATGTCTGTTGATGTTTTTATATCGCACTGTTTCAAAGTCAGGGAAAATAGTTTAGAACAAGCACGCAGAATATCCTGACCGCTTGTCAGTGCTTTTCTACATTTTTTTCAATCAGTGATGGTATCCACCGTGGATCTATTTTTCCGAAAGCCTTGCTTTCCTTCGCTCATCGTATAACATTATTGAGTAACTACAATACTCAGCTCCACAAGTTTATTACTTATTGTTGGATAGTTCTTTTTAACATACTTTTAAAAGAAATGAAGAGAAGCACTGACGTGAGGTGAGCAGAGCTTTTGCGAGCTTGTGCTAGAATCCTTCTGGAGCAGTGTGACCATTATAGACAAAGTACCTTTATAGACCACAGAACACATCTCTATAGAATGGAAACTGCCATTATAAAATTTGGTCACTGCTTTCAGCGACCTCATGCGGCGGCATCATGAACTAAACGCCGAAAGGCGGGACGTTTAAAATGGATATTGGAACTGTTCCGAATTTTTCCTAAATGAAATAATGTAATACGGACATATAGTAATATATAGCTTGAAGAATTTTTCAAGTTATATATTACCATTGTATTACAGTAAGAGGTCTTTCATATTCATTATTTACCTTAAAAATTATAATGTAATATTTATAACAGAATTGATGGATAAACACAAATATAGTAATTTATAATCTTTTATTTATATTTAATCTACGCATGAAATAATAACAAATCAAAAGTGGAAAATGAAATACTTGCATAGAACTTGCATTTGTACAAAAAGCAAAATACCCGAAGTACCCATATATACAAAACACATTTATTTTCTTTTAGGTCTCTTCATGTTTTTCAAAAATTTTCTTTTTGCTATTTCCTTCATTGGATCTCTTACACTGCAAATATTTTGCTTTTGGTCAAACTCATATTTAGTGTCAGTGCCCTTCACAATTGCATTAACTCGCTTACACCAAAAATAAATTGCACACTTTACAATAAATTTGCATACAGTGTTTGCTGACTCTGGATGCAATTCGCAATTGATTGGCCCAAAATCATCATCATCCATCATAAGCTTGGACGAATTGCATGGCTCTTTTCGGCATCTACTACGGCAGGTGTGTCTGAAAATTCATGTAGATCACTATCTGCACAAACTCCTTCAACACTTCGACTCAGGTCATAAGATCCTGTAATAAATGATTGAATGTTCTTACAATTACGATAGCACATGTTTGAAATTATCAAAAACAAATCTTACCAGGAATAAACAATTGAGGAACAGCATTTTTCCAAATGCCTCTATGGCTTCTCAATTTCACCTCATCCGTGAAATGCCTGTCACTAACATAAAAGTTTCGGATTTGTTTGGATGTTTTACCATCCAACAAAGGATTCTGAACATTCTCTAGCCAAAGTTTGAACAATTCTGGTTCCTTATCCGCTCTAGGAAAACGATGGCGTTTACTAAATTTATCGTCGCACTTTGGAACGCAACATTTGCGTTTTTCTTTATTTTCTTGGGACATATTAAAAGAAGAAATGTCGAAAAACTTGGAGAACTCAGAAGCACTTGTTATATCCACGAGGGATCAAAATAGAAAGTACGAGGTTATGAAAGTATCAACAAAACAAAAATCGGAGAAGCCAGAGACACCATACGGCGGCGCAAAGAACTATTATTGTGAACCACTTTGCCTATCTCAGTTTCCACTCTATATGTAATTACTTTATGTTATAGACTACCAACGCACGTTAAGGACTTGTCTCGCTAACAAAGTGACACCATGCGGTTGGTCGCTCGAACTAATTTTCTCATTTGGCGGTAAAGCGGCTCATTTAAATTCATACCTTTTATGAACTATTATTTTCCTTTGAGACATGCGTTTTTTATACGAATAGCAACAAATTTTGGACAAATGGAAAAAGAAGAATTAAAATTCTTCTATGACAAGAGCGCATATATAATTTTAAAAATTTGAATTGTTCTATTTGAACAAGATTAGTTGATGAGTGCTGTTGTGGTTGTGATTGAAAAAATACATTGTAGAATTTTTGAGATTTATTCTTGAATTCATCTTCCGTTTGAGGAATCCGAACATGTTGAGGATAAAGTTCTGCAATTGCTTTTGAAACTTTCCAGACCATCCTACTTGCAGTACCTTTATGGATAAATTACGGTCTGTAGAAAATTACCAGTAGCATAATATCGCAATGTGACGAGAACCATTTCCTCAGCTGACACAGAATGGTTCCTGAAATTTGTTTTATTGAAACCAATATATTCACATGTTATATTGTATCTGAACACTTACCAATCTGTTTGTGATGATATTTTCTCCTGAATCTGGGATACCACAACTTGAAAAACTTGAAGAAACGCACAAAAAAAATTCTCAAAGGCGAAATGCTATGCGCTGGGCACAGGCGGAGGACCTGCAAAGTATGTGAAATTCAATCAAGTAGATGTTCTGGGATACCACAAAACGTACTCCATCTTTTGATAAACGGAATCTTTGTAAAAATTCAGTTTCATTCCAGACCTCGATATAATTCATTCTCTCCCTATATTTCTTCGGCATTCTACTGAATTCATAGCAAAATTCACTGCTTCCACAAAATCTTCATCATTGGTCAATTCCGCAAGATTATTGTCGAGTTGAAAATCCATTTCTATTAATTTCATATTAAAAATTCTGTTTTTTGAGTGAAACACGAACACAACTCATTCACGAAAATACTACCTTAGCAAGCCTTTCAACTACAACTATTTGACATATCATTTTCATTAACATGCCGCCGAATGATAAAGACGTTGATGAGTCTCTCGTTAAAATTGTTGTTCCACAGTGTGGGCACTGTGGACAACAAATTATTAAAAGTTGTTCGAAGTGTGCTAAATGTAATAAAATTACCATCGTGGTTGCAGTGTAAAAATCAAAAAGTGTTGTGAAATCGAATTATCAAATTCAATGTCGGGTGACAAGTTATGCTCTGACCCATCCCCGATGTTCGATATCGAACCTAAAAATATTGATCGTGAATCTACAAATCAGGATCTCCTTCTCAGGATCATTTTCGAACTGGAGGCAAAGAATAGTCTGCTTATGGAAAATAATTCCTGTTGAAATCCAGGATTATTTATGGAAATTGAATTAAAAGATGCTAAAGTTACTTCAGCGAATAAAAAGTTGTCAACAAACATTCAAAACAATAACATCGGTCCGAGAATTAAACATTCGATTCCTATCGAAGTATCACGGCCCGGGCGTTCTGCAACTAACTGTCGGTCTCCCGTCCAATAAAATCTCTCTCGGCCCGCATATTCCGGAGTCCCCAACTGTTACTCTTGCCATACCAAATAAACCGCAATCCTTACCTCAAACATCTGATTTAATAGTGCATGACGTCATCTCAGAGGGAACATCCAGACAATTGGAGAATTCAACTGTCAATGCAACATCTTTTGACAATGAATGGAAAGTGGTCGACCGTAAAAAACCACGAAAATTTCGAAAATCCCTGGTGAGGGGATCCTACATGGGAGCAGCCGAAGTTGAGGGGCTGGACAAGTTAATAACCCTTCATGTGTCTAATTTGAAACCCGAGACTTCTGAAGCAAGTTTGGAAAAATTTCTAAGTCGTAACTTTTCGTATGTCAAGTGCGAAAAGATAACATCTAAGTACCCTGACTCGTATGCCTCATTTAAGGTTGTCATATCAAGTTCCGAATATGAAAAAGCCATGGATGGCACAAATTGGCCTAATAAAGTGAGTGTAAACCGTTTTTTTCATCGAAGAAAGACTATACAACAATCTCCAAATTAAATTCGAACCGAAATGATTTCGTAGAAAAATTTAGAATTCTTCAGGTAAATCTACAATGCTCATCCAATAAATTGGAAAACTTGGAGGTTCTTGTGAATGTAAATAAACCTGATGTGATAAGTTTGGTGGAACATTGGTGCAATGTCGACAGTGTGAACTCGCTGGTGGTTCCTGGATATATACAGGCTGATTCATTTTGCCGAATACATAGAAGACATGGTGGTTCGATGATTCTCGTCAGGACAGGTCTAAGGGTGAGGAAGCTATCAGTGTCCGAGTTTTCTCATGAAATGCATATAGAAATTTCCGGGGTACTAGTTTTACTAGACAATACGCGTCTGGGCATTATTAGTGTTTACAGACCTTGTTCTGGGAACATTGAAATATTTTTTGAAAAACTTTTTGTGCACTTCAGAGTTGCTTTGCTGATATTGATTATTACTTCTTATGTGGTGATTTTAATGTTGATTATCTCGATGAGAGTTCTCATAAAACTAAGTGTTTAATTGAATTACTTGATTGTTTTGATATGAATGTTACATCTAGAGAGCCTACTAGAGTTTTCACTAATTGTACGGGTTGCACTTCTGTTTCCAAGGTGGACTATATTATAACTAACTCCGACTTAGTTCGGAACTGCGAGACTGTTGTTTTTGAACCCTTTATAAGTGATCACAGGGTGCTGTCACTTGAATTTAAAATTAATTTTTTTCCTAGTCAAAAATCAATAAGGTCGATTGTTGATTTGAGTGAAGACAATTTGAATAATTTGGCATGCTGTTTATCCAGGTGTGACTTATCTGACATTTTCCTTGAGACCGATACGGATCGATGTTTTAACGTTTTCAGAAATACACTTCTGTATTATTTTGAGTTATGTTGTCCCACAAGAAATATTACTAGTTCGCCTATGAAATGTAATTGGATCACCCCAGAAATTGGTGAAAGTAAACAAAATCTTTTGAACCTTCATTGGCTTCACACAATAATTAAATCTGCGGAAAGCTATAACAACTATAAAGAAGCCAAATATTTCTATAATGCCCTATTAAAAACTTCTAAACACAATTATTTCTGCTCCCTCATAAACAAATCTAGAAATAGGAGTAGAACAGTATGGAACATTGTGAACGAGTACACAGGAAGACACAAGGTAAGTGGTACCACCAACCCTCAATGTCAACGGCGAAACTGTCGATGAACCGAATGAGGTGGCTGATCTATTCGGTGATTATTTTTCTACGGTTGCAGGTCAGAGGTTGAAAGCACATTATGGCGATAAATTGTCACCGTATTGTACTGTTACTCCATTATTGGGAAATAATTTTTCTTTCAACCGGTTTTAAGTTTCGAGGTTGAGGATATCATCAGGGATTGAAGAATAAAAAATGTGTTGGCCTTGATAACATTTCTACTAGGATTCTGAAGAGAATTGGCCCAATAATCAGTGAGCATCTTGCTCATATTGTGAATCTGTCAATCACTACAGGAAATTCCCTAGTGCTTTAAAAAATCTGTTGTCATACCTATTCATAAAAAAGGTAATGTGCTTGACATCACAAATTATCGACCGATATCAATTCTGAGTGTCTTTTCGAAGATTTTTGAAAAGATCGTTTTCACAAGAATGATGTCTTTTTTGGAAAAATTCGATATTCTCAGTAAAGTTCAGCATGGTTTCAGAAACGGTTGCTCCACCCAAACTGCTGCACTCAAGTTCGTGGAAACAGTCCATCAATGTTTGGATACTAGTTTGCACGTTGCAGGAATATTTTTTGACCTGTCCTGTGCCTTTGATACGTTATCTTACCAATTTATTATTGACAAGTGCTATAACTTGGGGTTTAGAGGTATTTTTTCTGAATGGCTACATAGTTTTCTTCAACACAGAACAATGATAGTAAGAAATGATGGTCAATTTTCCAGTGAATACAATGTGAATATGGGCGTACCCCAGGGCTCTGTATTGGGGCCCTTATTGTTTATACTTTTTGTAAACGATCTACCTCCTCATTTATCCTGCTTATTGCTGTTGTTATTTGCTGACGACACATCTGTCGTTGTCGCTGCCAAAAAGTTGTGAAGAGCTTCAGACAGCTTGTCAGAGAATTATGGTTGAGTTCATGTCACGGTGCCGTTCCAACAACTTAATAGTGAATATTGAAAAGACGTCTTTACTGTATTTCGGTTTGAGTCACAACGAAAGAGATTCTCTGAGGATTGACTGTCTAGGATCCTCAATTTTTCCATCAGACGAAACTAAATTCCTAGGTGTCCATATGGATCGAAATCTCAGCTGGGTGACCCATGTCGACGCGTTATGCAAGAAAATTAACAAGTCATTTTTCGCCTTGAGTAGATTGAAAACATCCTTACCGCTTGGGTCTCTAATCGATGTATATTACAGCCTTGTTTATTGTCACCTGTCCTACAATATTCTTCTCTGGGGAGGCTGTACTTCTTTCAGTAGAGTTTTTGTGGCGCAGAAGAGGGTAATACGTCTCATTTTTGGTTTGTCCAGCCGTCAATCATGCAGACCTTTATTTGTGGCAAATAAATTGCTGTCTCTCCCTTGTATATACATACTACAGTGTCTCCTTTACGCCAAGGATAACGAAACTAATTGGCTTAAACTATCGAGTTCGCATGATCACAGAACACGAAACTCACAGGTACTCTTGGTTCCAAAGCATCGGACTCGCAGTTTCGAACGCTCTCCGTTGTATCAGGGTGTAAAATTGTACAATCATTTGCCTACTTATGTAAAATCATTGAACAAACGAATGTTCAAAAGAGAAATTAAAAAAATGTTGATTCAAAGATGCTTCTATTCTGTTGTGGAATTTCTATCTTATCCCTTAACATAGTAATTAATTGATGTAAATTATTTTCAGATTTATATTCTTGTACTTGACTTGTCCTATACACTCTTTTGTGTCCTAAAGGATTAATAAATTATTATTATTATTATTATTATTATTATAACCTATAAATTGTAAATTGAACTCTATGATTGAACTGAAATTTCTGTTGAACCAGGCTTGAGCGCCCGATTTTGGAAGTTCAACTTGAGGGTCGGTTTGAGTGAAGTTCAGCCTTGAACTCGTACTGTACAACAGATATTTCTTATTTGAGTTGGGTTCAGTCTTGACTAGGCTTGAACTCGGACTGTACAACCGGGCCTCAAATGGCACATCAGTCGGAATCATTGGGATGCGCGGTATGAGAACATCTTCTCCTTTATACTTTCCTTTGAGTATAGTTGCTTCTATCACATTGTTTAGTAATTTTTTTATCGCTAACAGTGTACCGTTGCAAAGACGCGGTTGGTTGATATTTCGCAACATTATAACCACCGATCCAACCTTTAATTGAAGATTGTGAGGTGGCAATCCTGGCAAATCCAGCGAGTTTAAAAATTCCGGTGGATAGTTGACTACATCATCTTGATTAGTAGCCGAATCAACTGATTTATATATCCTCAATTTGCCTGTAATTTGTTCTTGAATTTTGAAATTTAATTCATTTACATCTATGTTTTTTGCAGCCAGTATAGCTCGTTCGCTCAACCAATCATGGTTTCTGTAATTTTGAGAAACATCTGGAAACACCTTCTGAATAAGTTCATCTTTTGATCGAGTTAACTGACAAAAACTTTGAAGAAAGTTAATGCAGCCAGTCAACATGTCTATAGGAAATTTGCCATTACCAATGTCAATGAGTTGTTTAGAGAATATGTTTCCAGATTAGTGATTCCCAATCACGTGACCGATGTTGTTGATGTTGAACGAAAATAATTTTATTTCAAATAAAAAATTAAGTTACAGAAGAGGATATATTGCGGTGAAATCAGATATAAAAGAAGGATAATGGGTGAAACCGCAGAAGTGCAAAAAATATGGGAAATGGAGGGAAGGTACTTGCCGACACGTGTTTCTGCTTATTGGCTTCTTCAGGGCAAGGCAACCAAGAAACCAGGAGATTTATTCATTTCCATCCCTATCCTGATTTCTTGATTGTATTGCCCTGAAGAAGCCAAAGTAGACTAGCAAAGTAGAAACACGTGTCGGTAAGTACCTTCCACCTATTTCCCATATTTTCTGCACTCCTGCGGATTCACCCATTATCCTTCTTTTATATAAAAATTAAGTTCGGTTGTCTGTTTACTATAATAATTTACGACGACAAACGATTATTAAAAAAATTATGATTTCTAGAGTTTTTTAACCAAACAATTCAAGATGGTAAAAACATGATGAACAGTTAAATAATTAGTTATGATATTGCAGTTTTCTTCAGAAATAGCGACTGACCTGACAAAAATTGATAGCGGTTGGTCGCTCGAACTAAAAAAACCGTGACCAGTACGTTCTATTTAGTTGACGGTCTAGAGAGATACTCTGTCTATGAGTGTGACACTACGAGGCTAGTCCGTAAAATAACCGCCACAATGAATGTAAAAGACTCAAAAATCGACAAGAAACAAACCATCGAAAAATCGATAGATGATTTCAATCGAGGCAGTAGATCAATGTTCCGACATTATCCAATATGGAAAACCCTTTGCTTTTTATAATACGATATACATACACGGTACATTTCTGCAATTTCAAGATATTCTGAATATCAATATCTTACATATACATTCAAAATATAATGGAATAATATCTGATTATTATCTTATGAGATATCGATTATTTAAGAATAATATTTGAGATTTTTTTTAATTACCAAGCGCGCTGTTTTACCAGCTTAAGGAAAAAAAGGGAATATTATTATTATATGTTTCCATTCTCAAGTTACCTTACCCGGATTAAATAAAGAAAATTATTACAATAAAATAAAAAACATCGATATGAAACTTAAGTATTTCTTATATGTTGAATTTGTTATCTTTTTCTCTTTTCAGTTCCTTGGATTATGGTATATCGTAGAAGGCGATGATGTTTCAATCACATGCGCAACTATCAATATAAAAGCTACTAAATCTTCTACAAAATTCGACATTGAGCAATCGGTTAACTTCCGATTTCTGCCATTTGTTCAGCATATTGTTATAAGGAGTGGCCGCATGAAAATTGTCGATAAGGACAATCCAGCTGGGATGAAAATTCGATGGAATTGGAGTAAGCGGAATTGTAATGGGTGCGTTCAGAAACTTGCTCCGAATAAGCATAAATCACTCAGAGCTTTCACAAACTCTATGACAGTTGTAGCTAGCTCTGTGATAGTTCATAAACTTGCTCAGAGTAAGCTCGATGTACTCTCCTTTTCCGTAGAGTAATGTTATACTCTTACAGTTTAGACTTGAATTTGAAATCATGAATAATGTAATTAGTTTGTACAATACAATAGAATTTTGTTAATATGCAGTTTATGGTTCATATATATATATATATATTACATGGTTTTCGGTCTGGTTTGGTTGTTTAAGTTGCGTTAAGGCAGGTAATAAAAAAAACATCGTCAACAAATAAAAAAAAACATTCGATTCATCTACTCTTTACCGGCTTTTATTTATGATATTTGGTCCTGAGAGGTTAGGTTAGTTGAGGTTTTAATTGTTTCGGGTTTATCCTTAATCAATCAATTTTAAAAAAATGAATCAACCGAAAATCCTTATAAATAATATCAAATGTGTCAACAAATAACATAAATGATCTTGAACTGGTAGCGGTTACTCTAGGATACAGAAAATCAAACTTACTTTAGAGCATAGAGCATTGTCTATACCTACTCTAGAGTAAATTTATGAACGCTTTATGTGGAGTATAATATCGAGTTTATTTGGGATCACGTGAGCATACACTTTCTTTACTCCGGGCATAAGTTTCTGAATGCACCCAATGGGTTTCAAGTAATATGACGATTACCAATTATGACGTCATAGATCAAGTCGACACGTCATAAATAACTTAATATGGAAGTTATATGTTACTTACCCAAGGCGGGAGATATTTTATTGAGTAGAAATCAGTAAAAAGCATGGACATGAAATTGCAATAGTAAATCTGCAGTTGAGTTTATATTGGTAATTACAAATCAATCCTAAGAAAATAATCATAGAAAACCATGGTATTCACCACAAATTTTTGGTGGGTCGCTTGAAATAGATTTTTGTTCTTTCATTTTCTGACGTCCTATCTTCAGTGTCGTAACTAGAGAGAGGTGCCAACGGTGCTCAGGCACAGGGCGCAGACTCTGAAGGGTCGTGGAAATGACCAGATCAGAATTTTACAAGGGCGCAGTTTCAAACACTCGCACCGGTCGCATAAAAGGCTAGTTACGGCACTGCTAATCTTTAGAGGATGAAAGGAAATAAACAAAAAAGAAACTTTAGAAATATATATATAATGCAGTAAATTATCAATTTACAAAATTTCAATATCGAGGGAAAGAATAAACGAACTGAGAATAATTATGCAACAATTACTCATTAAGTTATGAAAATACATTGAAAGAATAAATTAGAATATTAGTGACAGATACATCAATTTAAGCATGAAATGCATTAGATTTATACTTTTATGACAGAAACAATTTCTAAAAGTCTATTTTCGTTTAGATACTTTTTCGGATCTTCATTATTGGATCATAAGATCTTATGGTTTTTTTTTCCCGATAAAATTTTATAAATAGTTCTGTCATAAAAGTACAGAAATAATATCATGGCAAAATCAATAAACTTATTAACTGAAATTCCTTGAATTTGGCGTTTCAACAGTAAATCTCACATATCCGTTGAAGTATTCTAGGAATCTTCTGATAGACGATTTTTATGAAACCTACTATAAGTGGAATAGCCAAAACTATAATCAATGACCATGAGCAGTTCACTTATATATAAATACCTTGTTGCCTCAAAGTTTCTTCAGGAGTTCTGGAGAGTAGACAAAATATGCTTACATAATCTGAAAGATTATTGAAATTACAAAAATGATAATCATAGGGAGTAGAATGAATTACTTGGCAAATTAAGTGTTGGTAGAGCAAATCTTTTCAGCTTTCCATGAGGGTCTATACAATCCATATGAAAATGCTTTATGCAAATAACACTTTTGGATGAATGAAAACATGGATTTCTGATTCTTTCCAACCAAACATTTCTAACACCCTCAACTTGTGTAATGAAAAACCTAGAAAGAAAACAGTGTTAGAAACTGTCCCAAATTTTTACTAATCAGAAATTACTACAGGAATATGAAATTGCTACAGAAAATATTAATTCACAGTACATTTTTAGTGAGTTATAAGTTAATCCAAAACTACTACTTATATGAATGCAACACATACATACCTTTTGTCATTACTATCACTGTAGCAATTGGGAACACAGTAAGAATAAACCATTTAAATTAAATTAAATTGAATAAGTTGAAAATGAATAAACCATTTCAGTCAACCAGTTCATGCTCATCATAAAATAGTTTCATAAAGTCCACCAAGAGTGAGGTCTGATAAAATCCGTTTTTACCGATCACTACTGAGAAGTACTAATTTACTGATCCGAGCTTCTAAGATGACAACAGATGTCTCTACCGCTCGTCGAAGAAAAACGTGACCAGCTTTGTAGTAGGCGAGTTCCCACCCCCTGCTCTGTTGCTTATCGGGTTAACTTACTTGGGCCCCAGATTATTTTACCTCCCAGGCCGTAACCAACGAGCTCTTCGGTGTAGTGAAAAACAAATTCGGAGCTCGGACCTAGGTAGTGGAGAATAAGGTGGGTATTTATTGGAAGTGGAGGTATCAATAAAATTTTTAAGTATCCGAGAACTCACCATTCTGTCCAAAAACAAATTGATTAATTTTTGTATTCTTAATTTAGTCTTTAATAATGCAGTTCGTCAAACAGAAATCATCAACATCATATTTTATATTCCAATAAATACTCACACCAAACCTCTTAACTGTCCATTCACGGCGCTAATTGCATTCCAAACAGCGGTATGGATATCCCAATTCAAGATCCCAACTAATTCTTATACAAATTTCAACCACCGAGCAACGTTAGGGAGCAAACGACCGTTAGTAACAGAGCAAAGCAAAACAATTGTGGTGAGCTGTGTATTGGTGCAGATGGCGACAAGCAGCACAAACCACTTGTAAGGGACTCATAAATATTCTTACAAATCAAATAAAAAATCCAATTTACCTCTCTTCGCAATATTATAATTAAGTAGGTCAATAAATTGTTTTTACTCAAGGCATTATGAAATTCCTAAATTGTATTACTCGCAAATACCAATTGGTGCTATTGATGACCATGCATTTGCAAGTAGGTCAACTTCCTTTGTAATATATTTATGCAAGCGTTGATAGCAATGACCGAATAGACGTAGAACAACTACCATGGTGTTTTCCTTTTCCAACCCTAATCTCCGAAATATGAGATTAACTTTAAGTGCCAACAAGTGAGATTATCACACACTCGTAGCTACTCTTTTCTGATCTTAAAATTTGGAGAATGAATGTCTTCTTTCACTTCCACTCAGATAACTTCGCGATCTCATCATCTAACTAACATGCGCATCCAACGGGGAGAAGAGGCCGACGCGGGGTTCACGCCCTGACCTGGCGAACCAGCAACAAACTCGCCGGTGAAGGGGAAACTCGCTCCCTCTCCAACATCGGCATTAGGGAGTCCAAATAGTTCAGTCAATCTGTACATTTGGTGCGGGTAGAATTACCCGCTCGATGAAATTTGGTACACTTGTTGAAAATGATGTAACTAAGCTACCTTTGCGATGGACTCGCTGAAATGTTAGCGGTTTTTTGAAAAACTCAAAAAAAGTAAAAAAATGCATTTTTCTCGAATTGTATGCATCGTACAGAAAATTTTATGAACAAAAAATGTAGAGGATGTTGCGATCTACATTTTTTGTCATTGGTGCAATGCTGCACGTCTAAAAGCGCACAAAGTAGGTGGCGCTAAAGTATCAAAAAGAGTGTTTTTCATGTTTTTCGCCCTGAAAATGTTGTTTTAATGCAAAAGTTTAAATGTAAAAGTTGTTCCTTACATTATTATCAACAACTTTTATTTCAACATTTTTTTCGTACAACTTACCATTTACAAGTTATAGTAATACATAGCGCTGCATATACAGCACTGTTCTGCTAACGGTAGTTTTCTCGGTCCTATTGTGACTTTCTCCGGCGACGTTGGCATAGTTCTAACAAGAAAGAAAGAGTTGAAAAATTGTAAGCGATTTAGATTTGTAAGTATTTTTGCAATATTTTGTATGCTTTTTCTATACACCTGTTAATAAATACAAATACAAAACTGAATTAAACGTTTACTTGAAAATTAAAACTCAAATAATGACTTTAATTGAATTTTTGTTTGTTTCCCTTATCCAAATTTTCAAAACCTCTTCAAAAATCTGTTTAATTGATGACATTTCTTAAAAACTGAAAAACAAAACTGAAAAACATTATAAATTGTCTTTGTTAATAACATTGAGAGTTCAACAAAATAATTCATAACAGAATGCGACTCAAAAGATCAAATAAAGGATAATACTTGTCAAAAACAAATTAAAATTTTATTTATTAAAGTTTAATTGCTAAGAAAAATTAAATTAGTAAAATCTTGATTTAAACGTGCACTACCGATGTGTACTCATACTGCGTACAACAGTATATTTGGATTTTTCATTCTACTGCAAGCTGCAGCTTCAAAATGGTAAGTTGTACAAAAATAATGTTTAAATAAAAGTTGTTGATAATAATGTAAGGAACAACTCTTACATTTAAACTTTTGCAATAAAACAACATTTTCAGGGCGAAAAACATGAAAAACACTTTTTTTGATACTTTAGCGCCAGCTACTTTGTGCGCTTTTAGTCGTGCAGCATTGCACCAATGACAAAAAATGTAGATCGCAACGTCCTCTACATTTTTTGTTCAATAAAATTTTCCTTACGATGCATACAATTCGAGAAAAATGCATTTTTTTACTTTTTTTTGAGTTTTTTTGAGTTTTTCAAAAAACCGCTAACATTTCAGCGAGGCCATCGCAAAGGTAGCTTAGTTACACCATTTTCAACAAGTGTACCAAATTTCATCGAGCGGGTAATACCGTCAAAACGATTTATTTTTCGACAGATTGACTGAACTAAAACCAAATTTACGATGTGTCAAACGGCATCGAGACAATTTGATGAATTAATTGTTCTGGGGTTCGTAGATCCAACTCACATACGACGGTTTATTGGTAAACGGGCCCAAATATACAGGTTGATTGAATCTTAATCCGTTAAGGATTGCAGTATTCATCATTCCTGCCTGTATTGATCATGAAACACCCTACTGTAAACCGAACCTTATTCTAGCTAATCAACTTTAAATTTTTTCTCTAATTGCCGATTTTTGCCATTAAATACGATATTATCGATGCTTATTATCATACTGATTTGTTGCTTTTATGCAGAGTCAGGAGTTTTAAACTGCCAAAATCTTACATGACTTGTTGACTCAATAAGTTATTGTGAACGAATGAAAAGGTAAAATAAAAAATTTGATAATTTACTTTCCTTTGACGAATCTCTGAAATAATTCGTAAGGATGTACCAAAAAACATTAATTACAATCAATCAAGTATTCAAAAAAGGATGACACTCTAGGGTCTCATTCATTAGTAGGAAAAAACTCGGTTCCAGCGGTGATAGTGGACGTAAAAATAATTACTTTTCTTTATTTCAGTGTCGTAATGAGTTCATTACAGTACTGAAAACAGTGCTGTAATGAACTTATTACAGCATTGTTTTCAGTAATATTTTTCATTTTGTGGTTGACAACACTGACATCCTATCCTTTCAAATGTCAACCAGCGTCCATTTCATGTCAATTGTCAATATTAAACCATGTAGAGATTTGAACGCACTATTCAAATTCTATAATCTGTCAATTTTCGTATCAGTCACACCAACTGCGAAAATAAATTACAAAAGGCACTAGGAGGTATAATCTGAATTTTTCATTGAATTCCAATAAATTTCTCACAATTCTTGACTGTAATAGAGAAAATATCGTCTAATACTCGTTGCAGAAGGCAATTCCAACACTCATGAGTTCAATTTCGCATTCGTGTTGGAATAGGTGACCATTCTGCAAATGTATTAGAATATACTATTCTTCCCATAACTTCAGTGCACACTACCAAAAAAAAATGTAGTGTGTAGCTCACTTGTCCATGTTTTTAACTAAGGATGAAAATTCATAAGTTTTCATTATGAATGCTTTCAGGTTTTCCTTCACAAAAAATGATAATTTTCGACACTGACTATCAAAATTACGCAGGAATGTTTTTCTGTTCAACAATGGGTTTTACAGCTGAATCAAAAACATATATTCTATCAAGAACTACCGACTTGAGTGACACTTACAGAAATAAGGTTGGTAAAGAAATTTTTTCAGTATAACATGTACAATAAGCATTAAAAAAAAAGTGAAATTTCCGCAGCACTCGATAAAATATACAGACGAGAACTGAATTAGCATAATTATGAGATGAGATTTGATTATGAATTTATGTCATGATAATCATCTTCAAAAATTGAAACAATACAGAAAAAATATGCATCATGGAAACCACCACCTTGTACAATTAATAATAGGCATTTCAATATAAAAATCAGGTCATTGAGAGGATGTCAAAAATGTACAAATGAATTTCTAAAAATCTATTTGAGTTAGCCAAGCTAAAAATCAAATTAATTCTCCTTTATGTGAACTCGATGAGCAGATAATTAATATTGTTCGTCTAAACTAAATGCTCGTGTTGTATGATATTCATAGTTTTAATTCCTTATCAATAATAGAAATTTCATTTTCAGGTCAAAGGGTGTTTAAAGCTGAATGATTTTAACTCTTCGACTTTGAATAGAATTGAGCATAAGGATTGCCCTGTCAACAAAACTGACAATACTTTCAAATTGAAGGTTAATCGACACTTTTTATCCCCAAAATCCCTTGGCAACAAAATAGAGAAGGTTATTAAGAGAAATTTCGAAAATAAAAACTGCACACAAGACAATATGGAAGGAGAAAATACAACAGTTGGGTCCCCATGAATTATTGATAGTTAAATGTACTGATCTACTATGCATACTAACTAGAACATGAAACGACGGAGAATAGTCAATAACACTTTCTACATCACTGATTGAAATTATTCTCAGTCTTTTCGGTGTGTCTTTATTCATCTTATTTGAATTCAAGCAAATATTTTTCCCAAGGCAACGTTATATTGAAAAATATTATTTATTTCCAAATATTCTTTACATAACCAGCCCCACGTTCTTTTCATATTTTCAGCATAATAGTATATGTAGATGGATATATTATTGACTTTTTGAATAAAATAATTAATTATTCAAGTAGGTCGTCCTAATATATTTATGACAATGAATTATAACTAATATATTCACAACAAAAATATATGATAAGTTAACTTCAAAACATCATTGACACAAGCCAAAGATTTCCAAAGTAATAGGAAAGGAAAAGAATCACAATTTAACTATAATCGAAAAATGGAAATCCCATCTGTTAATATATCACCCCACCAAACCTAGTACAATCTCAAGGCCGAGATTTTTTGGTTTTAATAGTCGAATTAATGACGTTATAAGTTAATAACTTTAAAAAGATGTTACTAGTTAATAACTTTGAAAAGACGTTACTAGAGAATTACTTAAAAAGATGTTACTAAGACACCATAGTTTTACTAAAATTATGTGATATAACTCATTCACTTCAGAATTATGTCTAAATCATTTTACGAAAAAACTGCATTAGTAGATTAAAAATTTCAAACTATATAAACCAATAAAGATTGTAAAATTCGCATCTTGATTTGCATGCAGTGCACATGTATAAAATACGGGTCCAGAATGTTATGAATATTTTCGTATGGTTCTTGAAGAATTGTGAATTAACGATTCCTATTATTTTCTCTTCACCACGAGAGTAGTTTGTAAGTGGATATACACTTAACAAATTTTCTTTTTCCTATTTCGTTTATAAATAAAACTTCGTTGAATTAAATTCAACAATAACACCGCCTGCGGGCGGCCGCATAAAAATTCCGAGACATTAATCAATTTCAAGCGACACTTTGGTCATTATTTTGGTCTTTCTAGCGGTCATTACTGATCATTGCTGTTCAGCCCTTGATCATACCTTCGATGACCAAGACGAATGACCATAGATTATCGCTTGAATGCACGTAACCGAGGTTTTGGTCATCCGTGTTCGTATTACTTTGGGTTTAAATTCAGAGATTACCCCAATTCCGAAACAGCTTACTGAAAAGGATTAACTGCTTCGAAAAGATAGAATTAGGAAATGGGTGAAAGTTTATCGTCTATTAATTTGCTGAACAATATCACTGAATTTTTAGGGCAATCAGAGTTCCAGTCTAAATTTATATAATATGAATATTCAGTAATCTCGATAATACCGAATTCTATTAACTTAAACTTTACAAAATCACTTGATTCTATCCAAAAACTTACAAAATTTTCATTCATCAAAAGCACTCTGAAAGTTTCTGAATCCGTTCGACAGTTACTTTGTATGTCTAACTTTATGAAAAAGAATGCCCAAGAATTGCAGACATTTTGGGATTTGTATTAAGATGAGCAAGAGCGCAAAAAAGGGTGTTAATATAGGTCGGTCTTTAAAATATAGATTGGAGTAATCAAAGTAGGTGATGGTCCTCTGAATATTTGATTACACTGAGGTCAGATGAAAGCTACTAATACCTTGAACATGTTCTATTAATTCTTCTTTTCAAAATTTATGATGAAACACACCCTCAGACGGTAATAATTATGTCTAACTTTATGAAAAAAGAATGTATTGTCTTACTGATACAGCCCTAATGCAGTACATCTAATAATGAAACATTACTTGATACACTGAAATCAGATGGAAGCATTCTCTATTTTATTCAAAACTATCTTAGCGATAGATATTTTAGAGTTAAGGTGAACGGAACAATATCCAATCAACAGTGTCAGGAGAATAGCATTGTCTAGGGTGGCGTTTTTAGTACGACCCTGTTAGCCATAGCAATCCAAAAGGTGGTGAAGAAAGTGACAGCGCCAGTAAAAATTGTATTATACGTCGACGATTTTGCAATATACCTAGCTGGTAAAAATACACATACACGACAAATACTCATACAAGATACTATAAGAGAGATAGAAAAATGGAGTTCATTAACAGGTTTTAGTTTTTCTGTTCAGAAAACGAAAACAGTTCTATTCTCCAAGAGTAGGAACAGGGAAGCAATATATCTGTTTTTGAAAAATAGCACAATACAACAGGAGAACTGTATGAACTTCCTAGGGATGATTTTTGACGACAAGCTTACTTGGAAATAACACATTGACAGAGTAAAGATCAACTGTGTACAAGGTTTGAATATTATAAGAGTACTTTCACATCATACATGGGGAGCCGACATAGACAGCCTTAAGACCATCAACAAAAGTCTCATAAAATCTAAATCGGAATATGGCTTCTTATCTTATTTCAGCACAAGTAAAACAAACATGAAAGTCATACAACGAATAGAGTCCAAAGCACTACGACTGATCATAGGTGCATTTTGTACAACTCCGATAAAGAGTCTATACAGTATTTTAGGAGAGTTGTAATGAACACCTCTTTCCAACGTCCCAGCAGAAGAGCGGCTTTCCACCGACGAAGAGGTGTGCAAATAAAAATTGAAAATTTAAAAATTTTGTTAATTTTAGAGTTTCTCCTGACGGGAGAAATCTTCATGGTTCGGCTCGTCGCTAGCAAGGACGAGTCTTCAGTTCTGTAAGATTTGGGGAACTCAATAAAATTCCTAAATAATTAAACTAATATATTCGAAGCACACAGAAAAAAAAATGACAATTTTAACAAGGAAAAAAACTAGAACAATTTCCGGTAAAATATCATTGGAGGTTTCGGACTATGGACTTCTGACTGTATATAAAGTTTATATCTGACCTTTTTCCTTGGACTTCTAACACGGAAAGGATGGAACTTCACTACAGAAATTTTCGAACTCCCTCAATTACAATATAATAACTATTTTCCTAGAACTTTACAGACTGATTTCTTCTATACTTTCAAGTGTTTCCCTTGTTGCCGATCACGTTGAACTGCCTTTCCCTTCCCTAATTTTTTATAATATCCCTTTGTCAGTGGGCGTTATTGAAAATAATCCGAAATTCCCAAATTTCTTCTAATTGGTCCCTTTCTCTCCGATAGTTCGAAATCTAAGTTTCATTGGCTTTAGTCAATCGAGTCTCTCGATACAAACCTCTGATTGGTCCACTGATTTAATTTTAAGTTTTACTTAAAATCCACCTTTTTCCCATCGTTAAATTTGGAACCCTAATTGATAAATAGTTCGTAGGGTCGTGAGGGTCACGTAAAGGATATCATATGTCGAACTCCCCTAGCTAATTCTCAAATTTTTATTACTTCGTATCCATTAAGATTTCCATGTAAGGGATCAATAAATTTTGTTTTAAAGCCCAGTTTTATGATTATTTGTGTGATATTTTTGAGAGGTTTATTACTGTCAGGAATGTCTGAGAATTTCCGATTAGATATGGTCTTTTGCTTATCAAGACCCATTATCCAGTATCGCTAGGCATATCGTATTACAGAGTTACCTATTGAATACCGCTTCAAAAAGGCAACGATTAACTATGCTATAAAGAACACCACAAATCCTACTAACTTAAATAATGAACTGGTTTCCTCGAGACATTTCGAGGACATCTATCATAAAAACCCAATAGTAAGTCCTTCCTTTCATCGTAGATTGAGTTGTTACTTAAAGGAGATCCAGTATGTTATACCCGAACTGCTTCAAACATATAATAGCCTTACACCACCCTGTCTCGTCTCTACAGTGCACAATAATACAAGTCTTACAAAATATTTCAAAAGCGACACAAATCCCCGAATCATCCATAACCACTTCAGGAGTATACAAGACGAATATATGAACGCACAATTGTATTACACTGACGCATCATCAAACAATGGTGAAGAAACGGTTCGATTCGCAGTAGGGAGCCCTCGAGAAATTTGAAAATATAAGATGGAGGGTAATATTTTCTCAGGTGAATTAATGGCAGAACGTCACTTTTAGAAATACTCAATACAAAACATGAACAATCTCGATTCGTTGTTTGTACAGATTCCCTAAGCACAACTAAAAATATCGAACAATCATACCCTCGGCATCGTCTGGTCCAACAAATTCAACAACTACTTTACCTGATACAACAGGGACATATCACCGTCATTTTCGTATACGTACCCTCTCATACTGGAATAAGCGGAAATGAGATGGTAGACTAAGCAGCAAAGGAGGCACTTGCTCGCCAACATATTGAGAGAGTTTTCATCGGAGAACAAGCTAATCTACAAGTCAAAAAAAATAGAAAAGGAATGGCAAAAAGCATGATCAGATAAACCATCATTTCTCAAAAACGGTAAGCCAACTCCATTGAAAAAATCGATTTATCTAAGCGAACGTAGAAAACAGTCTTAGAAGCGGACATAACAAATTGTAAAAAATGGTGTTTAGTTTTTTACTTATAATGAGTGAACTAATAATTTTTTCTGAAATGGATGGTTACGACATACCGAAGATTTGACCGAACCATCAGAATCAAATATCACAAAAAACAGGAAAAATTAAAAATTATGAAACAATTTATTTTATCATAATTCTCATTGAAATATCCGAATCATAAAAATATTAAAATTTACACATATATTTCCGAAAAGAAATGAAAGAGTTAACGCGGGCGTAAACATAATGCAGACATAATTTAAGCAAATATGCTTTCAAAATTATGCTTATTTTTACATTGTTCACTTAAGTCAATCACCGGAATTATTTTTTTATATTTACACATTCAATGACAATATCAGACATATTGGTTACTGAGACCATAATTCCACTCCATTATATGGAAGTGAACATCAAAAGAGACATACAAACCCCATAGATATAGAAGTCTAACTCTCTCACTAATCGACCTTGAAGAGTTAGGCATATAATTGACAAAGCTGACAAAATGGCCGCCGAGTTTTGGTCATAGAGAAATGAATAGATCTATGTTTGACTGATGATTTTGCCATAAATAAAGAAGGTTTCTATATCTATGTGACTTTACTAAGCTAATCCCTCGTGGATGTAACAAGCGTAATCAATAAAATACTACACGAACATTACACGAAAACACTAACGTAATTACAGTTTAACTTAATCAATTCGTTCGAAGACATATCAACAACAACAGACCAGAGATATAGAGTGGGGAGAATGATTTTCGAGATGCGCGAAGTGGCTAATTTTTCGTCCGCCATTTTTATACTTTCGGTTCATTGGCGTAGAAAGCAGTGTACCTGGGGAATAGTTGGTATAAAATTAAAAATAAAATGAAATGTACAGAGCATATCAATTTCTTAGATAAATCTTTAGCTTCAGAATCTATATTCAGCATATCATTCCAAACTGTCTTCATATCAACTGATTTTGGAAAACTAAAAAGAATCATATTGTTACGTTTTTCCTCAGCGAAATAGAAAAAACACTACAAGTCTTCTTTAAAATAATTTATATTCACACTTAACTAACAATAATCAATAATTTATATACACAATTTATCTACAGAATTTTACTAGGAACACCTGTTTATTCGTCGGCAAGTTCTATCCATGAATGTTTATATTCGGTTTTGTTACATTGCTCCCTCCTAAAAAAAATGTTCGGTCCCCGAACTTTTCCTTCATTATTGAATCTGCAAGCGCTCCCATTTCTGCAGATCCCTTGTTGATCGAAATAGCAGGATACCGTTTTCTTTACGGGACCGCCTTTCGGGTTGAAACTACAAACCCGTATTCGGATATTGGTATTCTGGACAACTACCTCCAGCATGTTACGAACTACTCTTCAATTCAGACGATCCAGTCCACAACCCAGCTTGGGAATTGCAAGCTTGTTCACACCTACTCTAGCCAGCTCGTCTCTAAGGTTCATCAAGGTGCTCCACATGGCTTGGTAAGTTGGCTTTCCATAAGATTTTTCCTTGGTTACCATGTAGAAGAGGTAACGAGGTCCATCGGTCAACTTCAGGATTCGGCTAAGGGAAGGTTGTTGTCTCATGAGGTCTGTTACACGACCAAATTTCTTTTTGAAGAGGAGAGCTATCCCATTGGACATGTTGAGATCTTCAGCTACACAGTGCGCCAATGAGTAGGCTACCGGTACCGCAAAAAGATCTTGTTGCTCCTCGGTTGTGATCCCAAACCTCGCTTTTCCGGTTTCTCCATAATTTGCCATGAACTGATTAAAGCTCAATTCCTCTTGATCTGGGGTCTGAGTTGTAGTCCTTCCCACTCCCATCTCGTCCTGAGCGTTATGATCGGCCTCGTACCTTGCCAGGCGATTCACATGAACTACACGTTTCTTTCCTCTTCGCAATTTTTGGATGCGGTAGACTACGTCGTTGATCCTCTTCACAACCTTATATGGTCCTTCCCAATCCTTCTGTAACTTTGGGGATAGCCCTCTTCTCCTCTGGGGGCTGAACAATCATACCAAATCTCCTACCTCGTATCCACCTTCTGCCGCCTTGATGTCGTAACGAGTCCTCATGCGATCACTTGCAATTTGCAGGTTTTTCCGGAACTTCTCATGGATGTAGTGCAATCTCCCCTTCAGACTACTCACGTAATTCTCACCCGCAATATCCGTTCCAGGCGTACACCCAAACTCCAGGTCACAAGCAAGGGAGTCTCATCTCTCGACCGAACATGATGCATGCTGGGGTTTCCCCTGTCGATTCCTGCACGGATGATCTATAGGCCATAGTGAATAGGTGCAGGTACCTATCCCAATCTCTCTGATGGTCGGAGACAACCTTGGCCAAGTATTTTCCCACAGTCCTATTCATTCTCTCGACCATGCCGTCTGACTGTGGGTGGAGAGCAGTTGTTCTGGTCTTCTTGATCCTTAGCAACTCACATAGGGTCTGGAACAAGCTGGACTCGAAATTTCGTCCCTGATCTGAATGAAGCTCCATAGGCATGCCGAATCTGCAGAACATCTCCTTGACCAAGACATCAGCAACTGTTGCGGCTTCTTGATTTGGAATGGCGTAAGCCTCCACCCATTTGGAGAAGTAGTCCATAGCAACAAGGATGTACTTGTTTCCATCGTCAGTTTCTGGAAACGGACCTGCTATATCTATTGCTACGCGTTCCATTGGGCTACCAACGTTATACTGCTTCATTGGGGCTCTACGACTTCCTCTTGGGCCATTCACCGAAGCACACAGTCCACATTTTCTGCACCAGTCCTTGACGTCCTCCTTGCAATTAACCCAGTAGAAACGCTCTCGAACCTTTTCCAGGGTCTTCTTGATGCCGAAATGGCCGCCGGAGGTCCCATCATGTAACTTCTGCAATACATCTTGTGTTCTACTCCTTGGGACTACAACTTGGTTTCTGGATCCGGTACCTTCTTCATTCTCAAGGATCCTCTTTAGCAACCCATCCTCTATTAGGAGGAAGTCCCATTGTGCCCAATATGATTTGACCCTTGGATTCATCTGACACAGTTCTCCCCATCCAGGCCTACGACCATCCGCTTTCCATTTTAAATCAGTTTCAGCTCTGGGTCGTTCTCTTGGTCTTGTCTCAGGTGATCTGGCAGCCAATTCTCATCAGTTATAGTGGTTCTTCAGCAACATTCCTTGTCCTCCAGTTTTTTAGAGTGCTTACAGTCTATAGGGCACGGTCTTCTAGACATAGCGTCAGCGTTTCCATGGGACTTTCCTGCACGATGCTCCACAGTGAAATTGTACTCTTGAAGTCTTTCGATCCATCGCGCCACTTGACCTTCCGGATTCTTGAATTGAAGAAGCCATTTCAACGCTGCATGGTCTGTTCTCAGAAGAAATTCTCTTCCGTAGAGATATTTATAGAAGTGCTCCATGGACTTGACTGCAACAAGCAGCTCTCTTCTCGTTACGCAGTAGTTACGTTCCGGTTTCGACAAGACTTTGCTGAAGTACCCTATAACTTTTTCTTTGCCATCTTGAATTTGGGACAATATACCACCTATTGCCATGTTACTCGCATCCGTGTCCAATATGAACTTTCCTTTCAACTGGGGGTAACTCAGTATGGGGGCCGACGTAAGAGCACCTTTCAATCGAGTAAAGGCTTCTTCACACTCTACATCCCATACGAAGTCCTTTCCCTCTTCAGTCAGTTTTGTTAAAGGCTTCGCAATATTGGCAAATCCTAGCACGAATTTCCTATAGTAAGTGCACAGCCCAAGAAAGCTCCTGACTTGGTGCTTGTCTTGCGGTGTTGGCCATTCGCGTACGACTCGGATCTTATCTGGATCAGCACTTACTCCAGTTCAGATACTACATGTCCCAAGTACTTCACTTCCTTCTTGAACAGGTGACACTTTTTCGGACTTAGCTTCAGATTTGCAAGGCGCAGCCTCTCAAGTACATCTCTTAAGTTTCCCAGATGTTCGTGGAATGTACGGCCAAAAACAATAACATCGTCCAAATATACAAGACACGTCTTCCAAGACAACCCTCGTAGAATGGTCTCCATCAGAAAGTTGCAGGTGCGTTGTAGAGGCCGAATGGCATCACATTGAACTGCCATAATCCGGTCCCAATAGTGAAATCAGTCTTCTCTTTGTCCTTGGGATCCAATTCAACCTGCCAGTAACCACTCTCCAGATCGTGGGTGGAGAACCATTTCGAGCCTGAGAGTGTATCTAGGGTGTCGTCAATTCTTGGAATAGGATAGCAATCTTTTTTCGTGACTTCGTTCAGGAGACAGTAGTTAACACAGAATCTAGCGCTGCCATCTTCCTTTCTGACCAGAACTACAGGTGATGACCAAAGACTGTCCGAGGGTTCTATTATGCCTTGATCACGCATATCCTTGATGATTCTCTCGGCCTCATCTCTCTTGGCAATGGGAAGTCTTCGAGGATGTTGGCGAATAGGTCCTGAATTTCCGGTATTGATTGGGTGCTTCACGACATTAGTTCTTCCCAGCTGGTCATCATCCATGGCAAATACATCACTATATTCAGTGATTAATTTCTTTACTTCCTTGATGTATTCTGGTTCTAGGTTGTTGCAGGAGGATGTCAGCATTTCGACCAATTTGTGTGACACCTTATTCTTCTTGGGAATGCTCTTCTGTTTATCTTGAGTACCGCCTGTCACACACGATACTGAGCAGCATTCTCTTATTACAGTGTCTTTCTTCAGATTTACTGGATACATGTTCGTGTTCAGTATCCTCACGGGTACTTCCTGTTTCTCCCTCACCAACGTCTTCCCGGTGAGTATTCCTTTGGCTGGGCTAACGGTGGCTGGCTCGATGAGTCTAACGTGACCACTGCGAAGATTTTTGTTTAAATACCCGCTCACCAAGGTTTCCGCCAGGCCAGGCACGGTGATATCTTCCGCGAGTAAGACTCTACTCATAGCGTCTTCCTTTCCTAGGAATGGAATTTCTAGGTTTCCAATTCTCAGGATGTCTTTCCTCATACCCATCTCGAAACCCTGTCCCTTAATCACATCCATTCCTAGGATGACTTCCTCCTTGATATCTGCCACCAGTACCTCGTGCTCGAATGACGTACCACCAATTAGTATTCTGGTCTTCTTCCTTCCGTGCGTTGGTACACTCTCCCCAGTGGCGGTGCGTAATCGTGTCATAGTCGGTAATGTCTTGCCTCTCACTATATCGGGTCTTGCAATAGTACGGGTTGCACCTGTCTCGACCAACATTTTAGCCGACCGCCCATTGATCTTACCGTCGACATATATACTGCTGGACTCCAAGATGGTCTGGATGATAACTTCTGGGGCATTGTTTAGGCGGGTCGGCTTATGCCCCCTTTCACCAACCCTTTTTCCCTGTTCCTGTTGTTTTGGCTTAGCAGGCTTCTTATAAGAGCGGCGAATATGCCCTACTTCACCACAATTCCAACATCTAGATCCTCTATTTTGTTGTTGTTGGAGAACTCGGCGTATTATATCCTCTATATTTTCGGTGCTATCCTCAGAATCATCCATGGTACGCCTGATTTTTATTTGACCCCTATGTGAAGCCTGCTTGGCTGCTTCGAACTCTAATGCATGGGCTAGAGCATCGTCCAGGGTCTTAGGTCGGGCCAACCGCAAGGTTTGCTGGGTCTCACTATCTCTCAGTCCGTCTACGAACGTCTGCACTGCAAGCTGTTCTAGGAAACTGTCCGGTGCAGTCGGATACGCCAGCCTTACCAACCGTGCGATGTCAGCTTCAAATTCTTGCAGGGTCTCTGAATTTTTCTGGATACGGCTCTTTATCTGGGCGTGAGATACTTGCTGTAAATGTCCTTCGCCGTATCTCATCTGTAATTTACTTATCAGCGCCCCGTAATCATTTTGCTGACAGGTTGGAATAATCTGTAAAATATTTAAGGCCTCGCCTCTCAATGCAACAATCAAGGCCGTCGCTTTTTCCTCATTATTCCATCCATTCGCGTTAGCTGCAGCTTCAAATTGTCTCTGGTATGTGCACCAGGCCGTTTTACCATCGAACGTTGGTGGTTTGACCCTTGCTCGGCCTGCTTCTCCACTACTTTCGTATTTTACTGGAATACTTCTACCTTTAATATTCTCATCTACCTGTCTGCTGATTTTGTTTAATCGATCCTCCACAATTTTCAACACACTTTCGGTATGCTCTTCCAATTTCCCTTGCATGTCCTCTTCTATTTCCTCCTTCAAAATCTCCAGGTTCTCTAACCGGTCTTCAATATTTCCAATCTTATTCTCTAACTTCGAGCAATTATCGGTCATCGTTTTTAGACTATACTCTATAGATTCTAATTTACCTCTAAAGCTATTTTCTAGAGACTTACTGTCGTCCATTTTATCTTTCATGTCCTTCGAATTTTCCTCCATTTTATCTTTCATGTCCTTCGAATTTTCCTCCATTTTATTTTCCATGGTATCCATTTTATTTTCCATGGAATCCATTTTATTTGTCAGTTCTTCAAAAGCTTTCTTGAAAAAGTCCATACTGGCCTGATCCATTTTCTCAGCTTGAGATCTCGTCACCGGCATTCAGGATTTTCCAGACTAATTTCGGAGTAGTTTCCACTCTTCTTGGTAACCCCACACCTGACACCAATTGTTACGTTTTTCCTCAGCGATATAGAAAAAACACAACAAGTCTTCTTTAAACTAATTTATATTCACACTTAACTAACAATAATCAATTATTTATATACACAATTTATCTACAGAATTTCACTAGGAACACCTGTTTATTCGTTGGACAGTTCTATCCATGAATGTTTATATTCGGTTTTGTTACAATATTACTGTGGAAAGTAAAAAACACGACACTGAGCAGATAAACAATGCCATGCGGTATGATCAGTCGGATAATTTCAATAAAAACTTACGTATAAAATGAAATTTCCTCGACCTTCTTTATTTTATAGTTTTTACACGTTTCAACAATACAAGACATGTTGAAAGTATCTATCAGCACAATGTAAAATTCGAGCAATTTTTAATTCACCTGACAAGTATGTCAACCTAGAACAGCTGACTACGAAATTATAAAAATGATCGAAATTTGACATAAGAATTTAGCCACCAATTTTGGATGCGCAGAGTTCGAAGCGTATTCTCCCCACTCTATATCTCTGCAACAGACGGCCGCCATTTTGTCAGTTCAATTCTCAGAATAAAGAATTAGATTCTATGAGGTACACTGCCTTGCAAACCCAAAACATGGTGGGCTAGGTTGTCACGCAGTAGTCGTAGTGTGGTGTATAGCCTATTTCAAGCGAAAGACCGCTCATTATGCTGGTCTTTCTAGTGCTTATGCATTTCATTGCTTATGGCAATGAATATGATGAAATGACCGCTAGAAGGACCAAAAAGATGACTAACAATGATCGGTCTTTCGCTTGAAATTGATTTATGTGTAGTAAGTAAGTAGTTCAGATAGATAAATAGAAGTATATCATGGTAGTTCAGTTTTATTACTCACGATATTCGACAACCTAACCTCACTTTCTATCATAAACAGTTCGAAAACTTTGAAATAATTTTCAAATTGTGCGTTTCTTTAATTTAAAAAATGAAAAGGCATTCGGTGAGTACTCATCATTTCGAATTCTCAAATTGCTATTTTTAACATGATTACTTTCAGAATTTTCGCTCGCAAGAACGTTCTAAGTGTTCGAACTTTGATTATGAAGATGAGGATTACTTAGAATATGCTAGGCATTATATATATAAACATGGAAAAAATCCTCCGAGACCAGCAAATATTAAGGGAAGAGACATAGGAATGTGGTATTCCAAAATGTCTAATTTAAAAAAGTCTCTTTATCCTGATTCCAATTCTACAGAAAATAATTGCAAAAAAAAAGAAAAGCTTGAAAATAAAACCACAGTAAGTGCAAATGGGTTTCCATCAAAAGCTCCTTTACAATCTCTTATTTCAGGTTGGTGATATCACTTTGACCAAAGCTCAGAAGTTTGAAATAAAGAAAGTTTTAAGTAGGGTGCCAGACAGAATGGATTGCTCTAGCAATTATCAAACCAGCATCAAAGACTCAAATTTCAAAAATGAGTTTTTACAAAATATAAATGGTAAACTAGAAGACCATATAGAAAACATGGAAATTCAGAGGCAAGATTCCAACCTAGATCAACTGTTATTTGACGATCTAAAGGATAAATTAAAAGATGAGAAATATATTCAAATGTTGAAACGTAGGGGCCTCCTACCGAGTAATGGAGTTAAAACCAAAATCTTAGAAATGGTGGAAGCACATCAAGTTATCTTGATAAGTGGTGAGACTGGATGTGGAAAGACAACACAAGTACCCCAGTTTCTTCTAGATCACTTCATTGAAGAGAAAAAAGGATCACTATGTAAGATTGTGTGCACTCAGCCTAGGCGTATCAGTGCTATTTCTGTAGCAGAAAGGGTAGCTGAAGAGAGAGCAGAAGCTTTAGGAAAGAGTTCTGGATATCAAATTCGTCTAGAAAAGTAAGTTCAAGTAATCAAAGATATGATTAATCTTTTAATGATGGTCTCCTAATATTATATTTAATTGAACTGTACAATAGTATATGATGTACAGGGTGTAATTTTAATAATAATGTAATTTGGCAACGTTTCTGGCAGTGCCCTTTTTCAAGCCTGTAAAAACCATCATATTACAACAATCAAAACATATAATCTGTAAGTATGGTATACTGTTAAATATTAAATTTAACTTCTGCTATTTTCTGTATGTACTTCTTGTACTTAGTTCGAAACCTATACTTTGATGTGTTGTTTCTACTTCTTGCTTTCTGTCAATCAAATTCTTATCCCTCCACTAGTTCTAGACTGTGACCTTGATGATATCTCAACAATACGTTGTGTTTTTAATATACTGCATATTCTGAAATTTCATCTTCGTACAGTTAACCCACTAGAAGATATAGGAGTTTTTTTATCGTGCTTGTTCTAGTTCATTAAATTAGTTGAACAGAGTGCTCTCCTTTTGCCCAAAAGTCTTATTTTAGAATGTCAAGCCGTAAATGGTCTCGATAGATCTGGTTCGACTTACTGGTGAAGAATCCGTGCTCAAGCTTTAGAATGCCCGGCTGACCTGGTATACACTTCCTTTTTTCAAAGGAGATATAAGCTAGTTTTCATGTTTTCAGAATAAGTTCATTGTTCTTGGTTAAGTTCTTTAATGGACTAAATCCATTGAATAGTTCAACAGTTATGAAGATTTTACAACTAGTGTACAAGAGTTTCTGACCTAAAGTCAGTGCTTTTCTAATACCCTTGCGAGATATCCAAAATTGACTAAGATATTCGAAACATAATATCACAGAATATAACAAACATTGTATTCTGTAATCCCAAAATCAAAGAGTGTGTCAATCAAATGGGTCAATTCCTATTTTTTGTCATAAAGAGCAACTGGAAATTTATACCATGTCAGTTAAAAATTTCTCAATAAATTCAAAAAAATATGATGATTTGAGTGATGTCCAAGGCTATCTTACCGAATTATGTGAAATCATATCCTATTCGGAATTGACTGAAATCAATGCCAGTCGTAGCAGAATAATGTTTGAAATGTTCAGAGTGGAACCACATATGTTCAATAACTCAAGTGAAGAGCAGAAAGAATCTTTTATCAGAAAACTAATGGATCTACTTGAGTCAGTTAACGAGAGCATAAGAATGAAAGCTACCCAAATTGCTCTTTCCATTGTTCTTGGATGTGCCAAACATTGTAATATTTTGTGGAAAGTTAATGAGCATGCTTCAGAAAACACAATTCTCATGGTTAGATTAGGTTTGTTTTAAATATTATTAAATTCAAACTTTTATCAGGTTTCTTGCTCTAGATGTGTATCCACTACTTTTCAATTTAGTAAATATTGAAAGAATGTCAATGAAATACAAACGAAAGCATGGACCAAGCTTTACACCATCATCTGGTTCATCCCAATTGCGTATAATCTTGAACATATTATCACTCATTATTGGACAGATGCTTATTATGAAAAAGTTGATGCGTAATAAAACAGATGTTGATCATTTCATTGAAGGAAACTTATCATCAGAAGAAGAAGATTCCCTTCTATTTGTTTTGCTCGATATGATGACAGAATTTGCTTTTTCACAAAAACCTGGATATCCAATCAAGAAGATATTATTACTAATTTTGAAAATTTTGATGCTCTCTTTTGGAGATTTCGAAGACTTGGTTGTGGAGAAAAAAGTTAAAAGAAGCATGTGTGGTTTGAAAAATGATCATTTGAGGAAATTAGATATGTCATCATATAGATTTCCGCTATTACAAAAAGTTTCCACTCAGGATTTAGAAAATTACATCCATGTGATATCATTAAAGTATGGAGACATAAATGAAACTGTAGCTTCAGAAAGTATTGAGTCCCTGAAAAAGCATCTATACATTCCACTCTCAGAATTGCAAACGAAACAGCAAGTTTGCGAGAGAAATGAAAAAATCGAAACTCTTTACAGGAACATGTTGCCAAAAATGAAACTTTATATAAAATGTTTTTTACAAATATTCCAGAGTTCTCTAAAATCGCCAGTTTTCAACGAATTCGTCAATATGGATGAAGAACACATTGTTATGTCATCAGTAACACCCTTAAGGATTTCAGGCAAATTCAATTTGTTTGAGCATATCGAAGTAATAAATAAGACTATCAGTACTATACTATTACTTCTGCTGAAACATTTCAAGCTTAATCATATTTACCAGTTTGAGTATTTTTGTCAGGAAATGTTTAGCCATAATGCCATTCCTATCATGATAACTTATGTTGAAACAGCAAGCGATTTATTCATTATATCAGAAAAAACAAAAAATCAAAGGAATTTAACTACATGTGTGAATGTTTTAAGAATTTTGAATAAGCTAACAAAGGGAAAGTTTTCCGCTACAAAAATCTTGTTAAGAATTAAATGTAAAAGCTTATACTTACTTGCAACGTTGAATGATAAACAGTTAGAAATTTATAGTTTGAAACTATTAAAAATTCTATCTAAAGCTATGGGTAGAAAATGGCGTCAAGATAATATCAAAATTATGAACAGAATATTCCAGAATGTGAGACATAGACTCTCGGAAGATTGGAATTTAGCTTTTGACGGTAATGGTTATGAAGAAAAATTGTTGAAGAAAAAAATTGAATTTTTCAATAGAAGTTACACTGAAAATGATTTTGAGAAAGAGTTCGAAATAATGGATACCTCTCATTTTCAACTCACTGATTATTTTAAAAGAAATTATGAAAAGTGGCTGGAAGTTGAAGTGTTTCAAAATCCATTCAATTGGGATATTCTTTTGAAAACTTGAAATGTAGTTACGCATTTTCTTATTAATAAAGATTCATGAAGGGTTTTTTCAACTTTTTTTTTCTTCATATGCTAAATTTGTTAGCATTCCGAAAGCTGCAATGAGTTATTTTTTGTGTGATATGAATCTTTGAAGCAATACAGTTCACATTTTTTACTCCAATAAACTCAGTCTGTTCTCGAGCATCGTCTGCTTAATTGTTAATGAATATTTGTATATTTATGTATTATACATGCTGGTAAAATGAAATGTTCTGGGATAACTCATTGTTAACTATGTAGAGGACACAAATATACTAGCTGTACAAAAGCTTTCTACAAAACTCCAACACTCAGTTGAAATGATTAAACAACTGTAATCTTCTCTCTATTTCGCTTGTAACTCTTGAGCTTGCAAGAATCGTGGTGTCCTCTGCGAAAGTGGCTACTATTGTTTCTCTTCTTTTTGGTATATCTGAGGTGAATATCAGATAAAGGATGGGTCTCAAAATTGAACCTTGTGGGACTCCTGCTTCAATGTCTCTATCTTCTGATGTTTCTTTTCCAAGGTGTTCTCTGAATATCCTCTCTTCTTGATAAGATTTGATAAATCTTATTTTTTTTTAGGGATTTTTGATTCGATCATTTCGTATAGCAAGCCATTGTGCCATACTTTATTTATATTTCCTTTGTTTATGTATACAACAACCCTCTTGTACTGATGAGTGATTGAGTGGCCTGCTCTGAAGCCGAATTCTGGTATTATTTGTTTGCTTTCTGTAATATGTTGTGAATAACCTTTTCGGCTATTTTGCCCGTAGATAAGCGAAGACTAATTGCTCTGTAGTTGTTAAGGTCTTTTCATGATTTGTCGAGTTTAGGTATCATTATGACCTGAGAGTTCTTCGACCTTGTTGGGAGTTTTATTATGGCGTTGATTTTGTTGGTGATTTTTCCATTTCTTTTTTGGTAATTCATTTTGAATTGAAATAAACAAACATTATTATTATTAACCCTATCATAGGAAAATTTGAAGTTGATTGTATCCAAAATTAAGATATTACAGTGAAGTAAATTAAGAATAGATATATCAATAACTGAGACTTATTTTCATTTCAGGTTGGCTCCAAGGGATAGGGGCTCCATCACATTTTGCACCACTGGAGTTGTTTTGAGACAAATGCAGGCTGATCCATGCCTTTCCGAATATACCCATATAATAATTGATGAGATTCACGAGCGAGACATTCAGTCAGATTTCCTCATAACGCTACTGAAACAGGTCATGACAAAGAGAAAAGACCTCAGAATCGTCTTGATGAGTGCTACTTTGAATGCCGAAAGCTTCTCGAGGTATTTTGACAATTGCCCACATCTAAATATACCAGGTTTCACTTTTCCTGTCGATGAATATTTCTTAGAAGATGTGTTGTTTAGAACAAAGTTCAAATTTGAGAATGCCTTTAGATCTAAAGAGAAAAAAAACAAGGAGATACCAAAGTTGAATAAATTCCTCTCTTTTATCGATCCTTATGTAAGAAAATTGAAAAGGGAAAATGCTTACAATCGAGAAGTATACGACCAGTTGAGAAACCCAAACAGTGAAAAACTCAACTTGAATTTAGTCTATGAGCTCCTGCGCCACATATGTGATAAGGTATGACGCTTTGATATTTCAGCAAAGAGAACCAATTATAATATTTATTAATATGACTCTTTTATATTTATTATATATTCTGGAACTCAATCATAATCTGGTACAGGGCTAGAGGCCAAGGTACATCAGTTATGAATGCGTTAAAGTAATTCCTTTTCACTCAGTGAAGTGATAAAGTAATTTTTCGAAAAAATTAAAAATTTGATCGCATTTTTAAGTATATTATTAATCACATGTTACAGTGATTTTCTCTAAACTTTGATCTCAAATAGCAGTGTTACCAATAATTGCATTCATAAATCAACTAAGAAAAATTAATTAAGTTTTGATAAAATAAATCTAGTTTTGTTTAAATGGTTTAAAAAAATAGTCAGCTGAGTTTGACATTAATCACAATTGCCATTTCTCCTGTGTTATTTTGTCTTTGCAGTATGGTTTGAAACACAGTTCATCCATCATGTTTGGTGCTACAAACATTCAATTTTCGTATTTTGTTCTTTAAATTAAAAAAAAATTCCATTTCCATAGGTTCAGGTTTTCATCAGACAATTTTTCAACTCTCTTTAGATACTTCATAAATAATCAATAATTTTGAATGGATGTAGAAATTGCCATAATTTTAATTATGGTTTCACGTCTTTAATATAGTAAATCCGCGCATCCATAAGTGTTGGTACCTCAGAACCCAATAGCCGATGACGCTTATAGAGCATGACGATGTTTCATCTTCCATATAACCTTCTTGTTTCGACTATACTTATTATTTTATAGAGTGTACTTGCTCCTGCAAGTGATGCTTTAAATATTCATAATTAGTCGGCCTTCCACCAAATGTGTTATAATTAAGTTTCTCATAACAAATATAAAATCTTTGACACATGGAAAATTTGCCAAAGTTCGCACTCTTACGAAACAATTCGAAGTATCTCGGAAATATCTAAGCACAATCAACGTTTTGTTTCTAAATGAAGTCTCTGTTTCTGCTGATATATTCTGTTTTTGGTTCCTTTTTTGTTCTTTTTAGTCCAGTGAGTTCTTTATCCACTGATTTTTGATTTCTGTACTTCAGCATTAGATGCCATGAGGGTGGTTTTTAAGTTCGCGAAATGGGTGTGAAGATTAGTGAGGGTACTTACCAAAATTTTTACGAGTTAATTACTCGTTATTGGTATAAATAATATTAATTAATTAATTATTGATTAATTAATAATTCATATCATAATCATCTTCCCACCCATTTCGCGAACTTAAAAACGTCCCCACGTAGAAGTGCTTCACCTGAAAGAAATAAAATTATCAATTTTAAATTTCCTCTCTGGTTTCGTCTTGAAATTTATTAAAAAATTAGAACATAGTTTTTAGCTTTTTCTTTACAGGAAGAAGACAATGGAGCAGTGCTTATATTTCTTCCTGGTTTCTCAGAAATTTCTGATCTACATAAGATGATTGAATCTTCTGGAAAATTTCCGTCCAAAAGATTTCTAGTGATACCTCTTCATTCCCAAATGCCAACAATACAACAGAAAGTAGTATTCAACAAGCCACCGGTAGGTGTTCGAAAGATAATAATATCAACAAATATTTCGGAGACGTCAATCACCATTGACGATGTTGTATTTGTTATCGATTGTGGTTGGATGAAAGTCAAGTTTTACGATAAAAATACTAACACTGAGAATTTGGAAACAAAATATGTGTCAAAGGCAAACGCCAGTCAGAGAAAAGGACGGGCCGGACGAGTGAAACCTGGTGTATGTTTCCACCTTATAAGTAAACCCAGATACGAATCTTTGGAGACTTATATGTTACCTGAAATTCTGAGGATTCGACTAGAAAATGTTATTCTTACTGCTAAAATCTTACAGTTAGGTAAAATTGAAGATTTCTTCTCTAAATTGATGGATACTCCTGATCCAAATGTCGTAAATACATCTTTGGACCTTCTGAAACGTTTGGAGGCTTTAGACAACAATGAGTCTTTAACACCTCTTGGATACCACTTAGCCAAATTACCAATGTCTCCTCAAATAGGTAAAAAAAGATCTATTTGGACTTCAGCTACGGAGTTGCTACTACCAAACATTGAGTACTTGAATATCTTGACACTTATTTTTGACGAGAATTTTTTTTTATGTAACTTGTGTAGAATCATTATTTGGACCATATCCACCATCTCTTATTGTTCGTAGTATTAACGTTTCAATAGACATCTTCTATCAATCTCATGGCGAATTAGCTTTCTGAAAAGCAGAAAATGTGAAATTTTTTTAAATTTTATTGGTTGTCAGGATTAATTGATATAGAACTCCGAAACTAGATCAAATTTTTACGGATTTGTGGTTGAAGGATTCTTCAAGTTATTTCCGGCAACTCAATAGGTTGAGCATTTATATAATTATCTTACTTGTGGTTTGTTCCATATCTGCTTGTGTTGTGCTAATATAAGGTTTAAGTGGATTCAGTCTCATTTGTTTCGCTCTTTCTATCTTTTTTGGGATAGCCATTACTTCTCAGTGTTTTTGCGATTTTATTCATTTCCTCATTTTTATCTTGCTGGGTAAAGCTTATAATTGTTACTTAATCATATAAATATTTATAAAAGCACTTATACACTGCCAAGGATTGAAAGTTTGTTTCTTCATTTCAATTTCATGACCATCATTTTTTATGTTGTCGGGTGGATCTTGCTTCGATCTATCAGTTGATTCATACTGTTTTCAGTAAAGTTACTCAGTTCATTGATGTATACTAAGAACAGCAACGGGCCCAATATACTACCCTGGGGAATACCCAAAGTTATTTTCTCGTCACTTGATGTAAAATTCTCACCTTCTTTTGCCATCATTACTCTTTGTTTCCTATTCTGTAGATAACTCCGAAAAAGATCCCACTGCTTATCTCTAACTCCATACTGTTCCAGTTTGCGTAGAAGCAGATTATGGTCAACACAAACATTACAAGTCTAAGAGCAATCCCAACAGGACACTTCCTTTTTCCAAAGCATCCATCACATCGAGAGTTAACTCAAATATAGCAGAATCAGTACTTATCCCTTTCATGATACCATGTTGACAATCTGAGATGGCAATGAACTTTCTGAAGAAATTGAGCAATCGTATGGAAATAACCTTCACAAAAATCTTAGAGAAGGAGCTCAACAGACCTATTGGTCTATAATTAACTCATTTCTCTACATTTCCTTGTATATTGGCCTCACTACCGTTACTTTAAGTGCATCAGGGAAATTTCCTTCTTTTAGAGCATTATTCAAGATATGTGCCAGTGGGCAAGCTATAACGGATATACATGTTTTTATCAAGCTCATTGGAAATCCATCATAACCACATGTCTTCTTATTAGCAAGGTTCTTCACCACCGACTCAACCTCTACTTCAGTGATCTGAAAAACATAAAAAGAGTATTAGTTCGTTTTCTGCTTCATAAAGCGTGTCCCATATAGCGTTACGAATTTGAACTAACGATAATTTGACATTGGAGACGTCAACTGTCATCGGAGAAGTATCACATATTTAGTAATAAGTCTGACATTTACGAAATGGGTCGGTATTCGCTTGAGGAAAGCTGGGAAATATTAAAAAATTATTTCCAAAGTGGTGAATCGCCAACGCAAACTGTGCGAAATTTGAAAAAAATATTTGCCAAAAGAGATTTGCCATCGGAGGCATATGTGCGGAAATTTGAAAGTCGTGTGAGCGAAACTGGATCACTGTTGGATAAAACAACACGTAAACGTCCATTTACAGCAAGGTCAACCGAAAACATCGCTGCGGTGGAACAAAGTGTTCGTGAACGGCCATCCACATCGATTCATCATCGAGCGCAAGAGTTGGACCTTCCTTGGTCAACTACGCACCGAATTTTACGCAAAGACCTTGCCCTGAAGCTATATAAAGTTCAATTGGCTCAACAGCTAAAGCCAATTGATCATCCGAACCGTCTACGGTTCGCAAATTGGGCGAAAGATCATAGGGAATTTTATCGAAAAATCATCTTTTCTGACGAGAATAATTTCCACCTCGGCGGTTATGTTAATAAACAAAACTGCCGTATATGGGGCACAGAAAACCCGCACGTCGTCGGGGAGAAACCGATGCACCCACAACGAGTGGCTGTTTGGTGAGGATGTTGGTCCAACGCCATTATCGGCCCATTTTTCTTCGAAAATGATGAAGGAGCCCCCGTAACCGTCATCGGCGAGCGCTACCGCGCTATGTTAACTGATTGGCTTTTCGGTCATTTATTTAGCGTATGGCAACAGTATACATAATATGATTTTACAATATCAAATTAGATTAAAACAAGAACAATCACAACAGCAAGCCCAAGAAAAACATACAAAGATAAAGACTTGCAGAGCATTTGTAAACAACAAGTCCACACATATTTATCACAAACTAACACGCAAGTTCATTATCCATTCAATCGCTGTCGGAGGGAGAGAATATATGTCCGTAGCTGGTCCCTGGTAAGCCGTAAGTGTGCAATCTTGATATATATGTTTTACAGTTTGATAGGGTGCTCCACATTCACAGTTGCGCGAGGGTTGTCTATTCCACCTATACAACATGTCCGCGCAAATACCGTGTCCGGTTCTAATTCTGTTCGCCGTCTTCCATACTTTGCGAGGCAAGTCGAATCCCGCAGGCTTTGTTTGGACTTCTACACAATTGAGTACCCCCGGGGGGGCGTCCTCCCTCCAGCCTGCTTCCCATTCCTGGAGGCCCCTGAAATCGCTTTCATGTAATGTCTGAGCGGTCTTGATTGGTGGATGTCTGGATTTTAACCTGGTTAGGCAAGCAGTGGGTATATAGTCATGGATAGGCAACTCTGGGTTATCCATTATTTTCTTGTATTCTCGAAGAAGAGCCTCTCTTCGGCGGATTCGTGGCGGCATAATGTGACTGAGAGTTGGAAGCCAATAGGTTGGAGTAGATTTTATGCACCCTGTTATGGTACGCATGCTCCTGTTGAGCTGCACATCCACTCTAGAGACATGGTGGCTGTTCATCCAAACCGGAGCCCCATATTCAGCCGCGCTAAAGACGAGACCCATTGCCGAACATCGCAAAGTTTCGGCAGTCGCCCCCCATGAAGTTCCGCATAACTTATCCAGAATATTATTCCTCGTTTGAATTTTTGCAGCCGTGTTCTCTAGATGTTTTCTAAAGGAGAGCGTTCTGTCCAGTGTAATACCCAGGTATTTTGGGTTCGGGTTGTACCTAAGCCGTTCACCTTTCCAGAATATGTCAGGTTCGTGGTTGGCCATTTTATTATTCAAGTGGAAGAAAGAGCACTCTGTTTTGCTGGGGCTTGGAACTAATCTCCATTTTGTAGTAGCTATCTAAAGCTTCGAGATCTTTTTCCAATACTCTCTCTGCTGTATCACAAGATTTAAGTTTAACAGCTATAGCCAGATCATCGGCGTACGCAAATTTATGAGCAGTTGTCGCAGGGAGATCAGCAATGTACAGATTAAACAGGGCAGGAGCAATTACGGAGCCCTGAGGAAGGCCATTATTTAGGATTCTCTGCCTGCTGGCTTTGCCATTCATGATCACCTGGAATCTTCGACCAGAGAGCATGTTGTTCAAGAGTCTACCAAGCTTTCTACAGGGGATTACTTTCAGGAATTTGTAGAGCAGGCCTTCTCTCCAGACTGTATCGTAGGCAGCTGTTAAGTCTATGAATACAGCCGTGGTTTTGAGACATTCCTGGTATCCTGATTCTATGAACGTTGTCAGACTCATCACTTGGTCCGTGCAGCTTCTGCCCGGTCTAAATCCAGCTTGTTCGATTGGGATGTTCGCAACTAATTTGTCTTGGAGTCTGTTTAGTATAAGTCTTTCCAAGAGTTTATAGCAGGAGCTAAGAAAGAGATTGGTCTATAGCTGTCGGCTCGAGAATTCGGCTTTCCAGGTTTTAGTACGGCAATTATTTTTGCTCTTTTAAATTCATTAGGCAGTCTACTCGTATTTAGGATGTCATTGAGAAATTTCGTTAACCACTGTCTAGCATAAGGGCCACAGTTGATGAGGAACTCATTGTGGACTCCATCAAATCCTGGAGCCTTCCCTACTTTTAGGCTCAGAGTCGCAGTACCCACCTCATCGACACTAAATTCTCCAGAGAGTTCGGGTAATTCTGAGCTTGACTGTTTTAACGCTTTTAGATCGTGTTTTATAATTTTTGTATGCTGGCGGTCTTGAGGAGCTCTCGACAAATCAACTATTCGGGTAGCTACGTTGTCTGCTGTGACCGTAGTTTGCTTTTGGGCGACAGGTTTACTGGCACCAAGCTTTTTCAGAAGACTCCAGGCTTTCCGACTCGAACGCCCGAAGTCAGTATTTGAGGTGGTCTCTAGCCATTTCAGCCTTCGAGCCGCGTCAAGAGAATTCAGAAGGTCATCAGCTATCTCTGGGTCACCACTATCAACGAAATCCTGATAGAGTTGTTCACTTTGTTCAGACCATCCCGGAATATACTCTCTGCGGAAGCCCCTTGGGATATGTTTCTTAGCAGTAGAAATAATTGCACCGACGAATCTGCTATAATTGTCGACTAGAGGAGGGATCCAGCCAAGGCATCTGTCCAGGTCCGCTTTGAAAGAGTTCCAGTCCGCTTTTTGAAAGTTCCATCTAGGTCTTGGGAACGATTTAATTATGGGAATTTGGATACCTATTTCAAGAATAACTGGGCGGTGCTGGCTCTAGGAAATTCTTTTAGGACACTTCTTGATATTGGGAGAGGTTGACACTTCTCGTTAGTTGATACAAAAGTTAAGTCAGGATTTGATTCTGTATTCCAGACACGAGATTTGAATGTGTTCCTTTCCTTAGCATCAAACACTAGATGGAGACTGTGCTGTTCTGCCCATCCAAGAAGGTGTTCGCCGTTATTATCAGTTTCTCGATATCTCCAATTCCTGTGATGACTATTGAAGTCTCCCGCGTACACTGATGGGTGAGGGCATGCTTGGAGGATCTCACTGCACCAGGGGACGACAGGGGGCTTGTAGATATTAACAACGTTAACTTCTCCAACACTAACAACGATCTTATGGGTGTTCTCAAATACGCAAGTATCCACCAGCCTTACATTGTCGATATCGTTTCGGGCATAAGTTGCCATGGCATAAGTGTGGTGGTATGTTATTCCAACTATCTCAAAACCTGGTATCTGTGCTCTCTTACGAGCCTGCTCCTCATTTTCCAGGTGCATTTCTTGTAAAAGTGCAATATCAATTCTGTTCGTATTGAGGAGTTTTGACAGATATTGGCATTTGGACCAACTTATTCCTTCCACGTTTAATTGACAGATACGGAGGATTTCTCCTATGTCTCTAGTCTGGGAGTCCTTATAAGGACTAGATTGTTCGATAGCTTTCATGACTTTTATGTACACTTTTATAACCAGGAGATCCTAGGATTATCTGGTCGCCAAAGATTGTGTAGATTGTTTAGCCGACGCTCAAAGAGACGACGTTGCCCAGGGTGCACCACGAGGAGGCCAATCTACTTTGCACCCTGCTTTTCGGTCAAATGGAAGAGTATGATTTGGACTGGTGGTGATGTGAATTGGCCTCCAAGAAGCTGCGATCCCTTTGGGGAGCGGTCAAAGACGTTTGTTACGCCAACAAGCCAAGCACGATTGATGACTTGAAACATGAAATTAAAGTTGCCATTGCTGCCATAAGGCCAGAAACAATCGAAAATGTACTGAAAAATTGGACTGATCGAATGGGGTACTGCCAATTGAGCCGTGGTGGACATTAGACAGAAATAATTTTTCACAAATAATGTCATGAATTATGCTTTCAAATAAATGTTGGATCATTGAAATCTATCGGGCCGTTCTTTTTTTATAGCCTTTTTAAATTCGAAATTTTTCGTGGGACACCCTTTAGTATTTCCTGGTGTATTAGGCGTGGTATTTTCAACCAATGATGGCCCAATGTTCTTGAAAAATTCATTTAAATCATTAGCTAATTGTCTTGGGTCACCTTTCTTCATCTGACTCACTTTGCTTTTAGGCTGTTTCCCAGTTATAGCATTTTCTAGTTTCCAAGTTGCCTTAGCTTTATTCTCTGATCTTGTGATAACCTGGAAGTGATACTCGTTTGTACTCGATGAATATTCAAAGGAAGAATATGTCAGATGAATTGGACGCTTTGAGTTAATTGTTTCTCAGACTTGAATCCATTAGATTTTTTTACACAGCATGCATAAAAGAAAAAGTTACTCAAAATCAATTAATCGTTCAAAAAATTGATCTTTTTGTCTATTCATGGAATTGATTTTTTTTTTGTTTCTCGAACTTTGATAAAAATTGGCCAAAATAAGAGTCAGGACAATTATTAAAGGTTTCATGTTGGCTATGCTGACTCTTTAGGTGAAGTCCTTTAATTCTTCCATTTTTTAAATTTTACCTCATTGAAGATTTTTATTCGACAGGTAAGATGCTTCTTTTTGGTGCTTTTTTCAACTGTTTGGATCCTATAATAAATATAGCGGTTGTGCTGGATTATAGAGATCCCTTCGTGTTACCACTTGGTAAAGAACGAATTGCGGATAAAAAAAGGAAGGAATTTGCTGAGGGCTGTCGCAGCGATCATTTACTTATGGACAAATTGATCAGGACATTCGAGATTCTCAACATGCAAGATAGGAAACAATTCTGTTGGGAATACTTTCTGAGCATGTCAACAATGACCCAACTTCTTAAATTGAAAAAGGACTTTATGCAGAATCTTCATCAGTTGGGTTTTGTTACAAAGTTGAAGTCAAACTGTCAAGAATGCAATTGTAACTCTGAAAACACAGATCTGATTAAGGCAGTCGTATGTGCTGGATTATACCCTAACATAGCTATTGCAAGGTAATCTTCTATGCCTATGATTTATTTTCAAGAAAAGCATTCTGAGCGATACAATCAGTTAATGAAAATTGTAAAAAAAATTATCTACTGAAACAATAGGTGATTAATTAAGTTCAATACTCTCCTATTGGGAGATTCCGCTGGTAGAGATGACGTTTTTGTTTCTCACAAGAGAATTATTAGATTAATTTTCGGTGTAAGCCCCCGTGATTCCTGTAGACCGATATTTATCAAGTATAGAATACTAATGGCGTTTTCCGCTTATCGTTTCGGTGCGAAATTTTACAGAGTAAGTGTTTTCTGCCTACGCCTGGATCGCTCTCAGTGCCTACCCAGTGCACCTCCTTTTTCGACACTGGCTATTGGAGTCGGTGCATCAAATCCAGTACAAATATGGCGGAAAATGTTGACAAAATCAAATGTTAACGTTTTGATGTTTGTAGGTTTTTTTTTAGAATTTTCATCTTTTATTCAAGATTTACATTTTTGAGTAATGAGAAAGCTGGAGGGATATGTTGAATCAGAAGAAAAAATATTCTGAAGAATAAAATGATTTGTTATACCTATGTAGTTTATATAAAATTTTTCAAAACTGTTTGATATTATATGTATATTCATCACTGCACATGAACTGTACAATTAAAATTTCCTCACAAAACAATTGCTCTATAGAAAATACGCTGTTCGAAAAAGCGGGAAATTAATTAAAAACAATATAACATTGCATCAAAATCCAAAGATAGAAGGAAATAAGAGTAAAATATTCATAAATAGATTCAAACTCATTAAATCTGTAGTACACCAAGTGCTGATTTCGTTTTCCGCTTGATTTGACCTGATCAGTTTCTCTAATAACCTGTGAAAGTGCATGACGTCATTTCTTGCACTCAGTGCAGATCGACACTGATGAAGCAGAAAACGCTATAAGTTTTCCTTATATATATATATATATATATTTATACCTTACTTTACATCCGCAAAGATATAATTAGTATTCCAGCTCACAAAACCGCAAAATTCGAACGATCACATTTGTATGCCGGAATAAAACTTTTCAATAATTTACCCGTACGAATTAAGGCGGTGGAATCGGTTGACAAATGCTTTTACAGCAAAGAAGAACATTTTGAATTTGAATTTACTAAAATGCTCAGTCTTAGTCTACACTTTTTCTTTTCTTGTCCTATACAAATGTATTTTCGTCCCACACCTTTTGCAGTTTGAAATAAAACATTGGAATAATGTTCAGATTATTCAATGTTGATTGCGGAAAATTGAATATTAGGTATAATGAATTATATTTTCAAATGAAAAAGGGGCTCTCAACAACAACAATTATAGCGAAAAAATAATTTTTAGTAAATTTTGTGATTGAAGAAGTTCTAATTTGAAACTCTTGAGTTTTAATTGTCCAACTTCATGATCTTCTCATGGAGACACTGTCTTAGGTCTATACCACATAGTCTTAGGTCTATAACACAAACAATCTTTTAATACTTCGTTTTGAATTGGATATTGTGAACATGAATGGTCCTCTCCATCATTTTTCCACATAAATCCCAAAAACTCGAAAACTGTTGAGTTTTGACAGATTATGGCATATTGCTGAAATTTTCATCAGATGAGGTATCTAATGATGCCATAATATACCGGATGTGCCATTTGAAAAACGAAAGTACGAATCAGTATAAACGGAAGTTGTAAAATATTTTATGGGTAAAGATAATAATTCCGATTAGTTTTCCATAAACTACTGATAGGTAATTCCAGTGAATCAGCCTATTTGCTATTTTTATGCCACCCTTTGTTTCCATGGACATTAATTTATGAGCTAGTAATATTGTTATATTATGCTTGATTTATTACTTCACAGTTATCATGAATCTATCTTCCATTGCAGAACCAAAAAACGAAAAAAATTCTTCAGTATATTACAACTTCCCAATAGCACCAAAGTAGATTTTCACCCAAAGTCCGTGTTGGCTCATGAGCATCTTGGGGACTCTCTGGTGATATACTATAACCTAGTGAAAAGCAGTAACATGTATATACACGATGCAACACCTGTGGATCCATTTCATGTAATTTTCTTCGGGGATAATTTCAAACAAACCAGTCAAAAAGGAAAGCAAGTTATAGAAATGAATTCTCTTAAATTTCGTTGTCACTCAGCGACTAGCGAAGTGATTCGAGCAATCAAAGACAAACTTAACAACTTCCTGGAATATCAAATTTCTCATCCGAATGTTGTAGATTTGAGAAAAGATAGTCAGGAATCTCATTTATTCAGGTAGTTATTTATAAACCATTCCATCATCTTTGTTGTGTTGACATGCTAATATGAAAAAAAACTATCCTAAAATATAACATTTCCAGGGCGATAATTAACGTTTTGACTGACGAAGGAAGGAGAGGGTATGAGTTAGATATTCCAGGGGATCTAGAGGACAGTGAGGCAATGGATGAAGATGATTGCTAACAGAAGTTATACCATATATATATAAACAATGATTAGATCAATTCCATTAAATAAAACATATCAACTCGTTCCCTTAATATTTAAGTGTACATTCTAAGAATTATAAAATGAGGGTGGAAAAAATTAAACTATTGTTAGTTTTGATAGAATGGCTGTGTTCTAACGGAACGTCAAGATCTAATTACCAAAAAAAATTTTGTCCATTTCTAAGCGGTTTGCTACTTGACTAGTCCACGTACCTAATGGTCATATCATGCGGATTGGGACTTAATGAATGAAAATTGAAGACTAATTCGAATGATTATCTCTGCAGACAATTGATTAAATTTTTAAAGCTTGATTAGTAGCGACAGTTTAATTGCACGTGGAAACGACAAGAATCAACCAGTTCAACTGTGCTTTGCCGTTTACCTACAACCACAAGTTAAATGTTGAATGATTATTTGGGCTATTACCATCATCTATTGTGGATGTAATGTTTTCCGACGTTTCGATAGACATCTTCTATCTTTATCAAGGAGGAAAAGTAAAAAACCTTTTGAAAATTATCAATTTTCAAAAAGTCAATATGACAGAAGTCATGAAAGAAAAATGAACAATGTTATATACTCATCTGTGATATGATGATCTTTTTAAGTTGGATCGAACTATCGGCGTCCAAACTTCTGGGAGTGCGTAAGATCTTACATCGGAGAAACTAAACGCCCTCTGAATGTACGAATAAAAGAACATCAGAAGCTTCTACGAGTACTAGACAGCGACAAATCCAGGTTAGTCCAACATGCTGTAGATGAGAATCATCGTATAAAATGGGATGAAGCATCAATAATATCCAAAGAAGAAAAACTTGCAAAAAGAAAAATCAAAGAAGCAGCATTTATGAAAATAACACCAGATTCCATCTATAGATCTATATATCTATAGATCTGCCAGAAGTTTGGACGCCGATAGTTCGATCCAACTTAAAAAGATCATCATATCACAGATGAGTATATAACATCGTTCATTTTTCTTTCATGACTTCTGTCATATTGACTTTTTGAAAATTGATAATTTTCAAAAGGTTTTTTACTTTTCCTCCTTGATAAAGATAGAAGATGTCTATCGAAACGTCGGAAAACATTACATCCACAATAGATGATGGTAATAGCCCAAATAATCATTCAACACGAGCTCCATCATCAACAATATCTTGTCATCAACCACAAGTTAAATGTTATTCATTTTGGATATATGTGCGTGTTAAAAACTGACTTATTTGATTTCCAGGTATTTTAAGTGAAGTAATCCCTGGACGAATTTGATTCATTCAATCCTGCTGCTTTGCTGATTTCACTTTGTTCTTAGATATAACATTTCAGATGCCAAGCTCTTACTTCGTAACTTTTTGTCAGGCTCACTATAAAACTGCATCCACTGAACTATACCTCTCGCGACAAAATTACTGTTTTTTCTTTACTTTTGATCATATAAAATCGCCTTTTTCGCATGATACAGGTTTCTAGTGCTAATCATCCCTCATGCACTAGTTTTCCAGAGAAAGGTAGTGAAACATTCAGTAATTGGTAGGTATACATTTTTGATCTTATGTGTATTTGTGTCAACCATTTATTTTTCGGATTGTGGAAAAAATCTCCTATATTCGACCATGACCCGTTTCGTGGGATATGTCGAGGTGGCTTGGTGTTATTGTCGTCCGACTAAAAAATAACATGACTGTTAGGAATGTAGGGGCCACCGGAAAAGACATCTTTGTCCGTACTTCAACAAATACCTCCTCGCACCTGTTCTCATCTCTTCCTCTCGCGATCCTCGGTATCCTTTCTCTTCATTGCCTCGGTCACAAACGTGAAACTATCACGCCAACGGCCTTTGCTTCCAAGAATGGTACCTATAATCGACCGCTGCAATTATATTGTGGCTAATCGATTTCAGATGAAATGATTAATAAGATTGAGCAACCAGCTAAATGAAAGCACTTACCCCAGAGTGGTGTAGCTCACAGCTGACAACGATGAATCGGCAACTGGAATCAGGGTACCCCTCACTTGCACTGATATTATGATGACGAATCAAAGTTTGTAATAGGGCTCCAAAAAAGGGCTCTCTCCGGTGGTTGCTCAACCCCACTTTCGGTAATTAAACAGATGAATATCACTTTTCTCGGTGAAATTATGTAATCTTGAAGGCGACAACAATTCTCAAAACCTTTTAAAAATACAACGTTCCTCACTTTCCGGCGAATTATTTTAAGATGGCCGCTTGATAAACAAAGTGACGTCATGTTACTTCGATACGGGCATATCCAAGCGAGGAAATGCTTTCGCCAACATCCGCGAACTCGCCAGCAGTTGGATAACAAAACCGCCTTTAGCGCACCACGTAGGCAACACGACTTTCACTTTCACGCCCGAACAACCTACATATTGGATTTTTTATTATATTTTCCCAATAGCGTTGCGCTCTCTTTCGACAACATACAGCACACTTAAAACATGTGTGCTGTGGTAATTATTAATTAAATTACCCAATGTAACCTGTAAAGTAAAGGAGCTGCGGGTCAAATCGGGATCCTATAGAAGCTTTAAAATATCACTACCAGCTAACCATAGCTTAGTAGTGCTGAACAGCAATTTCTGGCCATCAAACTTGGTGATCAAAATTTTCAGATAACACCAATCGCAAAAAGAGCCTTATAGCAGGTGATATTTTATTGAAATCTGCAAGGCTCACAAAGATTGTGAAAGAATCAAAAACATATATTTTGAATTGAAAATAAGCACTCTAGCTTTTCATTTATAATTATTACGATTGCATTGCTCGAAATATATTGTTTCGAGAATCCACTTGAGGACTTATGTCAACTCCTGAGGATTTTGTTCTGCCAAAGCGTGATCTTTGTGATATTTCTGCAGCTGCGTGTGGTTATAGCTGGAAAAATTGAGCCTCAATTACAGCTATGGTTACAGCAAAGATTCAACAACTATCTGAACTTCACTAACGGCCATTTTCAATAACTAATCTAATCTCCAAATCTATGAATAGATTGGAACTGGGATTGAGATAATCTGGCATTTAGTACCTGTTTCCGTTTCAATATTCTACCTGCTGAAAAAGATTTTTACTGGCGATCCCCATCTATCCCTTCTTCCAAAAAGCGGTCAGATAGCGAACCATAGATAGAAACTTTCATTGTTATTCGCCTATGTGCGTTTCAAAAAATTTGAGGGGACCAAAGATGTCAAAAAGGTTCTTTAGCTTGTGAGATCGTTTAACGGCCACGTCTCACCACTAATGACTGAGATCTGTAAGAGATAAGTGTTGAAATTTTCTCCATTGTAGATTTCGGAGAATTTTAGTGTAATTAAATTTGAATAATTATGGATCATTTAAGTAGCGATGAGAGCGATGTGGAATGATTAATGAGTTCAATAAAGAAAGCGGATTTGAAACGACGATCAAGCGAAAAGTTTATAAAGGACGTGTTGATCACATGACTGTTTTGAATTATTTCGGAATTTGCATATAGGTTTCGACTGATACAGAACCCGTCCCTTATTCGTATTATAATGATCATCATACTTGGGGAAAGAATTGCGCATATTTATATTGCGTAAAGCTAATTATATACTCTATTGTGATTATTATTCGATTTGTTCATAAAGTTCATTAACATAAATCACGTAATTTGAACAATTCTCCCATTGATAAATCACACAATCTCACAAATCATAATATTCACCAAATCTATATCTCCTCAAAATTACTTTAAACCAAAAAAGATTATAATAACGTCACAAATTACTTACCTAACCTTATATCATATTAACTCATTACATCGATATATAATCAATAAATACTCTCAAACCTTAGCCACATATAAAATTATGTTTCCCTTGACCGGTCTCGACTCTAAGGCATAGATATAGAAAACATAGATCTCTAAAAGGTCGAAAGTGAGGCATTTAATTGAACTGACAAAATGGCGGACGTCTGTTGTTGTTGATATGTCTTCGAACGAATTGATTAAGTTGAACTGTAATTACGGTGGTGTTCTCCTATAGTATTTTTTTTTATTAGGGTCTTCTCAAGATGATGCGCTGTTCTGTATTTGACTGCTCAAATGAATACAGAAAAGGATATAACATTCATTTCTTTCAGTAAGTTTAATGTCAAAAATTCACATTATTTTGTATTGTATTGAATTTTCACTTAACTATTTCAGTTTTTCCCATAATAATCATAATTTTTACAAAAGTGGATAGAAGCGATAAGATTGAAAGGCTGGGAACCAAAAATTCATAACAGGATTTGTAGAGCTCATTTCACAGAAAATGACTATCAGATCAGGCCTGGAACTTTTGCTTTTAAGAATGATTCAGATCTGGATCATGAAAAAAGGAAGATTGAAATAAATAAATAAGCGCTGAAAAAGTTCACATAATGGCCGAACAATTAAATCTTTTCATTCAACCCATTTCTCTACATTAGATATCTGATTTACTATTGATAAGCTTAGTAAAGTCACATAGTTATAGAAACCTTCTTTATCAATGGTAAAGTCTCACTCAAACATAGATGTATTCATTTCTCTATGACCATAAACTTGGCGGCCATTTTGTCAGTTTTGTCAATTAAATGCCTCACTTTTCAGGGACGATTAGTGAGACAGTTAAACATCTAGTTTCTATATCTGTGCTCTAAAGACGTCAGATCCATAGATGTATGAGCTTACAACTGAGCCATTGCACTCTCATTGAAATCAAGGTCAATTTATTGATCCACCGAAAAGGGGCTTCTAACATCTTCTATGGATAGGTTTGTGAAATGCTAAACACAGAGAGATAGCGACAGAGATAGACAGACAGACAAATCGGAGATAGCTATATATCCGTAATCTTCAATACGTTATTGAAAACTGCCGCAAGGTAGTCAACGTATCCATTCTTGAGTTCAAAAATATTTTTAAGGACGAAAAAAACTATTGACAACAAAAAATCTCCCATATGTTCTCGTGGGTCCACTTAACGAAGATGAAATTTTAGAACAAGCAATATATCAATAACCTCCATAAATGCACATCTTTTTTATTATGTCCAACTTATATCTCATTTTAAATGACAAAAATAATTCTCATAATTAAAACCTAGTCAGGGAAAGAGGTTTTTGATATGCAAAATTGTTTGGAAACAAAACATAATTACGAATTTTATGGATAGGGGGCCTCCTCAAAAGAATTTGCCACGGGCCCCAGATGATATAGTGACGCCACTGTAGAGAATGGTTGATTTAAGCCTTTATTTTCATCACGATCTTTAGGTTACCTACCTTTGAAACAGTAAAAAACTTTTCGAAGACTTAAAACAGTAAAAACTCGAAAACAAAATTAATTTACACTTAATTAATTGAAAATCTGCAACAGAAATGATTTGTGATCAATGATCACAAAATCACATGTTATTAATTCCTTCTGTGGTCCCAGATATGTACATTACGCATTTCGGGAGTTCCCCAATAATTTTATTACTAAACTGTTATGCAATATTGTGATGTATGAATTGAATATTTCAACCCCTGGTCATTCGAAAATGTGCTGATAAAAAAATATTGATTTCTGTTGATTCATAACTGATTCGTTCAGGTTCACCCACACGAACTTATTGTTCTCTGGTCATATGTTAAAGCATTGTTTATTGTTTACATTAGCCTTGAGCAGTCATCGGAATTTCTACTCTGGTTAAAGTGATTTACCAACAGTCTTTCATCTTCTGGAAATGTCTTATAGGTGGAAAAATAGGCATCAACATGGAAACAAATTTGTAATGTTAATTTCTCATATCTATAATCGTCAAAAAAACATTCCATGTTTTAATGTTCAGTATTGATATTTCTTAAACGATTAATTTAATTATCCGAATTAACTTTATTTGTAAGAAACTGAAAAATTTTTCAATCGGTTTCAGGTTGTTGGTCATTATTCAAATTTTCGACTTCCGAAGATATTTGATAGCCCAACCAATGCTACAACCAAACCTTTGGATTCCAATTATTCAATAAACTCTATATCTTGTATGCTGTCTTCCAGGTCTGAACAACATCCAGTAAGTTGGGAAATTACTTATCTGATTCCGTTTGGGGAGTTGAATCACTTGATTCCTCTAATATATTGAATGAATGCCAGGAGGAAGTTATGAAAACTATATTTGGTTTCATTATGTTTTAACTTTTGATAAATTATGTTGAAATTGCAGATTGGCAAGATAAGCATATCTTTGACAAAACTAACTGAGATAGACAAGATATTGAAGAAATTGCAGCTTGTAGCAAACATTTCTTATGAAAATTTAGAAAATTCTGCTTTCAAAATGAACTTTCTTGAAAAACGAACGGTGACTATAGAGCAGAAAATGGATTTTTTTCAAGAAGAATTGATACAATGCCCAGATGTTGATTATGAGCTCTTTTTAGAAAACAATAGTAGATATGAAGATCCTGAATTTGTACATATGTTACAAAAAAGAAAGTCTTTGCCATCTTTTGAAAAAAGAAACCAAATTCTCAAGACAATTCAGGATAATCAAGTAGTCCTCATAAGCGGACAAACAGGTTGTGGTAAAACAACACAGGTTCCACAATTTATTCTTGATGATTATATGAGTAGTTACAAAGGTTCACTATGTAAAATACTTTGTACACAACCTAGAAGAATAAGTGCTGTTTCTGTTGCTGAACGAGTTGCCAAAGAGAGGGGAGAAATGCTTGGAATAAGTGTTGGCTATCAAATCCGCTTGGATCGGTGAGTGAAAATTACTCCTTCCAAGTTTATTTTGATTTATACAAGGAAAACACATCATCTATTGAGTTGTCCTATATGCATTTGAATGAATCAAGTAGGATATCTTGAAATATGTTGGAGAATGGGCTGCTATTCCAACATGAAAGCAAATTAAAAAACAAGTAACTAAGCGCCTGTTTTTCAACACATAAGTATGGGAATTGTCTGTTCTTAGTCCAAATCTGTAGAAAACGAAATACTTTTGAAATGTAACAAAAATTCTTAAAACACCAAGGGAGTTTATAACACTGTCACATTTATATTAAATATATATCTTTGATACTGGGTTATATCTAGATACAACCTTAAGTTGTATCTGCCAAGTGTCAAAATTAAACTGATGCATTCAACTTGTGTTCGCCCAATGGTCTCAAATTACATTGCAGTCAGTAAATTATATCAAGGAGATGAGGTAGAATATCTTGAATAAACATAACAGATTAATTTATAAAGATTGTTGATCAGGGAATTCACAGAATACTTCAATATATATGTCAGATTAACCAATGGATTGCCGAATTAACGGAATTTCTGGCATGAAATCCCTCCTCAATCAACGATTTGATCAACATTCATGAAACTCAGTGGACAGGTACTCATACACAGTTTCAAAATAATTTGATGTATATGTGAGTACATAGGGATATGTGGCTTTACATGGGGCTGAATTACAACCTGCCTCTGTTGCCTGGCTGCGCATAGAATCGATTCTAGCGCCAGCAGCAGCCCGTGGAACTTATTATTTGAACAAGGCTCTTATATACTACATTGTGTTTTCTTTTTGATTGAGGAGAGGTAGCGTGAATAATTTCAGACATTTTACAAAAGCAAAAGCTGCAGAAATACTCAATTAAAATATTGAATTTTATAGCAATACGTAATCATGTAAAAATTGCCATAGCCCCTCTCGACAATATCTTGAAAGGACTATGAATATTTATTTAAATCTGACAATTATAGCAAGTAGAAGCTTTATTAATTTTATATTGATAAAAAATTTATTTTCTTTTTGAATAGGATTATGTTGTTCATAATCATGAAGGGTAATACATTTCTTCTTGTAATTTAAAGGCTCGAAAACTGCGTTCAACTTGGTGTTGATCATATTTTGTAGGAGCTAATTTTTCAAATTTTCATCTTGAAAAACGTTAATGTATTTTTGAACTCTTCATTTCCTTTTTGGTTTCAGTTGAATGACTATAAATGAATGTGAAATTGAAAAACAATTTTTTTCTAGCTTACCTCCTCGAAAGCATGGGTCCATCCTTTTTGTAACCAATGGAATTGTTATAAAACTGATGGAAAACGACCCATCTCTCAAGTACATATCACACCTGATTATAGATGAAATTCACGAAAGAGACATTCATTCAGATTTCTTGCTTACTTTGGCCAAACAACTCATTAGCAGAAGAAAAGATTTGAAAGTCATTCTTATGAGTGCAACTCTTAATGAAAAACGATTCAAAGAGTATTTTGATGGTTGTGCCCATGTTGAAATCAATGGATTATCCCACCCTGTTGAAGAATTCTATTTAGAAGATGTTGTTAATATGTTGAATTATTCTTTTGGGAATTCTAATACAAGATCTGAAAGTGTTGATAATAACCCTAACTTTTTTATGCATAAAGTTGTTCCTTATATAAAACAACTCGAGTCCAGTGGTGCTTATCCAAGTAAAGTATGTCGTGAACTACTAAGGCCTCATAGTGAAGAGATCAATGTCAATTTAATACATAAATTAACAATGCACATATGCCAAAATGAAGATCCTGGCGCAATATTGATCTTTGTCACTGGTTATGATGACATCAACAAACTATATAATCTGTTTTATGATTTAAATGAGGAAGAATATAGTGTTATCATCCTTCATTCTGAGATTCCAATAGAAGATCAGAAATTCGTCTTCGAACCAGCACCTCCTGGTGTACGAAAAATAATCATTTCCACAAATATTGCAGAAACTTCAATTACAATAGATGATGTTGTGTATGTAATCGATTCTGGATGGGCTAAAGTTAAGATGTTTGATCCTAAGACAAATACCGAAAACTTGCAACCCCGATTCATATCAAAAGCTAATGCAATTCAGAGAAGAGGAAGAGCTGGACGTCTGAGGGCAGGAAAGTGTTTCCATCTATACACCAAAGCAAGATATGAAGCATTTCAAGTGTTCCAAAAACCTGAAATTTTGAGATGCCGACTTGAAAGTATAATGCTTCAGATGAAGTTTCTGCAATTGGGGAAGGTGAAATTGTTCTTTGATAAAATGCTTGATCGACCAGAAGTAAGTAATGTGGATGCATCTTTAGATTTGTTGAATGAACTTGGTGCTTTGGACGAAGAAGAGGAACTTACTCCTTTGGGATATTATCTGGCAAAACTTCCAATAGGTCCTCAACTTGGTAAAATGCTCTTATATGGAGTAATATTCAATTGTTTGGAACCCATTATGAATATAGCAGTATGCTTAGATCACAAAAGTCCATTTAATCTAAATATGAGGAGAAATCCTAGAAATCCACAATTGGATCCTAAAGTGGCTGAATTTTCTGAAAATATAAAAAGTGATCATTTATTGTTACACAAAGCGCTTCACCTCTACAAGAAGTTTGATCATAGAACTAGAGAAGAATTCTGTAGAGAATATAACATTAATGCAACTGTAATGATTATGTTGAAGAAGCTAAAACAGGAATTTATGGAATACCTCTTTGCATTGGAGCTTGTTCATACGACTGAACTGCAGAATAAGGAGCTGAATAAAAACTCCAACAACATAGAATTGTTGAAGTCTGTGATTTGTGCAGGTTTATACCCTAATGTGATGGTTTCTTGGTGAGTACTTTGTAATGAGTATACATATGATATTCAGCTTATTTGTATCAATTCATTCACTTAAGTCAAAAAACTCGCTTTGAAACAATTTTCACTGAGCTTGTAAATGGATGAACAATATTTTGTATTCAACAAATATATTGCAAATGAGTTGTCTAGAAAATGTTTGTCCAAAATATCAACTTATTCCATACTGTATCTATTCGCGTATTTAATTAATTGATTATAAAATACTTTTCATCCATTCACCTGGTGATGGCCGTGCTTAAACAGCATCCTAATCTATAATACTAAAAAGTTTGTTCAATCGACAATCTTCCACCTAATAAAAAGGAACGACAATTCCGAAGAACCATCGCTCCAATGGTGCGGAGCTAGCCACGATGATATCCCAGAGAATGAGGACCCCAAGTGCAACTGTGGACCAGTTTCGAGGTGACTGCCTCTCATCAGCACGGTGCCACACTGCCGCACAATTGGAGCGATGGTTTTTTGGAATTGTCGTTCCTTTTTATTGGCTTACTTGGCCATGTCGGCATAAAGGTATTAGAAATCATTTCCTTTAAATTTTCTAACTGCTAATTGGTGTGATGACATGTCTCAAACACCCTGATCTTGGTTTCAAACAGCCTCTAACAACTTGGTAGGTATGTATTTAAATGTTGACATTTGTTTCACACATTCATTGTGAGTGGCACATTGTGTTGAAATAATTCGCGACGAAGTTTTCACGATTTCTCTTTGTTTCTGCTTTTTAATTTGGAATAGAAAGTGAAACACAGATCTTGCTGCAATCTAGCATAACCATTTGCAAAGGAATATAACCACTCTCAAAGAACTGAAGTAATTGTGTTACTCTCACATCTCTTATCTTGAAGGAAATGGACAAATGATAGTTTGAAGTATGAAATTCATTTTTATTAGATAGAAAGGAACGACAATTCCTAAGAACCATCGTTCCAGTGTGTCAGCTAGTCATTATTGACGCATGGTAATCTAGGAAAATCAAGACCTCAAGTGCAACTGTGGACCGGTTTCGAGGTGACTGCCTCTCATCTGTACAGTGTGGCACTGACAATCTTGAAGGAGGATGTCAGTCTTAACAAAGAATGTGATGAACTTTCCAGACATGTTCAGAAAGAGTCATCGAAAGTTCCACTGGATAGATGAGGGGATTCGCTCGTCTATAAGTCCTTATATGGATGGAATAAGTAATGAGAAAAAGAATGATTTCTCCTAATGCCTATTGAGCCGGCATGGCAAAGGAATATGTTAGAAAGGAACGACAATTACGAAGAACCATCGTTCTTTGCCGGCTCAATTGGCATTAAGCGAAATCATTCTTTTTCTCATTACTTATCCTGTCTATATTAGGACTAATAGGCGAGCGAATCCCCTCATCTCGCCAGTGGTAATTTGATTAATGGTACACATTCGATTATCACTGGTAGAATCTGAATTTGGAAGTAACATGTTGTCCTATGGATCTGCAGAGTATGTGAGTTTGTTTCCAGTCTTCAAGATGTAGATGGCGCTTTTTCTGGAGATGTCTGGAAAGTTCGTCACATTCTTTGTTAAGACTGACAGTGTCAACTGTGCTGATGAGTGACAGTTACCTCGAAACCGGTCACAGTTGCACTTGAGGTCTTGATTCTTTGAGATAACCATGCGTCAATAATGTCTAGCTCGCACACTGGAACGATGATTCTTCGTAATTGTGATTCCTTTTTAACATATTGCTTTGTCATGCCGGCTCAATAGACATTAGTAGAAATATTTCTATTTCTCATTTTTATTAGCGACTTACATGAGAGAATTTTCATTTATTTTCTCAAGTGACTACAAAATAAATCAAATAACTTCTTCATTGAGGTTGGCAACAGTAGACGTTTCATCAAATCATCATTTGCATCAAATCTGCATTTGGTATTGAAAGTGAAGAAAAAAATATATAAGGAGTTACAGGAACTGATCAGATCTATATCCTCAAGTTATATATTAAGGGATTGAGCCCGTAAGACAGAACTAATATTCAGATGAGTAGAACAGTCAGAATAAGTAGAAAAACAAAATTATTACATCAAAATACTTGGAACTACATGTTATTTCTTCAGTAAAACCAAATTAAATATATGAAAACTATGCCGGTCATATTGAGCCAAAATGCAGGAATCAAACCTATCCCTAAATGATTCCATTGTGTTGGTCAGCATCTGCTGGAATTTGACTTACCACTCTTCTAACTTCCTCTTTAATATCAAAGAGGGTCCTATCCTTATTTTCGTACAGTGCATATTTGAGGTAGCTCCATAAGAAAAAGTGACAGACCCTATATAAACCTCTTTTGGTATGGGTAACACCAATTCAGTACAATTCACTTCATAACATTAAATGAATGTATGTTAGTGAAGAAGAAGTTACCTCATAGATTTACTTCTATCTTGAATATAATTGTGCGCCTAATATTTCGAGAGTTATAAAAATGATAACCTCCATCGAAAGGCAAACTTAAAACTTGAACTACAGTAGTTTCACTGGATTTAACAAGATTATCATGTCTTACACCGGAAATTTTTCTACAGTTCAACTTGCAGCTTGTAATAAAAGTTTGTAGATTTACCTTTTCTATAACTCAATATTTGGTTGATTCTTTCATGAAGTTGGCAATCTCACAATAATTTATACATCTATATTATGGGTCCTGTCTCTGTTAGTGTGTGCTCCTGTTTTGTAAATTTTGGATCTGATTTTCCTGTGAAATAGGTGGTATGGATTTTTGCTTTGGAAGTGGTTATTGGTTTAAATGTAAAATATCAACTACTTCTGGATGAGTATGGCAGGTGCAGGTAGCCATCCGTTTTGCTCTGCATGTTTCTCTCTTCCTCGTTCTCATAATCATGGAGGTTTCTCTCTTTTGCATTCTGAATACTTACTACTCCATAAAACATAATCTTTATATAAGCTAGAATAAAGGAAGTTCCTTTATGAATCATCGTCATTGATGTAAACTCTGGGTGATTTTGTAAAATAAGCAAAAAAATATAGATTACTGATTGATGCATAGCTTTGATATATGCTCATTGTTGAGGTTTCCATAAATTGAGTTCTAAAAAGCAGGTCAAGGTTGGTGAAGGCATTTTGCCATCAAGCTGAATCTGAGATGGAGATTCAAAGCCAGCATGTGTGGCTCGTTTTTTCTTTGTGTTTATGCACATTTCGTTATTTTGTTGCAGAATTGTTCATACACGGTTCGCAATTTAAGGGAAGGTATCTGCTTTTAATCTTAAATTTATGTCGCCATATTCTTAATCATAGATGCATGATGGTTTAGTTGTATCTTATTTAAGTCATTGATAAAAATGATACACATTGTAGGTCTCAAAATGAAGTCCAAGTTGTGCGAGTTCCCCTTCAGATACAGTTTTTCTACTATTTTCATCAATAATTACTTCCTGTTTTCAATTTGATAGGTAAGATCGAAACCATTCTCTCTCTACTCCTTTTATCCCGATTAAGTTCAGTTTTATTAGTAAATATACAGGGTGTCCCAAAACTCAACGTCAAGCCGAAACAGGGTGACAGGATTGATTGTAACCATCATGAGAAAAAAAAAACCATTCCATATAGTTTGAAAATTTTGGGCATTTAAGGAAAACCTATAAATATGGTCAAACTGTAATTATTTTTAACATTTTTAAATTACAATAAAATATGACACAATATCCCCAAATTTCCTAAAATTAAAACTATTTGTGTCTTCTTGATTTTCTTTTTGTTTCAGCTCATCGGGAAGTCAACCCAAAATGAACTTCCTGACACTGAAAGGCAATAAAGTTGTCTTGCATCCGAAATCAGCACTGTCTTGTGATAGATTTTTCTCTTGTCCAATATTAGTTTACTATGTTAAAATGAAGACTCATATGGATATGGTCCATGACGCTACGGTTTGCTCTCCTTATCCAGTTCTACTTTTTAGCAACGAATTTCGTATTGATAAGACAATGAATGGACATTATATGGTTGTGAACAGAAAATGGAAATTTAGTTGTGAAAAAAACGTATCTGCTATTTTAGAAAAACTCAGGGAACGGCTTTCACAATATATAACACACAGACTGGTGAAACCAGCCTCACAGAAGACTGAAGAAGAAGAGAATTTTTTGAAGTAAGTATATTCTTGAAATTGAAGATATGACCCTTAAAAGATAACCAAAATTGTATGTGCTTGCGAAAAACAATTATTTAATTAAATTCAAAATAATGATTGCAGATCTTTTTTGCGCTCTTGTCTGTTCATTATTAACTTTATAACCAGGCTCAATGGTATGCAACATGTTTTTTCATGAAAACACTGTGGTATAAAATTCAAAAACTTAACATTTTTCTCGACACTTGTATATTCTTAATTTGCTTGAATTATATAATTAATTACTGCGTTTCAGGAGTCTAAGAAGACTCTTAGTCGATGTGATAACAATTTGAGCACTGCTATAACACAATCTGTTTTTCACGTTTGGACACAAAGAAGTCATACGGTGCCAGATCTGGTGAATATGGTGGGTGAGGTAGCAATTCGTAGACCAATTCCATCAGTGGCTGGCGCTGAATGAGCCGGTGCGTTGTGGTGAAAGAGAACGGTACAGAAGGGTGCGTTTTTCAAAGCGTCAGTTTTCCAAGTAGTCAATGAGGATTATTCCTTGGGTATCTCAAAAAACAATGGCCACAACCTTTCTGGCCGATGCCACCGCCCTCGCCTTCTTTGGAGTATGTTCGCCATGGAGAAGTTTACTGCTTCGACACTTCCTTGGTTTCTGGTGTATAGTGGTGAATCCAGGTTTTTTTTTCAATGGTTACTGATCCCCGCAGAAACTGGTTTGGATTGCCCTTAAATAGGTGCGGACAGAGTTGTCACACCATTTCGTTTTTGATCCACTGTCATCCAACAGAGAACCTTGCCGATAGCTTCTTCAACTCCATATGTTGATGTAACACTTAGTGCACGCGTTCGTATGAAATGTTTACGATCTCAGCAATCTCTCTAAGCTTTACTCGGCGATTACTGATGTTCTACTCTGTTTAAATTCATTAAACAAATATCTTATGATCTTCATGCAGGGCCCTCGTAAACAGCTTCCTATATCTTTGATTTCCTCGTGTGGTCGGTATAAAAATCTAGTTTTGTACTTTTGGTTGTAATATAACGTCTTCATCGTTCCTATAAACTTTTTTAATATCAAATGACTTAGGGAACAAAGGCACAAAAGATTCTAAGTTGTTGGAAATTACAGATCATATTTTTGTATTCATTTTGTCTACAGTTTACGAGTTCTCTGTTATTAATATTAATTTTTTGTGTTTCAGAATTATCGTTGATTTGCTGGCTAGTCCAGAATCTTATATTACGTTGCGCTAACGTGACATCCTGGAATGCTAAATTCCAAATTTTTAATTATATTGAAAATATTTCATAATTATTATATTATTGTTATTGTGATGTATCAATTCCACATTTCTGTGGTTGATTTTCTTAATGTATCGTTCTTACATTTTTTATTCATTTGCATTCATTGAAATATATCAGTATGTTCATATATTGTTTAATTGTCCTTATTTCTTTTACATTCATTGAAATATAATCACTTCTTTGTAAACTATATTTTGTGTTTCATTTATCTGTGTTTATTGTTGTATTCAGGGATCTATGAGATAATTATTCTTCAGTGTGTTATTATATTCTTGTTCATTTTCCAGAAAAAACATGAATTAGATTCTAGCTCTGAGAACCTGTGAAGTGAGATAATCGGTGGGAAATGTTATCCGTATAGTATAAACTGGGACATTACAATCGCAATTTGGTCTAGGTGGAAAAATAGTCCATTTGAAATTTCGGAAAAAAATGCTTCCCTAAGCGGGGACTCGAACCCGCGAATAAATTTTTTCCGGAATTTCAAATGTCGAATTTCGTCTGCATGCCATATTTCACAAACTTTAAAGTGAATTTCATATCTCATTGATGAATTTCTCTATGAGTATGTTCATCTTCTTATCATAAACAGTTAAGCTATTGGCAATCGATTTCGGCGTCACGCCAACATCAGGTCAGCTGAAAATACAAATATTACTTTTCTATATCGAAAAAGTTAATTCGATTTCCAAATGTAAATCAAAAGCATTAAAATTGCGTGATTATATTAGGTGTACAAATAAGTTTCCGCGGTTTTTTATAAAAAATTAGGAATTTATTGTAAAGGAAAAGTACATTACGTTTTATTCAAAGTATTTTCCATCATTTGCCACTACTTTTCCCCATCTTTCTGGCAACATTCGGATACCCCGTCGAAAAAACTCTTCATCTTTTGACGCTATCCACAAATCTACCCAATTTTTGGTGTCTTCATATGATGTGAAGCGCTGCTCAGACAGACCATGTGCCATCTACCGGAACAGATGATAATCAGAAGGGGCTAAGTCTGGTGAATACGGCGGGTGGGGTAAAACTTCCCAGTTGGGTGTTTCCAAGTATGTTTTTACCGGCGCCGCAACATGTGGACGAGCATTATCGTGTAAAAGAATAATTTCGTCGTGTCTGGAGTAGTAATGGGCGCGTTTTTCCTTAAGTGCCCGACTCAATCTTATCAATTGTGTTCGGTAGAGAGCTCCAGTAATGGTTTCGCTTGGTTTCAGCAATTCATAATACACGACACCAAGCTGATCCCACCAAATACACAGCATGAGTTTTTTTCCATGAATATTCGGCTTAGCTGTCGATGTTGATGGTTCGCCGGGCTTAACCCATGACTTTCTCTTCTTTGGATTATCGTAGTGAATCCATTTTTCGTCACCAGTGACTATACGATGCAAAAAACTCTTCTTTTTATTCCTGGCAAGCAGCATTTCACTCATGCATAATCGGCGTTCAACGTGTCTCGGCTTTAGTTCATATGGAACCCAATTTCCTTGTTTTTGAATCATTCCTAACGATTTTAAACGATGTGAAATTGCTTGTTGAGTCACTTGTAGAGTAAGTGCAAGTTCTTTTTGCGTTTGGGACGAATCTTCCTCCAATAGTGCTTCTAATTCCATGTCTTCGTACACTTTCGGCCTTCCACTGTGTTCTTTGTCTTTAACGTCAAACTCACCGTTCTTAAACTTTTGAAACCATTCCTGACAACTTCTCTCACTTAAAGCAGCTTCACCATATGCTTCTAGAAGCAATCGATGCGCCTCAGCTGCAGATTTTTTCACATTAAAGAAGTAAATCAAAAGTTCCCGCAAATGATGCTTATTCGGAATAAAACTTGACATTTTTGCACGAAAAAAATTACGTGATGCTGATACGGAATCACTAGTACTTTAAGATTATGGTGTTGCCAGATGACTAAACTTGGGATATTACGTTTTACATCTGACAATTTCTCCATAACCTTCTGGTGGGGCCATCTTTTGACAAACCGCGGAAACTTATTTGTACACCTAATAGCATTTCTCTTGAATATTCTACTATTTCTAGGTTAGGTTAAAGGTATGCTAATATACAGGGTGTTCGGCACATGGACCGTCAAATTTTTTTGGGGCGTTGATAGGGTCATTTGCTACCTTTTCAGTCTTGGAACCTGGGTCTTTAGTATTACGGTTACGGAGGTATGATTTTTTTATTAGGTTTTTCTAAATTACCCAAAATTCGAAGCCCCATAACTTTTTCTGCGTGTGCTTATACATGCATTTTTTTTTATTGTATTAAGTCTACATGAGTGTGTGTTTAAAAAAAAAGGAATTTATTGTTACAGATAACACTACAAAATTAACACGTGGGCCTTTTTTAAAAAAAAAATTATGAAAGTATGAAAACATCTCTACTCCTATTGAAATTTTAAAAAAAGGTACAGCTATTACAAACTTAGTTTTATTTTAAAATGTTCTTTGGTTTATAACGTTGCTAACCATATGCTATTTACGTAAGTCAATAAAAAAAATAATACTGCATATAAGGTTTTAGTCAGAAGAGTGAAGAAAGTCGCACCTAAATAAAAGTACGGATTTCGACACAACACAGCGAGCAAGGAAATTTTACCTGCCCGTTTTAGACGCGTATGAATTATTATTACTATTTCTGTCCTTAGGTTGGATTGGGTTAGTCGCCCCTGACTTGACCCTACCGTCATTCGAGATTTAACTGTCTCTGCGGTTGGAAGAGTCTGTGTCGCGTTGTTCAGTTTTTTAAATTTGTATTTTTTTGTTTTTGTTACTTTTATCGACTTTTTGCTACTGTTGTTTCAATTTTGGTTGTTGATATGCCTAATTTCACCAACGCTGAATATGCTGATATGGTGATGGCATATGGCAAGGCCGATGGTGTTGCTCGTGCTGCTCAAAGGATTTATCAAGCCAAATTTCCTGATCGAAGATTACCCCACCACGAAACATTCTCGACGACTTATCGACGATTAAGAGAGACTGGAAACTTAAATTTTCAAGAGCCTCGGGTCAATGTGAGGCAACACCATGTAGCAGTTGACGATCAAATACTTCAAGCCTTTGAAGAAGATCCAACTACAAGCATTCGTGTCGTTGCTCAAAGACTCAACTTAACGATTTGGAAAGTTTGGTCAGTACTTCGGGATAAAAATCAACACGCTTTTCATTACACCCCGGTACAAGGTAAATGAACTTTTTTATTGATAAATTTGTCCTTTTGACTGCGAAAAAATTGTCACAGACTAATGAATTCTATTAATTGTTACAGGTCTTCCTATGAAGGCGATCCTGCCAGACGGTTGGAATTCTGTAGATTTTTGCTGCACACAGATGTCGATGACAACTTATTTCTAAAACGAATTTTGTGGACAGACGAATCCTGTTTTAACCGAGAAGGAATAACAAATCTGCACAATTTACATCACTGGGCACCTGTGTTGTGTCGAAATCCGTACTTTTATTTAGGTGCGACTTTCTTCACTCTTCTGACTAAAACCTTATTTGCAGTATTATTTTTTTATTAACTTACGTAAATAGCATATGGTTAGCAACGTTATAAACCAAAGAACATTTTAAAATAAAACTAAGTTTGTAATAGCTGTAACTTTTTTTTAATTTCAATAGGAGTGGAGATGTTTTCATACTTTCATAATTTTTTTTTTAATAAAAGGCCCACGTGTTTATTCTGTGGTGTTATCTGTAACAATAAATACGTTTTTTTTTAAACACACACTCATGAAGACTTAATACAATAAAAAAAATGCATGTAAAAGCACACGCAAAAAAAGTTATGGAGCTTCGAAGGGTACATTTTGGGTAATTCAGAAAAACCTAATAAAAAAATCATACCTCCGTAACCGTAATACTAAGGACCCAGGTTCCAAGACTGAAAAGGTAGCAAATGACCCTACCAACGCCCCAAAAAAATTTGACGGTCCATATGCCGAACACCCTGTATATAAATAATATAATTAATCAATATCTGATTAACAGGAGAATGTTCCAGCATTATTCAAACGTATTTTAAGTTAAGAAAATCATTAAGAACAATTAATTTAGGCTCGATATTCGAACATTTCAGACATTTAGCTAATTGATAGCACTGTTCCATTAGAAACTAGCGCAAAAATTTCAGTAAAGACCTGATTTGAGGTCAGGAGCTTTTGCACGTTTGTTCCAGTCATCTCCCGTACTCTGAAATAATGCGATACAAATACAACCGCTACGAAGAATGAACAAACCCAATAACTACGCATAGTTTTCCTTTAGTTTTGATCCAAGCTCAAATTTCTTTCTCCTAAAAATTCACATCAGCACTTATCTGAATTTAGACAAAGCACAATTTTTCATGGCAATATTTTTTCCCCAACTGAAAGTATGAGGATGGTATGTTTCGTCATCTTGCACGGTTGACTTGAGATGTTTTCTATGGATCAGTGTTCATTCAATCTCAAATAGGACGCAATACCTGTGATACCTATACCCAAACTCACAGTTTAAAAGTTGCTTTCTGCATGCTATTTGTCAGATTTGTCACATAGTCAGGAACTTCTCTGATGTCACATGTTTGACGTTGTCGTTCCGAAGATTACTGTTAGAAGTTTGACATTTTCTACTGTTTCGACTTCACGGCAATTTAAAATGGTGTTTCTATAACACAGTAAATTACTCTTGCAAATTAAATGAACATGTCGTAAGCATGACCATTACGACCATGGAAGTAGTAAGGGCAAATGGCAAATGATGCAAGTTTCCGCTACAGCGCACTAAATCGTTACTTTTGGCTGTGCAGTGGTTTTTCGTCCAATTGTTCATTACCCCAATAACTGAAATTTTGCTGCTTAACCATGTTGTTTATGGGAAAGTTGTCTTCGTCACTCATGAACAAAATGAGAGATCAGGTATTTCACCTAACGTGAGAATTTCATTCGTTGTGCATCATTTCCAGGTTGTAATTGTTGCAAAATGGCGAATTTGTAGGGGTGAAAGTAGAGATCCATACGCAAAATTCGCCCCACCGGAGGATTACTGAGTGTAATACAGCAGATCGAGTCGAACTACGAAGAAAGGGTTGTCGAATGTGTTCAACGTTTTTCCTGCTGAATTCCTTAAGGCTAAATTAATAGGTATTTTGAAATGAGGAAAAAATCCGTGTGATCCTAATAGTTATCGACTAATCAGTTTATTGAGTATTCCTTTCAAGATATTAGAAAGGTTTATTTTTTTTAGAATTGAATATTCTATAGAAAATGCTCTACAAAATTTCCAGAGAGGCTTTAAGAACAAAAGAAATTGTTAAGATCAGGTTCTTAGCTTTACAACTTTCATATAATCAGGTTTCAATAATAGGTTGAAAAGGGGAGCTGCGTTCATTGATTTATCTTCGGCATAAGATGTGTGGAAAGATGGATTCATTTTCAAACTCTATATCCATCTGAAGTGTGAGAAAATGGTAAGATTATCAGAAAATGTGTTATCTGATAGAAGGTTTCATGTTTTTGTTGACAATAAGAGTAGCAATTTCTAAACATTGAAAAACGGTCTTCCACAAGGATCAGTTTTAGCTCCTTTATTTTTCAATTCATGTCTCAGTGATTTACCCACGACATCATTTCAGAAATTCGTTTATCCTGATAACATTGCTTTTGCTTACCCCCATTCGGATTTCCATACTCTGGAGAATATACTATCATCTGGTTTGGAGATTCTGCAGAATTATTTTATTGAGTGGCGATTATGTCCTAATCCCAACAAAACAGAGGTATCTTGTTTCCGTCTGAATGATCATGAGAAATAAGCTGTAACTTCCAATGTTTTTCTTATCGAACATAATTTCGATCCTAAATACTTCAGTGTTGAATTAGATTCATCTCTCAATTACAAGGCTCATTTAGATGATTTGAGTCTGAAACTGAAAACCAGGAATAATATTCTTCAGAAATTAGCTGGATCATCTTTGGGTGCTGATGCTTCCACTCTTCGCACAGCATCTCTAGCTTTAGTCTTTTCTGCAGCTGAATATTGCTGCTCTGTTTGGTTTTATAGTCCACATACAGAAAAAATTGATGCACAATTGAATACATCTATGAGAATTATTACTGACACCATAAGATCTACACCGGTTCATTGTTTACCAGTTTTGTCTAACGTTGTCCCTCCCCACATTCGCAGACAAACTGCAGCTCTGAATTCTTGGAGCAAATACCATTCTTTTCCTAATTTATTTCCAATTATTTGATACATTCCACAAAATTGAATTCCCAATTCCCAGATTGAAGTCACGTAAACCCTTTTGGTATAGTACACTGTTCAACATGAATATTAGCGATTAAGGATTATGGAAGATTGAGTGGAACTCTTTTGAAATGTTCAATGAAGATCTTATTTCTGATCCTTCTGAAAAAAATTCCGGGTTTTGATCTTCCAAGAAAAATTTGGATAATTCTTAATCGTTTGAATTGAGGTCATGATCGTACCAATAGCATGCTATTCAGATGGAACTCAGTTCCAAGCGCAAGTTGTGAATGTGGATATACAGAAGAAACAATATCTCATCTGATCAATAATCGTCTCATATAAATGCTTAAAGATGGTTTTAGAGCTTTTCATGATGTTTCCGATTCTTTCTTGGAATGGGTTATAAATTCCAAACAAATTTGATACTTATATTTTATATTCAGTTCTTTTTTTCTGCGTTTGTCTTCTCATTTTCAGATTCGATGTGGGCTACTTGAAGATGCCTCTGTGTTTATTAATAAAAGACCACTCTTGAAGAAAGAAGCCCTCAAACATATTTAAGCTTATTTTTGTACAAACAAAACACTTATGCGGGGAGCCAGGGTTTTTTTCCTAGGCTTTAATGTGATACACCGAATTGTATTGCACCCCGTCACCAATCCCTGCTAACATTTGTTTTGTAAGCCAAGAGTGCAAAAAGAATATATATATATAAATATATATATAAGAAGGATAATGGGTGAAACCGCAGGAATGCAGAAAATATGGGAAATGGATGGAAGGTACTTGCCGACACGTGTTTCTGCTTATTGGCTTCTTCAGGGCAAGGCAACCCAGAAACCTGGATATGGATGGAAATGAATAATGAAATAACACATAAATGACAACAGGTGACCACAACAGGAGCGAGCATCCAATTTGTGGCTTCAACCCAAGATACCTCTGGTTTGGAGGCTAAACAGAGCATCGCCACGATGGAAGCATAAGCAACCTGTGTGATGCGACCAAAACCCAAGGATACAATTAAATTCAAAGTGAAGATAATGCGGTGAAATAAGATATTGAAAAGGATAATGGGTTAAACCGCAGGAATGCAGAAAATATGGGAAATGGATGGAAGGTACCTGCGGTTTAACCCATTATCCTTCTCCAATATCTTATTTCACCGCATTATCTTCACTTTGAATTTAATTGTATCCTTTGGTTTTGGTCGCATCACACAGGTTGCTTATGCTTCCATCGTGGCGATTCGGTTTAGCCTCCAAACCAGAGGTATCTTAGTTGAAGCCACAAATTGATGCTCGCTCCTGTTGTGGCCACCTGTTGTCATTTATGTTTTATTTTATTATTCATTTCCATCCATATCCAGGTTTCTTGGTTGCCTTGCCCTCTGAAGAAGCCAATAAGCAGAAACACGTGTCGGCAAGTACCTTCCATCCATTTCCCATATTTTCTGCATTCCTGCGGTTTAACCCATTATCTTTCTCAATATCTTATTTCACCGCATTATCTTCACTTTGAATATATTTGAATTACAGAAAAGGATATAATGCGGTGAAATTAGATATAAAGGAAGGATAATGGGTGAAACCGCAGTAGTGCAGAAAATATGAGATTTGGATGGAAGGTACTTGCCGACACGTGTTTCTGCTTATTAGCTTCTTCAGGGCATAATCATTCTTTTCCATCCCTATCCTGGTTTCTTGGTTGCCTTGCCCTGAAGAAGCCAATAAGCAGAAACACGTGTCGGCAAGTACCTTCCATCCAAATCTCATATTTTCTGCACTACTGCGGTTTCACCCATTATCCTTCCTTTATATATATATATACATATATCACATGTTCAGGAGTTTGAACTGCTTGCGGAGATCCTTCTAGTCATTTGTTGATTAGTTCAACACGCCTGCGGAGTGATTCAACCCAACGAAGGATGACTCACCCAGGACTTTGGACGAATCAATCATAAACGAAAACGCGATATTCCATCGTGTTCATGATAACAACTGGTAATACAAAAAAGAGGATTCTCTTATTGTCTAAGCTACGAGTTTACCCGATGGTCAGAGGCCATTCTAAAGCCCCTCAATCAAGAAGCTCCAGAGAATTCTACACTCACCGGGTAGGGACTGGTACACCAATCCGGATTACCACTGATCAAGGGAAATAGTTCGAATCATGTTCAATAAGCTCCGCAAATGAACAGAACGACACACATTTGCAATACCCTGCACCATCCAAAAGTCAATGGAATGGAGGAACGAGCCCGTGAATTCGTGAATTAGAAGAAGCAATCATGTTATCAAAACGATCGATAGACAGAAACCCTATTCCGAATACGAGCTGCCGGGCAAGGAGACCTCAAATCCACTTCGGCGTAACTTTTCAACTGCCTAACACGTTTTCGTGCGACATGATGGACCAAAAAAATGCCTTCAATTACCGTATGACTGTGTATGACGACCCGAAAAACCTTCACAATCAACATTAAAGAAAAAAGACAAAAGTAGCGACGACAGTAAAGCCAGCATAAATCATAACTGAAGAGGTTGTCACAAAACAACAATCCACAGGCACATCAGAATCAAGAGTGTATTGACCAACGAACTAGATAGGTGAAATTTTCATTTCACCTTAATATGAAATTACCTTTTATTTGGTTGCTGAAAAACTTAGTTTGACCTGAGGTGTCTCGCCCTATCTAATATTTTGTCTTCTTTCTTTCTACTTGGTTCGATCGCCTTGGTTCCTCTTGGGTATTCTTCCTGCTGTTCTGCACTGTCATCCAGAGTTATCTTGTTTTGGGTAGGAATTGCTGGCCCACTATTATTTTTGCGCATTATGCTGTCTCGGATCGCATTAAAATAGATTTCTTCAAGTTGTTTCAGACTGAATTGATTGCTGTCCACCACCAATGTACTTCCTTTGATATAGCTTATTCCATTTGGGTTTTCTTCTCTTGCTCAGTCAAGGTACTGTTTAAGCAACCTTGAATTTTTCTCTTAAAAAAATAGCCTTTTTGGCAATGAATGTGTTGAATTCCACTTTAACGGGAACCGTTTTCCCAAACTGTAGAAATTATTCACTTCACTCTCCCTTACGTCAATTTCGAGAAGACTTCTTAATCTACTTTGCGATTTTTTCAATCCGAAAATTACAATGTCGTTTTTCCTATTTCGTACCTCCAGCCACTCAATTGTAGTTTTAAGTTCTATATTTGCGCTTTCCAGACACTTTTAATCCTTGGGTTCAATTCTTCAATTTTTAACAATAACCTTGTCTCGTTAGCTGAGGTTACATTTTTCAAATCATCTATTGAATCCTGAATATAAATAAGTTTTGACTTAGACTAAGTCGATCTGGCAACCTTGTGCACAAGTTGATCCCGTTCAGAATATCAGGTGCTTCCGCATAAGGAAGAACGAAAAACAGATAGCGGTGTGATCTTGACAAAGAAATTCGGCTCGGATCGCTTATCTACATACAGATGTATTCTCGAATGATAAGAACTCACGAAGATTTGCATTCGCCCGCAAATGAATTGTCCCCTCCTCCATCGTATACAGGGTGAGTCTTTGACCACTCCGTTCATTTTAACCATAGATTCTTGAGATAAAAAAAAAACACTTTTTTCCCACACCGTTTTTCCATATTCAGCTGCGTTGAAAAGTTATAAGCATTTTAAGTTTTCACATTGGGCAAATACTCCTCTGTAGACTATTTTATTTTTAACGAAAATTACCTTCCACAGCATCCACTATTGAATCTGAATTTTTTGAAAACATTATTTTCTCTTTACGAAATGATTTACTCACTCATGTTTCATCATGTGTGTCGCATAGCTTAGTGGAATAAAGCCTTGACCTTTGACGTGGAAACCCGAAATGTCGTAGGTTCGTTCAAGTATGGGGCTAGGAAAGAAATTTTTTAGGTTTCGGTATGCGGCCACCATTCACTGTTGGGTCTAAAATTAACAGTGCTGTGCCTAAGGTGGCGTAAGGACACAGTAACAAAGCTTACACAGAACACACTGCTTAACCTAACTCGCACAAGCTTGAATTAGCTTCTGAGGGGTGTACATTGATATTGTATACCTAGGTAAGCCAGTATAAACATAAACATAAATAAATGTTTCATCAGATGATTATATCGATTTAATTCCTTTCAACTTTAAATATCTCAAAAATGGTGAAATTTAGGAAAAAAGATGATGAATGATTTCATCTGCAAAAAAGACTTATGATTCTAGGAAGTACAAGATACGGGACCTTCAATTCAAGTGATATTTGTTTTTCATCTCTACAGTAGTAGTGAGAAACCCACAAGAAATGGAATAAATCTATTGATGCCAGAATATGCATGATTGTTATCAAAACCCTTATACAAGAGATTATTTCAATTGATATTGTCGTTTGAATATTACAGGTGAAAATGCATTTTTTTTATGAAATTTCAAAACCCTCTATCTTTTGAACGGGGCCAAATTTAGAAAAATGTTATAGGAAGAAAATATTTCTTTTCACGTCAAGAATCTATGATTAAAATTAACGCAGTCTCACCCTGTTTATGGAAAATTAAGGAAACCCCCAGAATTCAAGTAAACCAGAAATGCTGAGAGATTAATACAGACCAGTTTTGCTGTTCACCGAACAAATACCGATTAACAAAGAGAACTACAGAGCACAAACAAAACACGTCTTAATCGTACAAACTATTCAATGTGAAATACATCATATAATTTATAGTGGTATTTTTATTGTCTTAATTCTTATGTTGGAATATTATTTGGGAATATCCACCATCTCATATCGTTCTTGCTACCAAATATTATTGAAGGCAAATTAGTTTTCGAAAAAGCGCTATTTCAGCGTTCTCCGATTAATGTGTATTGGGCACTTAGAGCGACATTCGCTCTACCATCAGTAAGTTTGAGACTCAATATTCGTTATTGGATAATATTCGACCAAATAGACAACATCCAGCTCGTAGTGAAGAGAATATAGCGGAGGTGGGGGAGAGTGTACGTGATGACCCTGAAGTTTCGATTCGCTGCCTCAACAGCTTAGCCTTTCGTATTCAACGACTTGGCGGATTTTACGTAAGGATCTTTCATTGAAAGCTCACAAAATTCAATTAGTTCAAGAACTGAAGCTGACCAACCTACCAATCGTTCAAGTTTTAGTCGTTGGGCTCTTGACAATCTCGCAGAGGATCCACTCTTTTCGAAAAAAGTTTTGTTCACTGATGAGACTCATTTTTCGCTTAATGGATTCGTGGACAAACAAAATGCCCAAAACTGGGGGGATGAACAACCTGAAGAGTCTCAAGAGTTGCCGTTAAATCTAGAAAAACAACTGTTTGGTGTAGTTTATGGAATGGTGGAATAATTGGTCCATATTTTTTCAAAACAGAGGACAACCGGAATGCTACTGTTACCGTTATCGCACCATGATAACAGACTATTTGTTGCCCGAAATTGAAGCCCGTAGTCTCGGCGAAATGTGGTTTCAACAAGATGGTGCCAATTGCTATACAACCCGTGAAAGCAAGGCTTTACTGCGAGAGCATTTCGGCAAGCAGATCATTTCACGCTTCGGACCATTGAATTGGTCGACTAGATCATCTGACATTACACCTCTTGATTTTTTCCTTTGGGACTATGTGAAGTCCAAAGTCTACATGGACAAGCCGGCTACGATTGAGGTATTGGAGGCCAATATTACTCGAGTCATAGGAGAAATATCACCCTAAATACTTACATACGTCATCGAAAATTGAAACTATCGAATGGATCTTGTTAACCGTAGTCGAGGTCTGCATTTGAAAGAAATTTTCATTAAAAAATAATTGTAAAGAATAGTTCTTTTATTTTTTAATAAAGATTATAAATTAAAATTGTTATTATGATTTTTTTATTTAAAAAAAAAGTACCTTTAAATGAATCACCCTTTATAAATCAGATAAAATAGAAGGCAGTGGTGAACCCATTGCCACTCCAAATTCTTATTGATAAAAAATGCCTTCAAATTGGAAGTTTGATATTTCGATGCAAATGGAAAGCATTTCCAATATTGTATTCGAGCTAAGTGTAGTTCTCCCACTTGGTGTTTGATCGTCTTAAAGCTATTTCCTGCGATTGCAAGTGCTTTGTCCGGGAGGATATTGATGGACAAACTCACAACATGACCATGATGTCTTCTTCTGAGATTTATCGGTTTCTCATTATTCCTATGAAGTCTTTTGTATTTTTGATTTTTTTTTTAATTTCACACCGAAGTGGGTTCAGTGGTTTGGTCGGGTGCGAACACCAAGATCCAAACCTTCCATGTCCTCCAGTAGGGGTAGACGACCTGGCGTATGATGTTGACGGCCTTCTGCATCCAACTTATTGCGTTCTCAGGTAGTTGGAGCTCTCTTAGGTGCTGGACAGTCTTGATATGGACTAGCCCGTTGCAGCTTATAATTATCAGCTTTATTTCCACTCTCTGCATCTTCCACATGTTTTTCAGCTGTCTCGCCAATACCTCATATTTCGCTATTTTCTCTCTGTATGCTTTCATGATATTTTGATCTAGGGGCACTGCGAAATCAATTATGATGCCGCGTTTGTTCTTTTTATCAAACATTATCATATCCGGTCTATTGTGTTCTGCTCCTTGGTCTGTTATGACAGGGACATCCCAGTACACTTTGCATTCTCCATTTTCCAGTACCGGTTTCGGATCGTATATATGGCGTGGAGTAAAGTGCAGAATTAGTTTTTCTTTAAAGCACAGTAGCTGGTGTATAACCTTGCCCATGTTATTATGCCTGCTGAGATATTTGGTGCTCGCTATCGTAGAGCAGCCTGATGAGAGGTGCTGAACCGACTCCTCCTCCTGGTTGCAAAGTATACATTTTGTAGTTTCTACCTTCTGCTTCATGATGTGCTTTGCGTACATCCTTGTTGGCACAACCTGGTCTTGTATGGCCATGAGTGTTCCCTCAGTCTGAGGAAAAAGATATCCTTGTAGGAGGTAGGTATGAGAGGCACGACGGTCCACCTCCGGTTGGTGTAGACTTGTATAAAAACGCCCGTGTAACGCTTTCTGTTGCCAGTTTCGCTTCAGCCTTTCTTTGAAGTTGTCTGTTGAGGGCTCTGACATATCTTCTCTCTCAATAGTGTTCCGGGTGGTAGAAATTGCAGATAATAGTCTTTGAACAGGTAGGTGCCCTCCGTCGAAGTAATTTTTGATGTTCTCTTCTTCTTTTAGGTAAGAGTTCTCAATGCTGGTCAGTCCTCTGCCTCCCTCATTTCGGGGTAAGTATACTCTTTCAATCGCCGAGTTTGGGTGTAACATGCCACTCTGTGTGAAAGCTACTCTGATCTTTCTGTCCAGCCTTTCTAGATCGATCTTAGACCACCTGAGTATCCCAGCAGTGTACGTGAAAGAAGGTATTGCCCAGATGTTGATGGCTGTGATTTTATTCTTGGTCGAGAGTTCCGTGCTAAGTATTTTAAGGACCTTCTTCATCAATTCTTCCTCAACTTCCTTCTTACTTTCTTGCTGGTTGATCTCATAGGTCTGTTGGATTCCAAGGTACCTGTATCTGTTCTCCGCTCCTAAACTACTTATCGTCTGACCATCTGCTAAGGTCACGTCTTTTGGATTGCCCAGTTTTCCTCTTATGACATCCACTGATGCGCATTTTTGTAGTCCAAACTTCATCTCAATATCCTCGCTGAATTTCCGTACTATTTCAAGTTCTCCCTCTAGATGTCTACGTCCTCTAACAAACAGTTTGAGGTCATCGATGTAGAACAGGTGTGCCAGTTTGTTCCTTTGATCAATGGAGTAACCATACGCTGATCTGTTGAGCATCGCGCTGAGAGGGTTGAGCGCCAGACAGAACCAGAGAGGGTTTAAGCTGTCTCCTTGAAATATTCCCCTCTTAATTCTTATAATTGATGATATTTGTGACGAGGATTTGCTATTTATTTTCAGCGAGGTTCGCCATGTTGACATAATGCTTGTGAGTAGTGTTATAATTTTTGGGTGTATTTTATATATCTCAAGCACTTCTAGCAGCCAGGAGTGTGGGACAGAGTCAAAAGCTTTCTGATAGTCTATCCAGGCTATCGAGATATTCCTTAGCTTTTTCTTAGCTTGTTTTGTGATCTCATTGTCAACCACGAGAAGCTCTTTACTTCCTCGTCCCCCCCTCTTGCACCCATTCTGCTCCCAGGCCATTATTTTGTTCCTCTTCAGGTGGTCGCAAATCTTGTGCGCAACAGTCGACGTGAGGATTTTGTACGCTGAAGGAAGGCAGGTGATTGGTCTATAATTTTCGGCTTGCGTAAGATCACCTTTCTTTGGGATCAAAAGGGTCAGTCCCTGTGTGAAGTATGCGGGTATACTGCTTGGTATTTCCACAGCTTCCTAAATAAATCTCGCAAGCACTTGGTGAGTATTTGTTAGCGATTTCCACCAGAAATTGTGGATCCCGTCTATTCCTGGAGAAGTCCAGTTTTTGAGACCCTTGATGGTGAGTTTAACATCTTCCTCCGCGATGGTAACCCCAGGCATCTCTCTGAGGTCAGTATGTCCTCTTTTTTCCAGATCTATCCATGTTGCTGTGGAGTTGTGTTTTTCCTCTTGTGACTATATCTTTGATCAGTAGCTATGAAGTTCGTCACAGCTTGCTGGAATTTGATTATAAATGTTGATTGATTTCTTGAAAGAAATATAATTTCTAGAAGAAATTTAGCTAATTGTTGACATGATGACAATGGGTCGCAAAGGGATATTCATTTTGTGTATTTTTGGTAGACCATATAGATGTGGAGGTTTGTTGAAGTGTGGTGTTAGTCTTGATATAATATATGTATCAGGAAATGCATTTCCATAATTCTCTAAGATTTAATAAATCTTCGTTTCAACTGTGGAGATAGGATCTTTCTCCAGTTTGTTATATTTTCTGGATTCTTGTATTCTATCAATTATCTGTTTATATCAATCATGACAGTAGTATTTCCTTTGCCTGTATCTTGATGGATTTATTTGATTTAATCTTTCAGAGCTATTTGGCAAGGGGATGCAACCAACTGTTTCTTTTGTTGCTAATATAATTTCCATTTTTGGTATTACTCAGGTGCTATGGACAATTTGAGACCTTTGTTAGAAGAGATATTTGGTGTTCACTCAGATTTTTACTTGATAATTTGATTACTGTTTTTGAACAATCCAAAGGTTCATATGCTCTTGATTCCTTTAGTTTTTCAAGTTAACTTTTTAAGTTAGCATTCTTTTTTAATTCAATGTCATAACTTAGGTTCTCAAAGGTTTTAAGTAATCTTGCTTTTTCGAATCGATGTTGATTGAATCTTTCCCTGACTAGTCCTGTTAGAGATCCTTTCTGATTTTTTACTCTTACGGGAAGTTTTACTCTGAGAACTTTCGGTACTAGGTTTCGATTTCTGGCCAGATGAATGAATGATAGGTGGTTGCATTCTTTTGTCAATTCAATGATCTTCTCCATTAAGATATTGAGCACCAATAGATTTAGGGAGACTCCCTAGTAGATTCATGTGTTTGTCTTGTTAAATGCTTCAAAAAAGGTCAAATCCAAAGATATCTTGATATTTTATGGCTCAGCTATTGGCTCCTCCAGAAAAGCAACTGCACGGGAAACAGGTGAGGAAAAAACATCTGAGCACAGAGAAAATTAGCGAAGGCGGTTGGCAGCGCCGCCGCTCTATCGTAATTCGCCATCCCATCCCACTTTTACACATTTTCGCTTAGTTTCAGTTCGAACGGACTGGCGTGCGGATGAATAAAGACGCAGCTCCCTCTACACGTGTGTTTTCGATCGACGAGAATCAGGTTGCGTTTCGCGAACATGACCAATGTATATTTTTGACAGTCGCGAGTGACAGAACTTCGTCAGCGGCGGGATTTTTGAAAAATTAGTGAAAGTGCAAGTTTTCGCCTCGTTACGACTGCGATGATTATATCAAAAGATTTGTTTCTGCTTGGGGACCAAGACTACTTGAGACTCCCGAATAAGGACGAAAAAAGGCAACCAAATATGCCTAGGGTCATTCCTAAACAAAGGTTTGTAAATAGAAGTTTTTTGAGGAAATTTTAGAGGATATTCTAAAAGACAAATTGTTACCTGCACATACGAAACATATTTTTTCATGTAAGATATGGAATCTTCAATCCGCATATTACTTGGCACCAAAAGCTAGAACTGAAAGTTGGGTCATTTATTTTATTAGTAAAACATTTAATTAATTTACCAGTTCTTCCACAATGGCAAAATCTATAAACAAAATTCTCGAATTCAATGTTTTATTGTTCCTTGTTTGAATACATCCAAATTTCATTCGATCAGATGAATTCATCGTTTCACTATTGGATTCAAACTGATCATTCGCTTGACTTCTTCAGAACTTTCAGAAAACTGGTGATGAATGCATCAATTAATCCTAAGCTTGTTTTATCGAATGATACAATATTTGTTCGTGCCAATTAAAAAAAAGTAACCTCCTTGAATGAAGGAGTATGTAGGCACTTACATTATGAACTTTTAGGTTGTATCTTCGGTCTTCGAAGCTTGATGATTGGTTTTAGATAATTACGGATTGTATTCCCCAGAGAGCATATTCTCGATATCATCGGTTTTAGCTCTACTGATTTACTACTGACCTATAATAAGTAAAACTAAAATAAACATATGAAAACCTGAGGCACTGAAAAAACTTGTTTTCATCTTCGAATATTTTGTTTACATTCGCATATATTTTATTTAAAAAAAATTCTGAGAAAACCAGTATTTTAAGGCATTACTTGAGTTCGTTTATTTTAGCTCTCTGAATGTCTATAGAAATGAATAAAATGATAAAACGCAACAGATTAAACAATATTTTAGGTTTTTATTTCTGATATTTTTAAATCAGCTATCTTACGAAACAAAATTGTGTCTTCGCTAATAATACACTGTGTGTGTGTCAACTGGAATTTTCCTGGGAATACTGAAATTGGCTAAGCCATTTAGCCTACTCTCAGACATCGTGTTTCAGGTCTTGATTCTCCGAAGAGTGGTAAAGGAGCGCTCTGCTAATGGTTGATACAGGTATAGTGATGAAAATCTTAAGTAGGATATGGATGTTTTTTTGAAAACAGAATATTGTTTTCTTCTTGAGGGGTGGCCTCAGCCCCTTTCGTTTGACTGAGCTATTTGGACAGATAACCTATTCTGAAAATATGAAAACTCTAACTCGGCTCTTTTAGAAAATAGGGAGTATATGGCCAGCCGGCCGGATATACCCAAGTTTGATCCTGTATTGTTGTGCTATGAAGACTTTTTCAAGTTAGATTGAACAATGGCTTACGACCTTTCGGCCAATCTACTTACTGAAAAATTATGAGATCAAAAGGTGATTTTTGTTCCTGTAAGTTTTCCTTTATAGGATATTATTCATGCTTCATTTCGTTTTATCCAATGATCCTCAGTTACAGCATTTTATACTTCTCGAATCTATCGGAACTTGCGGAAGCTTCTGATGTTGCTTTATTTGCATTTTGATTCTCCGATATGAGAGAAAACGACTTTTTCCGCAAATCATCAGGAAATTTTGACATTCCTGTCAAAATTTCTTGAAGAAAAAGTCAGGACTTCCTTACTGTAAGGAAATGATATTTCCGTACAGTTGTTAGTGTTCTACATAAATGATAGAAAACACATTGCTTATAAGGAATTAATTTATATTTTGAAAACATCAAGTCATTGCTGAATACATTTTTGAGATCAATTTGTTATATTTACAGTAATTTGACAGTTAGTACAATTATTGAACATTGGAGGAACACTCTTAGAACTATGAGAAACATTTTGGACAACATGCAGGGTGGAAGGGTCATTTTGTTGAATATTTTGTACTGTGAAAATTTTATTTGCCACCTCAACCTTATTGTTAAGCGATTCTTGGATATATCCTTCAGCAACGTTTGATGACTTCCATCCGCCTTGCCTCTTTAAACTAGTTATGTCGGCACCAGAGTCAACCAATATTGTTGCAGAAGACCGACGAAAGCAGTGACCAGTATATTCTGTCGGATTTACCAAGTTCAAATAAGTAGCAACTATTTTGGGCATTTTTCTAAATTGATGAATTCCTACCACTTGTCTACAACCCTTTCCGCTTTGATATTTAAAGAAAAATCGGTCACTGTTCATATTTTCTGGTCTTAACGAAACATACTTTCGATAAACATTCAAGTAGATCTGATTAATTACAAATGATCTTGGTTTGTTAGTTTTCGAATCAGGTATGCTGATTAAAAGCTTAGATTCTGAGTCTTCTTTATCGTGTACAGTCATTCGGACTAACTCATCCATTCTACAGGCCCCAGAAATACAAAATATTACAGCCACCTAAAAAATAAATAAAGCTATAATCTAAATAGAAATTGAAAACTTGTAAATTACCTTAATCATTAAATTTTCTTTATCTGGAGCTTCCTGGATAAATTTTTCAATTTCTTCCTTCGTTAAAATCTTAGATTTCTTTGCCCTATAACCTTGAGCTTGCCGTTTCAATAAAGAACGAAGTTTTGAGTATGCAGATATATCTACATTGTGTTTAAGTGCAAGGGTTGACTTCAGTATTGAATAATTGGCCCATAATGTTGAAGATTTCATCTTTAAACAAAAGTCTAGAAAGTATGCCATTACAACATTTTCTGAGAAAGAACTCGTATTTTTACTCATGCGATAATCCATAAAACGTCTGTATGCATTTTCGTACTTTTCTCTTGATTTCTTTGGCAATAATTCTAATGAAGCAGTATTCACTACCTCAACCAGCTCTGGAGGAGTCCCAGGAATGGAAATTTCATCATCACTTATCATTTTACTTTCGAGAACACCAGCAATTAAATTTATAAGCGTCAAGTTTGACAATTCAACCTCAATACGTTTCCATAGTAACCCAAGTAATTTTATTAGGAATTTCAAAGCACCATTTATTTGGGAATAAAATTATCGCGTTTTTTTCAAATCAATCAATATCTGTCGAATTTTAAACGATTTGCGGAAAAATAGTATGTTTACCTCGTAGGAAAAGCCACATTCCTGGACTCTGTGAATCTTCACAGTCGTCCAGGAATGTTAAGCTTTTCCTACCCGGTAAACAATGTACTATTTAATTTGTTTTAATTTCATTCATGAAATTCTTCGGTCTTTGATTTTCATCAACATGTTTAATTTTCGATAGTTTTGTGTCTTGAATGTTTTTGTTATATGGTATCTATTTATTTCTATTCTTCTCATTCTTTCTGATGAACCTTTCTCATAAGGTATCACAGAACACTAATATGCATGACTTGAAACTTCTAACTAATTTTTGGTAACCCAAATCGGCCACTTCAGTTTACACGACGCATGCGCGATCTGCAATTAAATCCGCACCGCAAAGAGTACCTCTAAATGAATCACCCTTTATAATAGAGGTAAAACAATATCTGCCATGTGAAAAGTACTAACGGGACAGTTTTTCTCCCTCCTTACAGAATTGATCAGAGAGCACTAGCAGGTGTTGGCAGATCACCCTCGATATCTTTCTTTAACTGATTGTTGATTTATTTGAGTTCTTCTTGTTGATTTTTAGAAAGAAAAAAGTGAAACCTGTATCTTCAGAAAATTCTTAAAAACAAGTGCAGTTTTTAATTCGGTGTTTTCGAGTGTTATTAATATCTTTCTCTTTGTAGTCTTTGTATTTTCCTAGACACAGCGATGAGGGTAATATTGATATAAACCATTTCAACGAAAGCTCTTTTTCAACAATGATTTAAAAGCGAATGACATACTCGTAAATCTGTTTCAATATAGGGCATTGCAGAAACCATTTCTGAATTATCTGTTATAATTTCCAATCTTATAGGTTTTCTACCTTGCCACGCAATTTTCGTTGTTCGAACTCAGCCAAAACTATTTCTAGAGTAGTTGCGTAGCCTTGGAATCTAACTACAGCCGGAAATAGAAGTGGTCGAGTAAATTTTTAGCGAGTTCGTGTTTTTACAAAGACGGTTTGTAATGAGATATTTTTACTCTCTTGTTCGATCGCATTGAATTTGCGTTCAAACATTTTTACTCGCTTTTACCATTTTATTATTTCGATATTTCGTGAACTTATCTGAAAAAAAAATCAATTAAACCATTTATTTCATACCAAGAACAAGAATAAGCGTCGCATCGCAAAATCTGATTTCTAGACTAACCCACAATTTTCTTCTTTTTTTACGAGCTCGTTCTAGTATAACAACGTACTATTGTTTCGCCGAAATGTCTCTAATTTTTTAAAATGGTCTCAATCGATTGGCTTGGACCTCTTGATGTAGAATCCGTGGTTAAAATTGAGTATGGCCGGCTGGCCGGCCATATACTCTCTAACTTTCAAAAGAGATGAGGTAGGTTAACTGTCCAAATATGATTATTTGCTTGAAAGTAGTAGAAACAAATATTCTTGCAAAATTAAGTAGAAATTGTCACGCTAGAAAATTCTTGAAATATTCCCATCAATTTTTTTTCCAATAGATGCCGTGTTTATAATGCTCAACGGCGAAAACCTCCCAAGAGACGCAATATCAGAGTTTCTCAATAGAAGTAGAGCTCTCTTCAATCAAATCACACCTTGAAAAACACTGGCGTGAGGTCAAGAGCTTTTACGAGCGTGTTCTATAGCGTTTTCCTGTGCTCTGGCACTGTGAGAGACTAAAGAAAGGCCACAATTAACAAATTAACAAATTAACAAACTTATATTATGAATCAAGAATTCCACTCAGAGTTTCATTCAGTTTTGTTCGAAAACTTGTTCCATTTTCTCATAAATTATCAGAAGAAGGTACATTTTTTCATTCAAACATGATAGAAAATTTATTATTCTCCTTTCAATAAGCTCTTTTCCTTTGGAATTTTTCATTTATTCAAGTCCAAATCAAAGATCTATATATTGATGAGATCTTTTCAAGGACGAATTGAATTCTTGACATACCTAACATCTGACAAGTACGAAATCATAGAAATATCAACATCGATGATATGAAACGAAGCTGCCAATCAAAACATTTTTTAATTCCGAGATCTTGGAAAATATGGCTGAAAATCAGGGATGTTCTGAGTATCAATATACTAGATATACAGGTTGATTCTTTGACCACTGCGTTAATTTTAAGCATAGGTTCTTGAGATCAAAAAGAAACACTTCTTTCCCATACCGTTTTGAATATTACAGGTGAAAATGCAATTTTTTTATGAAATTTCAACACCCTATATCTTTTTAACGCTGTGGTCAAAGACTCGCCCTGTACATATAAGGTATTTCAAAGCACAAGTGCTTACTGGTTTTATAGATTCTAAATGATTGAGTATATTTACCCACTTTTAGTTGTTTTTTATGGGAAGGAAATTTGAGCTTCGCACAAAACTGGTTATTTTTAATTTGAGACATACGTATGTGCATTCTTTGTGGCGGTTGTAGTGTTACACTGACCCAGAGTGTGGAAAAATACTCCAGAAGAAGCGCACAAGAGCTCCTGATCTCACTTCAATGCTTTTCTACATTTTGTTTTATAGATATGGATCACAGTGGTTCGCAGAATTTATTAAGATTTGTTTTCCCTATTTAGAATTGCTTATTTTGTAAAGTTGAAATATAACTGATGTAGTAGCTCTGAAAGAAATCTCTGGAATGAAAAATACAAAAATTCATAAAAATAGTTTATACTTATACCACTGTTACTAGATAATCAATAAACCAAAAATAATGAAATTTAACCTTTAGAAGGTTGGCACTCTCGAAGAATCATAATAATAAAAAAAAAATTTTAAATCGATCTTGATATGTTAAAACATTTAATCATTTTTCTGATAATAAAGAACATCATGGAAAAATCAAAAATTTCGTGAACAATTACTTCAATCAGAGTAGAGCTACGTTATTATTCGCAAATCTGCATCCCGAGTAGAAAAGATTAAGTTGTTTATTATTGAACTTTAGAAGAGACTGAGTTTATTTTTCGATGTGTGAACATATCAATTGTATATAGATAAAGTGCATTGACCCAGTACCACATGTATGTCACTTTATCGTAATTATACTCAAACAACTTCGGATTCAAAGGCGTATCGTTGGTAAAAGTAACATTTTTTTTTGATGAATGCAATTCTCCTCAGTACTTGTGATATGAGGATTTATTTACACACTTCAAACATAAAGGTCCACCTGTATTTGAATTAGTTTTTTTTGCGGATTAAGTATATTGGGTTCGAATTGGTTCATTTGGAATATTTGAGAGATGTACTATAAAAACGAAACTTTTCCTAAAAAGAAAAAAAGGGATCGAATAAAAAAATCAGAAAATGACATAATACATCAATATGCTTAAGTTTCGACATAAAGAAGTGAAATCCAAAGAAAAACATTTTGTAAAAAACTAGCCAAATCTCGATGGAGCTGCTTGTTCATCTCTAAAACGCGAAATCTCGACAAAGACGCCAAGTCTAAAGTTCCTTACTGCGATTTCTTTATTATTTAAGTTAATGGTGTGGGACTTGGCCGTTGAAGGGTACACTAGGGTGCAAAACCATTTTTTTCATATTATTTTAGTTCTTAAACTTTCAAAGTGAAAGGTTTTGATTAATTATTACTCTTCTGTAGGTCTGACAACATATTGGCCATGAAAATATGATTCGTATGTGACAGAATTCAATTTGCGAAAAACAGCTATAATATAGCAGGTAGATGAAGCGTAAATCCAGCCTGGAGACATAAAAATGAATTGGGTGTTACTGACTGAAAAAGAACGTTGGAACAAACATATTATACCGTATAAAAATAGAATCCAATGTTTAAGGAGGTCTAAAAATATTGAATTACCTCTTCATGTAACCTTGTTTAACCCTTCGGACATTTTGGTGATTATTTCAGACAATGCATCGATTGAAATTGTTGAAGCGGGTGAGGATGTATCATATTCTGATTAAACGAATTGTTATCTGATTATTACACATACAACTGTTTATATTGGGACTAGCTGACCCGGTGAACGTTGTTTTGCCATATAAATAATTTTCAAGTAATTTCTAGTGTAGACAAAAATAGCTTACTTATTGTAAGTGGGTAAGAATGTGGCATATGCGTAAAATAGGCATGAAGCGCTGAGAATGATGAGGGAATATAAAAATTACAAAAGGCAAACATTATTTTTAAGTTATTATAATTTATTCCTCAAAATTATAGATCATTAATTAACCAATTACGACAGTAACACTAACAAACAATATCAATCTCTTAATCCTATAGCGTGTAATAATTGTCAAAGTTACTCCTGCACTTGATGCATAAACAATAATGATGGCCGATAACTGTGTAGGGAGTGATAAAAGTCTTATTGTGTGAGAGAAACAGGAGACCGGCTTCGTTCTCATCCCTACTCCGTGCTGTTTACTGGGTCAGAAGTGACACCTGTAGACAGCTGGCGGGGATAACTAATTAAATGACGATTGATCAGATATCGCCCGGGGATGAAAAATGATTGAATTACCAAAATGGCTATTAAAAATAGGGGTTGGTGATAAAAGGGTAAAAATTTAAGGTTCTGTGTACTTTTTAATGCGACATAATAAAAATAATAAAGAAATCAAAAAATTTTTTTAAATTAAAGAAAAATGTTAAGGAAGGACAACCCTTTTCACTTAGGGGGGTATGAAAAATAGAAGTTGGCCGATTCTCAGACCTACTCTATAGGCTCACAAAATTTCATGAGAATCGGTCAAGCCGTTTCGTAGGAGTAAGCATTCGATGCGACTCTGCAGCACTTCTCTCCAAATGAAAACGAATAATTAAAGCTTTTCGCAAATCATCACTATCTGGTACAAAATTCGACATTTTTAGCACGATGAAAAATGATGTTGTCTGTTCAATGACTTGATGTATACTAAATATGTTTCACAGATGTCATAGCAAACCAACAAAAAAGAAATAATAAAGGCTCGTTCACAACAAATGTTCCCTATCGACATTTTTATCTTGACGCTCACTTCATATCGGTATACCTGGTATATGTGTACAGTTTTTTATCTCCGGTCGACCGGAGTGTGCATGCCCTGCATAAGTAATGTAACCAGACATTTTTCAACTTTTAGGTAAAAAAAATCAAAAATAACTCAAGCCTCGAACTTGAAACCTCCTATTTCGATAAGTTCTAGGGTGGCCATAATATATAGTTTGGTTCAGAAAAAAAGCAAAAAGCTCCGAAAATATAGAACACAAGAAATTTTTTTTTCGATATCATAAATTAGTAAATCAGTTTTTTTCTCTTATGACCTCATTTCGTATTCAAATGAGACTTCAATCTCATGGATATCAATCACCTCGAAGTACATTCCAAATTTCGTGAATTCATAATGAATATTTTATGGCAACCATTAACAGAAAAATTGGGAGTTACATACTTATTTTCTAGCACGTATATTTACACTGAATTTCGCAAACCTATTCGTTTAAACCTCACTTGTTCCAAGTTAAAAATTGATGAATCCAAATTTTATATGCTCACATACTCCTGAACTATTCGACGGATTTGGCCCAATAGATGGAGACCATTTTCGGCTTGATATCAGAATATTACAGACAGTTGGTCAAACGCAAGTATGCTGTTCTACCAGTTTTTAAACTAGAACTAGCGCGCTAAAAAAATCTCAATGCAAGAGTGTTTCCATCTTCTTCAAAAGACCCTGTAACCCTGTATAAACCTTAGGAAGCTCTCGTAAATTGTTCCATTAGTTCTAAATATCGCGAATGAATTAGACATATTTCAAATTTGACAGCGATCTAGTAATACATGAATTCGACCTAATTTCAGTTAAACGTTTGGGTGGGAACACACATCGCGAACATGATGTCGGAAGCTTCTGTAGTTTCGCAACGTTTTGTTTAAAATTAAGATGATCACCGTCTGCGAAATTACTGTATGGTTTCCAACGAATGATGGACAACAGATGTGTGTATAACCTATTTTCAAGAAATTTCGCTAGAGTGAACATCATCCGGTCGAGTAATCACGGTTATAGCGTTTTAATAGCATAATGCGAAATTTGTTCCACAGTCAGTGGCGTCCTCCTGGACGTGTGTGAACTTTGCATACCAAATGCCAGCAGACCATTTGTCGGAAATACCCGAACGGCATGGTCAGTGGCGTGCCGGTTGATTCAAATTATTCAGTGATTAGGCGGAAATCTCGGGAAATATCAACAGGAATGAATTGAAATTTGGCATTAGGAAGGGAAGAGGTAGTAGGAATATAGCGCAAGTGAATTTTTTTCTTCCCTATTATAATTCGAGGTTTTTCCGACCTAAATAGCAACTTTTAATATTTCGGAATCTACACGGTAGAAAATTTTTATTTTCGGGATGAAGTTAGATGACAACAAAGAAAACTCAGTTGTGAAAGAATTTTCGACTGCCCGATGATCCATCATGTGGTTTTTTCGATATATATATATAGCAATTTTCAATATCTCGGAAACTACTCGGTAGAACATTTTTAATTATATTGACCCCACTGAACATCGAATTTTTTTGTGTAGCATTTTTAGTTTGGTTATTGTCCATCTAATTTTCTCCAAGAATGTTTGTCGCCATCTTTTGTTTATTAATCATAGAATTCTTCACGTAACCTTCAGCAACCGCATCCTCCGTGCTGTTTTATTCTCAGTAAATCGGCTCCAGAATCCGCAATCAGGGTAGTCAGTGGATGACCGCTAAAACAGTGATCAGTATATTGTACAAAGAAGGATTTGGCAACTTTTGAAACTGGGCTATAATTTTCGGCAAACTTCCAAATGTACTCGTATTAATACCTACAGGTTGCGCTTACATCTCACTTTCAAATATTTGACGAAAAACCTACTATAATGCTCAACATTTGATGATCTTAGATTAACGTATTTCTTAACCATTTCTATGCAATTTATACTGCCAAAAGCTCCAGCAGTTACGAGGGTTACCATTTATATTTCGGGATTGGACAAGCCTAGTGCAATCTGCCAACTGACAGTTCTATCGTAAATCTCGACATTTTTGAGGTTATACGTAGTTAGAACGTTTTGACATAAGAGCGCAATTTGTGTTGTTTGTAACTTGAAAGATTCATCTCGCCCAAAAAAATGGAATGAATTCGTGAACATTTTCGTGAGATTATTTTTTACTACTCTCGATGTGGATTAACTCAACAACAGTGCATCGATGAACTTAATTCAATTTTTGGCGATGAGGTTCCATCAAGGACCAGTGTTTATCGATGGTATGGTATGGTGAATTCAACCAAGTCGAATTTCGTGAAGGTCGTCCAAAATCAGTTGTTGTTCTGAAAACCGTTGATGCTGTGCGCCAACTGATATTGCAAGATCGTCATGTGACTTACCGTGAGACATTTGACTGTCAAAAAAATTTGTTCGCGTTGGATCCCACACAATTTGTCAATCGCTCGAAAAAAAGCTCGTGTCGATTGGTCGAGAGAAATGCTTCAAAAATACGATCGCGGTGCTTTGAAGCACGTCTATGAGATCGTGACAGGTGATAAATCGTGGATTTACACGTATCGCCCCGAAAGTAAACAGCAGTCGATTGTATGGGTGTTTCAAGATGAGCCAAATCTAACAAGAGTTGCTCGCGCACGAAGCACTTAAAAGCAAATGGTCACCTGTTTTTTCCGAAAAACTGGACATGTCGCAATCGTACCACTAGAATAACACAGAACAGACAATTATGAGTTGTACAAAACCATTTGTTCGCCAGTTGTCCTCCAAGAAATCAGGAAAACCAACCTACACCACGACAATGCGACCTCTCCCAAATCGGCTCAAACAAATGCATTATCGAGCACTCAAAACATCGATTTGATGAGTCTTCCGCCTCTACAAGTCTTGGGTGGTGCAAGTAGAAGTGAGTCACAAGGTTATTTTGTGTATATATAAAGAAGAATAAATACCGAATTTCGTGTCGATTCTATGTCTAGTTCTCGAGATATCCGAATCTGCTTGAATAACCGATATTTTAGCCCCCATGGGGTTGTAATTCAGAGATAACTACTGAATTATTTTTTTGTCAATATATAGATAACTCTGCGGGAGTATGATAGCATTCTCGCTTTTGATTGATTTTTATGAATTTTTAATATTCAGGCTGAGTACTTATAGAATAGGTTCAAGTGAATGTGGCAAATGCAGAAATTATGAGTTGATGCTTCTGGATTTCATTGTGAAATTTGACCCCAATCCTACGTCTAGTTTCCCAGGTATGAATTATTCACAGAAAACTCGGCTGGAACTCGGCTAGCCCCCAGGGGTGCAAGTGGAAGAGAGTCACAAATTCATTTTGTGTATATAAAGAAAAGAATAAATACCGAATTTCGTGTCGATTCTATGTCTAGTTCTCGAGATATTCGAATCTGCTTGAATAATCACTAAGTCGATATTTTAGCCCCCAATGGGGTTGCAAGTCAGAGATAACTACTGAATTATTTTTTTGTCAGTATATAGATAACTCTGCGGAAGTATGATGGAATTCTCATGGATGGTTGATTTTTTATGAATTTTTAAAAATCAGGCCGAGCACCTACTGAAATTATGAGTTGATGCTTCTGGATGTTATTGTGTAATTTGACCCCAATCCTACGTCTAGTTTCCCAGGTATGAATTATTCACAGAAAACTCGGCTGGAACTCGTGGAATTATTTGCCAAAAGTAATTATGATTTCCGTCATCAAAATTACGAAATATGACACTAACGATAACGAAGTGCAAAAATAAATATTTTCGAATTCTTTTGACGCTTGTAAGGACGTTTCCTTACTTTTAATTTGAATTCAAATAGCCACATCCTATTTGAAATTAGGAAAATATTTCTGTGAAACTTATTGGGAAACACTACTTTTCATAACTCGCAGTCTTTTGCGCAACTCGCTCTCCGCTCGTTGGCCAGAAATACGCTCTTTACGAAAAATAATACTTTTCTCAACTGGTTGCATAAATAATTATTAAATAAATATTTGAAGAATTACTGAGCCTCAAAATGTTTATCTTATATGATGTCGTTTATATTATAATATTAGTAGCCTAATAGCAGCAAACAGGAATTTTTTATGCTATACCTATCTCCTTATGATAAAGTAACCGACACTAAATCTACTAATTCAATGTATATCTTTGAATGGAGATATTTCTCGGACCCCCTTCCTCCCTAGCAACCTCTCTCCCTGAGATTCTACACCTGTCAACATTGCATGAGTTATATGTTCTCGAAAAGAAAACTCAGCAAATTATTATTTTCCCATTGAATTCACAATGGAGAGAGTATCTTGTTCGTGCGACTAGTTTGTTGGTGGATTTCCAGAAATGTTTTGATATCGGATACGCTTTCATACGATAACACCAATAAAAAACAAGTCTGGCCTTTTTTCTCTATGGAATGCCTACGATAATGAACAAAAGACTTGTCATATAAGACTTCGGGTCATATAACAAGAAATATTCCTGAATGAATAAGGATTATCACATCGTTACTGGTGTATTAATCTCCATTATTGACGTGATAATATGTGCATAACGTTGCGTTGTTTGATTTCATTATGTGAACTACATCGATTATTCGGTAATTTAAGGACCCTTCTGAGATACATATTTGTCGGAACAGCAACATGAAACAGAAAAAGAGTGCGTGTAACGTTCGCAATTGAAGTAAAACTTCTGTGGCATTGTACGAGATGGCAATTAAGTTGAAAATCAATACATAATATGAAAATTTAAAAAAGCATTTATTGATAATATAACACTAGTAATATATACATTAATTAACATCGACTACTATACATTTTAATATAATAATTTAATTACTATCATACTCCAAATATGATATGATTAGTTTATGACAACTGAAGTGAGAGACATAAATTCTACTCTGCAAAATGTCTAAATTTCTTGAGAAAACTGTATCAATAGTCGTACCATTCCTTGTAGTTGATTAAACTGGAAAATTATTCATTGTTGAATTGAGTTTATTACCTAAAAAATCAATCAATGGTCTAGATTCTTCTGAATGAAAATTGACATTGAAATATCCAGTAAGAATTATGTGGTATCTTATTGTATTTCAAAGTATGCTAATCGAAAACCTTGAATCCTCTAAATAATTTTTATTCTTTCTATTGTTTACGTGCTAGCACTACTGAAGACTCAACTCTTCCTATCAATTCTTTATGCTCTGCTTCTGAATAATTTAGTTGAATATCATGTTATGATTTTCAAAATTTTTTGAGTAAATTTTATTGCGAATATAAGTTAAATATTATTTCATTTATTTTTGTATAACTTCAGTATCCTTTGTTTTTCTTGTCTTCATTTCATGTTTTCTTTTCATTTTGTTCATTACTTTCATATCATTTAATAACTGAGTTTTCATTCATATTAATTTAATTATCCCTGATCTGTTTGTTTTACCGTGACTAAACGATGCCGCATGTGTGTTGAAGAGGGAGGATACAATTTGAACATAAAATCTGAGGCCACAAGGAATTATTGATGTTATTTTTTTCTCGAAAATAAATTTATTTCCAATTATTTTTGCTTTTTCCCCTTCATATGCAAAACGGTAAACTGATTTTTGCCGCACCCTGTATTATGATTCCTCGGATCTAAACGATCAACTAACGCTACTTGAGTATATTTTGAATATTAGGCGAGAATCCCCCTGATCCATAATTTTTAAATCTATGAGTATTGTTTAAAAATCATGTTTAGATTAATAATTACCGAAAAGGCAATATTCATCTCCAACTACATAAAAGCTGATATCATCGGGAGCACCAGGAGTAAAACCAATCACGTGACGACTGGAGCCTACCTCCATTATAGATCTTCCCACCCTCACCTCAGCCCCATTCTGACCCATATACACATCGCGTCGAGTACAATGACCTTTTTTGAGCCCCTCGACCAGCCTGAAGGATGAGAAAATCGATGCCAGGCCCAGCTCCGAAAATTCTTGAACATCCTCCCATTTTTTTAACCGACGACAGTTCATATCGTTCCCACAGGAATCAAACATTCATTTCCAACAGGGTTGATGCTCCCAGATTCATTCGTCTTCTTTCAGTTGGGGAACACTGGTCCCACGAATTTCTACATGGCATTATTGAATAATATAGTGTCCCAGGTGTTCGACATGATGGGTTTAGAGGAGGTCAAGGATTTGCCCGATTCATTTCTGATTGTGAGTGTATTGAGATGAAACGTGAAATATTCTCAATAAAATATAATTTTGAAGAGCATTGTTGTTGTTATTGGTGCATTTTCTTGGTGAGAGCACCTTTACTTCTTCAAATATGGGATTTTCTGGGTCATTTTGGTATTCAAACAATCCAATAAACCGAAATAATAGTCACTGTTAATTGTTTTCCTATGTTCCAAGTAGTCAATGCTTAACATCTCCCAGCAGCTCATCATCTACTAATTGTTTTAGTCCTGATGTGAGCAAACGTGACATTCATTTGGAAAAAAGCTTATTCATACATAAATGTTCAGAGTAGTCACTGAATAAAATACCACGCGCATCCCAAAATTCAGAAACCATTACCTTGCCAACCTATGTTTGAGTCACTGACAATTTTTTTTCGTTTGCACGCCACTCTACAGACTGTCGCTTTGAATTCGGAGTGAAGTGATGAATCTATGTTTCATCTATTGTGATGTACCGACTCGAAAAGTCCTTATTCTCGTGGAAATGCCAAAACAGTTTTTTGAAACATCTACTCGTTGATGTTTTTGTTCTAGTGTGAGTGAACGCTTTCCACGCACACATTTATCGAGTTCTTGAAATAAATGGAAGTCGTCGGGGCCAAATCTGGTAAATAAGGTGGATGCTCCAACAATTCGAACTATATTTAATGGATTTTAGCGTTTGTCAAAATGCTTTTGTGACACGGTGCATTTCTAGATGAAGAAGGATTTTTTTTATTCTGAAAACCGGGTCCTTTTCATGAATTTTCTCCTAAAATTGGTCCAAAAAGTTGCAATTATATTCAGAATTAATTGTTTTATCAGTTTGCAAGTAATCCAGCAACAAAATTCCTTTCGCATCTCAATGAACTAATTCCATTACCTTCTTGGGTGGTTTCCGGCCTCCAACTCGTTTTGGGGCCGAACAACCAAGTTCACACCACTCTTTAGCATCTTGCTTTGATTCAGGATCATGGTGATAGACCCAAGTCTCATTCATAGTGATGAATCGACCCACAAAATCCACTTTATCTTTTGTAAAACGCACCAAATGTTGATGAGAAAGCATTCAAGTCCATTGTTAGTGAATGCGACACCCATTGCACACACAGCCTTATAAAACCCAAAGTTTCACTTGAAACATGGCTCAAATTCCTTAATGAAATGTGTAGTGCCTCTATTAAATCGCTTTCAATCAATCGACAATCTTCCAAAACCATATTCTGTATTTTGGCTATGATTTCTGGTGTTGATGCGCTTTTTGGACTTCCTTCACGTGGATGGTCTTGGAGGCTTGTACGACCGACTATGTTTAAATTCAGCAACCTATTTTTCTTATGTTCTAACAATGATTATACAATTTTAACACTGAGTCGCGAGTTTCTTTTGGTGCTACACTTTCCAAAAATAAGAATTTTATCAAATACCCAATCGATTGATTCCAATTTGGTTCGATATTGGAAAGTTATATACCTTTGGAAAAATTATATCTCACCGTTCCACTAGTAACAAGCATATTAGAAAATGTGTTCAGGTAATCCAGTCTGGGACCATGAATTTTAGATTATTTCGATAACCTACTGATTCCTGAAAGATGTATGGGGGAGAGCTGAAACAAGTGTTCTTTACCAATTCAATAATGTCTGAGGTCTAGAGATCCATCAGCAGTATTATTGGTCCAATCATTTCAAATTAACTGAAAGTATTGGAATCGGGGACTGTCAAGTAGTAATTTCCTCGAAATTGGTTTCTTACGGTCACCATGTTCCATATGCGGGAGTATTGTTATCTTATTAGTATCTACAGATTTCTTGCAACAAGAACTGGATTATTCGTCAGTCTTGCATTTGGTTCGTTCAGTGTGCTGATAGGTGTTCGTGTTCACAAATTTTACCATCGTTATGAAATTTCCAGTTGATATTTTGGTGGTTGATACAAAAAGGTGAGTTTCTTGGCATGGATTTTCGAATGTAATGTCATAGTGGTCACTCATTGAAAGGGCGTCCTTGGGCAATTAATTTTGGCTGTTCGAGAGAGAGGAATTCAATTAATTTTGAATTTCAAGGAGGTTAAGGTTATATGCTGATATTGCAGTGAAATTGAGATTATGGGATAAATCCACTTCATGACAAATTAATGGAATAAATGTTAATGGTCAAGCGACTAAAGCTAAACAGACAAACGAGAAATTTTCAGAAATATTTCGGTAAATTTGTCCGTATTACATATATTATTATTATGATATTATTTTTTGTGCATTTGTTCCAAAACGACTGCGTTTTTCCCAAATGTTTATAATTTTCGAATATCGACCTAAAAGTGGTATCAATTGATTAGTTTGGCTTCCTGATGAAGAATCCGAACTCAAACTTTTGTCTATCTAGCCGGCTGGCCGTAAACTCTTCAGTTATGTGAGAAAATAAGCTAGAGTTTTCATATTTTCAGAATAAGTTAATTATCCAAATATTTCGGTCAAGTTCGTTGGGGGCAAAATCCGTCAAATAGTTCAGCAGTTATGAGCATTTGAAATTCGATCTACTCAATAACTCCTAGTTTATCCATCCGATGAAGTTGTGAGTTGGAAAATGTTTGGATGGAGATGAAACAAATGTGTTTTTGATAGGAAATTTTTCATGATAGAACTCTTGTAGAATTATTATTTGGACGAGGTCCAGGATCTCTTATTGTTTTTTTTTATCAACGATAAGCTTTTGAGAGTAGACGAATGTTTGAAAATTTCTGGATTTTAATATATAGATTTATAGAATTTTTTGGACTTTTGGCATACAAAACAAATGTTGCAGGGGTTGATGATGGGGTGCCATACAATTCGGTGTATGACATGAAAACCTAGGGATAAACCCCAGTAAAAAAAAACCTGGCTCCTCTATCCTCTATCAATAAATACAGAGGCTTCTTCAAGTGGCCCACATCGAATTTGAAAATAAAAAGACAGAAGCAGGAACAAAAAATGAATACAAAAAATACCTAACGAATTCGTTTGAAATTTATAACCCATTCAAAGAGAGAACAGGAAATAGCCCTAAAACTATTTTGAAACATTGTTTTTTTCTGCATATCCACATTCACAACTTGCGCTTGCGCTCTGAAGAGCATGCTATTGGTACGACCATGACATGTCCTCAAACGATTAAGAACTGTCCAAATTTTTCTCGGAAGATCAAAACCAGGAATTTTTTCAGAAGGATCAGAAACGAGATACTTTTGAACATTTCGTATGAGTTCCACTCAGTCTTCCATAATTCTCTATCGCTCATGTTCATATTTAAGAACGTATTATGCCATAATGGTTTACGTTACGTCAATCTGGGGAGGAATGTTAGACAAAACTGGTAACTGGTGTAGGTGTAGATCTTATGATGCCAGTAATTATTCTCATGGATGTTTTCAATTGTGCATAAATTTTTTGTGTATGTGCACTATTAAACCAAACAGAGCAACAATACTCCGCCGCAGAAAAGACTAGGGCTAGAGATGCTGTACGAAGAGTGGAAGCATCTGCACACCAAGATGATCCAGCTAATTTCTGAAGAATATCATTCCTAGTTTTCAATTTTAGGCTCAGATCATTCAAATGAGCCTTGTAATTGAGAGATGAATCTAATTTAACTCCTAAGTATTTTGGATAGAACTTATAATATTATAAATTTCAAGTTGGTTTTAGGGCTATTCATGATGTTTCTGATTCTTTCTTGGAATGGGTTATAAATTTCAAACGAATATGATACGTATTTTCGTTATTCAGTTCTTTCTTGTGCTTTTGTCTTTTTATTTCTAGATTCGATGTGGGCAACTTGAAGAAGTCTCTATCTCCATCAATAGAAGACCACTCACGAAGAAAGAAGTCCTACAAATATATTTCAGCTTATTTTTGTACTTTCACACTTAGGCAGGGAGCCAGGGTTTTTTTACTGGGTTTTTTCCGTAGGCTTTTATGTGATACGCCGAATTGTATGACACTCCGTCACTAACCCCTGATCTATATGCTTTATTGTTTGCTAACTAAATAATGTAAGCCAAAAGTTCAAAGAAATATATATATACGACTTAGAAATTAATATCATAATGTATTATTATTGAATATCATTACCAAATCCTAGTTCTATGGAAAGAATGAAACTGTATACTGTTATTCAGATATTTATTTCCATCTTCAACCAATTATACCATGAAATCCAAATATCTATTATATTCAATTCACTAATATAATATAGTACAATTTTGTGAGGAATAGGATTGAGGCTGAAAGTAAACAAAAGGAAAACTGTAGGTTTGGTTATTTTCAAATGAAGATATTTGTTACTTGGGGGAGTTGTAGGAAGTTAATATATTTTAAATGGTTTTCTGTGGAGTTGATATACCTGATTCTGGTTGGTTTCAAGAAAAGGGAATTTGAGCTTGACCAAAACTAAAGGAAAACCGAGCTGTTACTTTTAATTTGAGACATAAGTTTGTTCTTTCAATTTCGCAATTGTATTAGTATGAGACTGTTCCAGAAAACACGGATATACTCTAGAATGAGTGCTCAAAAGCTCCTTTCGCCACATCAGTGGTTTTCTACATTTTTTTGCCCCCTATCGGCCATGGCAGATATTCTTCACAAGGTTTTGAAGTCAAAATATCAAACTTTTTTATTCGAAATTCCAAAATGATGATTAAGAATGGGTTATACAGTACGACCGATTCCGTTTGGACTTTCATTGGTAAAAAGTGAACCTTATGCTCCTTCCTGTGGTTCTATGTTCTAAGGGATTCGCGGACGTTTTTCGCTCCTTATTGCGATAAGTTCATTTTGATCTATGGCATTCTCTTTTCCAAAACCTTTTTTACATTTTGCCCACATTCATCGGGATTTTGGGGTGAGAAGTTGATGAAAAATTGATTTTTTCTCTCTTGACCTTAAATTATCTGTAGCCTTAGATACCCCAAGTTTACGGGACAATTTTAAAGACAACAAAATATAGGTTGTCACAAGTTGGTATCTATGTCTGATTTCTAGGTAAAACCTATATAATTCCAGGTCCATGTACAGCATTTGAATTCAATTCGGAGATTGAAAAAGTTCACTGACATCGAACTCTTCTTAACCCACGTTCAAGTTCCAAGAAGGCTATTTTAATACTAGCTTAAGATATTCTTGAAATAATTCGAAACCATTCCAGGAAAACAACCATAGAAAAATCGATAGAATCTGAAAGATCCTGGACGTAACGTCATAACTCGTATCTGCCAGGAAATAGAGTTATCAGCACTCTAAAACATTCCTAACTTTTTGATTTAGAAACAGATTGACGTAATGATTCGGCCTCCGCATTTTTCTGTGGCGGGGTAAATGTGAAGTTGATTAGACTAGACCATGGCGACGAACTTGAGGTACCTATTAAGTTTCTGTGGTTCGTCGACCTTTCAAATGGTTTCGTAGGTCGTAGATGCACGCATCTCGCACTTAAACCATGAAATTCCCCGTAGACGTACTGAACTAAATAGAAATTAGACAGGGACGTAATAGGTTCTAGTTTTCATGACGAGTGTGACATTGAATAAGTCTAGACCGAGTTGGGTTTAGAATTTAGAATGTCGTTAATTCGGACATAATCGTTGATGAATTCAATTTTGTATCGTAATTGATTTTTCATATTTATTATGATCTTTGTAACCACACAAGTATTTTTGAAGAATATTTCGTTCTGAGACTTTTACTGTGGTCTAAGATTTGATCTGAAATTTTTTCACATCCTTCAATTTATGCCGGTGAGTTTAATTCACACTACTTAATAATAATAATGGGCATTAACTACTGGCAATCATTCTTCGTGCCTTGTGATAATTCTTGTAGATCTTTCCATATTGAACTTCGAATTCTGTCAAGTCGTAAATTCATCAGTGGCTTACGTTATAAGCTTAAGTAAATTTGATTCAATTTGCTCAATGTTGAATATCCCGAAAAATAAACAGAGCTCAGAGGTCTGGAGGGATAAGATGCTATTATGATAATTATTTTAGGTTTGTAGTTGTTCTGAAAGATTGCAAATGACTGTCAAAAATCTTCATCTAATGTATTACTGCCAATGTTGAATTGACCGACGAAAGGATATATATCGAACATTTTGAAATGTCCTTCCTAATTGACATATGATGAGGTACATTTAAGGGGTTTTGACTTTTCTATAGATCATCTAACAATCAGGGAATTTCATCTCATGACAAAGACTTCATTTTTTCCAATATGTTTTCAGCGAACGTGAAATCACCATTTGTCATTTATAAAATTTTATTGAGTGCATAAATATGAAAATATCGGGAAAAAATCCTGAACCTAATTTTGATTCAACACCCCAATTAGCCCACAGGTTCGTCTTATGAACTCACAGAATTAGCACGCAAAAGCTTCCTACATCAAGACAGTGCTTGATTAATTATTGTGTCAGCCTGGAAATTGGCCTTAGAAAAGTTGTCAATCAATTTAATGAAGTTTCTATTGTTGAAGTATAAACCTCCGATTTGTTGGTTAAGCAAACACAATACATATATCAAGAACATTAATTATTCATATAATGATTAGCGATATGGTAGTAGTAATATAGTAATAGTGATAATGTGATAAATATACAAGGTGAGTCTATGACTAATACATTAATTCTTGAACCCAGAAGAAACACCTTTTTCCTATATCACTTTTCGAAATTTGGTTCCGTTAAACAGATACAGGGTCCTAAAATTTCATCAAAAAAATTTATTTTTGCTTATATCTTCAAAGGGAATTATCCGAATGGATTTAAATTATGCAGGACGTTTCACAGAAATAGAACACATATTTTAGATTAAACACACTCGAACTATTCCCTAAGGTCTTCGAGTTAATACATCACCAACTAGTAAAAGCATCAAAACTTATTATAAAATAAGCATTTACTGAACACATCCTAGCATCTTCTGTACGATTGAAAATTTAAAAAGAATTCATGATTACACATTTATCTTCCTAGAATTCACTGTTTCCCAGATATTCGATGTTACATGATTTGAAATTTGGAAGAAAAAAATTGTGATACTGCTCTTTTTTCTGAATGCGACCCTGACTGGAAACAAAATCACTGAGCCGAAATTATTCCACGTTGCCACAGTTTTTCTCTTTGGCAATCATTGAAAATTTTGCTATTGAATTATGCAAAAAATTTTTAGGGCAGGTTACCGTTTCATAATATAACATAAAACAAGAGAACTACAACTTAAACTCATCTGTGGAGAATTTTAAACTACCAGATTTGAAAACTTGGTTTCATAATCAATTTTAAAAATGAATCAATACGTGCCATTTTCTGTTATTTGATCAGTTAAAATTCTTCAATATGGAATACTGAATATTTCATCTCAAATTATTATAAATTATTCATCCATTCCAGTGACATATTATCCTCTATTCTGTGACAAAAAGATTAACTTCAACTTAAGGAGTTGTTTGTTTTAAATAATAGAAAAATTTAATATCGTTATTGAATTTTTCATGCAGCTTTGTCCTAAAATTAATGAGTACAAATGAATCACATAAAATATATCTATATGAAATATATTATAATCCTGAAGGTAATTGATGAAGGCAACCATAATGCTTCGAAGTGCTATTTCCACCAACAAATATACCTCATAAAATTTATCTTCAAAGAGAAATTATAGCAAATATTACTACCCTAATCTCATGTAGAGGTGAAATGAATATAAACAACACATATTGAAGTTTTTTGGAGTATTTAAAGGTGCTTCATACAGTTCTGAGAAAAATTATTCTTGTAGCAAAATGGCCATCAAAAATAATCTGAATTTCATAATGCCCGATGGGGTTGGACTTGATTCGAAAATTTCATCGAACTGGGTCTTATGTTGGGAACCTATTTAGATTTCGGAGCATGAGATTCTTGTTGAATATTATAACTTTAACCTTTATATTTTATGAATTATTGAAACACTGGAATTTACAGGTTTAAAAAAGGACATGAAGATAACACAGATATAAATATTTGATAGGAAAATAAAAAACATGAGTATTGGGGAAATGAATATTAGAAATGAGTATTTTCTCATGAAATGTTCAATTAAATTGAGAAGAAAATTCAAGTATTTTAATATTTTCACCAATACTCCTCTGGAAAATCACTAACCAGTGATTTTCAGCTGGAATAATAATTTGGATGGGAGTTTATAAAATAAGTTTTCATCATAAATATTACTCTTAGAGCCTTAACAGGAACAAAAGGCATAAACAAGGATGTGTTTGAAATTTTATGGCAGTTTATAAGGCGAAAGCTGAATTTTTTATGTTATCCCTAAAGGAATCCGGAATCCAGTGGTGGCTTAGCCAAACTTGAAACCTTAAATCGCTTATATGTATTTGAAACGGGGCAGAATTGGAAAAATGTAATAGAATACAACTTCAAGTATCATTAGTTAAAATTAACGAAGTGGTCAAAAACTGTGTGTAGTAATAGTAATATAGGGATAGTAAAACTGTTACAGTAATATAGTAATGGAAATGAGCAACAGTTAACTTTGTGAATATTGCCGAATTTCCAAATTATGGGCGATTGAATCTTATACGCCCCTGAATTTAAGTGACCTTGCCTTTCATGAGAGTCCACTAACAATGTTAAATAGCGACGTACGGTAGGCAACTTCACCTCATGCTTACGATTTTCGATGCGTGTACCCTCTTCTGTTCAAATTGAAATTCAAGTCACACAGGACGCAAGTATAATTAAAAAGATATAACTGTAATTTTGACTGTTCCTCATTCAGTCTGGCTCACTGGCGAATTTGGTGAATAAATTTCGGACATTCGGAATATTATCTTGGTACGAATGTCTGATCTATGATCGGAATGTTCTCTGTAGATTCCCGTCTATGGATCTAATAACTTTGAAACATCAGTATGTAAATTTCTGGTAATTATTATCATGAAAAATTATTTATATAGATAGGAGTAGATCGTTGCGATTGAAATTTGGGAAACCAAGTGTTTGGTTTAAATTAAATGGCATCCTTAATGACTGAATTAGCTACAATTCTGCTTTGCTTTTCCATAATTGATAATGAGATTGGCTGAATATTGTGATTTTTGGGTTTTCGGGTTTCCTGAAGGTGCGACTAAATTAGATTGATTTTCATCTTGTTTTGAGACATAAGGTCGTTGAAGTTAACCTATTCGGTCTTCTTGTCGACTTTGGAAATAAACAAATATGAGCATTTTCTCATCTACTTATTGTTCTAATTGCAGACGGTCAGTTAAGGCCTGATTTCCTAGCTGATGAACGTCGCTACCATTATGGCTGCGATGTTCGCCATCCTTACAGTAACTTTTCTAGATGCCGATTTCGGCTGTATATAAGTTGAGCCAGTGTCAAATATAGCAGCATAAAATCGGAGCGATGTTTGGTAGCTTGGAAATCGGACTTTTACAACAGAGAGTGAATGAGAAATCCTTATCTCCGGACTGTCAACTGTCGCTGTGAAATAATTTGACTGCAAGCGGAACTGCTAGTTAGCGGAGGTTCCAGAAACATGTCCCAGTTCACAGTGTAAGATGTTAGATGGCCCATGTGCGATCTCACGAACTGTTTACTTCATTTGTGGTGAACGCTTTGTGGCTTGACATTATTTACGACAACTATACCGCCGAAAGACTTGTGGACCGCAACAGCAGTACAAACTGTCAGGAAATCTTTCCCATAGTTCAAATTACTTTGCCGGCCTGCATTCAGAAATGTTGGACCCATCTAACTATTCTAACTGCCGGCTGGGTCACTCACAGTCTCGGCTAGCAGTAGACGCATCATGTAAATAGGACCTATAGAAATATTCAGATATTTTGCCGTTTCGTAGTGTTAGGTTGTATCAAAATGATTGATTGTCCTGATCAGATCTGTGGGTTTTTTGTTGAAGAGATATATTCAATCAGGATGGATCAGATCACCAGTAATAGTTTAATTTTCAGATAGCAAATTTTCTCAGTTTTCAAGCTCAGAAATGTGATGTCATATACGATACAATCATAACACCACTTCTTACCCTGCTACCTAAGGTAATTCCAGTAGTGGTTGTTTCATTTATTTGAAGACACTCTGTATAGAATGAGAGGTTATTCCTATCGCGTCATAGGAGAACTTCACACCTTCAGTGCAGTTCCCATGTTCTCTACGGCCGTGTTCACGTTGAATACTAATGATATCAAGGATTGCGTTGAAGGCGACTTCATGAAATCTCGACATCCACTGGAATCTTGAAGTCCGATTGGTATGTATTATTAAAAACTGGAATGAGTTATAAAAATTAATATTTCTTTATCCTTAATAAGCGTTTTATTGAATTGAATTAGTCGATGTTTTGTAGCTTCTGTGCGAACTCGTTCGTCAAGCTGTCTGGGAGAAGTCGAATGCTGCATGCATATTTTTCAAAAAGCGTTTCAATGGTACATTGAAATCCATCTCATCAGCTGTATCATACAAACCTTGTCCTGTGAAAATGATTTTTTAAATATGGAACAGAGGATTTGATAACGAAAGTTATGAATGATAACCATTCATCTGATTATTTATTGTGTTTTTAGCACTTATATAGAGACAGGGTGGCCAGGAGATTTATGTTTAAAAAAATTAAATTCCTCGTGTCACGGAGTATCCGAAATACCTCATCTATGTTCCGCGATTATTCAAGGTTCTCGAGTTATAATTATTTTCACAAAATTTCAGAACTTTTGTTCCCAATCACGTGAAAAAAATTCTAAAAAAAAGTATAGTACTATTTTTACTTTTTTCTTTTGCAATGAAATCTACATAAGTTGTACTTTGATACATAAAATAATCAGTTTTGTAACATTGATGTAAGCTTAGGAAAAATATTGGTCTCAAAAGAGATAAATACGTCAAGTGAATTAAGACCAAAACTTTCAAATATAAATGGATATTTTTTGATTACTGAATATATCTACAAAATGCGCCTAACTCTTAGATATCAGGATGATTTAAAATAAGCAGTACTTAATGGGCTATTTTTGCTAAAATCCGCCATCAAATTCACCAAGGTGGAAATTCTTCAAACATTATTATTTGCTTCTTTATGATTATTAAGGCTGAATTCACTTGTTAACTAATCAAGATTACTGCAAATAAGCTAAGATTTGGTGTGTTAGATTTTTTTCCATTCAATCATTGTCCAAAATAAACTTAGATTAGTTAACAAATTTCTTAAGTAAGATGTGGTTTTGTTAATGAATGAGTGATAATAATTTAAAAGAAAATTTATTTTTTTAATTCATAACAGATCTTCAAAATGACCACTTCAAGCGGCAATTGTCTATTAATCGCCTAAAAGCTTCCCTGTTTTCCTTTTAATTTACGTTCGGCTTCTGCGATCTTCTGCCTTCTTCATCACTCAGAGATTCCCCAGCGTAGGCGATTTCTTTAAAAAAACTTCAAATGAAAAAGTCTATGGGGTTGATGTCAGGAGCACGTGGAGGCCGCTTCGTCAGATCCATCTACTGGGATAATTTTCGTTCAAGAAATTTCGTACTATTGTTGCGTAGTGACACGGGGCACCGTCATTCTGGAATATCATGGTCGTCCAACAGTAATGGAAGTTCATTTTCCATGAAATTTTTGTTAGTTTCTCCATCTAGTCTGGATGGAAGTTCAAATGGACCGATAAACTCACCGTTGAGAATACCAGACCACAGGTTCACACTAAATCTGTGTTGAAAATTAGAATCTCTACATCCCAGAAAATACAAAATAAGTAAACTTAAAACTAAATAAATAAACCTTGATTGGCTTCTGCTTAAATCTTATCTATCCAGCAGTCATTTTGATTTGTTTACAAGTGAATTTAGCCTTAATAATCATAAAAAGACAAAAAAAAAATTTAAGAATGTCCACGTTGGTGACTTTGATGGCGGACTTTGGCAAAAATAGCCCATTAAGTACTGCTTATTTTGAATTATACTCATTGCTAAGAGTACGGCGCATTTTATATGTACATTCAGTAATCAAGAAAATATCCATTTACATTTTTTATTTATGTTTTACAGTTTTGGTCTGAATCCACTTGACGTATTTTTTTCTCTTGAGACCAATTTTTCCTAAACTTACATTAAAGATTATTTTATGAATCAAAGTACAACTTATGGAGATTTCATAGCAAAAGAAAAAAGTCAAAATAGTTTTATACTTTTATTTTTAGAAATTTTTACTTGATTGAGGACAAAACATTTTGTAAAAATAATTATAACTTGAAAACCATGAACAATCGCGGAACATACATGGGGTATTACGGATACCCCATAACACGAGGAATCTAATTTTTTTTTAAACGTCAATCTCCCGGCCACCCTGTATACACATAGAGGGTGAGTCTGACCACTGCGTTAATTTTAACCATAGGTTCTTGAGATCAAAAGAAACACTTTTGTCCCATACCGTTTTTCCACATCTAGCTGCGTTAATAAGTTATAAGCATTTTAAGTTTTCACATTGGGCAAATACCCCTCTGTAGTCCAGTTCAGTTCGAATGAAAATTACCTTCCACTACTGAATCTGAATGGTTTGAAAATATTATTTTTATATTATTTATTTATTTAACCAATCTGTACAGTATTAGTGAGAAACTCACAAGAAATGGAATAAATCTATTGATGCCAAAATACACATTAATACAATATTAATTGAAATGATCTCTTGTAGAAGGTTTTTGAAAACAGTCAGGCATATTTTGGCATCAATAGATTTATTCCATTTCTTGTGAGTTCCTCACTACTACTCTACTGATTGGTTAAATTGCCTGACAAACAAATATCACTTGAACTAAAGGTCCATATCTTATACTTCCTGGAATCATTAGTCTTTTTTGAAGATAAAATCATTCGTCATCTTTTCTCCAAAATTGTACCATTCTTGAGAGATTTGAAGTTGCAAGGAATTAAATCGATATAATTTTGTCTAAATTATCTGATTTTTCCAAATCCAACTCGGTGCTGAAATGATTCAATAATCATATTTGTTCAATGTTGTCATATTTTATGTCCTTATGAAATATTTTTACAAAATGTTGGGGAAATCTCTCCAGTCTTCCTCCTTCCACCTCTACACACTATAGATGAAATTAACCACTGAACAATGTTTGTCTTACATTCATTACAAAATCTAACTTCTAGTCTAGCTTCTGTTTAATATTTAATCCAGAGTAATATTCCATAATGAATAGAGAAAAAGATTTCCATCACTCGCATAGGTACTTCGGTATATTTTCATGATGACCGTTGAAATAGGTAATGTATTTTCTGACAGGACCTGTTAAATTGAAGACTTGTCTTTATGAAGAGCTGGTTCTTTATAGCTTCAGACTTTCAGGGTTCATCAAATCATATCTATTCTAACATAGGGGTGCTTCACATTGAGCTCATATGAGTTTTAAAAACTTCGAACCCAGTCTCCTAGATTTGTTTTGTACCTTTATAGAAGTTTTTCACATCTTTATTTCATATACCGATTCAACCTGGTTCACAAACTTCGGAGATAATAGAATTTGACTTAGTTTTAATATTTCTGAATGTTTGTTATGATGATATGGTTAATTAAAATTCAATCAATATTGAATCTGGAAGCTATAAGCTCATAAACAAGAAAGATTAGAATGCATTTACTCACCTTAATCATTTCATACTGAATTAAATAATTTGAAACTATCGAAATTATCCTTTCAATATTTTTCACATTTTTTTTTAAGAAAGCTACAAATAACTGTTGAAAATTTCGAACAAAATCAAAACAACAAGTAATATTATAACACTATTATATTGGGAACTACCCACCACACAGATGTTATAATAACATTTTAAGGTGATAATAATTCACTCTAGTTATTCTGAGAAAAATTATAACTGAAGATCAATACATGGTTACAGATATTATCTTTCTTTAAAAAAACTTTGCAATTATTAATTATTTCTCTCCTGGGGTTCGGTAATAAATTAATGTTCTATGGTAAGGTATTAAAATTTGACATATTCTATGAATAACCAATATTCAATATTTATGTTTTTGTTCACATAATTGAAACAAATACTCTTGATTATGAAAACCAAGAATTTACGCATGTTCAGTAATTAATCATAGTCTAAACAGAATAGATTCATATTAATGATCTAACAAAAATTTTCTTATTGAAGAACACCTAGTTGGTTTTTCAGGAGCAAATTTAGGTGATCAATCTCAATTTCTTCAAGCAAGTATAATTGCACAACTAAATCCTGGAATACTTGTCATCTGTCCAAGTAAATTGTTATTGGGATTCAGTACAGAAAATAATCATCAAGCAAAGTAACATCATTTTAAAAATTATATTCGTAGTGACATCGTTCATTGTTGTTGAAGATTTCGAGAAAGATTTCCATATTTTTAACAGTATGATATCAAGAGACTTCATAGACCTGTTTACTGGTCAATACTCAAGAAAGTCTGTCAAGGAGAAGAAACTTTAGAAATATCAGTATTTAGAAAATTATAGATGGTTTTTTCTAGATTTGAGTGAAAAAAAAAGAAATGTGACAACCTCATGCCTTGGAAGTTTTCATAGAAATGATGGTTTTCATGAATTGGATATCTTGAAGAAAGTTACAAATTTAAGGTTTTTTTGGAATTTCTAACTAGAAAGGATTGGATTATAATCTAGAAGTAGAAAGAAATTATGGTAGAGCAACAAAAATCTAGTTCATGGTGTTGAATTTTTTTTACCAGAAAATTAGTATTTCGTATCTTCCTTCTGAATATAGACCTCATTGGATGAAACATGAGTGTGTGAATCATTTTTTTAGAGAGAAAATAATGTTCTCAAACAATTCAGATTCGATAGTGGATGCTGTGGAAGGTATTTTTCATTCAAACTAAACTGGACTACAGAGCAGTATTTGCCCAATGTGAAAACTTAAAATGCTTATAACTTTCTAACGTAGCCGAATATGGAAAAACCGTAATGGAAAAAGTGTTTCCTTTGATCTCAAGAACTTATGGATGAAATTAACGCAGTGGTCAAAGACTCACCCTGTATGAAACGTTTTTCCTGTGTGAATAATGAGTTACGCAACGCAAATTTACAATACAACGCAAAACCGAAAGCAGTCGCAAATCTAGAAGGATATCATAGATTTCGAATCGTTAGAAACGGAAACGTAGCAAAGACGTTGAGATACGATACCGAGCGAATTTTTAGCTCGGTACGGTGGCCGAGCAAGCAGCTTTCTCAATCGCTCAAGATTTATGGTCGTCCGGTACCAGATCTCGACACCCACGCACCATTTCTATATAAACAAATTTCTTGGGCTCTCGAACTATAAATTTCATGATTTGATGCGTTCCGCGCGGCTTACTTCGTTCGAAATAGGTTCGAGGCTGCGGAATTAGCGAATATTCTTTCTTCGGAATTGTTGGGCGCCATTGTTGTTGGAAGAGGCAGAAAAAGGTATATATTGTTGCAAACCTACAACATTCCAGGTCGTTTCCTCATTAGTCATCGCAAGCCGGGCCAGGTCCGAATGGATTTAACGCCAATGAGTTTTGTTGTTTAGGACCCGGGATTAATGAATGGGAGGTTCGTCTGAAAAAAAAATCGAGAAGTGATGGATTGGTTCTAATTTTACCCAGTTTTTTAGATTGGAGCTACGTGAGATATGTGGAATTGTTTTCGAATGTTTTTTCATTTGGACTGGAGGACCATTTTTTATAGACTTCGGTCTGTCGATTGATTTATTAGGTCAACCAGTTGCTGTGGAGCACTGCCACTTTTACGAATATTGTGTATCATGCCTACATTGTTGTTGGCGGCAAATTATTGATGATGGAGCTCGTATAGAATTATTATTTGGGCGATTAATATTGAAGTCTGTCTATTTGACATTTGTGAAAGTTGAAGAATATTCTGAAATTGCCAGCTTTTGTCAAAGCTGACCTTCACCTTGAAAACGGCAGAAGATGCCTGTTGAAAAGTTGGAAAGAAGAACAATTACAGATGAAGGATATTGCTTAAATAATAATACTATGCCTTCATTCAGTATTGAGTTTCAGAATTGTGTTAAAAGGTGTAGTCTAAATTTTTTTCAGTGCTAAAAAGAAGCCTACTTTTTCTATTAGCTGGTCAAACTTTTCTTGGCCACTGAGCAGCATCTTCACTGCTGGAAGTGGTACGAGAGTTATTATTATTATTATTTACAATATAAGAGTTAAGGATAACCTATATAACTCATAGAACTTAAGTAAATTACTTCAGTGTGAAGAAACAATTATTAAAGATAAACTCAACACAACAAAAGATTCCATTCACCACAACACAAGACAGCAGTCACCAGCACATGTCACAATGGACCACCAGCTCTCCACGAGTCCCATCTATTCTTGAAGCTATTTACACCAGTTGCGTTGACTACACTGCTGGGCAACATATTCCATGTGCGAAAGACCCTATTGCTCAGAAAATTTTCTCTGCCCCTTGTGTAAAACTTCTCTCTACTGAGCTTGTAATCAGGCCCTCTCAGGTGGTTATTATTGAGAGTAAACAGGCCCGACATATCCACTCCAAAAAAGCCTTCAAGGCTCTAAATGTAGTTAGCATATCCCCTCTCAGCTTACGATTGGCAAACGTATCTAGAGTCATAAGTGAAAGCCGACTTTGGTAATCACCTCTAATGATACCGTATGGGATTCGAGTAGATCTGCATCCTGGGCGAATGTGGGATGCCATACCGGACCGGCAAACTCCAGTGTGGGGCGCACATAAGTCTTGTAGAGCGATGCTAATGTGTGGTATTGAAAGCGATTGAGGCATTTCTGAATAAGGTAGAGGGACTTTTTGGCTTTATTCGTCGCCTGCAATATATGTGACCTTCACAACAAATCCGAATTCACCGAGACTCCCAGGTCAAGGTGAGTTGAGCATGATTCTATTGGACTTCCGTTGAGATAATAGATTTTCTTCGGGTTGGTACTACCCTAATGCACTACTCGACACTTAGAGTAATTGAGAGGTAATAGCAAGTCTTCAGTCCACTTTCTTATTATATCGCAGTCACTCTGAAGAGCATTACTAGACGTAATGGGGTTATTGTAGAATTTCATATCATCGGCATAGGATGCGCTGTCAGAGGATATCAAACGTGGCAGATCACAAACATAAACCAGGAACAGCAGAGGACCCAACACGGAACCCTGCGAGACTCCACTGCTCACTGACGCGAAGGAAGATCTCTCCGAACCAACCTTTACCGAAAAAGTGCGCCCCAAGAGGAATTATTTGATCCATCTCAATAGGAAGCCACGGATTCCAAAATATTCCAATTTATAGAGCAGGCGTTTAATTGGCACCTTGTCAAAAGAACGTGAGAAATCTAAGTAGATTACGTCTACCAGATTCTAGAGATGCAGTCCAGGAACCAACGCACCTCAAGAGATTCGTCAAAACTGATCGACCAGGCACGAACCCATGTAAGTAATGATCCCCTCTAATACCTTGAGTGCAGCTGATGTTAGGCTAATGGGTCTGTAGTTTTGAGGACAGTATTTATCGCCTTTTTTGAAAATCGGAGTGACTCCAGAAATTTACTCGATGATAGTGATAGCTTATAAATCATCGTTAGTGGTGATGTAATGGAAGAGGCACAACGTTTGAGCAATGTTGTGGTAATGCCATCAAGCCCAGGAGTCTTTCCAGCAACAAGATTTTGTAGAACGCATCAACCGTCATTCGGTGCCAAGTTAGGACTATACGGCAGATGACTCATCAAAACGATATTTTAAGTGCTCCAAAATGTGGTTGTTTGAGTCGATGTGTGAGATCTCGCACTGTCGTGGTGATCCGTCTTCGGCGGTTGGTTTTCCTGATTTCTTGGAAGACAACTGGTAAACAAATGGTTGTGTACCACTCAGAATTGACTGTTCTGCGTTGTTTTAGTGGTACGATTGCGACATGTTCAGTTTTTCCGAAAAAACAGAGGACCATTGGCTTGGAAGTGTTTCGTGCGCGAGCAATTTTTCTTACAATTGGCTCATCTTGAAACAGCCATACCGTCGAATGCTATTTACGTTCGGGCTCTTACGCTTAAATCCAAGGGTTAGAAGTTTAAAGGAGCCGCCGGGAGTTGAACCCGGTACCTAGTCGGTGTGAAACTTGAGCGCTTACCTCTAGGCCACTGAAGCGCTGTGAATTAAGCTATGCGTGGCTATATAGAGTGCCGCCAAGAGATCCCTACACACTTCCCTGCCGCTGACAGAGTGCCGCTACACCCTCCCTTACCAGTGACGGAGGAACGAAACCAGTGCGTGTTACAAGGTCAGTAGGTGTAGCCGGGTGATGGCCACCTGAGCTGAGCTACACCACACGGTATGGTGCGGACGGGTGATGTCGACCTAAGCAGATCCGCAATACCACGGCAGACCATGAATATCGTACGGAATGGGAAAGGCGTCTAGAGTTTCGTTGGAAATTGCAGAGAGGGAGCGAGTATACCTCAAGCGTCAACCGTCTGCTTTTCCAAGACACGTCGTGAAGAAAACCGTTCCCATCACGTCGGGGTCACCAATGTAGGATCGTATATATCCCTACTTATGCGTTTCGTCCCTGGCGCACACATTTGGACTCATCAGTATGGCTTGTGTGCGCCATGCCATAGACGCAAGGGTCAGAAGTTTAAGGGAGCCGCCGGGAGTTGAACCCGGTACCTAGTCGGTGTGAAACTTGAGCGCTTACCTCTAGGCCACTGAAGCGCTGTGAATTAATCTATGCGTGGCTATATAGAGTGCCGCCAAGAGATCCCTACACACTTCCCTGCCGCTGACAGAGTGCCGCTACACAAGACTTCATCTCCAAAATGTTTAATGGTGATGCTTAGCTGTCCTTTAAATTAGATATCTTTTTTACGAAGACATGTCGCATCAATATTAAAAAATGATCAGATCGTCACGAGCCATGAATAATCCGAATAGAGGTTGTGACGTCTTTCAAAAACGGGAATTCAAATTCATTCAACTTATTTCGTGACTTCACACGTGGTCTCCAAGAAAGGTGGATTTTTTTCACGAATGCTGATCGAACATATTTTGCGAAAAATTATCAATCTCAATTTTGAATTTCATGTAAGTCTTCAGGTCAAATGGTGACACGTAGCTAATTCATAAATTAAAGTGAGATACACAATTTTTTCAAACTCTATCTTTTTGACGGTAACAACGTATCAGTATTAGGTATATATTCTTTAGAACTTTTGGCTTACAATATTTAGTTAGCAAACAATAAAGCATATAGATCAAAGGTTAGTGACGGGGTGTCAAAAATTCGGCGTATGACATAAAATCCTAGGAAAAAAAACCCAGTTAAAAAAACTTGGCTCTCCGCCTAAGTGTGAAAGTACAAAAATAAGCCGAAATATATTTGAGGGACTTCTTTCTGCTAGAGTGGTCTTCTACTGATGGAGACAGAGACTTCTTCAAGTTGCCCACATCGAATCTGGACTGCTAAGTATTTTGGATAGAAATTATGTTCGATAGGAGAATCATTGAAAATTACAGCTAATTTCTTATATTTTTTACGATCATTCAGATGGAAACAAGATTCCTCTGTTTTGTTGGGATTTGGACATAACAAAATAATTCTTTAAAATTTCCAAATCAGATGACAGTTTGTTTTCCACAGTATGGAATTCCGAATATTGGTAAGTAATAGCAATGTCGTCGGCATAAACAAATTTCTGAGATGATGTCCTGGGTAAATCACTTAGATATAAATTTAAAAGTAAAGGAGCTAGAACTGATCCTTGAGGGAGACCGTTTTTCAATGTTTTGAAATTGCTACTCTTATTCTCAATAAAAAGACGAAACCTTCTATCAGATAACATATTTTCTAAAAATTTTTCCACTCTTCAGATGGGTATAGAGTTTGAAAATTAATCCACCTTTCCACACAGCGTCGTATGCCGAAGATAAATCAATGAATGCAGCTCCTGTTTTCAACCTATCATTGAAGCCTGATAATAATAAATCATTATTAGGTAATGGAATCATTATCATCGAGACAGACAAAGCTTATAAGGATGATGAGACGTTAGGGATAGTACAGAAATTTTGCAAACTGAAAAACTATTCAGACAATAAGAATATGGTATTAAGGACTCATTAATAGGTCTGTCACTTCAATTATCTGAGAAAGCTATGTGCCACCATTTGACATTTTGAACCTGAAAACTCACTGATAGAAATCATTGAAAATACACACAAAAACTTTTACTCCAAAACTGAAAAAAATCGCTGAACATATATTTTCGGATGCCCTTGTTGCCAGAAATCTAAAAAAATTATTGACTTCACTAATTGAACAAGCCTGTAGAATGGTTTATAGAAACCGAAAACAACGTTTATTGGCGAATTTTTTAATCAAACATGTTTTTGCCCATAGGGGACCTCTTATCTTATCTTTGTTTTACCAAAATTTTATCGGCGTCCAAACACAGCGCCTAGGATAAATGAATTATTAGGGAGATTAAACAGTGGCTGAGATCATGCTCTATATAGATATGGAAAAAAGTGGAATTTCGTTCTAATTACTAGTTTTCCTCCAGCAGAAGCATTAATATGAACTCATTTTTAAACCTGAAATGCATTTCGCCTTACGTTTTAGTCTGATTAGATGAATAACAACTCTTACAAGTGATAATCTAAATAAGACAAGTCATGGTTAAAGATGATATCATAATAATCCACATGTGATATCGGACCCATATTATTTGAAACAGAATTTTCTCATCAGGGAAGAGATGTAGGAGCTTATTAGTTCCCTAGGAAGCCTTCCCAATAGGGGTTAAGGGTAGAAGAAGTTAATGAACTAAATCTTTCATACGGTTTTGATGGTGCGCAAAGTAATAAATTATCCCCATAATTTTCCTCGTATCTAGAAACCCCTTGAATGTTCAAATTGTATTCTTGAACGAAAAAGTCTTAATGAATTTCCTACCATTGTTTGAACGAATCGAAATATTTGAAAACTCAATACAGAAGACCTTTCGGATCTGATACATACGAGAATTACATTTTATATTTCGGGATTGGACAATCTGCCAACTGACAGCTATATCGTAAAGCTTGAGATTTTTGAGGTTATACGTAGTCAAAACGATTGACATACGAGCGCTATTTGTGTTGTTTACAGTAACTTAAAAGATTCATCTCGTCCAAAAATGGAATTAAATCGTGAACATTTTCTTACGATTATTTTTTTACAACTTTCAATGTGGATTCACTCAACAACACTGCATCGAAGCTCTATCAAGGATCAGTGTTTATCTATGGTATGGGGAATTCAACCGAGGTCGTAGTTCACTACTGTGAAGGTCGTCCAAAATCAGTTGTTGCTCCAAAATTATTGATGTTGTGCGTCAACTGATATTGCAAGATCGTCAATCGTGAGATTGAGACATCCTTAAGCATGAGTGAGACCAGCATACATTCAATATTGCATGAAAATTTGACCATCAAAAAAATTTGTTCGCGTTGGATCCCGCACAGTTGTCAATCGCTCAAAAAAGACTGGAGTCGATAGGTCGAAATAAATGCTCCAAAAATACGATCGGGGTGCTTTGCATGTCTATGACATCGTGACAGGTGATGAATCGTGGATTTACGCGTATGAGCCCGAGGGTAAACAGCAGTCAACTGTATGGGTGTTTCAAGATGAGCCAAATCCAGCAAAAGTTGCTCGCGCACGAAGCACTTAAAAGCTAATAGTCGTTTTTCGGAAAAACTGGACATGTTGCAATCTTACCTCTTGTACAACACAGAACTGTCAATTCTGAGTGGTACATAATCATTTGTTTGACAGTTGTCTACCAAGAAATCAGGAAAACCAACAATACTGGGGTTAAATAAATAACAAGATTGAAATTTCCATAGATATATTAAAAATATTTGGAAATTTCAAGCTTATTGTTCATTAAAAAATGAATTTCCATCAAGTAATCACCGAGAATATTAAATAAAAGTAACACGTGATTTCACAAAAAGTTTCAGCAGACTTAGTCTAAGCGATAAGATCGGGAACCAGAGAAAAAAATCGAAAATGGTCCCGTCAGGGACCCGGAAAGCGTAGCTTTCCGAGCGGCCGCAGGGCCGCTCGAGAGGGAATCTTAAAACAGATCGAAAAGGCGAATCCTCCTCTAGGAGAAGCGACCGCGAAAACCCCGGGCGCTCTTAAAGCGCCGGAAATTTTCGAAAGAAAATCGCGAAATCGGCCATTTTCGCGAAATCGCCGAAAGTGTCCCCAAAGGGGAAGATCTCACGGACGAACGGGGCCATTTCTCCGGCCGGGATCGGTCGCTTTTTCAAGAAAAAGACATTTCTCATAATGTGGTACCGGTACGGACCGCGGAGCCCCCGGAAATCTATACGAAAATTATGCATATAAAACGGCAATTTTAGACTCCCGACTTCCCTGAAACGTCAAAAACCGCACCTACGTTTTCCCTCCGTGCCGGTCGAAAACGATATAAATCGCCCCGCGATGGGTAGAAAACGAATCTACGTGAAATTTCCCATCTCTGGGTACCAATCTTCATATCCAAGTAGCGAGATAAGGCCGCGAATTCTTCATTCCAAATTCGACAATTTCCACGGTAAAATGCAGCAAAATGTCACAATTTCTCATACGATTCCGATGATAGCCGAACGCGAGCTCCAAATTTGAAAATCCGGCTTCAATTTTTCGCTCGATATGGCCGGTGGAAGATTTTTCACGCCTTCTAAGTGCTGGAATAAGAATCTACAGGAGATTCCGAATCTCTAGAGATCACTCACGATTCACGAATCGAAAGAAAAACACCTCAAATATGCGTTTCAAAATCGGCATTTTCGACTCTATTTGCGCGCGAATTCATTGCCCTCTCCGAACTCCGACCCAACTTATGATACTCTATGTTAGAATCGCACACACTTAGTTTATTCAGGAAAAAACGGCTAAGCACTCTGTTCATGAATACACGTTCAGACCTTTTTCGAATAATTTTTATTTTACCTTTGTAAAATTGATGGAGTTGAAACGATATTCTTTGGGTTTATTTTTTATGGAAAAATTATTTTCGATTCATATACAGGGTGTTACATGGGAGCAGTATCGAATAATGTTTATACTACCTTTGTGGAATGCACCGATTGCGATCGATTGATATACGTGCTCTGCACATTGGAAGCACTTACTTCCACCAGAGTCTTTCTTCGAAAGTTTTTCCTTCTGCATTTTTTGAGGAAAAAGCACCCACTGCGAATCGATTATATAGTGGGTGTCCCATATGCATTTTTGTTCATGTTTTTTCGCGTATGGGATCTAATTTCGATAAAATGTCATACAGGGTGTGAGAATTACAATGAATTTGCGATCATGTGATATACAGGGTGTGCAAGTTACAAGTTATTTTGGTTTTTTTTTTCAAATTCGAGTTTTTTGTGTTCCTTCAGGGTGTTTTTGTACTTAATTCGATAAAACATTTTCGATTCATATACAGGGTGTCAGATCCGAGTAGCGCCTACATTCACCAAAGTTTTTCTCGAGTTTTCGTGCTTTTCCGGCTAAATTCAATGAAATGTCATACAGGGTGTGCCATTTACTATCAATTTATTTATTATCACTCGTGGCGGTTGATTATCGCAGGACGGGCGGTTGCAAGACGTCCCCCGCTGTCAATGCACGGTCGCCTGGCAACCAACCGATCGCAGAGCGCGCGGGTGCAAACCGCCGTGGCTGCGGGACCGCGACCCGCGCCCGCCGGTAGAAAATGACCGCAGGTGGAGCGGGCCCGCAAACAATCGCACACGCCGCGGGCGTAAAACGCGTCGTGAAATGTGATCTACATGTACTATGTACATACTGTATATAGGCTGCGGGCCCGCAACCGCTGCGGGGTGAAAACCGCTTCGTGAGTCCTTAGCCTTAAAGGTAATACGATATTCGGCGTATGATAAAAGAGCTCATAGAAAAATTTCAGTTAAAAACTCTATTGTAATTTGTACCTAATGTTATGTTTACGAGATGAGCTGAAATGTTGAATGTTGAAGGTCTTTTTCCTTCCAGAGTGATTGTTCGGGATTATATATCTAAATCTTTGTGCGATGAAATTGCATTAGTGCTTCAGAAATATCGAGAGTAATAAACAGTTTAAGATAGTAAAAAAGTGATGTGTAGTTTTCTATATATATATATAGGGTGAGTCTTTGACCACTGCGTTAATTTTAACCATAGGTTCTTGAGATCAAAAGAAACACTTTTTCCATTACGGTTTTTCTATATATATATATATTCTTTCGAACTTTTGGCTTACAATATTTCGTTAGCAAACAATAAAGCATACAGATCAGGGGTTAGTGACGGGGTGTCATACAATTCGGCGTATCACATAAAAGCCTAGGGAAAAAACCCCCGTAAAAAAAAACCCTGGCTCCCCGCCTAAGTGTGAAAGTACAAAAATAAGCTGAAATATATTTGGGATTTCTTTCTTCAAGAGTGATCTTCTATTGATGGAAACAGAGACTTCTTCAAGGTGCCCACATCGAATCTGGAAATAAAAATCAAAAGCAGAAAAAGAACTGAATATCAAAAATACAAAATTTGAAAGAGATAAAGAAAACTTCCTCAAATTAGCCTTTTTGGATTAACTCGATATTGTGAATCAAGAATTTTTTAACATAACAAGCTAAACCATAAATTTTACTAATTAGATAATCAATTAATACATAACTTTTATTGTTCCTCTTCAACGAAGATTTTTTTTTTAGTATCCGTATGTGTCTCTTGAAGGAGAATAATCTCAACACCATAATCCTTTGTTATTTTGGAAATGTAGTCACTCTTGTCCTTAGAAATACCTTCTATATTCAAATCTATTGTAATACACAAAATTTGTCGCCAATCTGCAAGGAGGATTCTTCGAATCGGGTCTTGCGGTCCAAGTGATGATTTTTCAGATCTTCTTATGTTTGAAGTCTGTTATAGAACCCATTCAACGGGAAATCATCATCCATAGTTGAGGAAGATTGTGATATAACACTTATTTCACTTTTTCTATATTCAGCTGCGTTGAAAAGTTATAAGCGTTTTAAGTTTTCACATTGGGCAAACACCCCTCTGTAGTCCAGTTTAGTTTGAATGAAAATTACCATCCACAGATACACTATTGAATCTGAGTTTCTAGCGCTTCATTAACCAGACGACTACGGTGTGGACGGGCATTATCATCAATTGAAATGAAATTCTCGCCCAAGGCAGCCGCAAACGGAACAATTCTGGGTTCAATAATCATATCGTGATATCTCTGGCTGGTCATTGTGGTGTTCTGCAGAACAACCAACTCTGTGCGTTGGATCAAACAAATGCCTCCCCATACACATATAGAACCTCCGCCAAAAGCTGTTGTAGGTACCATAAACTGTTCTGTATTCCTTCGACCTCTTTACCTCCAAGCAAGAATACGTCCATCGGAGTTTATCAAACGAAATCTAGACTCATCCGTAAATAATCATCGGCTCCAATCTTCAACTGTCCAATTGCGGTGCTCCTCAGCCCATTTCCGTCAATAAACTCGGTGTTCCCTATTCAAACGGGGATGTTGTACCCTCCTACGTGCTCCCAAACCACGAATATGTAGTCGTCGTCTTACAGTCTGGTTCGAAATTAGAACTCCTGTTGCAACATTCAGTGATCTATTGAGCCGCGACGCCGGGTAAGTGGGATTTCTCCTAGCATTGAGGATCAAAAGACGATCTTGGGCAGCTGTTGTACTGCGCTGCCAACTTCCCCCATGAACATAAGCTACTGAGTCGTTTTGGATGAACCTATTCCAAGACCGACTCACGACACTTTGCGAAACATTCAACCGCCGGGACACTTCTCGTTGGAACAAACTTTCCTGTATCCACCGTATGATTTGGTCCAGTTGCGCAGAAGCCAAACGTCTTCTCGGCATTACTGATAAGCTGATATTGTTCTCATTTCTTCAATTATTGTCACCTTATGTGTTTGAACGAGAGAAAAAAACAGATTTAATAACAAATACGACATTGCTTTTCACTCCACCTGTACAGCCTACAGATAAGAAACGATTTTGTGAACAAGAACCGATGAAGTGAGGAAAAATTTGATATAATCAACTCAAAACATCTTAATTTTTCCTTAGAGAACATATAATGTACAGATATTCACGAGATAACTCCAAAAAAATACAAATGAAGAGAAGTTATAAGTGATCCCTAGTAATTGTTGATCAGTGTAATAAAGTAGCATTTTTAGATGTAGAAGTCCAAAGAACCGTGAGTGGAAAACTAACACCGAACTGGTATACTAAACCAACAAGTTTGGGTAGGATACTAAATTTTCATTCAAACAACCCGATCAACCATAAAATTAGTATAATAGAAGGACTCCTCTACATAATGGTTAATTTAAGCCATATTTCTCATCATGAGATGAACTTGAGAAAAATAATAAAAACATTACACCAAAATAACTACCCTAAAAATTTGTAAACCAATGCATAAGCTCATACTTTAGGAACATCAATCGCACAATTATTCAAAGAACACCTTCAAATGGCAAATACTTCAAGTTTCCCTTTATAAATGGACTTTCCCAATCAATTAAAGGTGCCCTTGGTCAGAACATTCATTTGGCTTATTTTAATGTATTCAACACCTTCGAGTAACTTATCCAATGTTATCTACAAAATTCCATGTTCATGCAACAAATCACACATAGGACAAACAAAACAGTATTTAAAACAAAGAATAAGTCAACACAAAAATGATTACAAAAACATAATCAAATCAAGACCAACAAAACAGCATTAGCCTCTCATCACTTCACTACAGGTCACAATTTCAAGTTTGAGGAGACTACAGTTTTAGATATAGAGTCCAATTGGTTCAAACGTAATATAGGGGAGATGATACAAATCCAATTAACCGACAATATCAACCTGAGAACTGACTGTTTGGGCTTGAGTATAATCTACAACAACATACTATATTTATTTTACCGGAACAGGATTCAGACACCTAAACTTCATTTATAACATTTTTTATATTAAATCAATTATTTATTTTATATAATATTTATGTAGTTCATTTCCAACAATATTATTTTTCAAATACTTGTAGAAGTGGGAATAAGCTCATCATTTCACAATAATCTATTTCTATACTCCAGCATTGTTCATTTTTTTGTCATATTGATTGATAGTTGTCAAAAAATCAAATGTTCATGAACTCTAATTTCCCACTTCCGAGGTATTCCTATAGTCATAAAACCATGTTCTTTATAATAATCTGTGTGTTTGTAGAGCTTTGAAAAAGCAACAAATAAAGTTGCGAAACGTCGCTCGAAGGACAGCCTTAACGTCTTTTTAAAAAAAGATTCCATACCCACGAAATAAAAAAATCATTTATTTACAAGGAATACGAAAGAATTGAATTGCATACGAATTATTTTATTTAAATAAATCCGATTCCAATATATATTTATTATTTATTAGGTACATCATTTCTCTCAGTCAAATCAACTTTTCCTTTGAGAATTCCCCAATAAAAATTCAGGGGATTTACATAATTTGGGGAACAGGCTAGCCATGAGATAGTACTCGAAATACAATCCAACTTACTGGATATTCCTTGTCTCGCAGTGCAAGTTCTTACTTGCATGAACTTGAACACCTTGCTTTTACAAATGTTTCTCTGAAAGAGAGTATTATGCCATGTAGAGTTGTTTCTCCAAGACTTTTAATTAATTCCAGATGAATGCCTTCAGTGACAATTATTTGGCAGATCATAAGCAACCAGCTTGCTGTAGCCCATCGTTTTGAAGAAGTTCATTGTTTGCAACCTTTCTAAATCTAAATGTTCAACAGCTTACGGCCTATAACTGAGTTCAATTAGTTGTATAAGTTTTATCCTAAACTAATTTTCCTTTCTGAATTGATAGCCCTTCACCATCAGCGAACTTTGATATCTTCTCTATGGATTAATGCTTTGACGTTTATTATATTCATAAGCAAAATCTTCTTCGGCCTATATGATTCTGTCAGTATAAGTGATTCCGTAGCTACGGAAGAGAACAGACCACATAAATCAATAAAAGTCAATACAAAATTTTCGTAATCCAACGAACTACCTTAATTTCCTCGATCTCAACGCTATCGACGTATTCGCATCTGATTCCTTCGTATTACAATAAATTTAAATGTCCTACTTCTCGCGGACCTACCGTTACGCCATCCGGCGAAATAGATTACCAGATCGCCAAAGTGAACTCTTTTCTGGCCGGGTTAGCGACGAGGTCGGGCCACGTCCGGCTCGATGCATCTTACAACAACCACAGAGAAAGATCGGGACGTCATAGAGAAAGAGGAGACCATCGTCTATGCCCGCAACACGCAGAGAGTAGAGAAGAACCTGCGGAACACGCAAGCCGTTATATTTGGCTGAACAGCAGCGCCGTTTCACCGCATCGCCTGCTTGATGTGTGCCAAGCGGGAGCGATGGTCGGGGGGATTGGAGGAGCGGGGGGAAAGACGGAGCTCTGGGTCAACGGCCGCTGAAAGTGAAAAGAGAGGAGGAGTTCTGCACAAGGATATTTGCGCTGCGTTGCCATATGATTCGAGATAACATAAATAGCGTGAAAAATCGTTTTGCGTTCTTGGTAGGAACTAGACGTTGACTTTACGCCGATTTGATTGCTATTAGTTTGGTCTGAGTCATCTAGTAGTATTTTGCAATTGAAATCATGCATGAGGTTTAGATGCCGTGTTTATAATGCTCAACGGCGAAAACCTCCCAAGAGACGCAATACCAGAGTTTCTCAATAGAAGTAGAGCCCTCTTCATTCAAATCACACCTTGAAAAACACTGGCGTGAGGTCAAGAGCTTTTACGAGCGTGTTGTATAGTGTTTTCCTGTGCTCTGGCACTGACAGAGACTAAAGAAAGGCCACAATTAACAAACAAACTTATATTATGAATCAAGAATTGCACTCAGAGTTTCCTTCAGTTTTGTTCGAAAACTTCTCTTTCTCATAAATCATCCAGAAGAAGGTACATTTTTTCATTCAAACATGATAGAAAATTTATTATTCTCCTTTCAATAAGCTCTTTTCCTTTGGAATTTTTCATTTATTCAAGTCCAAATCCAAAGATCTATATATTGATGAGATCTTTTCAAGGACGAATTGAATTCTTGACATATCTGACATCTGACAAGTACGAAAACATAGAAATATCAATGATATGAAACGAAGCTGCCAATCAAACCCTCTGTAGTCCAGTTTAGTTTGAATGAAAAATACCTTCCACAGCATCCACTATTGAATCTGAATTGTTTAAAAACATTATTTTCCCTCTAAGAAATGTCACTCACTCTTGTTTCATCATCCTATATCTTTTGAATGGGGCCAAATTTGGAAAAATGTTATAGAAAGAAATTGTTTTTTTTTACATCAAGAATATTTGGTTAAAATTAACGCAGTATATTCAAATTTTTGTGGATGTTACCTCAAAGGTTTTCACGAAATTTTTCGAACCTATTTCTTTCACCTTATTCGAACATCTTTCAAGCTGGAAATTGATCGGAAGTACCCAAATTTCAAATGTTCGTAACTGCTGAACTAGTCGACGGATTTGGTCCAATAACAAACGAGACCGAGAAATTTGGACAATTAGGCCATTCTGGAAATATGAAAACTCTAGCTCATCTCTTTGGGAAGATAGAGAGTGAACTCCATAAGGATTGAGACCATTTGGGCTAAACATTTCACGCAGTTCTAGTTATCCAAACGAGTACAAGTACGCAAAAATTTATCACGTGATCTAGAATGCGATGTGGTAATGGAGTTTGATAACAGCGATCTTCGGTGATAGATTGTTTAAAAAAATTGTTTCTGTTCAATAAATATTCAAGCAGAGGTTTTTGTGGCAATATTTTGAGACCAATTTCATTTTATTATTTTTTGTGAATATTATAACAGAGCACCGGCGTAAATGCAAAAACTCCAATCGGTGGAAAGTCAAAGAAACCTTGTTGAGTTACCGGTGAACTAGTGAGTTAGGGAGCTATAAGAATTAGGATATTTATTCATTATTTAGTAACCTTATCAGGAAATAGATTGTAATCACAAAGATTCGCACTATTTGATATTTTGATTAAAAGTTGACAAGCAATCATGAAACTAAAACTAACAGTATTCTATATAAAGAAAAATGATTGTACGAGAAATATAATACAATTAAAAAAGTACAGTAAACCAGCAGAAAAAATAAGAGAGAAGTGAGTTCCTCCTGATATGAAAGATAACTGGTACTTTACAACTCAAAGAAATCCATTCTTAGATTTTTAAGATATGACAATATTGTCCGTTTGAAAACCGAAAATGGGACATTTATCATAATATGTCTACATTAGAGATGTGTCAGTCTTAAAAACGTATAATTCGCAGAAATACTGATTTATAATAGAGTGATGTTCTAGCTTTAGGAATCCAGAAAAGTGCGCTTATACAGCTGTGAGTCTAGAAGTGACATGATTGACTAGAGGAAAATTATACGTGTTACGTATATTCATAATTTTGAAGAGAAAAATTGAATCAAAATAACTCCTTCTGGATTCCAAAGTCATAGGTTTCTAATATTTCAGAGATACATTATAATTTCTATTAGATGATACATACTTTGAACAATAATCTGGATACTTAACAAACTCTTTCAATTCTTATGATATAATACTTATAATAAAATGGTGATCATACCTGCGTAGCTTATTGCAAATTGGTTCTTGTCATCATACATCCTAATTTATAGGACCGTTACATTTTCAAAATTCAAAAACTTCACAAAACACCCATTCAAATTATTCAATAGTCACGTTATTGCCTTGTTTTGTAAAAATACACATGATGATTATGGAAAATACGGTGGGATTTTTCAAAAAATCAGAAGATTGTGGTGCTCATTTTTCTAGCAGTGCAATAATTACAATATCAACAAAAAATCTATTCGGTCGGTATCAGACTTTGTTCTACACAGTTATTCATTCGACATCTTCAATCCATGCTTGGTTAGTAGGCGAGCAATTTGTTAAAACTAACAAACTAACTGAATAGTTCACAAAACTCGAAATTTAAAAAAATTTGACGATTACATTGAATCTTATAAGTTACTTTGTATTATCATTTTCGGGTTCTTTAACAAAGAATTGAGTTCCTTCTTACCGGTACAATGAACCATATTATGGAGTGAATGCAACAGCAAAACAAATCAAAAATATGGATCTATGTTATACTTGTTTTTCCATTCATAAGCACAGCCAGAGGATTTGGAAATAGGAAATAACCTGACCTTCAAGCACTTGCCTCTAATTGTGGATTTAGATAAGCTCTACTTATTGCTGTAATAAGTGTCGATAATGATACAGTAGAGTAAGAGATATTGAAATTATATTGGCAAATGATTTCGCTGTCATAATACTCTTTTTTGCGCGCTTGTTCTTAGCTTGCTATAGTTTTAACTGTAATTTTTGAATATCGTATCGGAAATGGTCTCAATCTCTTGGGTTCAACTTCCTGATGACGAAACTGGTAAAACTTGAGTATGTTCGGGCATTCAGCCGTATACATTCTATATTCCGAAGGAGAAAAGCCCGAGTCTTAATATTTTCAGAATAGTTCAACTGTCCAGATATTTGGTCAAGATCGATAATGGGTCAAATCGGAAGAATAATTTAGCAGTTATAAGAATATGAAATTTATTTTCCTTGATAACTCGTAGAATATAGTCCAATCGATTTGTAACTTGAAAAATGTTTGAATAAGGTATAAGTGTATAAGTTTGCAAGATATCGTGCTAATCTATGAGCTAAAAAAAATTATAAAATTTCTAAAACTCATTTTACAAATACTTGATATATCATAAGATATTCATCAGAGATCCATGAAATATGGAATGTACAGGGTGTCCCGGATAATGTGGCAGATCTATCTATCTATCTATCTATCTATAAAGATCTCTCGGATTCAGATATAACATCAAAAAATAAGATGTCAAGTTCCCATAATTTTTTTTCCTAGCGGCCCTCCCTACAGAGGTACGGCCTCCTAAAGTACGCCACTGCTAAATTTTCTTGAATAACTTTTAAATTACTTAATATAATTCAATGAAAATTTAATAGGATACAAAGTAGTAAGGACCTCTCAAAATACTGCCCTTAAAACATAATTACCTTGTTTAGTTTATGAGGGGTGTACTAGGTTGTACATTTTATTGCTTACATTTTCAATACCCTATATGATAAGGTGTTGAAAAAATAAATTTGAATACTTTGAACGTCGAGCTAAAGAAAGGGAACTCTTGTTCATTGTCGATAAAATTAACCGTTGTCGAGAAAAAAAATTAAAAGAATTAATGTATCTATTAAAGAGAAACCATGATTTATAATTTTTCCGTCTGCAGCGAAGTGTGATGCGAAAGACATTCAAGGAACAGAAACGTTGTTGTTTAGGTTATTTCATGCAATAAAATTAATAGATTCAAAAAAATGCAGTTTTGACCCAGAAAGTGACCTCAACAAAGATTATTTATATAAAATAAAGTCATGTTTTTCTAGGAGTGTACACGAAAATTAAACAATAAATTATTTTTAAACATAATTTCAGAGAGTTCAAATACATAACTCCCAGAATTAGTTGATTTCAAATTGGAAAATTTGTATTGATCCTGAGCTTGCAACGATTTAACCTAAATACGCTAATTAGAAATTATCAATTGAAAACTTAAGCAGAATCAACATGTGCTCCGTGAACTCTAATACACTAGCCTGCACGACGCATAGAGAACTGCTGTACTCGCCAGCATTGTTCCTTATCGCATCACAATGAAATGTGATTCTCTGTAAAAGTTCCTCCCTAGTATCAACCGGAGAGGAATACACCAAGGCTTTGAGATGACCCCACGGGTGAAAATCCATTGGCGCTAGGTCGGGAGACCAGGCAACGGTTTCGATAGACGTTATTCAGGTGGACCCGTACAGCAACGCTATAAGGTGAAGTGGGGCTCCATAATGCATAAAATACATACTTTGGAGGGTTTCAAGTGGCTGATGCACTATAGCATCTAGAAAAGTGTTCTGAAGGAACTGCAAATAAAGTTCACCATTCAATCGTGGCGGCAGTACGCATGGTCCAATCAAGAAATTGTCCATTATTCCTGCCCAAACATCAATTGATTGGAACTGATGTTGGTAATGATGAACAATAGTGATATGAGGGTAAACCCTTCTTCATCGGTCAAAAGAATAGTGTTAATGAAGTTTGGGTTTTTTCGTTGCCGATCTAACAGCCAGTTTGCAAACTGGATCCTTCGAGGAAAATTTTCAGGAAGTAGTTGATGCACTTTTTGCAGACGATAAAGTTATAACAACTGCTCCTAAGGTACTTCAGCAATTATTGTTTTTGACACGTCAAGCTGCTTAGGCACTCCTCGAGTGCTTATTGCTACAGTATCCAAAATATTTTTCTCCAATTGCTGTTTTTATCGCACCAGCATCAATACTTGTTTTCTCATAACTTCCTAAAAATTCTTGAAGAAAGTCAATAGTTTTTTACCTTATTAACTGGGAATCGCCTACCGGACGACTTTCTTAGGCCAGTCCTACATTGGAAGCGGAATTTCTCCAGACCAGACAGTCTGACGGGTCTGGCTGGGTCTGGAGGAAACAAAAACAAAGAAAACTTATTTCCTCCTACATTGGAAGCAGTGTTCGATCTGGTCTGGACTGCTTTGAAAAGAATCAAATCGGTCGGGTTGGCTGGCCAGACTAAATCCGCTTCCAATGTAGGACTGGCCTTAGACGTTGTCATGTCGCTGAAATGTTTTCTCATTTGGAATATTGCGATTAGGTGTCTTTCTTCATACAACTTTCTTGCTTCATATGCATTGCAAGATGCAAGTCCTTTCATAAGATGCATATCTGCATACTTACTACATGTGTATCTCATTATCGAATTAGATTTAACAAATTGAACTCATCAACTTCAATAAATTAAAACATATCAACAAAATTAAAAATGTTAATGCAAGTTATTTATTTATTTTATAATATACAAAAGTCAGATGTATTAGGTATTTTGGGCCTACACACGTTTATTAATAAAACTTCGTAAGTTCTCATTTATTTAATATTTATTAAAAAAATTTAGAAAGCACTGACGTGAGGTCAGATTGCTTTGGCGCTCTTGTTGAGCTACTTGCGAGTAAATATTCAAACCTTAACAAATCTATAAGCTCTCTGATCGGGTGAACAATAGTCTTTTTCCGTACTATGGGACAATGTGATGTAAATATGAAAGCCTAATGAATAAACAAACCTTTATCTCAATTTGAAAATAACTACTCATAATTTTCACCAAATTTTGTTCTATGCTTCTCCTAAAAACTTACGTCATTGCATTTCTGAATTTTGACAAGCCATCAAATTCTTTCTCTATGATAAAAAATTAGATTAATATTACGTCTGTGCTTTTCTGAATTTTGACAACGTCATCGACATCGAATTCTACCTCTATGAATTCTATGAAAATTTTGATTGATATTACGCCAACTGACACTGATATCTAGGTCCGCAAGTTGTCAAACGAATATATATATATTCTTTTGAACTTTTGGCTGACAATATTTAATTAGCAAACAATAAAGCATATAGATCAGGGGTTAGTGACGGGGTGTCATACAATTCGGCGTATGACATAAAAGCCTAGGAAAAAACCCTGTGAAAAAAACCTGGCTCCCCGTCTAAGTGTGAAAATACAAAAATAAGCTGAAATATATTTCAGGGACTTCTTTCTTCAAGAGTGATCTTCTATTGGTGGAGACAGAGACTTCTTCAAGGTGTTCACATTGAATCTGGAAATAAAAAGACAAAAGCAGAAAAAGAACTGAATAACAAAAAATTCCTATCATATTCGTTTGAAATTTATAACCCATTCCAAGAAAGAGTTGGAAACATCATGAATAGCCCTAAAACCATCTTGAAATTTATATATGGGACAACTATCGATGAGATGAGGTATTGTTTCTTCTGCTTCTCCACATTCACAACTTGCACTAGGAACTGAGTTCCATTTAAATAGCATGCCATTGGTACGACCATGACCTGTTCTCAAACGATTAAGAACTGTCCAAATTTTTCTTGGAAGATGAAAACCAGGAACTTTTTCAGAAGGATCAGAAACGAGATATTTATTGAACATTTCGTAAGAGTTCCACTCAGTCTTCCATAATTCTTTATCACTTATGTTCATATTGAAGAACGTATTATGCCATAATGGTTTACGTGACTTCAATCTGGGAATTCTATTTTGTGGAAAATATGAAATAATTGGGAATAAATTGGGAAAAGAATGATGTTTATTCCAAGAATTCAGAGCTGCAGTTTTTCTGCGAATATGGGGAGGGACAATATAAGACAATACTGGTAATCAATGAACCGGTGTAGATCTTATGGTGCCAGTAATTATTCTCATGGATGTATTCAACTGTGCATCGATTTTTTGTGTATGTGCACTATCAAACCAAACAGAGCAACAATACTCAGCTGCAGAAAAGACTAGGGCTAGAGAAGCTTTGCGAAGAGTGGAAACATCAGCAACCCAAGATGATCCAGCTAATTTCAGAACAATATTATTCATCCTTTTCAGTTATAGGCTCAGAGCATTTAAATGACCCTTGTAATTGAGAGATGAATCTAATTTAATTCCTAAGTATTTTGAATAGAAATTATGTTCGATAGGAGAATCATTGAAAGTTACAGCTAATTTCCTATATTTTTTATGATTATCCAGATGGAAACAAGATACCTCTGTTTTGTCAAACGAATATCGATCTGTGATGGTAAATCTTTCAATGACAAAGCTCGGACTTCATGACATTTCTATTTTTCTCTTGAGTAAATGAAAAAAATGATCATATCTTCAGAAGGGGAAAAGCTACGACAATGAAATTTGAGGATGAGTAAGATATCGGTAACCTCAATATATATACGGATATTTATTTAAATCTAAATGAAGTCTTAGGAGATATTAAGTATTGAAAATTTTTTTTTTTGGGAATTTTTTAAAAATTTTCTAGCGTGACGATTTCTGCGAAATTTTGCAAGCCATTTCGTTTCAGCCTCCCTCAATAACATTCCAAGTATCAACTTGATCGGATGGATATTCTAGTAGTTATTGAGGAAACAAAATTTCAGATGCTCATAACTACTGAACCATCCGACGGATTTGGCCCAATAACGAACTTGACCGAGATATTTGGACAATTAACCTATTCTGAAAATTTGAAAAATCTAGCTGATTCCTTTTGGATGCTAGAGAGGATACGGCCGGCCGGACAGACTCAACTTTCGCCACGAATTCTTCATCAGGGAGTCGAACCCAATCGATTGAGACCATTTTCGGCTCGATATTCCAAAATTACAGACATTCGGGCAAAATGATAGGCACTCTGTTCGGGTGAACAAGAGCGCCAAAAAGGGAAAACCAACGTACATGAGCACTTGGTTATTTTTTGTTCTGTCAAAGTTTCAATGTATGTAAGTTTACAATCAACTTACTGAGTATGTGGTGTATATATATATATATATATTCTTTGAACTTTTGGCTGACAATATTTAGTTAGCAAACAATAAAGCATATAGATTAGGGGTTAGTGACGTGGTGTCATACAATTCGGCGTATGACATAAAAGCCTAGGGAAAAAAACCCGAGTAAAAAAACCCTGGCTCCCCGTCTAAGTGTGAAAATACAAAAATAAGCTGAAATATATTTCAGGGACTTCTTTCTTCAAGAGTGGTCTTCTGTTGATGGAGACAGAGACTCATTGTCATAATATGTGGTGTATGTACAGTTATGAACACGATACGGACGGGTCTTTAAACAGATACTTAGTTTTTTGAAACAAAAAATGTTGATGACGGATTCAAATTTTTATTGTATTACAATAATGAAAGTTCGGCAATTATGAATGAAAAGTGATATCTGGCAAATGTCCACCACGACCACACCGACAGCAAAATGTTTGGTCTATTTCATCACAGATTTTGAGATTTGAGGCTGCAATGTATTCTATTGGCTCCGTAGAGACTTTGTCCTTAAGATAGCCCCCTCGATAGCGTAATCCATTGACCGTTTTCGCATTTCCAGCCCCATCTTTGAAAAAAAATGCCCAATCACTCCTCCAGACCACAAAACGCACCATACAGTGACACTTTGAGCATGCAAAGGCTTCTCAATAATCGTTCTAGGATTTTCAAGAGCCCAAATGCGGCACTTTTGCTTGTTGACCTACCCTGACAAGTGAAAATGGGCTTCGTCTCAAAGATTTTTTCAGAAGAACCAGCGGGTTGTTCCAAAATGAATTGAGTGAATCTAGGCAATATGAATGGTCGGTCGGCTTCAATTCCTGCTTTAGTTGAATCTTGAAAGGCTTCAAAGCCAAATTCTTATGCAAAAGTCGCCGTGTGGTAGTTTGGGATAACCCCAGTTGTTGAGAACGTCAAGAAATGGACAAATTTGGATCTTTTTCAATACTGTGGCTCTCTGCTGCTATGTTTTCAGTTGAACATGCGTTGGTGTTCGCACATTTTTTACCGAACCCCTCGACTCAAATTCAGCAACCAAATCCTTAAGAGCGGACTCAGAAGGTCGGGTATGTTGTCCTAAAATATCACGAATTTTACTTATTTTACTGAATGTAATTTCAACAGAACCACCATTTTCATGGTGTTATGTAGCATCTTCTACGAATAAGTAATAATGCTATCTGTCAATGCTGTCATGTGGTAGGTGTGGCCACAAATAAAAAACAAAGTTGTTGTTGGAAGACTCTTTATTAAAGATATATTTCAATTCGACCAGGTTCAAGAGAAAATTAATAATAAGGTTGGTTGAGATTGTTTTCCTACCCATAATTTTGCCGGTGCTATATAGTTCATGATTGAGAAGGCAACGGTCAAACTCAAGCAAAATAATAGAGAAAGGCCACCAGAATGGCAACAGTGTCGGAGAGTGAGAGTGATATTAACGACCATTTCGATTTACAGCAACCGTACTTCGTTGCCTTTCTGCTGCTTAGGGACATTTATAAAGGTATATCCACATCCTTCTTTACACGAATTACATATGGCCATGTGTTGAGGTATTAAGTACTACATTGTATTTCTTTCGCTAAGACGTTTTTTATTAGGGGTTCCGAAGATAATGGTAAGAGATTAAGAGTTCTACATAAATTTAGAGGAGACTTTGGTACTGCCTTATAAAAACGATGTGGATGCGATACGAGTAAAATATACTTTCTAATTTCTGATAAAGATGGCGTCAATATCTGAGCATCTATTTTATGACAACATTCACTAGTTTATGACTTGATTTTTTATATTCCTTTCAGATGAACATCTTTGAGGAAAAGTATCACGCACCGGCAATTATATGGCATTGCTGTTTTCTTATTTCTTTGTTTATTTGGTACCTCGAGCCGGATTGGAACGAATTGATAGTTAGATAAGGATAAACCCTGTAAAAAACAATATTTGTTTCTCTATATAATTTGTTCTTAACCATGTGATTGATATAATATTATTTTTTCAGGTGGGTACCTTGATACTTCTCTCTGAATGATATAAAGGTATTTATATATTTTTTTATTATCAAAACTTGAATGAAGAAATGAATCAATCATCATCTCAAAGGCATGAAATTTAGTATCCTTTAAGGATGTAGAGGGTGGGACAAGATTGTGCTTTACTTCGTAGCGCATTAGGGATATCAGTCCGTGTGTCAATTTCTCGAACTAATTGTTTCTTGGCCGAGCATTTTTTTGAATAGGTCGAAAATTTCGTTTATGTACATACAGTAAAATCAATAATTTTCTTCGAGGTCTCGAGTAAATGCGCTTTTGTGAGTCATTTATGAACACGTTTATTCTTGTTTCGTTGTGAATAAAATCGTGAATCCATTTGTTAAATAATATATTTCCAAATCTTCTCGATACCTGCAGCAAGTTGAAGGAATTGCAACGTCTAACCTGCATTGGTTTACAGTAGACAGCTTTTCCGCTCTTACAGCAGTTTTGGAGATTATAGTAAATCAGCTTCCCTTAATTTACATTGAAAAATACAGTCTGGTGGATGTTATAAAAAATATCGATGAATCGAAGTTTTTACTTGAAAATTATCGGAGAAACTAAGATTAGATACTGAGATCTTGGAAAAAGCCTCAGATGTAATAACTTTATAAATTATTGAAGAGATAGTTCTATTTTGGTAACTTAGGCACAGTGCGGTGACATAGCAATGGATGGCGAGTAACTGTAAAACCCTAACCACCACGATTCATCACCTGTCATGATGTCATAAACGTGCTTCGAAGCATCGTGATCGTATTTTTGGACATTTCATTCGACCAATCGACAGGAGCCTTTTTGTGAGCGTTTGACAAATTGTGTTGGGATCCAACACGAAAACAATATTTGACGGTCGAATGTTCATGCAATATTGAATTTATGCTGATCCCACTAATGCCTTAGGTTGTTTCAATCTCATGATAGGTCACATGACGATCTTGCAATATCAGTTGGCGCACAGCATTAATGGTTTTCGAAATAACAACTGATTTTGAACGACCTTCACGAAATTCGTCTTGGAATGAACTACGCCCTTGGTTGAATTCACCATACCATCGACAAACACTGGTCCTTGATGGAGCTTCATCACAAAAAATTGAAACGAGTTCATCGATGCACTGTTGTTGAGTTAATCCACCTCGAAAGTTGTAAGAAATGATCGCACCAATACGTTCACGATTTAATTCCATTTTTTTGGCGAGATAAATCTTTTAAGTTACTTAAACAGTATAAATAACGTTATAATTATTATAATTAATTGGCAGATAGCAACACTAGGGTTGTCCAATCCCGAAATATAAAAAACAACCCATGTATGATAAGGGTTGTAGAATAGGCTGTTGTCAGTAGTAATAATCCAAGGACATTGATAATTCTTCGAAAAAATTCTATGACAGATTTCGAAAGCTTGTTGCTTGGAAACAGACAGACGCCGTAGGCTGTAGTCTGTTGCCTACAAGCAACAAGCTTGTGAAAGTTGTCATAAAATTTTTGAGCATTTATCAATGTCCGAGGGTTATTCGGATAGAAAATTTTTGGCTAACTATAGAAAAAATACAGACCTAAAATAATTTATTTAAAGGTGCAATGATATTGGAATGATCAGTAATAATTTTTCCTTTGTATTCAATCCAATACCTTCGGCAGACGATCTTGTCAATTTTGAATCGGATTTCTTCCAATGGGCATATTATCATATCAGGGATCATTTTCGGATGTCCATTGACGATTTGGTCTGACGAATAATCTGTTGGTTTTAATATTTGGGCCCCTTTTCGACATCAATTTTTTGAATAATCGGACGGGACAGACGTTGCTATCATTGTTGTCTATTAAAAACTTGCTTCCAGTAAACATTCTTGAACCACCGTGGCAAGTCTTGCTGAATACAGGGTTATATTCCACTCGGTTTGTTACAGAACCGTCATTGTTTTATTCGATACAAAAAAATTCAGTCAAGTAAGCAGCAGTATCCCCACCTCGCCAAGCTAATTCTACAGCGGCTATGTGATAGAATTTCCGTTGCAGCCCTTCAGGAGTATTTTCATTCCATAAATTTACCATTTTCGTTATTTCGACGGATCTTAATGCTTCCGAACTTTGTTTTCTTTCACTTGGGTCTGATTGCAAGTTTTCATCGTATAGAATTACGGGTAGCCCGCGCTTTAAAATCCTTTAAAATCAACGCCAATTCTTCCGCCGTTCGATTTCCATCTAATTGATACTTTCTATCGTTGCAAAAGTCAGTAAATACTTTCCATACAAAGTTCTTACTTTGAACGGTATTTTTTGGTATGTTAGATTCTATAATTTCATTTAAAATAATCAAGGGTAATACCACTAGAGGTGAGAATTTTTTGAGAACACTCTTGTTTTTTGGGAATTATGCGTTTAAATTTCACGAAACAAAGTTATCCTTAAAATACCATGAGCCAAAGGCGAGTGGTATTTCGGGATCACTTTGATTCGTGAAATTTGTATAATTTTCAAAAAACGATAGAGTGTTCTCAAAAAAATATTCGAATCTCGTGTGGTATTTGGAAAGATCATTCAACAATATAAATCAAACGAAATAAAAAATAGTTTTTTATTCAAAAATAACCAGATAGAAGCATAACAACAAATTATTCATCTTTATTCTCAAAATAATAATTATTGGTAGTACAATTATTATACACATTACGAGCATTATTTTCGAATGATGAAGTAGATACTGATGTTGTTTCTTGAAGGACATTTTTTTCATTCCATATGAATGTGATTATTTTTTTGTGATGTTGTTGGTCCAGTTGGAGATACGGTTTCACTGACGCTGCAGAAGAATGGCCTGTTATCTTTATCAGCTGTTCCTGGCCAATCCCTGCTGGCTAATTGGCTGACAGCAGTAGCTCGATGGGAGTGGTTGGTTATCTTCGACTTGGTTGTGTTGATGCCAATGAGTTCTGCCGATTCTTTTGTCCATTTAGCTATCGTATTGGGACCGACTGCGGAGTTTTTGAACCATGAACCATATTTCCAATTCCTATGCGGAGTAAGGAATAGCCTTTCAGTTGTTATGTTTGCAGTTCTTTTGGATACAAGTAGCTTATATAATCTCACCGGCCAAATATCTTCTTCAATATTGAGAGTCAGCCATTTCTTTTCCGCGAATTTTTGGGCACCACCTTGTCTCGTTTTAGAAAATATCGGATTGTAGGCAATTCGGCCCGTGGGATTACCATCGTTTTCAATTTCGAATTGGAAATGCGAAATTAGGCATGATGAACCCTCTCGTCCGCGCCAAGCAAGCTCCAATGCAGCAATAAAATAAAATTGTCTGTTCAAACCGTCTGGATTATCTTCTTTACATAAGTTGACCATCTTTTTGTGTTGCTCCAAAGACAGCGCCTTGGCACTAACTTTTCTTTTCTCAGGGTTCACTTGCAAAATACGCCTCTTGGCATTTCGTGCATCCCGCGCCGTTTTAAAAGCCACGTTTGTGAATGGATCGAATCTAACGCTCCATTCGGAATAGAATTTTTCCTGAAGCTGTTTGGCAGTATTATTCCACAAGGTTTTCACTACACTTTCCTTGTAATCTGATCCATCTCTTTTCTTCATATTGAAAGCCCAGTTAAGCATAATATTATTGAGCTCTGACAAACTTGTTTTTTCATTTACAAGGTATTCCCGGGCAGCACAGAATTCTTCAAATTGTTTCCAAATGTAGGACCTTGACTTCACTGTATTAAGCGGCACGCTTTTCTTCACACTTTCCTCAATTGAAGTAATATTACAATTCCCAAAACGTTTCATTTTTATCTACTTAAAGGTAAAATACGAAAATAAACTGACAGAACTGCCAAATGTGCTGTTGAAGATATCGCTAACAACTGTTTGTTTATCGTAACCATGACGACCGCTACTTCCACTAACGGCCAAAGCTATTCGGACGAATTAATATTCCTATGCAAATTAGGCATTTGATAAAAACAAATTTCTAAAAGTCAAAACACTGTGAGGTTGAGTGTTTTCAGATACAGTTTGTTTCTATTGGTCCGTTTCCAAAAATTGAGCGATTTCATTGGACGATGTAGTATAGTGTTGAATGATCGATGTAATGTTGACATGATTGGGTTAAATTGTTCATATGATACAAAATGAGAAAATTTGATTTGTTGTTGGAAATGTCAAAAAATTTACCCTAAATGATCATGTATGTCTCAACCATAAATCATTTTCTGATTAAATTACAATATTTTTCAAAGTCCAAAGGGTATGACGACAATGAATGTTACTATATTTTTTTGAAAGAAATTATCATATATGATAAGATAAGGATTTTGAAAAATTTCAGATGCCCATAACTACTGAACCATTCGACAGGTTTACCCCAATAGCAACTATATCCTCATTCAAAGGAGTTACTGAGGAAATCAAATTTCAGATGCTCATAAATCCTAAACCATTCGATGGATTTAGTCCAATCACGAACTCGACCGAGTTATTTTGATATTCAACATGTTCTGAAAATATGAAAAATATAGCTCTTTCAAATGACAACATACAGGTGGTCAGAAAAGATGAGACTATTCATAGTTCGCTCCAATAGCCATTCCACTGAGTTGGGCATAACTCAATTCGCCATAAGAGTGACACTTCTCTCTATGAAATAATATACTTACAAGTTGAAGTTTGCCTAGAGGGAAAAATTCATTAATTATGTTTTTTGTCTCATTAAAATTTTTTCTTCAACTTATATCAAGAACAGCATTTTGTCAGATTACTGTCGTTTCCAGTTAACCAATCGTGATAATTAAATGGAATACCAGATGAGCAATTACGTAGTAGACTGATGAGATCCCAAAGAAACTTCAAATACAATCCACAACCAGAAAGAGTTAATTGATATTATGTAATTCTGAACTGCAAAATTCGCCCAACCATATCTAATCCATCTCCAAAGCACGTACGATGTATCTGACATAAGTCGATAGCTATCAACACCAGGTGATATTTTTGGGCAATGGAATATCAGCCGAAATTTGCATCGAATGCCTGTCAGCCGTATTACCTAAGTAAACACGGAATCGATAAAAAATTCATCACACACTTTTCGTTGGATGAATTTTTCGAACGATAAACTGTCCGTTCGTCGCCAATAAATTTACGATTTGATGGGTCGACAACCCGAGGAGGAAAATGTATTCTTATCAAACATTAACAATTGAAATTGCGACTTTTGTTCGAAATCGATGTCAGGTTGAATGAACGATTTTCAATCGTATACTAGATTTCCATTAAACGTGCGCCAATTAAGATATTCATTCATAATCACCTTACAATTGCAGTTTGTTACACTAGTGAAATAATATATCTAAGGATGATATAATGGTTGTTCATTTATTAGCGTAGTTCTGGATTGAAGTCTATTTTTATTTATTACACTGGTCAACACAAGTCTTGTTTCCTTTATTTTTTTTCTGTTGTTGGGTATTTCTATGGCCTTGAGTATGAAAAAAATACTGGAAGATTGCTAACAGCTTCAGTTTTTGAAATATATAGTTTTATAATTTTGATAAAAAAGTATAGAAAATGAATAAATGATGTTAACAAAACTTCTATTGAAGACTATCAAATGATCTTTTATACGAGTTTCTTGAATGAACGACTCTAAGTAGATCACGTTGCAAACTCCAGCAGGAGTCTGCCATCATATGTGAGTACCACCGCCCCTGATACCGCTCTTCCATTGTTCGAAGATCCTAATAGAATCTTTCACCCTGCTCCTCACTAAAATCACCTAGATTTTGTGTAAATCGGTCTAAATGTGAGTGCAGGAAGTGGATTTTTATGCTCATGTTGCATCCTAACTCTTTCAAGTTCGATAGCATGGACTCAACAAGCTCGACGTGGTCATCAGATTTCTTTTTGGCTAGGAAATTACTCATAACAACAACGAATGACTTCCAAGCTTTGGATTCTTTCACGAGTTGCCTAATCTGTGGCCCATGAAAAATACCAGCTTTTAATTTTTCTGTACTTAATCCTGGAAACTTGCGTGAAAGAACATTGAAACAATCACCACTTTCGTCAAGCGCCTTCACAAACTGTTTCATTATGCCGAGTTTAATTTGAAGTGGAAGTATGATACGATCTCGGCTAACTAAAGGCATGTTTATAACATTTTTTGTACCAACTTTTAGCAGCTTCGCACTGGCCAAACTTTCTGTGATCAATGGTGTTGTTTGTCACGACTGTCCCAGAGTCACAAATGAAACAAGGAAACTTCGTGTATCCCCCTTGTTGACCTAAAAGAAAGTTAGAAAGTTTTCAAATTAACACAAATGACCCATTTATGACATTGATACTTAATTTTTTACAGAACCGTAGATATATTGGCGTATTCTTCTTTTAAAGTAACCGATGTGGGTATAGATCCGTACTTATTACCGTTATGAAGCAAAACACTTCAAACTTCTTTTACTGCTACACATGCTAATCATTTTTTTAATCCCATCTGTTGCAAAATACCAACAACATTGTTACGAAAAACTATATCCTTCTCTTGAGAAAAATACGGTAACAGATTTTTCCGCAAATCGCCAGGAAATTTTGACATTCCTGTCAAAATTTCTTGGAGAAAAAGTCAGGACTTCCTTACTGTAAGGATATTTCCGTACAGTTGTTAGTGTTCTACATAAATGATAGAAAACTTATTGCTTATCAGGAATTAATTCATATTTTGAAAACATTAAGTCATTGCTGAATACAGTTTTAAGATCCATTTGTTATATTTACAGTAATTTGACAGTTAGTACAATTATTGAACATTGAAGGAACACTCTTAGAACTATGAGAAACATTTTGGACAATATGCAGGGTGGAAGGGTCATTTTGTTGAATATTTTGTACTGTGAAAATTTTATTTGCCACCTCAACCTTTTTGTTAAGCGATTCTTCGATATATCCTTCAGCAACGTTTGATGACTTCCATCCGCCATGCCTCTTTAAACTAGTTATGTCGGCACCAGAGTCAACCAATATTGTTGCAGAAGACCGACGAAAGCAGTGACCAGTATATTCTGTCGGATTTACCAAGTTCAAATAAGTAGCAACTATTTTGGGCATTTTTCTAAATTGATAAATTCCTACCACTTGTCTATATCCCTTTCCGCTTTGATATTTAAAGAAAAATCGGTCACTGTTTATATTTTCGATAAACATTCAAGTAGATCTGATTAATTACAAATGATCTTGGTTTGTTAGTTTTCGAATCAGGTATGCTGATTCTAAGTCTTCTATATCGTGTACAGTCATTCGGACTAACTCATCCATTCTACAGGCCCCAGAAATACCAAATATTACAGCCACCTAAAAAATAAATAAAGCCATAATCTAAATAGAAATTAAAAACTTGTAAATTACCTTAATCATTAATTTTTCTTTATCTGGAGCTTCCTGGATAAATTTTTCAATTTCTTCCTTCGTTAAAATCTTAGATTTCTTTGCCCTATAACCTTGAGCTTGCCGTTTCAATAAAGAACGAAGTTTTGAGTATGTAGATATATCTACATTGTGTTTAAGTGCAAGGGTTGGCTTCAGCATTGAATAATTGGCCCATAATGTTGAAGATTTCATGTTTAAACAAAGGTCTAGGAAGTATGCCATTACAACATTTTCTGAGAAAGAACTCGTATTTTTACTCATGCGATAATCCATAAAACGTCTGTATGCATTTTCGTACTTTTCTCTTGATTTCTTTGGCAATAATTCTAATGAAGCAGTATTCACTGCCTCAATCAGCTCTGGAGGAGTCCCAGGAATTGAAATTTCATCATCACTTATTATTTTACTTTCGAGAACACCAGCAATTAAATTTATAAGCGTCAAGTTTGACAATTCAACTTCAATACGTTTCCATAGTAACCCAAGTAATTTTATTAGGAATTTCAAAGCACCATTTATTTGGGAATAAAATTATCGCGTTTTTTTTTAAATCAATCAATATCTGTCGAATTTTAAACGATTTGCGAAAAAATAGGATGTTTACCTCGTAGGAAAAGCCACATTCCTGGACTCTGTGTTGCTATCTTCACAGTCGTCCAGAAATGTTAAGCTTTTCCTACCCGGTAAACAATGTACTATTTTTTTCTCGGGTATGATAAAATGTAATGTTGGTTTCCGGAGTGAGAAATTTTTTTTCTCTTAAACGAGATGCTAAAATCTCAGAAGCTTCTTTCGGTAAGTTTAGATCTCTTACTAAATCTTTTAGTTTTTTCTGAATGAATGGTTGAGGTTCTTGGATACATTTGTATTCTGAATCAGAGTCTTCACTTGATGTATTTCGTTCGGGTTCACAGGGATTTGGATCATCAGAAGATTTAGGTGTGCTCGGCTTTACCTCTCGTGGTTTTAATTGAGGTCGTTGAGCAGAAGGTGAGTTAGGATATGACCACTTATTTCGGTTTCCAGGGTTAATTCCGTTTATTTTCACTACGTAGAAGTAGTAATTGTCATTATGATTTCGAGGTTTTCTCCAAATCATGGGTGTTACGAACATTACTGCATCTCTTTTTCCACTGGACCATAACCGTAGATATACCACACATTTCTGACTTACAGTATGAGGAACCCATGGCTTGTCCTGATTACACAATGTTATTTTAAAGTATTGATGATACGCAGTTTTTACAAAGTCCGATAAAGGTTTTCGATATTTTGCAAATACATATTCACAACAAATGTAGCAAAAAGTATCAGGATTAAGTACACAATACCTTCTTGACGAAGCCATATCGAAAACAACAACTAAATATATTTCAATGTCCAATAAAAAACGCAACTATAAGTAAAAATAGTAATGGAGGGTAGTAAGCTGTAACTCAAAAATAAAAGCTGTAAGAGAAAAAATTTAGAAAGCACTGACGTGAGGTCAGTTGGCTTAGGCGCTCTTGTAAACCACTTACAATTATTTAAATTTTGAAAAATCATATCTCCAGAACTATTAGCTTGTCGAAGTCGAGAGTGGTATTTTTGTATACGTCTGATAAAACTGCACCATAAAAAAATTTTTAAATGAAAAGTGTCATTTGAAAAAAAAATTTTTTTCTGTTACTCCGAACCTATTCGGCCGATTTGACCGAATAACGAACTTAGGCGAGATATTTATACCTCAAACCTATTCTGAAAGTTTCAACTCTCTAACTTCATCCGTTCGAGAGTTATCGTGTTCACGGAACGGACGGACGGACGGACAGAATCGATTTTGACCACGGATTATTCATCAGTAGGTCCAAACAAAACGATTGATACCACTTTTGCCCAAAAATTCGAAAGTCACAGACATTTGGGCAAATTGATAAGCACTCTGTTCAGGTGAACAAGAGCGCCAAAAGTGTTACCATATTTAACGCGTTAGTTTGAGATAGAAACAAAAAAAAAATTAAGATAACGAAGGATTTTATTTGGTGACCAATGTTATCTTCTGTAAGGTTCAAACCTGAAACCTTTTTCATTTACAACTTGCACATGTTTACCTTGTGGCATTTGAAAACTTCACCTGAATAACCTCGTATTGACGCCTATCCTCGACTCTGTCAGTTACCTATTCATACCTGGTCATTCATCTAAGCATTTTGAATGCCTCAAATATTACATATCGTCCAGGAATAATGCGTCATCAGCTATTCCAGAAAGCGAGTCATTCAGTAAGTATTGATGTTAACCTCCAGAAATATGATCCACTCTACTGACATAGTAGTTTCTCTGGAATCATCCACAGTAAATTATTTCTCATTACCTTCAGTTCTCGAACTGATGGCAGATGTCTCCCATTTTGCTTCTTTCCTGTTGTTCAAAATAGCAAGCTCTGCGCTTCTCAGTGGACACTTTCTTGAGTATAACTTCCAGTGGTGGAAGGTAGTTCATCTCAGTTTGACGTTTCTTTCAGATGGTCTCATTCGGTTAAAATAAGGTACGTCATCGATCCTGTCGACAAACTGACTTTTTCTTGCCCAATCTCATGATAACTTTGGTAATAGCCTTCTTTTAGTGTTGAACAGCAATGCCTAAACTCCCTCATCGTGTGATTTGGAGAAATCATTTCATAAACCTATGACGTCTTCCTTCAGATGTCTCTAATATTTTCGCCACACTTTCTAAATCCAGATTGACCTCCAAATTCAATCTCAAATCACTTATACTTCAATTGTTTGTCAATTCTTATAGTGACGATCTGTAGATAATAGTAAACAGATGACGGTCTTACTAACGGTTGAAATTGGCCTTGTCAAAGTATTTCTTTCAGTTTTACTCATCCCATCTTCTTATGAGTGGGTAGAGAGCTGTTGTTCTGGTGTTCCTAATCCTTAACAGCTCACATAATGTGTAATAAAGGCCGTACTTGAGGGTGAACTCTTGGTTACAACGTACTTGTGGTGTCCTTGATCAGCACACTAGCATGGGCTTAGGATTTTTGGTTCAACATAGCAAAAGCTACTACCAATTTCTCGGGAATATGACTTTTCGGATTAGTTGGTTAGTTCCTGGATATAATAGCTTTTACGATCTTAAGGATCCCATGTACTCGTCTCACTAAGATTATGAGAAAATTTTACCCTGCCCAATATGATTTGACGTTTGGGTTCTTCGAACTGAGTTTTCCTCATCGTAATCAAGAAATATTTTCAATTCCGGATGTTTGGCTTGGTCTCATCCTAGATTTATTTGCAACCATTTGTGGTCTATTGTATTAGCCCTTCAATAGCGTTATTCATATCAACAACTTTAACGCATTGTTTTTACTCATCACTTTATGTCCCTTCTTATAAATTAGCTCTGGTTTTCATAACCTGCTTCCTGAATATTCTAAGTAGTTGCTGTGGAAGAAACCGACGCGTCAACGTCTTGACGTTCTGAATTTCTCTCTGGATCATCAACAGCGCCCATTAGCTTATATCAAAGATCATGAAAGTCAGCAAACCTATTCGTTTCAATCTAATTCGAACATTTTTATAGTAATTAATTTAATTGATCTGATGGATATTCTAGGATATATGGAGAAAAGAAAATTTCAGATGCTCATAACTATTGAACTATCCGATGTATTCGACCCAATAATGAACTTGCCCGAGATATTTGGACAGTTCACTTATTTTGATAACATGTAAATTCCACCAGGAGCATGCGCCCAAAAATTGATTTTCTGTGCATAACGTCCAAGAATATTTCTTTGGTAACAAAGCTCAGAAAACATCTTTGAGATTACGCCTTGTGCTTTATGATATAATATTGAATACCTTGAAAATGGTTCGACAAAATTATCAAAGAATGAACTTGAAACGATTATGTAATTTGAAGCTTCATATAAAAATGTCATAAATACACTTGAGTGTTTTATTTGACATAACTTGTTGCTATTTTCGTTAGAACTAGATTTATACCTCATGTGAAATTTGGAAAATATAAAATTTTTATTTCCCCATAAAATTCGAATGGACGGTCCCGTTGGAACACCCTCCATTTACGTCTACTGATGTAACGACCGTAAGGATTGACTGCATTGTTATACTTCGGAAAATCGCTCGTTACCATGAGGATTCATTCCGAACCCTCATTGTACGTAACTCCGCATCTTCTATAGAGGATTCCAATCATCATTCGTGAACCTCATCAAAGTAAGCAAAGCTCCTTTTGAACGTCTGATATGTACCAACAAATGATTTATATTCAGTCGAATCCATTGTTACTGAAAGACGAACCTCATAACCTCACGTCAGAGCTTCTTCACATTTTTTTCTCACAAATCGATATTTGAATGGGGAAATTGTGTTTTTCTTTGTGAAAATCGATTTGTTCCTAACAACTTGTTGTCTCCAAATTTATAAAAGCAATTATGAATAAATGTATTGTTATGCTATTTTTCTGATCTTTTCTGTTCCAAACTACTCATCTCCGGGCAAGGTCATACTTATTTCTTGAGATGAATTTCGCATCGCATCAATTTATAACATATGTTTTAGCGCGCTTATTCTAGTAGAACCGTGTGCTATCGTTTTGTTCAAATTTCTGTAATTTTCGAATATCGAGCCGAAAATTCAGTCGATTGGGTTTCACTTGCTGATGAAGAATACAGGGTCAAACTTGAGTATGTCCGTCTAACCGGCCATATACTCTCTATTTTCCTTGAGAGACGAGCTAGAGTTTCCTTAGAATAGGTTCACCGTTCAAAAATCTCGGTTCATTATTATGCCAAAACCGTCTAATAGTTAAGGAGTTGACTTTTTGGGGTAGCCATTGCATCTAAGAGTTTTCGAGATGTTATTTATTTCTTCATTTTGGTCTTCTTCAGTGCAACAAATATTTATTGCTCTATCAAATAAACATTTTGCTACTCCCAATTTAGTGTTTAACTAAACACAACAAGTTATTTGATAGAGCAATAAATATTTGTTGCACTGAAGAAGACCAAAATGAAGAAATAAATAACATCTCGAAAACTCTTAGAAGCAATGGCTACCCCAAAAAGATATTAGAAAAAGCTAAACGAACAAGAGAAAGTCAACCTGAACCAACAGATATAAATCAGACCATTAAAACCATAATTCCTTATGTAAAAGGTTTGTCGGAGAAAATGAGAAGAATTGGAAATAGATACAACATAACGACTGCATTCAAAACTCAAGACACTATCAGAACTGAACTTACAAAAGTTAAGCTTAATAATGAGACACAAAGGACAAAGAACTGCATATATGAATTACCTTGCGAGTGCGGAAGATCTTACATCGGAGAAACTAAACGCCCTCTGAATGCACGAATAAAAGAACATCAGAAGCTTCTACGAGTACTAGACAGCGACAAATCCAGGTTGGTCCAACATGCTGTAGATGAGAATCATCGTATAAAATGGGATGAAGCATCAATAATATCCAAAGAAGAAAAACTTGCAAGAAGAAAAATCAAAGAAGCAACATTTATGAAATTAACACCTGATTCCATAAGTGCTCCATCTATAGATCTGCCAGAAGTTTGGACGCCGATAGTTCGATCCAACTTAAAAAGATCATCATATCACAGATGAGTATATAACATCGTTCATTTTTCTTTCATGACTTTTGTCAATTGACTTTTTGAAAATTGATCATTTTCAAAAGGTTTCTTACTTTTCTCCTTGATAAAGACAGAAGATGTCTATCGAAACGTCGGAAAACATTACATCCACAATAGATGATGGTAATAGCCCAAACAATCATTCAACACGAGCTCCATCATCAACAATATCTCGTCATAAACCTATCGATCACCGTTTCTATATTTGTAATGATATGGTGTATGGGAGCTTCTGTTTTTTTAATGTTATGCAGTATTTTGGTCCCAAATTAAGAATTTCTTCAACTTTTTCAGGAATGTTTACGTCAGAGATGTTCACAACCCAGTTTTTTTCTGTTTGTTTGATTGCAATTGTGTTATTCAGTCTTAGTATTTTATTTCTCTGTTTAGTTCGAGTTTTCTTGAAAATTTCTTCATTTCTTCTATCTTGTTCTTCTAATGATGTAGTTATCCAATTCTCGGTATTGTTCTCTAGAATTTGACTTGTCGCATCAATTATGTTCTGTTCCAATTTTCTGATATTTTTGGAAGTGTCAGCAATCAGTAGGCTTATTGTTTTTAATCGGAATGTCTTGAATATTTCGTTGGATTCACGTTCTGTTTGTTGGTCGGCTATTCTAATATGTTTGACGTCTAGGTTAAGAAAAATTGGAATGAGGTCTGAGTTTTTGCACTGTAATAAAAAGATTCGTCGGTTCTTCTGTTTGGCTAATTTAGTTTTCAATTTTCCCAGCTTCTTCTTTATACATATCTTCAAGGGTGTTTGGCTTATGAATTAGTTTCAGAAATTCCAGATCAAATTTGAGAGTTACGAAAATGACGATATTTACCTGAATATTGGATTGATATTGACGATTGATATTGCAGTTTGAAATTTGGCACGACCTTAGATAAAAGTTCGATCTACTCCACTGTTTTGAAATATTAGTTGACATTTATACGAAGTGGTCAAAAAAATTTCCATTTGTCACCTTAGAAAATTGTAAAAAACTTGTTTTTTTTTTAAATTAGAAACCCAGTGTGTGGTTACAAAATTAGGAGTAAGTAATTCTCAGCCTTTTAATGAAGAGTAGCGCACTTCCTGAGTCGCTGGTTATACTCTAAGGGTAAGATCCAAAAATTATCTCTGGTAGAAAAAATATCTGCAATGCGAATAAAACAAGTTTTTGATTGTAACAAAATTATATATTCAGATACCTCCGGCAACACTGGATATTTAAAAGTATTTCAGAAATATAACTCTCATAACCTGACATCGATCTTCAATATTTAGAATTTTTCGCATCGACTTTTTCTATAATAATTCAATAGACCAATGACCAATATCAGGAATACAAAAATTATTATTAAAAATCAATTTTCTCGAGTTTGAATTTGGCGGACTATGCTTTTATTTTTAAGGTAGGCAGTTTCGATCCTGCCGTTCCTGACGATCCGCCACTGCCGAACCCTCATTGAGCATAACTCCGCATCTTCAATAGAGGATTCCAATCATTATTTGTGATGCTCATCAAAGTAAGAAAAGCTCCCTTTGAACGTTTGATATGTCGCAACCAATGATTTATATTCAATCGATTCCATTGCTACTGAAAGACGAACCAAAAAAATTCCCTAGAGAAATCGAGTGTCAGCCACTAGTTTCCTGTTATTCAGACAGCACGTCGTTGTCGTCTAGGCAGGGGAACAATCTGCAAGATCAAATTGTGCGATTATCTGTCGACACGTGATTGAGAAGCTCATTATCGATTAGAGACCTATTTCCTATTGATGATGCTTATCTGGCTTCCAACCTAGTCCTCGAGCCCGTGTTGCATCAGCACTACGGAAGCTAGTGGGTTTGTGTATTTCATTTTTTCTTGTTTACAGACAGATTTCACATAGGTGTTTGTTGTATTGAACCTATAATGGCCGTCGTTATGAAATGTTGACATTTTACTTTATAGAATTCTTCATTTCGAAACTTGTATGATTTCAGTGACTATGAACAATTTTTACTGTGGAATTAAATCGAAAAATCACTACATTACTGTATTTCACCCGATTTATTGAAATCCAAAGCTCGAACTTGAACACAGGGCTTGTCTATTTGACGTGAGTGCTGTGAGGCGACATCTGACTAACAGTAAAGGAAAGAGTCCTATTGTCGCCAAACCTGTAGAACAAAAGTGCATACATCATTATTTTAGATATCTCAGTTTTGACGACATGATTGTCAACTAATTTAATCATCTGTGAGAAGCTTCAAAGCGAACTTTCGATCCACTGTAGCATGGCAAAATACGAATTCAAAAGTTATCATCTATACATAAAATTGACTCACTTAGAAGTCTGAATATCTATAACTAAAAGAAGTAACTGATTGCTGATTTTTGACGTTTAAAACAATCGCAAACGAAATAAAAAAAACCCGATAGTACCGGAAAAAAATGACACACATTTCAGCAAGGCTACAAATTGATCATCATGGTCATTGATCAATAATTGGACGTAAACGCAAGAGATGCTTAGATCCTACTAATGGCGAACTTGCAGATTGACATTGGCGAATAATAAATCTATTGTTTGCTGCAGGATTATTCCGTTATTTCATGAAAGATGGCGTAGAATCGTCGCGAACAATTGGTGTTCATGGCTTTCTAGATCGGCTGGGTCAATCTGTCAATTGATTTAGGGCAAATAGATTCTAAGTTTGTAATGTTATTGTCTGCGAATTTTAAGTTCGCTCAGAGTCAAGAAGTAGTTGGGTAGAATTATTATAAATTCGGTACCATTTACAGGATTACTTCCTAATTCCAAAAGTCTCCTGCTATAAAATGGAATCGAATGAGTCCCACTTGAAAAATGAAATGTAATTTATCTGAAAAATTACTATAGACATTTTCACTATCATACTTTAATATAATAATAATAATAATATCCGTTTATTACCGGAATCATCATTATACAGTACAACAATGAAATGGAAACAAGTCACATACAATTAATGAATAAAGAAACAAAATTTCGCCCTTATTTGTCTTACAAAAATCCTTAAATTCACTGAGAGAATATGGTTCACAATTCAATACAAATGTAAATAATGCCCTTTGAAATAAATTATACTTCGAATATCTTTTCACACTTAGTGGGAGCAGACTATACAATTTTATCCCCATATATAGCGTGCTCTGTTCAGTGATTGAATACTTATGTACCGGAAAAAAATATTCGTGGGTTCTTCTAGTAGCGTTATTATTTTTATACTCCTCAAAATAATATGGGTGTTTGCGTACAAAAAGTATAATTCTATAAATATATAGACCTGGTACAGTTAAGATGTTACCGGACTTGAAGCAACCCCTGCAGGATGATCTGAAACCCATATTCAACATTGCGCTTATAACTTCCTTTTGAATTACAAATATATGGTTAGCCCGAGAACTAGAGCCCCAGAAAATAATGCCATATGATAAAATAGATTGGAAGCTTGCAAAATAGATGGTCCTTAGTGTGCTAATATCAACTACATTCCTGATGGCCCTCATTGTGTAGATCACTGTATTTAGTTTAGATGTTAGAGTTTCACAATGCTGGTCCCAACACAGATGACTATCCACTGATACACCGAGGAGCTCTGTATTTGAGCAAGTTAATATATCATTTTCTCCTACTCTTATACTTTGTGGGTGCGTTCTATTTGATCTTATGTTGGAGAAATATACTACTTTGGTCTTGTCTGCATTAAGCATTAAAGCATTTGATCTACACCATTCCTCTATCCTGGACACGGCCAATCTCAGGCCTTCACAAACAGGGGTTTAATGAACAGGGTGCGGCAAAAGTCAGTTAACAGTTATGCAAATATTACATCAATAATTACTAGTGGCCTCGCATTTTATGTTCGAATTGTTTCCCCCACTGTTCAACACACATGCGGTATCATTTAGTCACGGTAAAACAAATTTTACGAAAATTAGCAGAGCGACCTGAACGCGGCGCGTCGACTACGGAGCCAGTACTTACGAATTTAGGATACATTTTATCCACCATTTGTCTGGTGGAAACTTGCTTATTTTGAAAGTGCTGGCGAAATTCTTGGAAAATTTCAGCATAATCTCCCTCAAGTTTTAGGTAAAAAGTGAGCAAACAAACACGTTCTTCTTTCGTGTACTTTACACGCCGAGCCATGGCAACGAACGCACTGTAAACGTACACAACAACACTACTATACGCTGGCAACTCAACTCGCTACATTTCAGCAGCCTCCTTTCGGCCCGATACTGGCCGAGAATATGCGCATATGTGAATACCCGACAGTGTAAACTGACTTTTGCCGCACATTGTATTAATATTCAGGATTCGGGGGTTTTAACTGCGCATGTGAATGCTCGTATCTGAGTGATATGTGTGATAATCTATGCTGAAATATTTTGTACAGTAGTTGAGAATAGATGGAGTTGCAATGAACATCTGAGTTTAATTGAGGTTATACGGGGTGGCCAATCGAAAACGAAACAGACAAGATTACAGATGAAATAAATTTTTTCGATAGAAATGCTCGGACAGGTCGATTTCTGTTTCGAGGGGGACAACTTAAGATGTAGGCTACGGACGCGTAGCGCTTCAACCCTTGCTACTATAACCCTCACCCCCAAATTTTGAATAGGAAAGATGGGGTCAGTGATACCTCATTTGAAAGGTATTTTTATACTGACTTCAGCACAGTAATTGTTTTTTCATTTTATGCATTAGTTCTCGAAATATTCTCAACTATGTATTTGAAAATGAAGTGGTGTTCTCATGGCACTTGTAGTGTTTTTTTGTGAAAAATCGACATTTTGAGCTTCAAAACAACCATGACTGTGGCTTCCTTCCTCCAATCCACTGACTGAGAAATCTTTAATCAAGATGTCGAACAAACAAAGCGTATTGCGAAGGAGCTCAATCTTGCTGGAACTCAATCTAAATTATCTTCGATATAATTTGATATCTGGATCAAAGATTTCCAAATCGGTGGATTGGAAGAAGGGGTCCCACTGAATGGCCAGCCAGATCGCCGGATCTGTCACCACTAGATTTCTTTCTTTGGGGCCACTTGAGGAGTAAAATTTACTCTACACAGCCCGATTCCATAGAAGATTTAGGAAGACGTATAGCGAACGATGTCGTCAAATCACTCCAGAAATGCTGCAAAATGTGCGCCATCGTTTCGAACAAAACCTATTTCATTGTATGGAAGCTAATGGTGAACAATTTGAATATTTAATTAATTGATGTGAGTTTTTGATAAATTATTTACTTTACTTTGAAAAGTCTTATTTCTTAGATCAATACTTCAAATCGTTCTGATACCGTACAGTTGGAGAATGATTTCAGTGAATGAAACAGCTAGTCGAACATCTGATTCTAGTAGCATTAACACGTACGGTATGACTTCATTTGCCCAGTGGTAGATGTTTTGCAATTTCAAATACAAGTACGGAAATGTTGGTGTTTCGGAAGCACGAAATGTCAATCATTTGCAAAAAATTAATTTCAATGATAAAATTAACTAACGCATGAATATTTCGAGAACTAATGCATAAAATGAAAAAACAATTACTGTGCTGAAATCAGTATAAAAATACCTTTGAATTGAGGTATCACTTACTCCATCTTCCCTATTCAAAAATTGGGGGTGGGGGTTGTAGTAGCAAGGGTTGAAGCGCTATGCGTCCGTAACCTACATCTTAAGTTGTCCCCTTCGAAACAAAAATGGACCTGTCCGAGCATTTCTATCGAAAAAAGTTATTTCGTCTTTAATCTCGTCTGTTTCATTTTCAAATGGCCACCCTGTATATCAAATTCATATATACCTTTTTGAAATATCAGTACCCTCATAATTGGTGGTACTGGAATATATTACAACACTGTTTCAGAGTACCGGAAGAGACTCTAGAATAAACGAGCCAAAGCTTCTAACTCCACGTTAGTGCTTCTCGCCATTTTCAAACTCGAACATGCTCGCAAACCTATTGCCTGATGTCCTGACGTAGGACAGAACCTCGAGTATAATTCGGCTATCAACTCCTACCACTTATTATCAAGAAATTCCTTCTGAAATATAGAGATTTATTATTAATACTTATATTTCTAGTGCTAATGATGAAATAAAACATATAAACCTGTACATAATCTTTATTTGTTCCAAAACGATTGATCAGTTTCTTTGTACAAAAATTTAGAGATAGTATAATATAATTAAAACTAAAAATATAATATAGTACAATACTTACCAGGTATGAAGTGAGCGTCAAGATTCAAATGTCTGGATAGGAAACAGTTGTTGTGAACGAGCTTTTATTTTTTCTTGTTTGTTTGCTATGACATCTGTGAAACATATTCAGTATACATCATATTTTTTCACCGGTTAAAAATGTCGAATTTTGTACCAGAAAGTGATGATTTGCGTGAAGCATTAATTTTTTGTTTTCATTTGAAGAAAAGTGCTGTAGAGTCGCATCAAATGCTTGTCGGGTCATATGGTGATCATGCTCTATCAGAAGCAACATGCAAAAAAAGTTTTCAACGGTTTAGAAATAATGACTTTGATATGAGAAATGAAGAACGTCGAAGACCACGAAAAAAGTTTGAAGACGCCGAATTGCAAACGATATTGGATGGGGATGACACTGCATCAAAAGCAAATGGCAGAAATGTTGAATGTTGCACCACAAACAATTTCTGAGCGTTTAAAAGCTATGGGACAGATCCAAAAGTGTGAAAAATGAGTGCCACATGAATTGAATGAAAGACACATGGAAAACCGAAAAAACACTTTTGAAATCATGCTTCGAAGACATGAAAGAGATTCGGATATGCATAGGATTGTTACTGGCGATGAAAAATGGATTTATTTTAAGAATCCTAAACGGAAAAAATCATCAACATCGATTGCAAACCAGATCGATTCGGCAAGAAGACAATGCTGTGTGTTTGGTGAGACCAGGGCCGTATCTAGGGTGTGGCCAAGTGGCCCCCGCCACAGGCGCAAGATCCGTAGGGGCGCCAAAAAATATCAAATGAAAAAAAAATTGAGCGCCAAAAAAATTCAAAGAATAAAATATAGAAGCGAATAACATATTCGAGATAACATGTCACGGTTTTCATGTATACGCCTAAAATATTTTTTTGGGTAAGGAGCGATGTCGCGACTCCGCCAGGTAGGATGTGGAAACCGACCGCGTGTACATAGATGTGTCCGATGACTAGCCGAAAAGGGCTCGTTTAGATTCCCTACTGTATTAGACCGATTGAATCGGGCCGTGTGCACCATGCAACAATCTACGCCAATTTGGGGGGCGCTGAAAAAAATCTTGCCACAGGCGCAGTAGTAGGTACCTAGATACGGCCCTGGGTGGGACCAGAAAGGTGTGGTGTACCACGAGCTCCTAAAATCTGGTGAAACTGTTAATACTCATCGCTACCGACAATAAATAATCAATTTGAATCATGCATTGATCGAGAAACGATCAGAAAAGGCAAGAAGACTCGGCAAAGTAATTCTGCTCCATGATAATGCACCTGCTCACAAAGAAAAACCGGTTCAGGATACAATCAAAACACTTGGCTGGAAGCTGCTACCCCACCCGCTGCATTCATCAGACTTGGCTCCTTCCGACTGCCTTTTGTTTTCATCGATAGGACACGCATTGGCTGAGCAGCACTTAAATTCCTACGTGGAGGTCAAAAATTTGGTTTGCTTAAAAGACGAACAATTTTATTGGCGTGGTATCCACAAATGACCAGAAAGGTGGTAAAATATGGAAACGATGGCCAATACTTTGAATGAAATGTTTCTTACTTTCCCATTAATAATTAATGTTTTATTTTCACAAAAATTGCTCATTTCATACCAGTATACCTGATATAGAGTCCAGATTTTCTTCGTCACCAGCAATTCATTTCATTGTCGAAAACTTCCGACTGAAATATGGCAGCAAGGTGACATTGGCAATGATGAATTTGCTCTGTTTGTGAAACATCATAATTTCATTCTATTCTGGGTCCGAAAATAACGAGAAACAAGGAATGCAATTATTTATCTGCGTTGGGAAAATCGAAATGATATACCTTAATCCTTTTGGTGCATCAAACTTACAACGAATGCAGGTATTTACATTTAGCTCTCATTAAATACATAAACATGACACACGATATTTCAAACACTTATCGTTTTAATCAGTTTTTGCAATTCGTTGCCTTCTTGCATAAACGGCTCAATCTGATAAATAAAACTGACCTAGCGTAAGGTTATATCGAACTGAGAAACATGTTTTTTGCCGACTTTGAACGAACGTACTCCTGTGTTCGTGGACGCAACGCACCCAATTATGGAACGAATAATTTTTGCAGACAATACGGAATTCCGAGTTCACTACATATTCATAACAAACAAAAACCTTCATTGAATTTCATGTTTGAAGTGTATGTCCACACTGTGTGCACATATGACACATGCTTGCCTAAATATGTTTTTTTGTCTCGCATGCTTGAATATGAACCATAATAGCCCTAAAAAAATTAAGGGAAAGCTACATTTACCTCCCCTGGGATTTTGAATTCATTATTTTCCTACTTTTATTGATTTCATTCGAATCTGGTTTTTTCCCTAGGCTTTCATGTCATACACCGAATTGTATGGCACTCCGTCACCAACCCCAGCTAATATTTATTTTGTAAGCCAAAAGATCATAAGAATATATACAGGGTTATGATAAAGTAATGCAAAAAATTGATAAAACGTACAACGATCATTTTTGAAAAAAATGCAAAAACACGTCAAACGGTGTTTTATATTCCGCATCTCTTGACATAAGTTACAAAAATAACCAGTCAAATTTGTCAAAGTTATGACGTCATCAACATATTTTTTTAATGGGAAGCTAAGATTTTTATTACATTATGTGATAAAGCTTGCTTTTTCACACAAGGGAAAAATAGTTGCAGTAGAGCTAACATAAAAAACGAGAAAATGAATAAAAAACGAAATAAATGTGAGTTTCATAATAACTTTTCAATTAACTAAACAGTCCATTGAACCAAAACTATTTTTTATAGGAATTGTTCAAACTGTGTCCCGTTTACTAACCGACATAGGCCAAGACGATGGTAGACCGCATTTACAGAGTTTTCGATCATCTGCGTTATAAGAGTCATTTCGTGTCTAATTCGTTCCATTAAGTCTGGCTGGTTAATGTAGACCCGACTTTTCAAATGTCGCCACAGCAAAAAAATCAAGGGGGTAAGATCAGGTGACCTAGGTGGCTACTCCATTGGTCCACGTCTTCCAATCCACCGTCCTTCAAACTGGTTCTCCAGAAACCTTCGAACAGTAAGACCATAATGTGGTGGTGCGCCATCTTGTTGGAACCAAATACGGTGATCCAAGTTTTTCCCATTATTTGGATCCGAAAATGCCGTAAGTAGGTCCGGAAGCACTGCCATACGAAGATGTTCCAAATAAGCTGTTAAATTCCCGCGAAAGTAATAAGGACCAATAAATCTTCCCTTGACGATTCCTTCCCAAACATTAATTTTTTGGGGGCGCTGGGTGTGTTTTGTCTGCATCCAGTGGGGATTTTCCCGAGTTCAGTAGCGACAATTGTGTCGATTTACAGAACCACTTAAACAAAACGTTGGCTCATCGGAAAATACTACACTATTAAGAAAATTTGGATTTTCGTCACAATGCCGCATGAAGATTTCACAAAATTCCAAACGTCCAAACGAACTTTGTATGGGTGTAGTTTTTCTTTTTTTAACATCTTTACTTCAAACGACTGACTAACATTTTCTTGTAAGGCAATTTCTGTTGTAGTTGCGTGAGGGTTGTCTTCTACTGACAGCAAAATATTTAACTTCACATCGTCGGTTATTCCTGGTCGTCCAGATTTTGGAACATCTCTCACGCTTCCCGTTGCAATTCTGCTTACTGTGCTTCTAGCAATTGAAGGTCTTTCCAAATGTGTTGCGTTGAATAAAGCACATGCTTCTTCATGACTTCAAAGGCGATCGACGTAACCTACCATCATTTGAATTTCTATCCTTTCTCTTTCGTTTAAACGAGCCATAATAATAAAACTGGTGTCACACTAATTGTACGACTGACACTGATACACCGTTGTTTTAGTAAATCAATCGAAAAAATTGATAAGAACAGATGTTCTTACTAGATAAGTTTAAGTTTGATCTCTTTTTGGCGCTCTTGTTCACCCGAACAGAGTGCCTATCATTTTGCCCGAATGTCTGTAATTTTGGAATATCGAGCCGAAAATGGTCTCAATCGATTGGGTTCGACTCCCTGTTGAAGAATTCGTGGCGAAAGTTGAGTCTGTCCGGCCGGCCGTCCGGCCGTATCCTCTCTAGCATCCAAAAGGAATCAGCTAGAGTTTTCATATTTTCAGAATAGGTTAATTGTCCAAATATCTCGGTCAAGTTCGTTATTGGGCCAAATCCGTCGGATGGTTCAGTAGTTATGAGCATCTGAAATTTTGTTTCCTCAATAACTACTAGAATATCCATCCGATCAAGTTTATACTTGGAATGTTATTGAGGGACGCTGAAACGAAACGGCTTGCAAAATTTCGCAGAAATCGTCACGCTAGAAAATTTTTAAAAAATTCCCCAAAAAAAAATGTTCAATACTCAATATCTCCTAAGACTTTATTTAGATTCAAATAAAAATCCGTATATTAATTGAGGTTACCGATATCTTACTCATCCTCAAATTTCGTTGTCGTAGCTTTCCCCTTCTGAAGATATGATCATTTTTTTCATTTACTCAAGAGAAAAATAGAAATGTCATGAAGTCCGAGCTTTGTCATTGAAAGATTTGCCATCACAGATCGATATTCGTTTGACAACTTGCGGACCTAGATATCAGTGTCAGTTGGCGTAATATCAATCAAAATTTTCATAGAATTCATAGAGGTAGAATTCGATGTCGATGACGTTGTCAAAATTCAGAAAAGCACAGACGTAATATTAATCAAAAAATTTTTTATCATAGAGAAAGAATTTGATGGCGTTGTCAAAACTCAGAAAAGCACTCGATCAGAGAGCTTATAGATTTGTTAAGGTTTGAATATTTACTCGCAAGTAGGTCAACAAGAGCGCCAAAGCAATCTGACCTCACGTCAGTGCTTTCTAATTTTTTTATAATTGGTTTTGTTATTTCGTTTTTTTTTTTCATTTTCTTGTTTTTTTATGTTTAGCCCTATTGCAACTATTTTTCCCTAGTGTAAAAAAACAAGCTTTATCACAAATGTAATAAAAATCTTAGCTTCCCATTAAAAAAATATGTTGATGACTTCATAACTTTAACAAATTTGACTCGTTATTTTTGTAACTTATGTCAAGAGATGTGGAATATAAAAAACACCGATTCACGTGTTTTTGCATTTTTTTCAGAAGCGATCGTTGTACGTTTTATGAATTTTGTGCATTACTTTATCATAACCCTGTATATTAATATACAGGTTTTCCTTTTAAGTTGGCCTATTAGACGTTTTAGGAGAACTAGTGAATATTTCGTTATGAAATTTTAGGTGGAGCCTTGAGGGTAAAGGAACTTTTCGTCTAAAATATTTTCAAGTCGACAGTGTTGCCACGTCTACCTCAAACGCACATCTACTTTCTTATTTCAAATGGAACTACCTAAATTTTTATTTATTTATTGATTCAGAACCAAATTTGCAGTATAACCTACTAAAAAAAATTTCTCTGCCATGCACTGTTGCCAAGTTATGTACAAATTATTGAAATTTTTGACAACCGCATAGCCAGTTTGGAAATGCAATATCTCGATTATTGTTAATGCGAACAGAACTAAATTTGGCAGTCTACTAGACAAGAATCCTATCATTTATGTGGTATATTCGATGTCTCGATGCATCTTAAGGTTTCTCGGAGATTTTGCTCCGAAAATGTGACATTTAAAATTGAAATATTTCGAGATTTTCGAATGGCAACGCCATATTTTTTTACACCATCCGATTCAAAATAAAAATGATTGGCAGTCTCTTTTTACAGCAATCAATTATTTTGGATATATTTCGAATGAGGAGGAAAAAACTCAAATATTTCATTATTCGAATCCAAGATCTGTGGTCACGTTTACGTTGAGAGGGCTCTGTGATTATGAGGTAAATTATTAGAATAGAGTCTATGGTTGAAATCATAAAAAGTGTTCGATGATCATGGATATCATAGAAAATTTTGTTAATCGTTAATCAAACCTCGATCGAGGAAGTTTAGTTTGTAGAATAATTGTTTCATTGTTCTGTTACAAGATTTTGAAATGATGTCTTATACTAATGAACAAATTTTGGACCTTTACACAATTCACGGAGAATGTCAAAAATTATCGAAAGGACCTGTAGGACCTTCAACAATCGTTACCCCATGTACCCAGAATGACTGGAAAGAAATTCCGAAAGCTGTGGAGACATTTTTGTCTTTCGGTAATCCTGATCCGAAAAGAAGACGCTCAATAGTTGTGGTTACTCATGAACAAATATGCCTCATTATCTATGATCGACACAACAAAAATGTAACTGTATTCCATAATATTTCATGTTTATGATCTCTCTTTTCGTGAATCTGATTAACATAGTTTAAAATTTTTCTATTATCCATGACCATCGAAAACTTTTTATGATCTCAACCATAGAATCTATTTCAATAATTTACCTCATAATCACAGAGCCCTCTCAACGTAACGTGACCACAGATCTTGGATTCGAATACTGAAATATTTGAGTTTTTTCCTCCTCATTCGAAATCTATCCAAAATAATTGATTCCTGTAAAAAGAGACTGCCAATCATTTTTATTTTGAATTGGATGGTGTAAAAAAAAATATGGCGTTGCCATTTGAAAATCTCGAAATATTTCAATTTTAAATGTCACATTTTCGGAGCAAAATCTCCGAAAAGCCTTAAGATGCATCGAGACATCGAATATACTACATAAATGATAGGATTCTTGTCTATTAGACTGCCAAATTTGGTTCTGTTCGCATTAACAATAATCGAGATATTGCATTTCCAAACTGGCTATGCGGTTGTCAAAAATTTCAATAATTTGTACATAACTTGGCAACAGTGCATGGCAGAGAAATTTTTTTAGTAGGTTATACTGCGAATTTGGTTCTGAATCAATAAATAAATAAAAATTTAGGTAGTTCCATTTGAAATAAGAAAGTAGATGTGCGTTTGAGGTAGACGTGGCAACTGTCGACTTGAAAATATTTTAGACGAAAAGTTCCTTTACCCTCAAGGCTCCACCTAAAATTTCATAACGAAATATTCACTAGTTCTCCTAAAACGTCTAATAGGCCAACATAAAAGGAAAACCCTGTATATTAGAAATTAGAATTTTAACTTTTTACTTGAGTAATTATTGAACGTAAGTTTCATATTTAGTGAAACTGAACCAGTTTTCAACCTTGTATTCATATAATTTTTGCCAAAAAGAGAAGATGGACGAAGTCTCAGAATAAGATGAAGTACTCCGCCAGAGCTGCCCGAATAAGCTAAAAATATTTCTGAAAGTTTGTAACCAATAAAATCAAAAGAACGCTACCCAAAATGCTACGAATTGTTCAATTATTGGAGAAAAAGTAGAAAGCAAAAAATGTAACCGAAAATGTATTACTTTCTTATCTATCTGAAAGATCAAAGAATGTAAACGCAGCTACATCATGGTCGGAATTTTCAATGCTGAAAAGCGCTTTCAAAGTAAAGAAGAATGTTTGACAATTTGCATAGAGTGCGAGCATTTTTAAAGTGAGTTTACTCAGATTACCAGCCCAGAAAGCAGTGGCGGCGTAAAGGGGAGGCGGTGGGGGCGGTCCGCCCCGGGTGCCAAGCATCAAGGGGTGACAACACGGTGACAAAGAAATACCAACTCTGTCACGCAGATAGTAGCCGCTGGCGCATCGCGGGCGGAAGGGGCACATAGATGGGAAATTCTAATGAAAAGTGTAGGCGTATCTGTCAAAAGACTAGTAGAGACAAGATGGAGTGCTCATCACGATGCTGTTAAGTCATTGAAGAATAATTTTGACAAACTTGTATCAACACTCGAAGAGATGTGTGATCCCAGAAGCAGCAGAGAAAACGTCGATACAAGAGAAGCAGCATCCACACTCTTACCAGCTTTATGTGACTTCAGTTTTTATGCTACCTCTCTTTTTGGTGTGAAATCCTAGAAGAAGTTAATCAGACACAAAAGTATATCCAAACATCTGGACTATCGCTGGAAAAGTGTGTTATAAAAATTAAAGCCCTAAAAATTTTTCTTCAAACTCAACGTATACAAATAGTGGAAAGAGCTATTTCCTACGCAACTGAGAAATGTGAGGACTTGGATATCTCCGTTGAAAGAAGAGGAAGGAGGAGATTCCGAAAACGAATGCCAGGAGAAATGTCCCAAGATGTTGGACTAACATTGCCAGAAGAGTTGCATAGAGCTATGTTAGAATGTCTTGATAGATTTTACGAAGAACTAGAGCATCGCTACAAAGCAATGGATGATATTCTCATAACATTTGGTGTTGTTCAGTCTGAAACTCTACTTACGTCAACAGAAGAAGAACTTCGTGATAAAGTTCCAAATCTTACAAAAATCTATGATGAATTTTCTGCAGAGGACATTATTTTGGAGATTTTACGACTGAGGCGCCACTTGGAAGCCGCCAGCATTTCTCTTCAAGAAGCGATCCAATGGACTACCTTGGAGCTTCTGAAATTTATTGTAAAATGGGACTATTCTGAGTCTGTTCCAAGTCTAGCTCTATGTCTAAGATTTTTTTTAACTATTTGTGTTTCAGTGGCTACTTGTGAAAGAAGTTTCTCAAAATTAAAGTTAATAAAATCTTACTTTAGATCTACAATGAGCCAAACACGACTTTCCAGTCTATCCATATTGTCCATTGAAAAGGAGAGGAAAGTAAATTTTGATAATGTCATTGAGTATTTTAGCAAAATAAAGTCACGTAAACACGTTTAACATTTGTCGTTTTATTTTGAGGGTGCTCGATAGAAAGTCGCCCCGGGTGCCAACCTATGCTACGCCGCCACTGCCAGAAAGTGTAAGATTTTAAAGCAAGAACAATGCATTCAATTTTTGAAAGAACCAAGTATTCAGAATATATGATGATAAAAGTAGAGAACTGAAAATAATCAATTTTGTTTTTTATTGAGGCAGCATTTAAGGTTTCTCTTATTATGGGAATATATGGAGCTTATCGTGGGGATGAATTGCTAAACATGAAAGTTGGAGACATTGATAACACAAGAGACTTACTGATAGTATTCCTGCCCGAAACGTAAAATAATATTATTTTGTATACTACGTTTTGTATAATATGAGGACAACTTTCACAATTACAAATGAAACATGGAAGCATTTAAATCTAGTTAAAATGTACAAAAAATATATTTCCGTTCGGCCCACCCACACTCCTCATAGCCGTCTGTTCATTTTGTACAAGAAAATTAATGCCCAGTACATTCAACAGATCTCCTAGCAAAATAGCAACTTTTTTGAATCAGCCAGAACCGCATACATATACAGGACGTTGCTTTCGTCGTATTTCTGCTAAACTGCTAGCTAATTCTGGGTCTGGTTTGAAATCACTCAAAATACATGGAGGGTGGCGAAATATTGATTTTATTGGACAAGCAGTCATCAATATAGCCTTCTGCAACCGCAGAATATATATATATATATATATATTCTTTTGAATAATTGGCTTACAAACAAATGTTAGCTGGGGTTGGTGAGGGAGTGCCATTCAATTCGGTGTATGACATAAAAGCCTAGGGAAAAAACCCCAGTATAAAAAACCTTGGCTCCCCGCATAAGTATTGTTGTGTGTACAGAAATAAGCTTAAATATATTTGAGGGACTTCCTTAACTAAGAGTGGTCTTCAAGTAATAATCACAGGGGCTTCTTCAAGTTGCACATATCGTATCTGAAAATGAAATGGCAAAAGCAGAAAAATGAACTGAATGCAGAATATAGATATTAAATTTGTTTAAAATCTATAGCTGAGACATTTTGAGTTGGTACTTGGAAATCGATAGCTGAAGTCGTTAATTATTACTATGTAAACCACATGTACACAGGATGTTCAACAGCGACTGTCTGAACTGAGTTGAAAATTAGTCAAAAAATAATTTCTCTAAATGGAAATTGATATTTTTCGAACTGTATGCCAATAAGGAACGAAAAAAACTAGTTTTTTCGAAGTTCGATATCATAACTCATTTCACAAATTTTCGTCGTTGAACATTCATTGCTACGGATAGATTTCCATAATGTTTCCTGACATTTGGATGTTTCTGAGGATATCAGCTTCTTCAAAAGCTAATTTTTTGACTTGAAACGACAGAAGATGGCTGTCGAAACGTGGGAAGAAAGAATAATAAGAGATGGTGGTTATTGCTCAAGAAATAATATACAATCTTCAAGTGATTGTTTCTATGATACCGAAAACTGTATGTATTTGAAAACTACAAAAAATTAACTACAGAAAAAAATACTTGGTAAAATCCTCGATATCGATCTCGTCTCACATCTGAATTCGTTCGGCATCCAAGATCGATCATCAAGTCGGCCGTGTATAAGTTACACGTGTACAATGTACCAAAAAAAAATGATTGAATCCTTTGCAGCTGTTGTTAGCGAGTGCCATTCTAGAGCCTGTCGAACACCCCACACTCTTTCCATTCGATGATCCCAGTTTTATTGCATAGCTACGAAATAAAAAAATGAAATTTTACCTGCTCTTCAGCGCACTCGATGTTGAAGGAAATTAAACCGAGGTTATGGTTGCAAATTTTATACACATTTCATACGGGGGAAACTCGAAAACTGAAGATTGGGTGATCTATACACTTTTTTTGTTGAATTTTATGCCTGAACACGACGTATGGTATTACTGAAAAAAAGTTTTGGTAAATCTTGGTCATAAACTGTGAATTTTCAATTTTGAATACAGGCTAAAAGGAATAATTTTTCTAGTTCATGATTTCAGGGATGATTCATTTGGAGGCATTTTCAACTTTTTTCGCTTTATGCCTTTCATCTATCCCCTTCATCTTTTCCCCTTATCATAGACGCTTTTCAGTTCCATCTGTTGTGGTTTTTCTCAATTCGTCAGCCGTTTTGTTTCAGTATCGACACACAACATGCAACAGTCTGCTGATTTATTCTTCAATGATTTCTTCAGTTGTTAGGTCAATTTCTTGGACGAAGGTCCTTTATGCTACATTTGCTTCACTACTTTGAATCCTGAAGTTTGAACTGAGACATAATCTATGGTTTTCGGACGTGCAAATCTCAGATCTTGGACAATCTCAAAGTCGAGAGAGGTCTGAAGTGACAACTACTCAAGGAAGACACCTGGAGCCGATGGTTGAGGCTGTCTTACCTAGCGACATCAGTCTTAAACTACTAAAGATGTTCTACTATGTTTTGCACCCATTTCAAAATTGGAAAACTTGCTCATCTAAAATTTCTATATCAAAATTTCGAAATATTCTTGTAGACTCTCTGCAATCGTTTGTAAAATGTAGAGTGTTCTTCATGCTAGTTTTTCCCAAGGCTGTGGCTATTCCGTTACCTCCTCATTTATTTCTTGAAATGAATTAAATAAAACTTCCTGAAAATAGGTTTTTATTGATTTATCTGAGATATTGATAAACAGTCCTGGTATTTGGAATAAAAGAGATGATCCAAACTCCTCTGAAAAATTACGAGGCTACGTTATAAAATTAGTTGTAGTTCTGCTTGAGTCAATTCAAGATTTTAAAGAATGTAATAAAGAATCAAATCAATAAAATATTTCATAGAGCAGAGAAGTATGGAAGTATATTGAGAACGATTTCTCAATTGATATAGGAAAGGAAGCAGTACTTTCAGGAACCTACCAACAATGAAAAGCGGTGGACTTGAAGAAGACGAAATCGTTTAAGAGTATTTTATGAAGGGAAACAATAGGGAACTGAATCACAAACGATTCAATCCTTGAAAATTACTAACTGGATGCAATTTTTGAACTAAGTATAGAATCGAAGAATTTCAATTCTAATGATATAAAGCGTGACCTTGAAACCGTCAAATTTCAGGATGACCCCTGTACATATGACGCAGAAATGAAATATACCTCTGGACGGGCAAGAAGCATGAGATAGACCATTAATAATCGGCAGTGAATCATTTTGGTCCATTGCATGTTTTCAATTTGTGACTTCAATTTCGCTTTCGTTCGGGCTCCACGTTTTCCCCTCTGGGGCTTAGCGAAACCAGATCTCTAAATCGAATGACGATTCGAATTTATCGAGCTTCTGTTTCTTCATTAAGTGAAGATTCTTAATTGATCGCAATCCTCCTTAATTTCTTCTTGAATTTGTTGATCTGAATATTGAATACATCCACGAAAGTTATTGCAATGATTTTATATCATCTTCCAATACGTTGAATTTTGCTGTTCAATTTCCTGAACGCAACAAAATGAATTCTAGATACTATTTAGTGAAAGAATCCATTTTGCCTATCTTTCTCTTCTTCCGCTTCTACCTAATATATAAAAATGAATGCCACTCTTCATTGTTAATACAACTCTTGAGTTGTTCAAATGTACTATGTATATGTGTACTTTTCGCAGTGTTTCAGCAAGCTGTGGGTGTTTCATATCGTATATATCCTCTATTTCAATTAAATTGTCCAACGCACAAATTCAAATTTTGAAGTGAATCACATGTATGTATTTGTGATTCTTTAATTAAAAAAATGTTAGCTTACGGATGTTTTATTTTTTTGTAACAGATTCAAAACATTCATTCATTCATTGAATATTTAATGACATTTTTATATGCATTGGCGTATGCACTCATAAATATTTACATAAATCAGTTGACGCATATGTATAACTACTCATAAACCACTACTAATGTAGCAATTTATTTTTAATTTGACCTATTTTTTTTATATGAAAGAAAAATGCCACTACACATACGAGCAGATATAGGGGATATGTGGCATCACCAAAAAGATCCAAGACTGCAGATGAACATGCACAAGCGAATGCTTTGCAGCGTGAACTCAATGCACAAATGGACGCAAGTCTAAATTGTGGTACATCTAATTTTCAAGGTGAAACGCCCGGCATGTGTTAGGATAATGGCAAAGTGAGCTTGCCAGCATTAGAAAACTATTGTATTTATTTATTTTTGAGACATCTCAAACGCCGAAGCAATTCTTGTGTCATATCCAACAATATAATTCGTTAGATCAAATCACTTCTTATGGTGCTGCTACTGAATTAATTTTTTGGCGACGTTTGGGATAAATACTCCAACAGGATTGTCCCAAGACATATTACTTAATCTAAATTATATAGTTTTCGATAGTTTCAAAAATTCTTACCATTATCTACCTATAGTTGCATAAATGTGACGAATTCAAGGCCAGATTTATCTTCAAGCTGGTTCGTTATTGCTATATCCAGACGTTTATCATCAATTTCTACAAATTCAGTGATTTGATGATGTTTAAAATTGCTCTCGATTTTATGCGATCTATGAATCGTGAATTGAGGGCCGATAGAACACCTTACGGAATGATACTGTACTTCATAGCATAAATATTCAACTGCAACGTGTTCCGCAACTTCATCGTAGATGCGATGCATTGTAATTCCCAAAATTGCATTTAAAAGATACCAATGATTGATCCGCAAATTTCACGTTTATAGTGTAAGTTTGGAGGAGTCATGTTTTTCTCATGACCGACTTCATGTTGTCTGTTCTTAAATAGGCACCCCTAGCCATTTTTTATTCATGCTCAGAATAAAGGGAAAAGTCTTTTTCATTCAAACGTTTTAGATTGGGTTTTGAAATAGCTGGCAATTAATATGAAATTTTTTCGTTCGAATGAATGAATTTGATATTCCAAGGGTTATTTTTTATTATTTCACTTTATACGTAGAGAAGAACACATCGGGCCGCTAGTATTGGTATATATTTTCAATGCCCAGTGATGCTTTTAAGCAATGGAAGTACTTGGCTTACAACGTGCTACATTTTTTCTGATATATCTCCTTACACTTGAATGTAACTTTTCTAGATACTTCTGATTCGTGAGTTCAAAAACCAATCTTTTCTTCGTGGCGTATTGAATCATAAAACGGGCTTTTCACTTTTGTCTAATCCTTTTCAGTAACTTAATCTTTTTGCAAATAACTTATTCTTTTTACACACCAATGGATCTTGAGTTTGAGTTTTTATGAGTTCTCGAGTTTGAGTGTTCTCAATTAGTTTAGAATGCTTCTCCTATATAGAGAGGGATGTACACCACTTCAACGCTCAATTAGAAAAGAAAAATCGCTTCTCAGTAATGTACTGAGGAGCATAAATAATATATTGCATCCGAACAATTGATTCATTAAGCTGAAAATGCAAGTCATATAACCCAGTGAACTTAAATCCTGAACCTGAAGAGAAATCAAATGAGTTAATCATTTTGAAGTCTCATAACGAGGATCTCTTCAACCATGTAGTGTTCTCAAGAATCAAAACAAATTCGTGTCCAAATCAATATCAGTCGCCAAGGAGGTCATTCGTATTTCATGAGGGTCAGATAAAAATCCTATCGAAAATTGATCAAGTACCGGCACTGTCTTATTTCAAAAATTGCATGTTTTCTCCACCGAAATTCCAATTATTGTTCATCTTCGTTTTATGAAACTGAAAAAGGATATTCCTCCTACAGGCATGAATAAATTGTCTTGGATTTTGTTGTAAAGGGTGATTCATTTAGAGGTACTCTTTTTGGTGGGGATTTAGTTGCAGATCGCGCATGCGTCGTGTAAACTGAAGTAGTATTTTTGTTCAGTACTGTCTGACATTTCATAATGGAACAACTTAGACCGGCATAGCGTCTACAAATTGTTTAGCTTCATTACTGAAATGGGCGTTCTCCGATTAATGTGTATCGCGCACTTAAAGCGATTTATGGTCCACATAATCGGTCTACCGAACGCACAATTCGCTCTACCGTCACTAAGTTTGGGACTCAATATTTGTTATTGGAGAATACTCGACCAAATAGACAACATCCAGCTCGTAGTGAAGAGAATATAGTGGCGATGGGGAGAGTGTAGGTGATTTCCTTGAAGTGTCAATTCGTCGACGTTCTCAACAGCTTGGCCTTTTGTATTCAAGGATTTGGCAGATTTTACGTAAGGATCTTTTTTTGGAAGCTTACAAAATTTAGAAAGTTCAAGAATTGAAGCCGACCGATCTACCGAATGGTTTAAGGTTTTAGTCGTTAGGCTCTGGACAAGCTCGCAAAGGATCCACTCTTTTCGATAAAAGTTTTCTTCACTGATGTGGCCCATTTTTGGCTTAATGGGTTCGTGAACAAATAAAATGCCCGAATCTGGAGTGATGAACAACACGAAGATTCTCAAGAATTGCCGTTAAATCCAGAAAGAAACAACTTTTTGGTGTTGTTTATGGGTCGGTGGAATAATCAGTCCATATTTCTTCAAAACAGAGGACGGTCGGAATGCTACTGTGAATGGTGACCGTTATATCATCATGATGACAGTTGATGCCCGAAATTGTCCGTGAAACCATGGCTTTACTGCGAGAGCATTTCGGCGAGCAGATCATTTCCCGCTTCGGACCAGTGAATAGGCCGGCTAGATCATGTGACATCACACCTTTTGATTTTTTACTTTGGGGCTTACTGAGGTATCTAAAATCTACATGGACAAGCCGACTGCGATTGAGGTATTGGAGGCCATTGTTACTCGAGTCATTGGAGAAATATCAGCCGAAATACTCACACACGTCATCGAAAATTGGAACTATCGAATTGATCTTGTTACCAAGTACACTTTCTTATTCCTTACCCCATTTAGAGTGACATTCTGAAATATTTGCACAAGAATAAATAAGAATGTACTTCAGCAACATTTTCATTCAAAATGTAAGACTTGAAGAAGCTACAGTGTTTGGCGAAACAACTGTTTGAAACAATGAAAATATGTGGCAATTTCAATCTTAGTTTTCTTTTGAAAAACTTAATTTCCATCAAGTAAGGGGCGACATAGTTGAATATAGGTTGAACCAGTTAATAGCACACAAAACGTTCAAGTAAATGATTATCATATGTTGATCTTACGAAATGTCATGCGATCGTTAAATTAATAACAGATGAATACCACATTGTTCACCCTTTACATATTCTTAACAGAGGAAACAAGCCAGGCTTTGAACTCGGAACTTTTATCTACTTTCACCTGAAGTGTTTCGAAGGGGAGTACTAAAAGTGACAATTTCGCGATTTCTCAAAAACTGTACAGTTGAAGGGCGACCAAATTCTTTGGTAGTGTGGAAGGCCCAAAGAAAACAGGAACTGTACATACGGCGTTCACGTACACCCAGATGGTTTCGGAGGGGAATTCCAAAAGTGACACTGTCGCGACTTCTCAGAAACTGTACATTTGGATAGCGATCAAATTCTTTAGTAGTGTTGAAGACCCATAGAAAACAGGATCTGTACATACGGCATTCGCTCGTAACTGAAGGGTTTCGAATGGAAGTACTAAAAGTGACAATTTCACGATTTCTCAAAAACTGTACATTTGGATGGTGATCAAATTCATTAGTAGTGTTGAAGACCCATGGAAAACAGGATCTGTACATACGGCATTCACTTACACTTGAAGGGTTTCGAAGGGGAGTGCTAAAAGGGATAATTTCGTGATTTCTCAAAAACTGTAGACTGGGTGAATCTACGGTTGAGTAAAATAGGAATGGTTTTTGAAAAAATGAAATCCTTCAATGTAAGAGAGCTAATCGGCCACGCCTTATGAAAGCTAGTGGCAGCAAAATAACCCTTGAGGTAATCTACAAAAGAAAAACATTCAGCTGAAAGATAGTTCGCAAAAATGCTCACATGAATACCTGTCTCTAAATCATGACGAGTATATCCTAGAGCTGTAACACTGAGTCCTGAGGGACCCCGTATGTCACTCGGTTGACCGTGGACGATTGCAGATATTTCATTAAACTTGACCCTATGCAGAATCAACCACGTTGTACACTTCATAGGAATTTCAAAGACGATAAATTAACCAATGACATTTTACGACTTCCCTTACCTTAGCAGAACTCAAACATAAATCCAGTAAAAACAGTCAATGTCAATGTCGACTTTATCACGATAGGTGTTTTACTGCATTCGAACAATGACACCGAATGTATTTGTTGAATGGTTCTCGCTTTCATGACTAGAAAGCAATTATATGGAATGTTATATAACTCTATTAATAACATATCATATTCATTGTAACGTCTACATGGATCTTATGAGCCGATGGCCATCCTGCAACTTTTTAGCTTCTGATTAATGTTTCCCCTATATTGCAGGATCTCATTAGGATCGTTCATCCTCGGATAATCGTAATGCCGACTGGTTTCATTGCTCGATATGATTGATGTCAGCGTATCGAAATTATAGTTTTCATGACCGATATGTTGAGAAAAACTTTCCCCATCACTTGGGATTGTCGTAAGACCACCAGGAAGATCGGTTGATAATGATTATTATTGAGACATACCCCACTGCATCGTTAAGGATCGGGTTCATTCAGGTTTTTCACCGAACGTTACTCAGATAATGATTTATGACTTTACACAACGTGCGATTTGTTACAATGTTGACCGTGAAAAAGTCATGAATCGATAATTCAAGGATTACTGGTCTTGTTGACAATCCTAAGCCATCTTGTACTTCATTCATCCTCACAATATAAGCAATTATTTGTATTTTTGATGATTCTGTCAGCGGGATTTCAAAAACTCATATCTTAGTATTAACGGGTTTTCCAGACTTGACAACTGTGAATTTAATTTGTGAAAACACCCTTCGACCAATCATCGAACTGTCAACGTCAATTCATTCAATAAAGTGAACATTTTCATCATAGTAAAGAACACGAACGAACAACGTTTGCAAGTTATAGAAATTTACTACCGAAATTCGGAATCGGTAACCGCAACTTTAAGAGACTTAACTCCAATTTTCGGTCGTAAGTTGCGCCCTAGTAGACAAGCAATCACAAGTTTGGTGCAAAAATTTGAGTTTACATATTCGCTGTTAGATGTTGTCGTGTCAGTGAGACATAGGATCGGTCGCAGTAACGAAAACATCGCTGCCGTTCGGGCCTCCGTAGCCGATGACCCAAATCAGTCAATTCCACGGCGATCTCAAGAATTGGGCATCCGTCAGACCACTCTATGGCGAATTTTACGTAAGGATCTTGGTTTAAACCTGTACAATATCAAGCTGACTCAAGAATTGAAGCCGATGGATCATTTGGAATGACGTACGTTCTCCGATTGGGCTCTGGAAAAGCCGTGCCACGATCATGATTTTCTCGAAAAATTATCAATGGCTTCGTCAATAAGCAAAATATGCGTTATTGGACAGGCAGCAATCCACACGTAATCCACGAGACTCAATTGCATCCCCAAAAAATTACGGTTTGGTGCGTTCTTCACGCGTGCGGCATCGTTGGCCCGTATTTTTTCCGTTGATGGTAACAATTGTCAAGTTTCGGTCAATGGCGATCGCTACCGCGCCATTATAACGATTTTTTTTGCCCCAATTGCAAGGTACGGTCTTGGCCAACTTGTGGTTTCAACAGGACACAATACACGGACAATCGATTTATTGAAGCAGACATTTGGTGTGTGTGTAATTTCGAGAAATGGCTCCGTCAATTGGCCGCCTCGTTCGTGCGATTTGACGCCTCTGGACTATTTTCTTCGGGTCTACGTCAAGTTACTGGTCTATGCCAACAAGCCGATCCAGAGAATTGACCGCTGCCAACGGGCCCGTGGTGGCCGTATGAATGAAGTCTAGTTCCATTCATAAATGTTATGTTTGTACTTCAAGCCTCTCATGAAGTTTTTAAATATCTCAAATGGTTTGTGTTTTATTCAGATTCAAAGTTGTCAAGTCCATATTGGAAAACCCTTCAGATATATCGCAGTCCTTTTTTGGGACATGAATTGCCTTGAATGCTGTTTCGAACTAAGCAATCTGATACTCAAAAATTTGAAAGCACTGACGTGAGGTCAGATTGCTTTGGCGCTCTTGTTGAGCTACTTGCGAGTAAATATTCAAACCTTAACAAATCTATAAGCTCCTGATCGGGTGAACAATAGTCTTTTTCCGTACTATGGGACAATGTGATGCAAATATGAAAGCCTAATGAGTAAACAAACCTTTATTCCAATTTGAAAATAACTACTCATAATTTTCACCAAATTGTGTTCTATGCTTCTCCCAAAAACTTACGTCATTGCTTTTCTGAGTTTGGACAACGCCATCAAATTCTTTCTCTATGAAAAAATTTTTGATTAATATTACGTCTGTGCTTTTCTGAATTTTGACAACGTCATCGACATCGAATTCTACCTCTATGAATTCTATGAAAATTTTGATTGATATTACGCCAACTGACACTGATATTTAGGTCCGCAAGTTGTCGAACGAATATTGATCGGTGATGGCAAATCTTTCAATGACAAAGCTCGGACTTCATGACATTTCTATTTTTCTCTTGAGTAAATGAAAAAATGATCATATCTTCAGAAGGGGAAAGTTACGACAATGAAATAAATATAAATATACTGATTTTTATTTAAACCTAAATGAAGTCTTAGGAGATAATGAGTATTGAAAATTTTTTTTTTGGGAATTTTTAAAAATTTTCTAGCATGACGATTTCTGCGAAATTTTGCAGGTCGTTTCGTTGCAGCCTCCTCAATAACATTCCAAGTATCAACTTGATCGGATGGATATTCTAGTAGTTATTGAGGAAACAAAATTTCAGATGCTCATAACTACTGAACCATCCGACGGATTTGGCCCAATAACAAACTTGACCGAGATATTTGGACAATTAACCTATTCTGAACATATGAAAACTCTAGCTGATTCCTTTTGGATGCTAGAGAGGATACGGCCGGCCGGACAGACTCAACTTTCGCCACGAATTCTTCATCAGGAGTCGAACCCAATCGATTGAGACCATTTTCGGCTCGATATTCCAAAATTACAGACAGTCGGGCAAAATGATAGGCACTCTGTTCGGGTGAACAAGAGCGCCGAAAAGGCTTAGAAAATGCAAAAAGGTACTTTTTACAATAGTTAATAGTGTTAAAAGTGACCGTGTACTTGGAAGCGTGTGTATATTGCTTTGGTTCTTGCAGTTTCAGAAATTTTGCAAAAATAGAGGGCATTTTTTTCCAATGTATTTATACCAACTGGATTAGCAGTGCATTTATTATTCAGGTATTTCAGGAAAAAAGACGATGCCTGCTAACAGAAGGGCTCAGTGCGGTGTACTTGATGCAATAGTCCACGTACCTCCCAATAATACAGAGAGAACGACTTATTTTCGATTTTGTATTAGGGAGTTGAACGATCAATGAATTATTTTTTGTTGGTTCAATATCTTCTGCTAATAAATTAGACAATTCTTCCTGCCGACAGGCTCCAAATATTCCAAAAACAGCAACAACCTTAACAAGAAATTATTTCACATCTGGTGCCTCGTCTATTAACTTGTCCACTTGTGGATATGTAAGAATTATGGATTTTTTTGGGGAGATATCTTTCACTTATTTGTTTTGAATATGCCTTTACCTTGAAATATTTACTAACATCAATACCATTTTTCACAAGGACGCTTGACTTTATCATTAAAAATTTACTGAACAAAGTTGATGAGCTTATTTTTCTTGTAAGTATGCTAGGAAAACAGGTTCGCTGAAGTTCCCTTCAACATTTTTCAAATTCCACCAGGCCAGGAAAATGATATATGCAATATCGTACAGTTGAGTAAATTTTTTTGGTAGGAGTTGCAAAGTTGCGGTCCTTGCAGATTTTCAATTTCCACAGGAAAAACCGAATCAACACTCTTATTAATTATTTTACTATCGACAAACATTTTTGACCTTTTTAATACAATGAAAAAATATGATGTTCGTTCAATGAGTTGATGTATACTAAATATGTTCCACAAATGTCATAGCAAACAAACAAAAAAAAAAATAAAAGCTCGTTCACAACAAATGTTCCCTATCGAGATATTTGTATCTTGACGCTCACTTTATACCGGTATTCCTGGTAACTATTATCTATTTTTCGTTATTGTTGTGGTAAATTACACATTAAATTTGATTCAAAAACGAAAATTAATAAAAATCGTGGAGCTTGAGTCGGTTGCATAAACAATGAAATGAAACACTTCAGAGGAATCACGAAAAATGTTTGATTGATTTTAGTAACAATTTGTCCAACAAATCTATGGTTGTCATAAATAAATTGCATCACATTCATTTTAGTAATATCCAGGAATTTTACTCAAAAGATAGGATGCGTTATGGCAAAATCAAATAAGATTCACAAACTTCAATTCATCTACTTTCGATTCGTACCATTCATCATTCGTAGAATATTCTTCATTATATTAAAAGAACCCGTAAATCTTTTCTTAGATGGAGTCTACGCAGATGAATATTCAGAATATGCAAGGTATCAATAATCTTCATATATGCACAAGATTTTGTTGAGATCTGACGAATATCTTATGAGTTCGAATATTAAAAAAATTTCCGGAAATTTTAAAAATTTTCTAGCTTGACGTAGACTTATCTTTCATAGTTATTCAAACGATTAGCTAGTTTCGAATCGCTCTGATGAATATTCAATATGTTATTTCGGAGACAAAATCAGTTGCTCGGATTCCGCGGCCTTCATCCGTCCGAATTTTCCTCTACGCGTAAATTCACCAGTATTCAACAGTATGTTTGCTTTTCTCAACTGAATTGTTTAGCACATTGCTAATATTTTATGGTCCAATAACTTCCTCTGATTCATAACAACGTCGGGATCCTCTGTGTACCAATCAATTAACACTGAATAATTCCAGATAGAAAACTTCAATAGAAGATCAAGGAGTACCTAACCTGATTCCAACTTTCGGTTTCATACCATCGTAGTAGAGGCGACTCGCCAAAAGTTCTAATTATTATAATAACGAGGTTTCTGGTCCACTTTCTCCGGATTTACGTAAGATCTTCAGTTGAAAATCCGAAAGATACGTGAGATTCCTCTCTCGAACCGGAAACCGTACTTATGACAGATCCGCTGAAAGGTATGAGCACGTCTTTACGTCGGGTTTACGTGATGTTCCATTGGAGTTCAGCACACCCATTTCCTTGATGAAGGTCAAGGGCGCGACCTCTGTTTCAACGCAGGCAGTAGTGCGGGTTTTTTCTTTTCTAACTCATTGAGTAAGGTGCTCAATGGACGAACCGACATCTTGAACTTTGCTCGGTAACTTGAAGGGATTCGATATTTCATGTTGATTGAGGGGTAGGTTGAGTCTGTTGGGCAACCATTGTCATCTTGAGTACCTTTGAAAATTGAATCTTGTCGGGTTACGTACTCACGAATGAGTTTGAGAAAGAGCGATCTTAAGTTTCGATTTAAGTGTAAATCACAATATACAAAGCGCGTCAAAGTTATGTATCAAATACTGAGAAGAAAAATACTTGGCAAAAAAATTGCGAAACAGGTCACTTTAACCAAATTTTTATGCATTTTTGAGGGCTTTTTGTTGCATTCTGTGCCATCCCCGTTACCCTCTAATTTTTTTAATAGGAAATGTGGGGGGAAGTAGTTGTATCTTCTTTACAGGCGTGCAGAAATTCTTAAGAAAATTTTTTTTTTTTTTTAAATAAGTTCAAATTTCAAAAGGTTTTCAGTATGTGCACTTTGTCATGTCATCGTTAAATGGTGTCGAAAATTGTGTATCGATAAAACTGTAAGGGTGGACTTTCATTCGGCGAGTAAATGAGCCATGACAAAGTACACATACTGAAAACTTCTTTGAACTAACCAATTTTTTCTTGAAAATTTATGCGCGCCTGTAAAGATACAAAGACCTTGCCAAAAAAACACATGTCCCACGTTTCCTATTCAAAAAATTCAGAGGGTCGATAGGGATGACACAGGGTGCAACAACATCTTTTAAATTGCATAAAAATCTGGTAAATGTGAAGCAAAAATTGACATGTTTCAGAATGTTGCAACGTTTTGCACGCCACTGGTATACTCGACATGCGCGCGTAACTTGTAATTGAAATACCTTGACATACCGAGTCATATAGTACACTCTGTGCTTGTTTCTATGTTCCGCAAACAGTCAGGTTGAACTTCTTGTTCAGTTGATAGAACCTGAAATGTAAAGCCGTTTTATCTTCCAAAAAATATCGCAATCTATCTATAAAATTGACTCTCGTGAGTCTAAGATTTCTGAGAAACGCATAATGTTCTCGGTGAGTAAATGTATTTCGTTTTTGAATTTCCCTAGGAGAGAATTTTTAGTTTTCGGCACATTGACATTGAAACCACGTCTTTTATCTTTGCTTTTACATTTATAGTCGCAGAACAAGATTCCTTCTCGGTTTAATTTGTTAGTGTAATATAATTTTGTAACGATTCGATTGGTATTTATTTGAAAGAGATCGAGAAGGGGCCTTGTTAGACCTGCCTTTGTAAATTCTAACCTTCTCTTATTTATAAATAAAACTCCCATTCCCTGTTTGGACACATTTAGATTCCTAGGATGAACCTTTGATCGAAAATTGAATTGGAAATCACACATCACTCAATTGAAAAGGAAATGTCGCAAATTCCTCGACATCATAAAAGTACTCACACACACCAAATGGGGTGCCGAACCTGAGGAACTCCTAAGAATATACAATAATATGGGCATAAAATTGTGTAAAACAAGCCCTATCCAAAGTCTATACTGTCAATCAGGTATAATGCCATTACACCTGCGAAGGAAACAGTTACTTATTTATGTCTTATATGATTCGTTTAGAAGGATATAACACACATATATAAGCAATAAATATCTTTTCGAAAAAATGCCTGAATTTCAGACAAGACCGACTATTTCCAGAGCAGCTGGCGTAAGATTTGTAGAATACCTAAAAAATATCAACTTAAACATTTCTGAAGTATTATTTTCCAGTTTCAACGAAATATACCCTTGGATGATACCGGAGATGAAAACAAACGCCCAGTTGCTTGCTCTGAGAAAGGAGAATAAACCACACGAAGTCTATCAGCAGGAATTCCTCAGAATTCTGGACAAAATTAATCCTGATAACCTACTGTACACAGATGACTCCAAAATAAAAAATGGAATGGGAGCTGCGTTGATAACAGGAAAACACTCGCACTCTTGGTCTCTCCCTCTAGATTCTTCAATCTATTTCGCTGAACCATATGCCTTCTGGCAAGCTCTGCTTTTCTGCTTATGGCACCAGAAAGTAAAAGTAATAGACTCATTGAGTCCTCCATTAGACGCATTTCACTCAGACGATAAAATCCTTGTTTGCAGAACTGCACAGAAGAAATTATGAAGTGGATATTATCTGGATACCAAGCCATGTCGGCTGAGCAGCACTTTGATTTCTATGGGGAGGTCGAAAATTGAGTGTCTGGTTGGTTTGCTTCAAAAGACGAACAATTTTATTGGCGTGGTATCCACAAATTGCCATAAAGGTGGCCAAAATGTGTAGAAAAAAGTGGCCAATACTCTTAAAGAAATGTTATTTACTTTCCCATTACTAATTAGTGTTTTATTTTCATAAAAAAACGCTCATTTCATACCGCTATTCATGATATTTCAAAGGACAAGAGCTCACCGAAAGAAATGGTTATCGATGGAGTAAACATATCTACGTTTGTTTGGATTTTAAGAGAAAGAAATTTGAGCTTTGAACGAATTTGAAGGAAAACAGTTTAAAGTTAATTTTAATATAAAAGAAGGATAATGGGTGAAACCGCAAGAGTGCAGAAAATATGGAAATGGATGGCAGGTACTTGCCGACACGTGTATCTGCTTATTGGCTTATTCAGGGCAAGGCAACCAAGAAACCAGGATAGGGATGGCCTTCGGTTTTGAAGCCTTAACCGAGCATAGCCACGATGGAAGCATAAGCAACCTGCGTGATGCGACCGAAACCCAAGGATACAATTAAATTGCAGAAGAGTATATATTGCGGTGAAATTATATATAGAAGAAGGATAATGGGTGAAACCGCAGGAGTGCAGAGAATATGGGAAACGGATGGAAGGTACTTGCCGACACGTGTATCTGCTTATTGGCTTCTTTGAGGCAAGGCAACCAAGAAACCAGGATAGGGATGGAAATGAATAAATATGAAAAAAACGACAACAGGTGACTACAACAGGAGCGAGTATCCAATTTGTGGCTTTGTTTTGGAGGCTTAACCGAGTATCGCCACGATGGAAGCATCAGCAACCTGTGTGATGCGACCAAAACTCAAGGATACAATTAAATTGCAGAAGAGGATATATTGCGGTGAAATTATGGAAATGAATAAATATGAAAGAATTTCACCCATTATCCTCATCTTATATATAATTTCACCGCAATATATCCTCTTCTGTAAATCAATTTTAATATGAGATACAGGTTTGTTAATTCATTGTGGGGTTTTATTAGTATCACACTGTTCCAGAGTACGGATAAAGACTCTAGAACAAGCGTGATAAAGATACCACCTCACTTCAGTGCTTTTGTAAATTTTTGAAAAAGAAAGACTAGATAGCTGAATTTCAAAGTTCTTTTTTTATAATTTCCATAATATAATCAAGAAACATAAGAATATTGAGAAAATCCTGAAGTAAACTGAAGCTTCGAAATACATAAACTCCCAGTATAATATCTCTTGTAAACGTAACTACTCCTTTTCTGACAACATAGCAAAAAATGACCATAATAAACCTTCATCGTAAAGAGATATCTGTATGAAACTCCCGGACACAAAGTACCATTTATAAATGGTTTCGTTCTGCCTTATATTACCTGAAGTAATAGTTAAGACTGCATCTATTACTCACGATGCATTTAACTTAGAGAAGGACGCGGATACAAGTTGCTGGTACAACAAGGGGAGAAACAAAACAAACGTATTATACCTGGATATACAGAACCAATTACATTATTATGGTAGAGTCTGTTTTAATTTGGTACGACCTCATTTTCATTGAACTATGAAAGAACAAAGAGGTAATTATTTCTGTTTGATACGAAGCCAAAGTGGATGCATTTGGATCTTACCGTCTGAGTTAAGGCGATCATAGACCGTAAAATAAGTTTCAGACAGGTAGGAAAATACAATTAACATTCACACTTGCACTTGCAGGATCCCCATAATGGATAGTTTTTTGCATAATAGTCGAAGGTATTCCGTTGAAGGTACCTAAAGGGAATTGCTTTCAATAAGCGTGAACATTAAAATGTAATTGCTTCATTAGAACATTTCATACTTCAAAATTGAATATTCATATTCTGTGGATTGTTGAGTTCCCGGTCTGGAATATCATACAGGTAGCTCCACAAATCAATGAGTGTTTTACCGAAAAAACTATTTTTCATGATCTATTATAGTCTAAACTTTTTTAATCTCAACCAAATTATTGTTGATCTTAAATTTAGAAGAAAAGAAAAGTAAGCCAAAAACACACCGATTGAACCGATATCTGCGATTACAGAGCTCTTTATCATTTTCAGACTGCTTCTCCAGCTTTTTTATGTAATACAAGTCTATTTTGTTCGCCATTCAACAAATTAGCCGTTTCCACTACAATATAAATCGCGCATTTTGCTTCGGTTCGTCAAAATCCGTCTTTATACATCCGAAAGCGAAGCTAAGCGCTGAACATCAAAAAATCTTCTTTACCTTCGATTTTAAAGAAATACTTACCTACATCTAAAAGCCTATAAAATTCAATTGGTACAAGAATTGAAGAATGCGGAAGCAAATTTTCACCTGAATGGTCATGTTAATAAGCAGAATTGTAGGTACTGGGCAGTGGAGAATCCGAGACGAATCCCTGAAGATCCCTCCATAGCTCCAAGGTCGTTGTTTGGCTGCTATGTCTACTAAATGCATGATTGGTCCTTACTTTCATGAAGATCAACTAGGCCGAGCAATTAATGTGAACAGTGACCATTATTGCGAAAATTTTTGGTCCCAGAGTTTCAGTAGTTTGCAGGTTTCAACTCAAGAAAGTGGTTACGGCAAGATGAGGCCACTTGCCATGAATCAAATGATTCAATGGAAGTTGTTAACGAATTATTCCCCAAGTAAAGTCATTTCGCGAAGGGGTAACAACAACTGGCCTCCCAGAAGCCCCGACCTTAGCCCGCTTGACTATTTTGTCAGGGGATACCTTAAAAGTAAGGTTCATCAAAATAATCCGACGAATCTAACCCAGTTGGAGCAAACCATCAGCAATATCAATAGCTATGTGTCTACGTGTTATCGCCAATCTTCGTTCCCATTTAGAGGAGTGCCAGCAGGGTCATCATTTGGATAACATCATTTTTCCAAAGAATTCTCTAATTCATATGTTAATAATAAACAATAAACTTTTTTATTGCTCACAAATATTTTTGTTTTTATTGAACTTACAAATACCCGATACCTTTTCTGGACACCTTGTATATCACAGAGAATACTTGATGAAACAACTGAAAAATACTGTAGTATTATTTATTCACATTTTTTAATTGAAAAATACTTTCATATATGTATAATCTGTTTTCAATTGAGGATATATATACAGAGTGAGTCTTTACTACTGCGTTAATTTTAGCCATAGATACTTGACGTCAAAAGAAACATTTTCTTCCTAAAACATTTTTCCAAAATTGGCCCCGTTCAAGAGATATATGGTGTTGAAATTTCATAAAAAAATGCATTTTCACCTGTAATATTCAAACGACAATATCAATTGAAATGATCTCTTCTAGAAGTTTTTTGATAACAGTCATGCATATTTCGGCATCAATAGATTTATTCCATTTCTTGTGGGTTTCTCTCTACTGCTGTACAGATTGGTTGAATTGCATGAAAAACAAATATCACTTGAACTAAAGGTCCGTATCTTGTACTTCCTAGAATCATTAGTCTTTTTTGCAGAAAAAATCATTCATCATCTTTTTTCCTAACTTGCACCATTTTCGAGATATTTGAAGTTGAAAGGAATTAAATCGATATAATCATCTGATGAAACATGAGTGAGTGAATCATTTCTTAGAGGGAAGATAATGTTTTTGAACAATTTAGATTCAATAGTGGATGCGGTGGAAGTTAATTTTTATGCAAACTAAACTGGACTACAGTGGAGTATTTACCCAATGTGTAAACTCAAAATGCTTATAACTTTTTAACGCAGCTGAATATGAAAAAACAGTATGGGAAGTGTTTCTTTTGATCTCAAGAACCTATGCTTAAAATTAAAGCAGTGGTTAAAGACTCACCCAGTATATGGCTTCCGAAGATGCTCCCAAACAAATTCTCTTATTGAATAAAATGGATTTCTAGCAAATCACATGAAACATTTTGAATAGTTAGTAAGACAAAAACTCTTGACTTGATTTCATAATTGTCATCAAGCGACTATAAAAATCGAGTACATTTTGTCGCCCCATTATCGAATCTGAAGTTTTGGTAATAATAACGCAAAGTGGTTTCTCCGTATTTCGCTCTTCGAAGTTTAGTTTTCATTTCAGTCGTCATATAATTGAGTTTTGTTGGTGATTTGAAGCTTCTTGTTTTTATTAATCAATTCGTTTTGTTTAAAAATATTGTTCAGTTGGTTCATGAATTGGATTTTTGTTGGTGTCGTTGTGAAAGAGCTTTTTTATGTGTTTTTTTCATTCAGTTTACTATTCAGTTCCTTATTAGGTAAATAGAGACTTACACCATTATAGCTTTCGTGTTTATTCGTCTTAAGTGGACGTTAAAGTTTAATTCCTCACCTAGAGTTTCTCCTAAGTAGTTGCCTAGGTCTGTGACCAAATATCACACCTAATTCTTGACTCAGCATGGACTACTAACTACTACTTGGTTGAAAAGTTTAGGTATCTACTTTACATTTCGAACCTGAAACCTCAAAGTGTCAATGGATGATTGATTGATCCCTAGAAGATGTGAACAATTCGGATCAGAGATCTTCTCAGGGATGAGATTCAGTTTTATCATATCCATTGTGAAAAAAATCCGAAAATATCATATCAAGTATTTGTAGAAATGTGTGAGTATTGAAATACTGGCTCATCGTTGTTGTGTGTACCATCCTTTATACCCAGAGGTGTGAAATATTATAACTAGGTTTTCGATCTAGCAAACAACGACGGAAGACAGAAAAAGTTAATATTTTCCAGTTTGCTAATAAGTACCAACTTCTCTTCGTTGACTAATAGATTCGTTTCGCAATGTTAACATTTCCCACTTTTGCACCTCGTTCATTCTTACGAAGCAAAAAATTCATTACAATGGCTAATTGATTATGATGTCTGCTATGTCTTCATTATGCAAAGTCGTCAGTTGAGATTCAAATGTTTTTCTTTGGATATTGATACCTGGAGTTACCACTTTTCGAGTGCCTTAATTCTTCTATTTTACACCGTTAAATGTGTGAAAAGTACCACCACAAATCATATTTTTTTGCTTTACAATTATTTGGCGAATTTGTTACTATATTCATACTGACTTTGTTGACCCGAATATAAAATAACTAGCCCACAGCATAACGATAAATCATAATAATAATTAGTTCTTTCATTTTCAACAGGTAAATACCCAATAACAAAAAATAACTGATAAATATTCAAACAACTCGATACATCAGCTCACAGCGCCTCCATCAATGTGACGAAAAAATGTTTATGATACGATGTTATAAGAAAAATAGAGTTAAATCAAAACTCAAAATGTCCAAAACAAAGAAATCGTCAAATCCGTTGACGTATTGACCAAATAATAATAGGATAATTGCTTCATCTATAATATAAAAATGAATCGCAAAATGTGTTGGTAAGCGCATAACTCAACAACGCCTGGACCAATTTGGCCAAATCTTTTTTTAAAATGTTCCTTGATGTTCAAGGATGGTTTTTACGGCGAGAAAAATTAGAATTATTGCTGGAAAACCACTAAAAATAGCCCTTTTTTTTCCCATACAAATGATTTGTAACTAAAACGTAGTCAATTCGAGCTTTATTGCTATGGTATAAAGTTTATATTAAATTGCAAGCACTCACTGTTGTCTAAGCAATGTAGGTGTATTCAATATGCAAAGCAATGAAACTCCAAACTGCAACGTTTCGAAGAACTCTGCAATGGCAAAGGTTTTGCAGCAATGTAAATTGATTGTTTGGGATGAATGCACGATGGCACATAAAAAATCTTTGGAGGCTTTAGACACAACCTTAAAAGATCTACGGAGCAATAATAACCGATTTGGTGGTGCAATTATTTTATTAGCAGGAGATTTTCGTCAAACATTGCCAGTGATTCCACGATCAATGCCAGCTGATGAACTCAATGCATGTCTAAAGTCCTCCAATTTGTGGAAACATGTCGAAGTACTTCATTTAAGCAAGAATATGCGTGTCGAGTAGCAAAATGACCAATCTGGAAACATAATCTCTAATCAACTCATTGACATTGGTAATGGCAAATTTCCTATAGACATGTTGACTGGCTGCATTAACTTTCCTCAAAGTTTTTGTCAGTTAACTCGATCAAAAGATGAACTTATTCAGAAGGTGTTTCCAGATGTTTCTCAAAATACAAAAACTGCCACATTACAAATCTGTTTGACAGGACAAAGTCTGTCGGGTCAGCTAGTATGTAATAGAATCACAAAATAGGTGACTGAAATTATAGTAGACCAACTTAACTCAAGTCAACTTTCGCAAATAACTCGTATTTATAGTTGATAATGCACCATGTTGAATGTCACAAACACCAGCACCCGAATTGAATATGGATTCCATGAACCAAATCCGTGCAATTATGGCTTACTTCTGGGGGTCTCAAGATGGAATAATTCCACAAAACGGAAACTCGAAATCTCAAAGTAGACAAAGGAGGAGAACAATCGATGGTGTTGTACAGTAAACCATATAGAAACTTAAGTGATAAAATATCTTTTCTTTTCTGCTATGAAATATCATTGAATCTAATCAACAAATTCCGACGATAAATCCCTCTGGGTGATTAAACTTTATCCTTAATTGAATTTGCCAAGAAAGTGATATTAGGTGGATTAAACCTACTCATGATTACTAACACAAATTCATAGGTGTTGTGAAAGCCGCAGCCAAAAAAGTTCGTTCCAAGAGGTTTCCGGAATGATTATATTCCAGGTTGGTCGAATGAAACCGATAATTTATATAAGGACTATCAGAAATCACCATCCGTTGATAGATGTGAAAGGCTTATCTATTCTATTAATACAAGCTGAAAGGAGGAATAGTGTTGTATCAAAAATGAATTCCACACATTCGAGTAGGAGTTCATGAGATATATTGAGAAAATAGGTGAAGCTACTCCCCTTGCCTCATCATCATCAAAAATTGATCCGAGACTAATTGCTCGCCGCTCACTTGATCTACCTGAATCAGTTGATATATCCCAATCTAAAATTAAAAATATGAAGAAAAAATTACACAAATTCAGGAGATCAGCTCCTACTTTAGAACATGTTTCACATCCATTTAATATAGATGAATTTGGGGCTGCAATTAAGTCTACCAAATCTCGGAAAGCAGCAGGATTTGACGAAATTTATCCCGAATTCATCAAACATTTAGGAAAAAAGGCCTTGTCTTGGATATAGTCTTTCTATAACAATATTCTGAAATCAGGAAACTTTCCTTCCGAATTCCGTAAGGCTAAAGAAATAGTATTTTGAAACGAGGGAAAATTTCTTGTGATCCTAGTAGTTATCGACAAACCAGTTTATTGAGTGTTCCTTTCAAGATATTAGAAAGGTTTTTTTTTAAATTGAATCTTCTATAGAAAATGATCTACAAAATTTCCAGGGAGGCTTTCAGAAGAATAGAAATTGTTCAGATCAGGCTCCTCAACCTTACAACTTTCATAGAATCAGGTTTCAATAAAAGGTTGAAAACAGGAGCTGCGTTCATTGATTTATCTTCGGCATATGACACTGTGTAGAAAGATGGATTAATTTTCAAACTCTATACCCATTTGAAGTGTGGGAAATTGGCAAGATTATTAAAAATAATGTTATCTGATAGAAGGTTTCATGTTTTTGTTGACAATAAGAGTAGCAATTTCAAAACATTGAAAACATTTTCTGCAAGGATCAAATCTAGCTCATTTACTTCTCAATGAATATCTCAGTAACTTATCCACGACATCATCTCAGAAATTTGTTTTTGCTGATAACGTTGCTATTGCTTACTAGCATTCGGATTTCCATACTCTGGAAAACATTCTGGCATCTGATTTGGAGATTTTAAAGAATTATTTAATTGAGGTGCGATTATGTCCAATTCCCAACAAAACAGATATCTTGTTTTCATCTGAATAATCATGAGAAATATAAGTGATTGGCTGTAACTTTCAATTATGAACATAATTTCTATCCTACCCTTAAAATGAGCAGTATAAGGTTGAAAGTATAGAGCTAATTTTTTTCATATTCTACTTTCTGTATTGTATCAACACATCGTTAGTCTGAATACTATGTTATATGTTAACAATAGGTACATTTTATAGATTAGAAATTCACCAAAGATATTTTGAGCAAACCTTCCTCTTAAACATGATGAAAATGATAACACAAAATGTTCATGATTCACTGAAAAAAGACGAGAGAAGGAGATCTACAAGATAATTTTTATCGAAGAATTGGGTATAACAAATGATCAAATGACATAAATATGCTCAAAATTAGTGAGATGATCTTTAGTACTCATTTACCCATATCAACTCAACTGTACAGAAAAGCAATATTAACTAGGTATCTCCCGAACGAAAAGGTTACCTAAGATTTTGCATAATGAGGGTTACGTTGAAATAATGTTCGCATTTGACTTTTTATTGCATACCTACAATTTGTCCAAATTATGATCATTCTTTGATGGTTGCATGATTTCGCCAGACATATATTTGGTGCATGTGATTCATGAAATTATGACTGCAATTTCATGGTCGCCGAATTTTTATAGCCCAAATACGTCTGGTTCGTGGTCTTTGTCGACTCTATTGTCCTTGACCAATACCCAATGATTTAGAAGTTTGTGTACCTTATTTTCGGTAGCGAACAACAATATCATCGATCATGTGATCCGTGGGTGTGCATTCAACAATAATTCGAGCACTGGGTTTCACTTGAGATATCTTACATATGTGAGAAGAGGTGATTCTTGATAATGTAATTAATACTTCGATGATTTCATTACGATTGAATCTGTATCATTATCAAGAATATATCGATTTATTTTCAAATACGATTGTAATAATGTAACTCTCGTTATAATTTCACTTCTGATCATGAAACGGAAAGAAATTTTAGCTAATATGTGCAAAGAAACTAATTGTTATATTCTTACAATACAAGAAACCCATAGAGAAAATTCTAAACATAGACCAAATGTTAATAGAATGAATCTAATCTTGGAACGTCCTTATGATCAATATGGCAGTGCTATCTTTACAAATCCCAATATGAGTGTCGCATAGCTTAGTGGAATAAAGCCTTGACCCATGACATGGAAACCCGAAAAGTCGTAGGTTCAAGTCCGAGGCAAGGAAAGAAATTTCCTAGCTTTCGGTATGCGGCCACCATTCACTGTTGGGTCTAAAATTAACAGTGCTGTGCCTAAGGTGGCGTAAGGACACAGTAACAAAGCCTACACAGAACACACTGCTTAACTTAACTCGCACAAGCTTGAATTAACTTCTGAGGGGTGTACATTGATATATGTATACCTAGGTAAGCCAGTATAAACATAAACAATATGGATATAGTCTCCACTAACCTAACAAGTCATGGAAATTATATAATAGAGCTAACATCATGCACTGTTACTTCCATATACAAACCTCCGAAAGAACTTTTTGAATTGAGAGAACCAGTGCTTGGGGCTATCGCACAACAACCGAAAATGGGAAAAAACTGGAGAACTGGACAGAACAGAAAGATATCAAACTCCTTGCATCCTTCTACAGTAGTTAATGGAAGGAGAGCTATAACCCAGATAATATTTTTGAAAGCGAATCAATCTTACCACAAACAATGAAGAAAATAGAAGACCTAATCCCCAAAACCCAACACCGACCAATAACTTGCCAAATTACAACCGTTGTCTGTGTACACAAAGTTCCTTAGAAGAAAAGATTAAATTTTAAGATAGCAAAGTGAGACTTATTCAGTCAATATCTGGATAAAGAAATATACAAAATAAACCCAGATTACACTGCATACGAAGATTTTTTTAAACTAGTACACAAACAACACGGAAGTACATACCCCTGGATGCAGGACCACATACATTCCAGGTCTCGACAACAACTCTAAACGAATTTTAGAAGAATATAGAACCTTATTCCACCAAGATTCACTCTCAAATCGGACTATAGAAGTGGGAGAACGGCTAATGAATAATATCGCAGAAGTCAGAAGTAACAGATGGGAAAAGCTTTTAGAGAGTGTAGACATTAAATCAAATAGTAGAAGAGCATGGAAAATGCTGAAGAACTTGAGCAACGACTCCTCAAAACCAAAGGAAATGAAACCAAATGTTACAGCAAATCAAGTGGCTCATCAATTACTACTCAACGGAAGAGTAAAAGGAAAAGTGAACGGGACAAAATTGAAAAAACATTAAGGAAGAGAATTCGAACCCTAAACGAACTCAAAGAAGTTATAAAACAAATGAAAACTAATAAAGCTGCAGGTCTAGATCAAATCAGGACAGAACAAATAAAATATTTTGGGAATGAAACAATGAAATGGTGGGTCAAATTCTATAACAACTGCATCTCCGGGTTGATGATTCTCAAGATTTGGAGAAAAGTACATGTGGTTGCATTACTGAAACCGGAGAAGACTGTCGTTACTGTGTTACCTATATAAACTACTGGAATGCTTAATCCTTAACAGAATAACACCAAATATCGATGAAAGTTAATAAAAGAACAAGCTGGATTCAGACCTGGAAAGTCATGCTGTAGTCAGATCCTCAATCTTGCCCATCAAATTAAAGATCGTTACGGAGATTTGAGTGCTGTTTACGATACAGTTGATCATAAAAAACTAATAAAGAAAGTATACGATCTAACCAAAGACCAGAAACTTACAGGATTCATCAAATGTGTCCTTGAAAACAGAAGATTCCATGTAACACTGGGAACACTAAGAACGGGCTACCACAAGGAAGTGTTCTTTCTCCAATCCTATACATCATCTATACTGTGCGGGTACAAAATTAGAAATAATAATAATCACCCGCTTAATGAAGGGCAGCGCACTTCCTGTGTCGCTGGTTATACTATAACAGTAGATCCAAAAATTATCTTTGGTAGAAAAGATGTTTGCAAGGTGAATAAAAACAAGTTTGTAGTTAAAATAGAATTATGTATTCACAGACAAGAATAGGTACACAATGTTCGGCACTTGAGTTTACACTCACAGAAAGAGTTTTTAGGTGCCTATAATAACCAAGGATTTGAATCTCTTTGCTCAATCTTGGGCACTTCTGTGGTCATATTAAATGATAAAGAGATCTGACCTTATTTGTTGTTTGTAGTTCACCACCGCTCTGCTTCAATCGTCGAGGTAGATTTCTCAGAATTAGGTGCAGGCACTCTGGATAAAGCTTCTCAAACTTCCACCTATGAATTGTGCCTTGGTGATATGTAATTTTGTCACAGGTTCATAATTCACAACCTTTTTCTTTTACGTAGAGAATTTCAACTGAGTAATTCACATACACAATGAACTAGAGTAGCTAACTGACCCGAAAACAGATTATTTTGAGAGATGTTTAGAGGAACTTGTAGTTCTGAGTGCCGTTATAGACTGGTGAAAGTAAATTGGTAAAGGAGAACTTACTTGTAGTACTGTACAGGAGAGAGTCTAGAGAGAGAATGAATTTGAATAATTGAGAGAGGTCGTACAGGTAGCTAAGTTTAGGATTTCCAAAATTCCGTCCGACAGAAGGCATTCTTGGAAGTAACGGCCGCTACCCCAAATTCCAAGAACGGCTCTTTGTTGCGAGAATATCGCAACATATACCAATGATATTTTTGATTTATTTACACTTTCAAGAATAGACTTGTTCAAGTAAATAATTTTTACGAAATGTCGAAAAGCAAATGAGCGTGAATCCAGCAACTATTTCTCCAGCATCACTTTTATCGCTTAGCGGACGGTGCCTTGCACATGCCGTAACTATTGATCCCGGCTGAAAATTTGCTCTAAGGAATTATTCGCTTCTGAGTTTCAACAGTAGACTCTTTGAGTTGTTATTATAAGATAATAAAGGAAATATATGATATAAAATGTTCGGCGTGATCCATTGCCATTCGCTTGAGGTGCTACAAATAGAATTTGAATCTATGGAATGGGCTATTCGATAGAGTAGGACGAATTCCTGAGAAGACGTTGTCGCATATGTTTAATGAAATTAAAGTGATATTTATGACTTGAATAATCATTAGAATCGATGAAATACAGTGTCACGCTTCAGGGAGGGTACAGGGGATTGGAAAAAATGCAAAGTCCATCAAAAATAAAAAAAAATGCGTTGTCGCGCCATCTCAAGATATTGAAGTTAATAATTTTGATATTCAGAATATTCTGTTGTCAATGAAATTGATTTTCGGGCTTCAGGAACGGCAGAACCGGACTTTGAAAATTTCCACCAAAAAAATTCAAAGTCCGATAAAAATCAAAAAAAACGTTGTCGCACCATCTGACGCTATTGAGGTTGTTAATTTTGATATTCAGAATACTCTGTTATCAATGGAATTGATTGTCGGGTCTCAGGAACGGCAGGACCGGACTTTGAAAATTTCTACCAAAAATAATTAAAAGTTCAACAAAAATTTAAAAATGCGTTGTCGCACCATCTGACGCTATTGAGGTTGTTAATTTTGATATTCAGAATACTCTGTTATCAATGGAATTGATTGTCGGGCCTCAGGAACGGCAGGACCGGACTTTGAAAATTTCTACCAAAAATAATTCAAAGTTCAATAAATATCAAGAAAAGTGTTGTCGCACCATCTGACAATATTGAGGTTGTTAATTTTGATATTGAGAATACTCTGTTATCAATGGAATTGATTGTCGGGCCTCAGGAACGGCATTACCGGACTTTGAAGATTTCTACCAAAAAAATTCAAAGTTAAACAAAATTAAAAAAAGCGTTGTCGCACCATCTGACGATATTGGCGCTGTTGGTATTGATATTAAGAATACTCTGTTATCAATGGAATTGATTGTCGGGCCTCAGGAACAGCAGGACCGGACTTTGAAAATTTCTACCAAAAATAATTCAAAGTTCAATAAATATCAAGAAAAGCGTTGTCGCACCATCTGACGCTATTGAGGTTGTTAATTATGATATTTAGAATACTCTGTTATCAATGGAATTGATTGTCGGGCCTCAGGAACGGCATTACCGGACTTTGAAGATTTCTACCAAAAAAATTCAAAGTTAAACAAAATTAAAAAAAGCGTTGTCGCACCATCTGACGATATTGGCGCTGTTGGTATTGATATTAAGAATACTCTGTTATCAATGAAATTGATTGTCGGGCCTCAGGAACGGCAGGACCGGACTTTGAAAATTTCTACCAAAAATAATTCAAAGTTCGATAAATAATAAGAAAAGCGTTGTCGTACCATCTGACGCTATTGAGGTTGTTAATTTTGATATTTAGAATACTCTGTTATCAATGGAATTGATTGTCGGGCCTCAGGAACGGCAGGACCGGACTTTGAAAATTTCTACCAAAAATAATTCAAAGTCCGATAAAAATCAAAAAAAGCGTTGTCGCACCATCTGACGCTATTGAGGTTGTTAATTTTGATATTTAGAATACTCTGTTATCAATGGAATTGATTGTCGGGCCTCAGGAACGGCAGGACCGGACTTTGAAAATTTCTACCAAAAATAATTCAAAGTTCAATAAATATCAAGAAAAGTGTTGTCGCACCATCTGACAATATTGAGGTTGTTAATTTTGATATTTAGAATACTCTGTTATCAATGGAATTGATTGTCGGGCCTCAGGAACGGCATTACCGGACTTTGAAGATTTCTACCAAAAAAAATTCAAAGTTAAACAAAATTAAAAAAAAAGCGTTGTCGCACCATCTGACGATATTGGCGCTGTTGGTATTGATATTAAGAATACTCTGTTATCAATGGAATTGATTGTCGGGCCTCAGGAACAGCAGGACCGGACTTTGAAAATTTCTACCAAAAATAATTCAAAGTTCAATAAATATCAAGAAAAGCGTTGTCGCACCATCTGACGCTATTGAGGTTGTTAATTTTGATATTTAGAATACTCTGTTATCAATGGAATTGATTGTCGGGCCTCAGGAACGGCATTACCGGACTTTGAAGATTTCTACCAAAAAAATTCAAAGTTAAACAAAAAAAAAAAGCGTTGTCGCACCATCTGACGATATTGGCGCTGTTGGTATTGATATTAAGAATACTCTGTTATCAATGAAATTGATTGTCGGGCCTCAGGAACGGCAGGACCGGACTTTGAAAATTTCTACCAAAAATAATTCAAAGTTCGATAAATAATAAGAAAAGCGTTGTCGTACCATCTGACGCTATTGAGGTTGTTAATTTTGATATTTAGAATACTCTGTTATCAATGGAATTGATTGTCGGGCCTCAGGAACGGCAGGACCGGACTTTGAAAATTTCTACCAAAAATAATTCAAAGTTCAATAAATATCAAAAAAAGCGTTGTGGCACCATCTGACGCTATTGAGGTTGTTAATTTCGATATTCAGAATACTCTGTTATCAATGGAATTGATTGTCGGGCCTCAGGAACAGCAGGACCGGACTTTGAAAATTTCTACCAAAAATAATTCAAAGTTCAACAAAAATTAAAAAATGCGTTGTCGCACCTTCTGACGCTATTGAGGTTGTTAAATTTGATATTTAGAATACACTGTTATTAATGGAATTGATTGTCGGCTATTGAGGTTGGCAGGATTTAGAATACTTTGAAAATTTCGACCAAAAATAATTGAAGTTTAAATATCAATCTGACGAATTGATTTTTGGAATACTCTGTTATCAATGGAATTGATTGTCGGGCCTCAGGAAAGGCAGGACCGGACTTTGAAAATTTCTACCAAAAATAATTGAAAGTCCGATAAAAATCAAAAAAGCGTTGTCGCACCATCTGACGCTATTGAGGTTGTTAATTTTGATATTTAGAATACTCTGTTTTCAATGGAATTGATTGTCGGGCCTCAGGAAAGGCAGGACCGGACTTTGAAAATTTCTACAAAAATAATTCAAAGTCCGATAAAAATCAAAAAAAGCGTTGTCGCACCATCTGACGCTATTGAGGTTGTTAATTTTGATATTTAGAATACTCTGTTATCAATGGAATTGATTGTCGGCCCTCAGGAACGGCAGGACCGGACTTTGAAAATTTCTACCAAAAAAATAAGTTCAATAAATATCAAGAAAGCGTTGTCGCACCATCTGACGTTATTGGGGTTGTTAATTTTGATATTAAGAATATTCTGTTATCAATGGAATTAATTGTCGGGCCTCAGGAACGGCAGGACCGGACTTGAATTTTTTGGTAGAAATTTTCAAAGTCCGGTCCTGCCGTTCCTGAAGCCCAACAATCAATTCCATTAATAACAGTGTATTCTAAATATCAAAATTAACAACCTCAATAGCGTCAGATGGTGCGACAACGCCTTTTTGATTTTTATCGGACTTTGAATTTTTCTGGTAGAAATTTTCAAAGTCCGGTCCTGCTGTTCCTGAGGCCCGACAATCAATTCCATTGATAACAGAGTATTCTTAATATCAATACCAACAGCACCAATATCGTGAGATGGTGCGACAACGCTTTTTTGATTTTTATCGGACTTTGATTTTTTTGGTAGAAATTTTCGAAGTCCGGTCCTGCTGTTGCTGAGGCCCGACAATCAATTCCATTGATAACAGAGTATTCTTAATATCAATACCAACAGCACCAATATCGTGAGATGGTGCGACAACGCTTTTTTGATTTTTATCGGACTTTGATTTTTTGGTAGAAATTTTCAAAGTCCGGTCCTGCCGTTCCTGAGGCCCGACAATCAATTCCATGGATAACAGAGTATTCTTAATATCAATACCAACAGCACCAATATCGTGAGATGGTGCGACAACGCTTTTTTTGATTTTTATCGGACTTTGATTTTTTTGGTAGAAATTTTCGAAGTCCGGTCCTGCTGTTCCTGAGGCCCGACAATCAATTCCATTGATAACAGAGTATTCTTAATATCAATACCAACAGCACCAATATCGTGAGATGGTGCGACAACGCTTTTTTCGATTTTTATCGGACTTTGATTTTTTTTGGTAGAAATTTTCAAAGTCCGGTCCTGCCGTTCCTGAGGCCCGACAATCAATTCCATTGATAACAGAGTATTCTCAATATCAATACTAACAGCACCAATATCGTCAGATGGTGCGACAACGCTTTTTTTTTCAATATTGTTTAACTTTGAATTTTTTTGGTAGAAATTTTCAAAGTCCGGTCCTGCCGTTCCTGAGGCCCGACAATCAATTCCATTGATAACAGAGTATTCTTAATATCAATACCAACAGCACCAATATTGTGAGATGGTGCGACAACGCTTTTTTTGATTTTTATCGGACTTTGAATTTTTTCTGGTAGAAATTTTCAAAGTCCGGTCCTGCTGTTCCTGAGGCCCGACAATCAATTCCATTGATAACAGAGTATTCTTAATATCAATACCAACAGCACCAATATCGTGAGATGGTGCGACAACGCTTTTTTGATTTTTATCGGACTTTGATTTTTTTTTGGTAGAAATTTTCGAAGTCCGGTCCTGCTGTTGCTGAGGCCCGACAATCAATTCCATTGATAACAGAGTATTCTTAATATCAATACCAACAGCACCAATATCGTGAGATGGTGCGACAACGCTTTTTTTGATTTTTATCGGACTTTGATTTTTTTTGGTAGAAATTTTCGAAGTCCGGTCCTGCTGTTCCTGAGGCCCGACAATCAATTCCATTGATAACAGAGTATTCTTAATATCAATATCAACAGCACCAATATCGTGAGATGGTGCGACAACGCTTTTTTTGATTTTTATCGGACTTTGATTTTTTTTTGGTAGAAATTTTCGAAGTCCGGTCCTGCTGTTCCTGAGGCCCGACAATCAATTCCATTGATATCAGAGTATTCTTAATATCAATACCAACAGCACCAATATCGTGAGATGGTGCGACAACGCTTTTTTTGATTTTTATCGGACTTTGATTTTTTTTTGGTAGAAATTTTCAAAGTCCGGTCCTGCCGTTCCTGAGGCCCGACAATCAATTCCATTGATAACAGAGTATTCTCAATATCAATACTAACAGCACCAATATCGTCAGATGGTGCGACAACGCTTTTTTCAATATTGTTTAACTTTGATTTTTTTGGTAGAAATTTTCAAAGTCCGGTCCTGCCGTTCCTGAGGCCCGACAATCAATTCCATTGATAACAGAGTATTCTTAATATCAATACCAACAGCACCAATATTGTGAGATGGTGCGACAACGCTTTTTTTTGATTTTTATCGGACTTTGAATTTTTCTGGTAGAAATTTTCAAAGTCCGGTCCTGCTGTTCCTGAGGCCCGACAATCAATTCCATTGATAACAGAGTATTCTTAATATCAATACCAACAGCACCAATATTGTGAGATGGTGCGACAACGCTTTTTTTGATTTTTATCGGACTTTGATTTTTTTGGTAGAAATTTTCGAAGTCCGGTCCTGCTGTTCCTGAGGCCCGACAATCAATTCCATTGATAACAGAGTATTCTTAATATCAATACCAACAGCACCATTATCGTGAGATGGTGCGACAACGCTTTTTCGATTTTTATCGGACTTTGAATTTTTCTGGTAGAAATTTTCAAAGTCCGGTCCTGCCGTTCCTGAGGGCCGACAATCAATTCCATTGATAACAGAGTATTCTAAATATCAAAATTAACAACCTCAATAGCGTCAGATGGTGCGACAACGCTTTCCTTGATATTTATTGAACTTTGAATTATTTTTGGTAGAAATTTTCAAAGTCCGGTCCTGCTGTTCCTGAGGCCCGACAATCAATTCCATTGATAACAGAGTATTCTTAATATCAATAACAACAGCACCAATATCGTGAAATGGTGCGACAACGCTTTTTTTGATTTTTATCGGACTTTGATTTTTTGGTAGAAATTTTCAAAGTCCGGTCCTGCCGTTCCTGAGGCCCGACAATCAATTCCATTGATAACAGTGTATTCTTAATATCAATACCAACAGCACCAATATCCTGAGATGGTGCGACAACGCTTTTTTGATTTTTATCGGACTTTGATTTTTTTGGTAGAAATTTTCAAAGTCCGGTCCTGCCGTTCCTGAGGCCCGACAATCAATTCCATTGATAACAGAGTATTCTGAATATCAAAATTAACAACCTCAATAGCGTCAGATGGTGCGACAACGCTTTTTTTGATTTTTATCGGACTTTGAATTTTTTGGTAGAAATTTTCAAAGTCCGGTCCTGCCGTTCCAGAGGCCCGACAATCAATTCCATTGATAACAGAGTATTCTTAATATCAATACCAACAGCACCAATATTGTGAGATGGTGCGACAACGCTTTTTTTGATTTTTATCGGACTTTGAATTTTTTGGTAGAAATTTTCAAAGTCCGGTCCTGCCGTTCCTGAGGCCCGACAATCAATTCCATTGATAACAGAGTATTCTTAATATCAATACCAACAGCACCAATATCGTGAGATGGTGCGACAACGCTTTTTTTGATTTTTATCGGACTTTGATTTTTTTTTGGTAGAAATTTTCGAAGTCCGGTCCTGCTGTTCCTGAGGCCCGACAATCAATTCCATTGATAACAGAGTATTCTTAATATCGATACCAACAGCACCATTATCGTGAGATGGTGCGACAATGCTTTTTTTTCGATTTTTATCGGACTTTGATTTTTTGGTAGAAATTTTCAAAGTCCGGTCCTGCCGTTCCTGAGGCCCGACAATCAATTCCATTGATAACAGAGTATTCTCAATATCAATACCAACAGCACCAATATCGTCAGATGGTGCGACAACGCTTTTTTTCAATATTGTTTAACTTTGAATTTTTTTGGTAGAAATTTTCGAAGTCCGGTCCTGCCGTTCCTGAGGCCCGACAATCAATTCCATTGATAACAGAGTATTCTTAATATCAATACCAACAGCACCAATATTGTGAGATGGTGCGACAACGCTTTTTTTGATTTTTATCGGACTTTGAATTTTTTCTGGTAGAAATTTTCAAAGTCCGGTCCTGCTGTTCCTGAGGCCCGACAATCAATTCCATTGATAACAGAGTATTCTTAATATCAATACCAACAGCACCAATATCGTGAGATGGTGCGACAACGCTTTTTGATTTTTATCGGACTTTGATTTTTTTGGTAGAAATTTTCGAAGTTCGGTCCTGCTGTTCCTGAGGCCCGACAATCAATTCCATTGATATCAGAGTATTCTTAATATCAATACCAACAGCACCAATATCGTGAGATGGTGCGACAACGCTTTTTTTTGATTTTTATCGGACTTTGAATTATTTTTGGTAGAAATTTTCAAAGTCCGGTAATGACGTTCCTGAGGCCCGACAATCAATTCCATTGATAACAGAATATTCTAAATATCAAAATTAACAACCTCAATAGCGTCAGATGGTGCGACAACGCTTTTTTGATTTTTATCGGACTTTGAATTATTTTTGGTAGAAATTTTCAAAGTCCGGTCCTGCCTTTCCTGAGGCCCGCCAATCAATTCCATTGATAACAGAGTATTCTGAATATCAAAATTAACAACCTCAATAGCGTCAGATGGTGCGACAACGCTTTTCTTGATATTTCTTGAACTTTGAATTATTTTTGGTAGAAATTTTCAAAGTCCGGTCCTGCTGTTCCTGAGGCCCGACAATCAATTCCATTGATAACAGAGTATTCTTAATATCAATACCAACAGCACCAATATCGTGAAATGGTGCGACAACGCTTTTTTTGATTTTTATCGGACTTTGATTTTTTTGGTAGAAATTTTCGAAGTCCGGTCCTGCTGTTCCTGAGGCCCGACAATCAATTCCATTGATAACAGAGTATTCTTAATATCAATACCAACAGCACCATTATCGTGAGATGGTGCGACAACGCTTTTTCGATTTTTATCGGACTTTGAATTTTTTCTGGTAGAAATTTTCAAAGTCCGGTCCTGCCGTTCCTGAGGGCCGACAATCAATTCCATTGATAACAGAGTATTCTAAATATCAAAATTAACAACCTCAATAGCGTCAGATGGTGCGACAACGCTTTCCTTGATATTTATTGAACTTTGAATTATTTTTGGTAGAAATTTTCAAAGTCCGGTCCTGCTGTTCCTGAGGCCCGACAATCAATTCCATTGATAACAGAGTATTCTTAATATCAATACCAACAGCACCAATATCGTGAAATGGTGCGACAACGCTTTTTTGATTTTTATCGGACTTTGATTTTTTGGTAGAAATTTTCAAAGTCCGGTCCTGCCGTTCCTGAGGCCCGACAATCAATTCCATTGATAACAGTGTATTCTTAATATCAATACCAACAGCACCAATATCCTGAGATGGTGCGACAACGCTTTTTGATTTTTATCGGACTTTGATTTTTTTGGTAGAAATTTTCAAAGTCCGGTCCTGCCGTTCCTGAGGCCCGACAATCAATTCCATTGATAACAGAGTATTCTAAATATCAAAATTAACAACCTCAATAGCGTCAGATGGTGCGACAACGCTTTTTTGATTTTTATCGGACTTTGAATTTTTTTGGTAGAAATTTTCAAAGTCCGGTCCTGCCGTTCCAGAGGCCTGACAATCAATTCCATTGATAACAGAGTATTCTTAATATCAATACCAACAGCACCAATATTGTGAGATGGTGCGACAACGCTTTTTTGATTTTTATCGGACTTTGAATTTTTTTGGTAGAAATTTTCAAAGTCCGGTCCTGCCGTTCCTGAGGCCCGACAATCAATTCCATTGATAACAGAGTATTCTTAATATCAATACCAACAGCACCAATATCGTGAGATGGTGCGACAACGCTTTTGATTTTTATCGGACTTTGATTTTTTTGGTAGAAATTTTCGAAGTCCGGTCCTGCTGTTCCTGAGGCCCGACAATCAATTCCATTGATAACAGAGTATTCTTAATATCAATACCAACAGCACCATTATCGTGAGATGGTGCGACAACGCTTTTTTCGATTTTTATCGGACTTTGATTTTTTTGGTAGAAATTTTCAAAGTCCGGTCCTGCCGTTCCTGAGGCCCGACAATCAATTCCATTGATAACAGAGTATTCTGAATATCAATACCAACAGCACCAATATCGTCAGATGGTGCGACAACGCTTTTTTTTTTCAATATTGTTTAACTTTGAATTTTTTTGGTAGAAATTTTCGAAGTCCGGTCCTGCCGTTCCTGAGGCCCGACAATCAATTCCATTGATAACAGAGTATTCTTAATATCAATACCAACAGCACCAATATCGTGAGATGGTGCGACAACGCTTTTTTTGATTTTTATCGGACTTTGAATTTTTCTGGTAGAAATTTTCAAAGTCCGGTCCTGCTGTTCCTGAGGCCCGACAATCAATTCCATTGATAACAGAGTATTCTTAATATCAATACCAACAGCACCAATATCGTGAGATGGTGCGACAACGCTTTTTTTGATTTTTATCGGACTTTGATTTTTTGGTAGAAATTTTCGAAGTCCGGTCCTGCTGTTCCTGAGGCCCGACAATCAATTCCATTGATATCAGAGTATTCTTAATATCAATACCAACAGCACCAATATCGTGAGATGGTGCGACAACGCTTTTTTGATTTTTATCGGACTTTGAATTATTTTTGGTAGAAATTTTCAAAGTCCGGTAATGACGTTCCTGAGGCCCGACAATCAATTCCATTGATAACAGAATATTCTAAATATCAAAATTAACAACCTCAATAGCGTCAGATGGTGCGACAACGCTTTTTTTGATTTTTATCGGACTTTGAATTATTTTTGGTAGAAATTTTCAAAGTCCGGTCCTGCCTTTCCTGAGGCCCGCCAATCAATTCCATTGATAACAGAGTATTCTGAATATCAAAATTAACAACCTCAATAGCGTCAGATGGTGCGACAACGCTTTTCTTGATATTTCTTGAACTTTGAATTATTTTTGGTAGAAATTTTCAAAGTCCGGTCCTGCTGTTCCTGAGGCCCGACAATCAATTCCATTGATAACAGAGTATTTTTTCCAATCCCTCTGTACCCTCCCTGAAGCGTGACACTGTATTTAATCGATTCTAATGATTCAAGTCATAAATATCACTTTAATTTCATTAAACATATGCGACAGCGTCTTCTCAGGAATTCGTCTTACTCTATCGAATAGCCCATTCCAAATATTCAAATTCTATTTGTAGCACCTCAAGCGAATGGCAATTCATCACGCCGAACATTTTATATCATATATTTCCTTTATTATCTTATAATAACAACTCAAAGAGTTTACTGTTGAAACTCAGAAGCGAATAATTCCTTAGAGCAATTTTTCAGCCGGGATCAATAGTTACAGCATATGCAAGGCACCGTCCGCTAAGCGATAAAAGTGATGCTGGAAAAATCGTTGCTGGATTCACAGCCGTGAAAAGTAATAGTACCAACGTATCAAATTAAAGTAATAACTGAGTGACTTAATCCATAAGAATGGAGTATACATGTGGCAATGAAAAATGTCCACTCGAATAAGGTATGGATTGCTGATCGAAATTCCAAATATCCTTTTATGTTGATAACTATAAAAAACTTAATGTTTTATGCCCGATATTGGTTCTACTGAATTTCCGACACAATATGGAGTGAATAATAAAAAAATTTTGGGCAATCAGACTAACATTTATTTTGCCAGTTGTTTACCCCGCTGATGAGTTGTTATCTTCCATATTCCAAGGTAAAACATAATCGAAAACATTAAATATGTACACGATCCTCGGTTTTTCTGTTTCCCGTACGAATTCACTTGTATCAGTCAAGACCACAATCGCTTTAATATCCTAGGAGTGGTATCTGAGATCCTCGTTACCATTTCATGGCAACAATTATTTTAGTATAAACCGTAGGATATTTTTGCATTTTTATCCATTTTATCTCGGAACGATCGAGGGGAATACGCATGTTATCCTTGACTCCAGTCCACGCAGGAAATTCTGTACATAGTACGTTGAATTTCTGCTTACTTGCACTTGCCCCCAACAGGTTTCTTCTCAGGTCTGATTACCGAGAAAGAAGTGGGAAGTCTGTGAAAGGCTCCGACATGAAGAGGAAACGATCTGTGTTCTTATTTTTATTGCCCATCGGAAGGCATAAATTCGATGACACATTTGCTGAGAGTTGAACCCACTTAACTGCTATGATGTCATAGCCATGCTCTATGACTCTATGGCTATTTATTTCAATGGATGAGTCTTTATATTCATGCAGGAATCGAAATAGCTGATTGGAAGTCCCAATCTTTAAAAACAATCCCCAATCAGAACTTAAGAACCTCAAAAAAAGAGTTAAATAACGGCACAAAATTTAAACATTATTAATAGATGAAAGAAAATAGTTGAACCTAATTTGTGATTGGCTGCAAATTCTTGAAACAATCGTTGGGAATATGGAATGTATATGCACCTCAAAAACATGTTGTCTCTGCTTCTAAACGTACAAATCAACTATACGATGTCTGTGTGAAGTTTTGTTTTTTTTTTATTTCGAAAGAGTGTAAACATATTTTCTTCATTTGTGCTGAGTTGAGCTGAAAATATATACATGAAAATACGTATCATTTTATGGAAAATCCCAAAAATATACAGAGTGATTCTTTGACCACTGCTTTAATTTCAACCATAGATTCTTGACATAAAAAGAAAACATTTTTTACCTATAACATATCGAAATTTGGCCTATATCAAAAGATATAGGGTGTTGAAACTTCATGAAAAAATTGCATTTTTGCCTATTATATTCAAACGGCAATATACAGGGTGATTCCGGAGGAGACCGTCAGATTTTAGGTGAAGTATACAGTAGTCAATATAGTTTCGGAACAATGTTGGGTTTACGGTTAGGGGCCTTCATTGACAGGGTGATTTGTCCGATTCGACGATTTTTCTTTTATTCATAACTTTGGTATGGCTTGATCAATCTTGATGAAATTTTCAGTGAAGAACAATATGATTATATTTTTTCAATAATTCCAACATTTTTTCGAAAATACAGAATGGGAATTATGATAAGTTCAGATTAAGTATGCAGGTTGAAAAAACACCCTGTACATTCCGTTTTCAGGAATTTTCTACTTGCTTCAGATTCTACCATAAGTTTATATTACTGGAGCATTTTTATTTTTTTTTGGCACACGTCCCTTTTTCCTAGAAAAATTTTTCAAAGATGAACAATATCGTTTTTTCGCTCCAAGGCATTGAGAATGGTAAAGCTGTATCGTCCAATAATACAAAGCTCTTCCTGAGTCCTAAAATAAATTTTACAAATTCGAAATTCTTTTTTGATCGCTCATATTCAGATGTATAAAATCATTTAATTCAAAAAATTTCTTTATACGTACGTGAACAAAAAATCTACATACTACTACTACAAATACAGAGTAAACATTTGAAACATATGAAAGGCAAAATTATGGATTAACATAAAATTGCGTCATTATTCAGGTGATTTTCGGCACACTTCCAGTTTTCTGAAGCGAATATTGCTAAAACATAGTAGTTTCGTTCAAAAATGTACTCACTTATGGCCTTATGGTATGTAAAATATTGAATCACGAATGTATGATAAATAGTTTCAATGAAATTGAAAATTCTGCATGAAAATTAAATTTCTATTTAAATCAAGTTCCATGGTTACCATCACAGTGAACCACAGAATGAGAATATTCAATAAATAATCTGTAACAAGGAGTGTATTTCAACATGTCTCAATTATTTACTCATGCGGAATATGCGGATATGATTTTTATAACGGAAATGGAAATGAAGCCAAATTGACCATTTTCGAGAGAAAAACTTAAAAGAATTAATGTTTTTATTAAGGAGAAACCATGATTTCACAATTTTTAGATTTTAGATTTAAAGAAATGTTGTTTTGTCCCAGAAAGTTTATTTTCATAAAATAAAATTTTTCTAGGAATTATTTAAAACCCCACCTTAAAATACTGTAGACAAAAATTAAACGAAAAATTATTTTTAAAGATAGGTTTAGACATAACTCCCAGAATAAGTTGGAAATGTAAGCAATAAAATGTACAACCTAGTCCGCCCCTCATAATCTAAACTAGCTAATTATGTTTTAAGGGAAGTTTTTTAAGAGGTCCCTACGACTGTTTATCGTATTAAATTTCCATTAAATTATATTCAGTAGTTTGAAAAATATTCAAGGAAAATTGATTACCAGTGGCGTCCTTTAGGAGGCCGCATCTCCTTCGGGAGGGCAGCTAAGAAAAAAGTTATGGGAACTTGTCATCTTTTTTTTAATATTCGATCTGAATCCAAGAGATCTATTACATGAGTGCTCTCAAACTTTGCTCAATAGTAGAATCCTCAAAATTTTTGGTGAAAAACTATATTAGCTAATACCGATTTTGTCCATCCGTGACACGATATGACTCCTGAACAGTATGATCTTGAGATCTTATTGTTTGACGGCTTGAATATCTCTGATTATTCAGTACTTATTTCCCGATTTATTCTTCTCAGATTAAATAATGTGACTTTGCAGTTTAATCATGCTCATTAGTTCTAGTTTGGATATCTATTGCGGACATGTGATTTTTGAAAGATTGAATAATTACTCGCAAGAAGCTTTACAAGAGCGTTAAACTCATCTGAACTCACGTCAGTGCTTACAAAATTTTATATTATGAGTTATGTACCTTTAGTCTGTTTTCCCTTGACTAAAACCATTCAATATTTCAAGTATTTGATTGAGAATTGAAATAATTTTTTCATTACAGGTAAAATCATGGAAATGAGAACTCTCCTAACTCAACCGAAGGTATAGTGTGACTCATAGTATTAAGTTCACAATTCAATTCAATCTTCTGCGTCAATCAGCGTGGCTGGCACCAATTAAAAATGTATCATAATACTCTTCGAGTAGGTAAAGTGATATCCCATTGCATTAATAACAGACCTATTGCACTCTCGAATTTTCTAAAAATAATATAGTATCTTTTTTGCGTGAAGCAATTACATTTTATAACTATGTTTAACGAGCATCCTCGCAAAAACAGGATGCAAGCGAACGGACTTTATTTTGAAAGTCGTCTGAAAAACATCGGCACATTTTTCATTGTTTGATATTTTGTCATAAAAATGCATAGATTACATTCGAAATATTATTACAACCCTGTAATAAAATTATATTTTAATGGTGGTGTGTTGCACATCAAAATAGACTGAATTATGAATTAAATCACTTCAGTTTTATGTGCTCAATTCATTTTGTTGTATTTTTGGGAAACACTTACCGAATCATTAAATGATTCTTCAGCCATTATCCACCATATAGGTGCTTTTTATATCTCGGAATTAGAGAACAAAACCAAATATTCATCAGGGTGTAGCACTTGAAGTCCACTGCTGGACAAACAACGATCAATAATCGAAAATCGCTTTATTGTTTTTTTATTCTGGGTTAATGGTATACATACTTTTTCTGGACTTAATGTTTATAACCGTATCAAATTCCTTATACAACATGAAGATTTGTTTGTAAGATTTAAAAATAAGAATAGTAGAACAAGACGAATGGATCAAAACCTGTATCCTATACGCAGTATGACGCTTACAGACAATAATACAATGTATATCGGGTGTCCCAAGGAGGGTGGCCTATTAAATTATTATGGAAACTATTCATGCGAAAAATGTCAAATTTGGCAGATCGATATTAGGTTTTGTGAGGTACATTTGTGAAATACTTTCAAATTTTCAATGTTGCCAGACTTACCACACTTGGCAACAGCTTTGTTATTTCAAATGGGACACCCCGTATTTTCTATGATTCCTCATAAAAATACAAATCAATTCACCTCAATTTCCTTGTATCTATCTTCAACGGTTTTCAAGTTATAAATTATTTTTAGAAATTTTAGCTCAAATTATACAGGGTGAGTCTTTGACCACTGCGTTAATTTTAACTATAGATTCTTGACGTCAAAAGAAACATTTTCTTCCTATAACATTTTTCCAAATTTGGCCCCGTTCAAAAGATATAGGGTGTTGAAATTTCATAAAAAAATTGCATTTTCACCTGTAATATTCAAACGACAATATCAATTGAAATGATCTCTTGTAGAAGGTTTTTGATAATACTCGTGCATATTTTGGCATCAATAGATTTATTCCACTTCTCTACTCTACAGATTGGTTAAATTGCATGAAAAACAAATATCGCTTGAACTAAAGCTCCGTATCTTGTACTTCCTGGAATCATTAGTCTTTTTTGCAGATAAAATCATTCTTCATCTTTTCTCCTATATTGCACCATTCTTGAGATATTTGAAGTTGAATGTAATTGAATCGATATAATTTTGTCCAAATTTTCTGATTTTCCCCAATCCAACTCTGTGCTGAAATGATTCAATAATCAGATTTGTTCAATGTTGGCATATTTTATGTCTTTATTAAATATTTCTACAAAAGTTTGGGGAAATCTCTCCAGTCTATGGTTCCACCACGAAACACTATTGATGAAATTAACCACTGAACAATTTTTGTCTTACATTCACCACAAAATCTAAATTGCCATTTGCTGTATTAATTATTAATGATGTCTATCACCTTGTTTAATATTTAATCCAGAGTAATATTCCATAATAAAAAGAGAAAAAGTTTGCCATCCCTCACATAGGTACTTCAGTATATTTTCATGATGACGGTTGAAATAGGTAATCTATTTTCTGTCAGGACCTGTTGGATTGAATACTTGTCTTTATGAAGGGCTGGTTCTTTAAAGCTTCAGACTTTCAGAGTTTATCAAACTATATCTATTCTTTACATGGGAATGCTTCAAATTGAGTTCATATGAGTTTTAAAAACTTCGTACCCAGTCTCCTAGATTTGTTTTTTACGTTTATAGGAGTTTTTTCACATCTTTATTTCATACACCGATTCAACCTGGTTCACAAACTTAGGAGATAATAGAATTTGACTTAGTTTTAATATTTTAGATTGTTTTTTTATGATGCATGGTTAATTAAAATTCAATCAATATTAAAACTGGAAGCTATCAGCTCATAAACAAGAAAGATTAGAATAGAATGCATTTTCTGACCATAATCATTTCATACTGAATTAAATAATTTCAAACTATCGAAATTATCCTGACAATATTTTCCACATTTTTTTTTAAGAAAGCTACAAATAACTGTTGACAGTTTTATACAGAATCAAAACAACAAGGAACCACAGAACACTATTTTATTGGGAACTACCCACCACAGAGACTTTATAATATTTTAATGTGATGAAAATTCACTCAAGTTATTCTGAGGAAAATTATAACTAAAGATCAATAGTGGTTACACATATTATCTTTCATTTAAAAAAACTTTGCAATTACAGTGGAACTCGCTAATAACGAACACGTTATATAACGAACGTTCGGTTATAACGAATAAATATAACATCCCAGTCAAAACTATGTATTCTTACATATGAATACGTCCGGCTGTAACGAACCCGCTTATTGCGAACGCTCTTATATAGCGATCTATTTTTTCCATCGAAGGAGCGAAGTTGATTATGATTTTACCGGGTATAACGAACTATCGAAGATCTTTCAGCTGTATGGATTTCCCCTCTTATTGCGGCGTATGCAAACGGAAACAACCATTTTTTCCTGTTACAACGTGTTAGTTTCTCGATTGTTCTTGACAATGGCGGAGCGTAATTCTTCGATAAGTGGCAAGCGCAAATCGATAAGTTTAAAAACAAAAATCGAGATTGTAAATAAGATACAAAACGGTGCAGCAAATGCCGGAATCTGCAGAGAATATAAATTGTCAAAGTCGACTGTGTCAACAATATGGGCCAACAAAGAAAAAATACCTCAAAGTTCAAAATTCAATCGCACCTTCAATTAAAAAACTACGAAGTTCGTCTAAGCCAGATGTCGATAAAGCTCTATTGCAGTGGTTCACTTTGAAAAGAAGTCAAAATGTTCCCATTTCTGGACCCATTCTTCAAGCCAAAGCTTCAGAATTTGAGAAAATGTGTCAACAGCAGGATCGTTCATTGAAAGAAAACTCGAGTACACCAGAAACTGAAATTGTATGCTCCAGAGGCTGGATTGACAGGTTTAAACGAAGATATGACATCAAATGTGGAAAAATTCACGGTGAATCTGCCAATGTATCTTTGGAGGTAACAAATCAGTGGCTCACTGCAATTTGGCCAAATCTGAAGCGAAAGTACAGAGAGTGTGATATCTTTAATGGAGATGAAACAGGTTTGTTTTTCAAAATGACACCCGATAAAACGCTAAAATTTAAGGGGATAAATGTTCCGGAGGCAAGATGTCCAAGGAGCGCCTTACTGTGTTTGTGTGCGCAAATATGAGTGGAACTGAAAAAGAAAACTCATTGTTATTGGCAAATCAGCCACACCAAGATGTTTTAAGAACGTTCAGAATCTTCCAGTGACTTATTTTTCAAATAGAAGAGCATGGATCACTTCTGAACTCTTCACAAAAATCTTAAGTGATTGGGATAGTGAATTGATGCAACAAAAGAGGAACATTCTATTACTAGTAGATAACTGTCCCGCCCATCCCAAAGTACCCCATCTGAAGTGCATTGAACTTGTGTTCCTGCCACCAAATGTCACATCAGTTCTTCAGCCTATGGACCAGGGTGTCATACGTTGCTTGAAATATTATTATAGACAAGAACTTCTCTTAAAACTTATAACTGCTCTAGACAGCAACGTTGATTTCAAAATCACAGTATTGGATGCCATTATGATGTTAGTAAATGCTTGGGAAAAAGTGAGTACCTCAACCATATCCAATTGTTTCCGCCATTCAGGCCTTCGAACCGATTATAGTTTTGATGAAGAAGACGAGCTTCCTCTCACTTTCTGGATAGAAAGGCAAAAGATAAAGGCTCTGAGGAGAATTCAGACTTACAAAAATGGACTCAAGAAAATTCAATATCAGAATTTCATGATCTTGATTTGAACGAATTCGTTTCTCTTGATGACAATTTAATTGTTGCCGACTTTCCTTCCGATGCAGATGTAATTTCGTCAATAAACAGTGAAGAAATGGATTTCGCAGATGAACTGATCGATGAAGCTGAGGAAGAAAATCAGAGTGAACCTTCAGCACTGGATGCCCTACATTCATTGGATGTAGTGAACAAGTTTCTCCACTTTCATAAACTAGATAGTAAATGTTTTCAAGCAATACATTTAATTCAAAGTGAAATTCAGAGAAACATTTTTTTTTCCGTAAAAAACAGAGCAACATTACGGATTATTTTCAACAGCTCTAAGTGAATTTTCATTTTTCATATAAAACTTTTCAAGAATGTACGTACCATATATGTACGTATAGGTACCTAATACAAATGTACAATGTATATACAATTCATATTTTGATTTTTTTATTTTCATTTTCACATCCTCTTTGTTCACTTATGAATTACTCGATTAAAGTTTACTTAAATATGTATATAATTGTTTTTTTATGAACGCGACGGATATAACGGCCTCTCTGTTATAACGAACCTTTTCTGAATCCCCTTGGAGGTTCGTTATATACAAGTTCGACTGTATTAATTTTTTTTCTCTCCTGGTTTGGTAATAAATTAATATTCTATGGTAAGGTATTAAAATTCGACATAATCTATGAATAACCATTATTCAATATTTATGTTTTTGTTTACGTAATTAAAACAGATACTCTGCTTATGAAAACCAAAAATTTACGCATGTTCAGTAATTAATTATAGTCTAAACAGAATAGATTCATATTAATGATTTAACAAAAATTTTTTTATTAAAGTTGACTTTTCAGAATCAAATCTAGGTGATTAAACTCAATTTCTACAAGCACGTATAATTGCACACCGAAATCTGGGAATACTTGTAATCTATCCAAGTAAATTGTTATTGGGATTCAGTACAGAAAATAATCATCAAGCAAAGTAACATCACTTTAAAATGATTATTCGTAGTGACATCATTCATTGTTGTTAAAGATTTTCATATTTTTAACAGTATGATATCAAGAGACCTCATAGACCTGTTCACTTGTCTCTGTCAAGGAGAAGAATCTTCAGAAATATCAGTGTTTGGAAAATCATAGATGATTTTCTCTGGCTTTGAGTGAAAAAAAGCAATGTGACAACCTCTTGCCTTGGAAGTTTTCATAGAAATGATGGTTTTCATGATTTGGTAATTTTAAGAAGAAAATTACAAATGTATGATGATAACATCCAATAATTCTGAGGTTTTTTTGGAATTTCTCACTTGTAAGGGATGGTTTATAATCTTAAACTAGAAAGAAATTATAGTAGAACAACAAAAATCTATGTTTATGGTGTTGAATTTTTTTTACCAGAAAATCAGTATTTTGTATCTTCCTTCTGGATATGGACCTCATCGGATGAAACATGAGTGAGTGAATCATTTTTTAGAGGGAAAATAATGTTTTAAAATAATCCAGATTCATTAGTGGAAGCTGTGGAAGGTATTTTTCATTCAAACTAAACTGGACTACAGAGGGGTATTTGCTCAATGTGAAAACTGAAAATGCTTTTAACTTTTTAACGCAGCTGAATATGGAAGAACCGTAATGGAAAAAGTGTTTCTTTTGATCTCAAGAACCTATGGTTAAAATTAACGCAGTGGTCAAAGACTCACCCAGTATATATGTGTATCAAACTGTACAATGCTTTACCAAAGCAATTTGTAGATAATGATAATGCTTTCATCAAAAATTTGTATTCATTCACAATGAAGTGTGAACAGTACATTATGCAGGAATATCTCGACTATTGCAAATGTTACAGGGATGATTAATTAATTAAATTAATTTCTGACATTTTTCTATCCATAGCATTACTATTTGTGCTTTGAAATGAATAAATATCTATCTATTTATCTGGGATGAACCTTACGATTACGAATAGACGTTGTTGATATTATTCACATCTCCATCAGCATTCCTTATTGATAAGATAGTTTGTCCAATTACGTCGGCCAATTACTGCATTTAGATCTATGGAGACCTCAGAGCATCCTCGGACATGCGGTCATAGACAACCTATGAAATATGAATGTGCAGACGCATCGAGTAAAACGCATCAAGGGACAATAGAGTTGGTGTATTCACCCGAAGTCGTGTTTTGAATGTCAATGAGCGTTGTTAGGATAGGTCGGGAGCCTTACGTGAGGGAAATTGCTAAATAATTCTAGAATAAGGTCCCTCCCCCCGACACTTTGATACTAGGAAATTCGATTCAAGGTTTTCCTTGCCATTGCCCCGCATGCGAGTATTTTACATTTTTACATTGTTGCAACCGTTTCTGTTTCTTTCCGATTACTCCTCTCTTTTTCTTTATTAACATTTTATCGCGATGGTGGTGGTCTTGAGGGAATGCAAATTGTAGATTTTTTTCATTGTTTGCGGTCGGAATATACGTCTTATCAAGGGTTGTTCGAGCTGTTTATCGAGATTTTTACGAATGCAGAAAAGATTTTTTTGGTTAGATTTAAATAATGCACTTTCATACAGGACGATTCGCCGAAATGTCCTGTTAGACGTTGGTGGAATTGGAGTTCCAGGCGGACTACGAACATTTCCTTTCCAGTTTTTGTGTTATAATGGCGTAATTGTAATATTGAAATATGGAAATGAAAAATGTGAAATCGAAAAGGATAGGGTGTTAGAATTTTGGGTCGTAGGGAAAACTTAATATTGTTAAACTGGAAAACGAACCAAGTATCAGCTTACCAAAGGAACGTAGTTTGGAATAAGATCGCACAGGAAATAAATGAGTTAAATTACGATCCAGAGAGGCCTTGAAGCGATTTTATGAAGAAAGTCATGGTAGAAGAAAATTTAACAAAAAATTGAAGAGCACTAGCATGAATTCAGGTAAGTCAGGAGCTTTTGCACTTGAGGACGTTTTTACTCCTGATAGTTTTTTTCTGCCAAAACGATTCATCTTTGTACTATATCTCCTACTGCGTATGAATATAGTGTATAGAAAGTATTAAAACCTCATTACCAACTGTGGTTATAGCGAAGGTGAACGTAACCAGTCTTGCGGTAATGGATAATTCTAAGAGTGGAAAAATTTTCGTGGCTTTAGTTTAGGCCATTGTCAAGGAAATCCTGAACCATAAAATAACACCCTGTAGTACTAGTTTACGGTATTCTTATAACTTGTTGTGGTTTTACTCCACGAAGATGTAATTTAAGGACATGCAATGATTCAATAACCTCCTTGAACGCACACTTTTGTTGAGATCCGACGAATATCTTGAGTAATAATTTTTTTTTAATTATCAAGCGTATGGTTCCCAAAAAATTTGACTGTCTCGTGTCTTTAAATGTTAGACAGACGATTTTCAACTTTCAAATCTATCGAATGTGTGTTGTAGGAGTTATTGAATAAATCAAAATTCAGATGCCCATAACTGCTGAACTACTCGACGAATTTGGCTCAATAACGAACTTGACCAAGATATTTGGACACCTAATCTATTCTAAATACGCAAACTGTGATATGATCCTACGTATAAGCATAATCGAATCTCGTGGAGGTTTTAAAAAGAATTGATTCTGCGGAAATATCAAAAATTATTCATCATTCATTGCACGTATACAGGGTCTTTCACGAGGAACTTCACCCATATTCATACGGAAAACTACTGAACTCATTTTCATGAAATTCAGCACTTATATGTACTTCACGATGCTGATGAAATCTAAAATATTTTCAAGGCATGAGCACCTCCGGTTTTTCCGGAAATGACGCCAACTTCCGTTTTCCAGATTACAACAGCATTTTTTAATTGCAGAAATAGATTCCTTACAAAATTTCAAGTTATTTTGATGTAACATTTTTCATTTTTGGTTGGAAAATTCTCCTGAGCGGGAAAATCGAAAATAGAGCTCCGCTGAAACAAGAATAACTTCGAGGTTTTTGGATGGAAAATTTTCATTTTTGGGATTTTTCAAGATGTAAGATTGATATATCCACTTTAAAAATCGAAATCGCGATTTATGATACAGGGGGTGAAAAAATCGCTTTCAAAGTTAGGTATGACAAAATCGTGATAAATCAATTTTTTTAAATTAGAACCCAATTTTTTTATGGCAGATATTGGATCTACGCTAAAAAATAATGTGAGTGTATGCATCACACCCTTGCCCTAAAATGGATATTTTCTGAGTTATTCACAAAAAACTGTTTTTCGTCCTCAATTTTCAGCTATTTCTTTTCCCTTCACGCCAAAAAGATGAAATTTTCAGGAACTGTTACTTAAACCATGTTTTAGATTTTACTACCCTATATGCAAGGGAAAAAAGTTACAGGTTGTTCCTAAATAATTGGCGAATTTGGATTCGAATTTGTATCGGAAAGCTCTTTATTTCAACTAGTCGGTCATCGGTTTTCTCTCCAGTGATAAATAAATAATTCCTTATGAACCATATGCAAAAACTTACCATGTTTTACTTTTTTTTTTGTTAATGATAGATATCATTAATTACATCTGCCAAATTCCTCTTTATTCAGTAGCATTTTGTGTTTACTATTAATACAGAACCATAATGACTTATGGTATCAACAAGATGGCACGCCTCCACACAATTCACTCAATGTGTCAAATATCCTATACAGGCTATTTGAAGATCGATGGTTGGCGAACAATGGTCCACATCTTTGGCCACCACGTTCTCCCGATTTAACTCCTTTAGACTATTATGTTTGGGGTAGGATAAAAAATATTGTCTACTCAACTCCCCTGTCTGATAAAGAGGACTGCATAGAACGAGTCAGCAATGCGTTCAGGTTTGTTTAGATTTTTAGATTCATAGTTTTGAAACTCAATTTGGTTTTTAAACATTTTTGCAGTTTTCTTCCTTCCGATGAAATAAGAAGAGCAACGCACGAAGCATTCATGAGACGTATAAATAAATGTCTAGAAATTAACGGTCAAAACTTTGAGCATCTTCTCTAGTTATAACTGCGAGAGTTTGCCATGGTTCTCTTAATAGTAACTTGAAGTCGGTTTCAAGAAGGGGTGAAAAATCTACAGCATGGTTCAAATAACAGTTCCTGAAAATTTCATCTTTTTGGCGTGAAGGGAAAAGAAATAGCTGAAAATTCAAGACGAAAAACAGTTTTTTGTGAATAACTTTTCCACTTTAGGGCAAGGGTGTGATGCATACACTCACATTATTTTTTAACGTAGATTCAATATCTGACATAAAAAAATGGGGTTCTAATTTGAAAAAATTGATTTTTCACGATTTTGTCATCCCTAACTTTGAAAGCGATTTTTTCACCCCCTGTATCATGAATCGCGATTTGGATTTTTAAGGTGGATACATCAATCTCACATCTTGAAAACTCCCAAAAATGAAAATTTTCCATCCAAAAACCTCGAGGTTATTCTTGTTTCAGCGGAGCTCTATTTTCGATTTTTATTTCGAATTTTTCCACTCAGAGAGAATTTTCCAACCAAATCTGAAAAATGTTACATCAAAATAACTTGAAATTTTCTAAGGAATCTATTTCTGCAATAAAAAAATGGTGTTGTGATTTGAAAAACGGAAGTTGACGTCATATCCGGAAAAATCGGAGGTGCTCATGCCTTGAAAATATTTTAGATTTCATCAGCATCGTGAAATACTTATGAGTGCTGAATTTTATGAAAATACGTATAAATATGGGTGAGGTTCCTCGTGAAAGACCCTGTATAATGATGCCATGATATACAGGGTGTGACATTTGAAATAAGAAAATAGTAATATGTTTTCATTATAACCTGAAGCTGTCCAGATCCGAAAAGATCTATTGGACGTCTAAAAAGCCACGGACGAAACTCATTTTTTGTAAAATAGGGGGTATAAATAGTCCCAAAAAAATTTTATTCCCTTTATCATTTTTCCTTTCGACTACTGATATAATTCATGTACCTTTCACATTGAACATCTTTCAATTGTAAATAATTTGAATGATGAACATTGTGAATATTCGAATTTTCCACGTATGAAGGGTAAATAAAATCAATAAAAGTATACCATAAGAGCGGATGACTAGGACACCAAATCGACCAATGCCAAAGTGATCTCACTCATATTATTGACCGATCGATATTAAGTGGGGTATTCCAGACCGATTTAATACCATACCATATGGTAATATCAATTTCCTGTTGGATCATGCACGGCATATAAAACTATGACGCACTTGAAGCACCATTACAGTATTCAGATCATTGCCAAATATTGGCGAAATAAGCTAAATTCCCCATTTTCGTGAGCGAACGTTAGGCCAAGGCTTCACCTTGAATGCAATTGTAAGAGTGCGGGTACACCTGAATGATGGTAAATTCGGGTTTTGTCTGATATTGACTCGCTATGCGGATTCCAAAGTGATTTATGAATAATTTATTGACCGAAATTTATTCCGAGGCTGATTTGGGACAGTTGATATTTCGCAGGTCAGTTATAACAACAAATAATGCAGTTTCTAGGACGAATTTCGCGGGTCTGATGTTAATGGAGTAATGTATGATAACCCAAATTGCAGCTGTGCATTCGTTTATGGAACTGTTCAATGAAAACCATCAATTGGGACCATATGAATATCGAGAAAATTTAGATGAGCAATTAACTGTTGTTCATCTGAACAGAGCGTTTATAGATTTGTTATAGTTTGAATGTTTAATAGTAATAAGCTTAACAAGGGCGTCAAAGCCATCTGACCTCGCGTCAGTGCTTTTTAAATTTTTATATAATTGCATAGGATCTGAGTTATATTCGAATATTTTCAAACATACATGACATTTGATGTCATTTATATGATTCAATGAATCTCTCAAATTAAATTTATGTAAATAGAAAAAATCCTTCCCTTTGAGAAATTTTTGTTGGGATATATGGAATATCTTATGAGAAATCGGATCATTTCTTAATTTTTTGCTATATTTGTAGTCTGACAAATTACTCGAAATCTGGCATTCTTCTTTCTTCAAGAGTTGTACGAAAGATTTTCAATCCTCAAATTGATCGGTGGATATTATAGGAGATATTGAGGACACCAAATTTTGGATATTCTCAACTGGTGCATTCGACGGATGGATTTGTCTCAATTAACCTATTCTGAAAATAAACAAATTCTACTTCATCCTCTTCAGGGAGTATCAAGTATACCGGTATGAAATGAGAGTTTTTTTGTGAAAATAAAACACCACTTATTGATGGAAAAGTAAAAACCATTTCAATCAAAGTATTGCCCATTGTTTTCTACACATTTTGACCACTTTTCTGGCAATTTGTGGATACCACACCAACAAAATTGTTCGTCTGCAAACCAACCAGACAGCCAATTTTCGACCTCCTCGTAGGAATCAAAGTGCTGCTCAGCCAAAGCGTGATCCATCGATGAAAACAAATGGTAGTCGGAAGGAGCCAAGTCTGGTGAATACGGCGGGTGGGGTAGAAGCTCCCAGCCCAGTGTGTTGATTGTATACTGAATCGGTTTCACTTTGTGTGCAGGTGCATTGTCATGGAACAAAACCTTGATGATCTGGTTTTGCAGTGGATGTTGATGGTTGTCCCGGATTAACCCATGATTTTTTCCGTTTAGGATTCCTAAAATAAATCCATTTTTCATCGCCAATAACAATCTGATTCAAAACCGATTTTCTTTCGTGTCTTTGAAGCAAATTTCCAATTTTTTTTCGGTTTTCAATCTGTCTTCCATTCAATTCATGTGATACCCATTTTCCACACTTCTGGATCTCTCCCATAGCTTTTGAACATCCAGAAATTGCTTGTTGTGTAACATTTAAGATTTCTGCTATTTGCTTTTGATCCAAAGTGACATCTCTATCCAATGTGTGGACTTTGAGTACGCTGATGACACACAGCTACTTTTCACTTTTGAGTCGTCATCGTTGCATCAGGCAACCAGGGTGATCAATGCGGATGTTGCTCGGTTGTTGAGGGTTTCGAGTGATCATCAGCTTTCCTTGAATCCGAATAAAACAAAGATTCTCGTATTTGGAAAAGACAGCAAAAGTTTGGAGTCTCAATTGGACGTCAGAGTTGATGGTGTCAGGATTCCTGTGGTTAAATCTGCACGAAATTTGGGGGTTATTCTGGATACTGAGCTCCGATTTACTGAACACGTAACATCTTGTATTCAGCGAGCGTATTCAGCACTGAAAAAGTTATACGGTAGTAGACGTTATCTCCCTCAAAAAGCTAAAATTTTACTGACCGACTGTCTGGTTTTGAGCCATTTCAACTATTGTGACGTTGTTTACGGTCCATGCTTGCGGGTTGTTGATAAGACAAGGATACAGAGAGTGCAGCGTTCTTGCCTAAGGTTCATTTATGGCATAAGAAAATTTGAACCAGTTATCCATAAGTTGGAGTGCTGTCGGTGGTTGAGCATGGATAGGCGAAGGGAGCTGCATGCCGTGGTTTTGTTCCACTCTATCATCTGTTTCCGAACGCCTCCTTATCTGTACAATAAGATTAGGTTTAGGTCGGACGTTCACAATATAAATGTTAGATTTAGAGGATTAATTTCACCTCCTGCTCATAAAACATCTTTATTCCGCAGGTCATTCTCATTTTCGATATATTTTCTATACAACCGCATTTCTGCCCCTCTGAGGTTGAGTAATCCATCGCGGTTTAAGAGTAAGTATCGAAGGGTGTTGCTGAACACAACGAACTGAGAAGTTTGTGCCTTATTCTTTTTTTTTTATTCCTCTGGGTGTGCGCATTCTGGGAGCTTATGGTGTGAAGTGTGGGAATGAATGACTGGTTTTTTTTTTTTTGATTGGCTTCTCAGGGCTTACAATAATAACAGTATCACTGACGTAAGTCCTTTTGCAGAAATTTTTCTCTGTTTAATGTTTTCTAAAATTGTATGATTACTCTGCAATAAATCTATTATTATTATTATTATTATTATCTTGTTTGCAATTCGGTGTCTCCAAACTTTTTGGCGGTCTCCACGTTCTTCATTTCTTACATCAAAATCAATTTCTGAACTGTTGAAACTTCTTCTGCATGTTGCTTCTTATAGATCATAATCACCATATGCCTCGATTCGATGCCACTATGCAGCAATTTTCTTAAAATGAAAACAAAAAGTTAATACTTTCCGCAAATCATTACTTATTGATATAAAATTGGACATTTTTAACTCGAAGAAAAAATATGATGTTGTCTGTTCAATGACTTGATGTAAACTAAATATGATTCACAGATGTCATAGCAAACAAACAAAAAAAAACAATAAAGCCTCACAACAAATGTTCCCTATCGAGACATTTGTATTTGGACGCTCACTTCAAACCGATATACCTGGTATACGGCCAGTCGGTCGACCGGAGACACTCAAATTTAAACAGGAATCCTTCATCAGCATGTCCAATTGAGGCCATTTTTAGCCCGAAATTCGAAAACTACAGACATTTGAGCACAACGATAGCACACTGTTATACTAGGAACTTTCCGACTTTTCCAGACTCCTTTTAATTCAGATAATTATATATAAAATCTGCCAACACAGGATTGCCCTTAGTCAAGGAATCTCACAATTTTTGTTGCCAGATCAAGAATTTGAAATCATGTTACAATTAAAACTTTTCGGAAAGTTTGAATCGGTTATGCATCATTGTTTTTCATGATAAAGTCTACATTATATCGACCTTAGTCAATGTCAATACTGTCGGGACATATTGAAGCATCCTGACCACATCCCACAAGATGTTAAGTACATATCTAACTCCATTCATTAACATGGCTCTAAACATAATGATTCCATCGTAATGACTGCGAGAGCACATTATTACATCGTTACTTTATGTATGTCGCCCACTACAAAACCATCAATGATTTCTATTAAGTTCATATTCTATACCGTCCAGGTGATTCGTACAAAAACAGACTAAAGGCGGCCAGTCATTTCAAGGTTAGACATTTTGGCAATTTTTTCACACCTAAGTGTAAATTTCGATCATCCCAGTCTAGTATTGCACGTCAAAACTTACGTTTTCATTATTTTCGTTGCTACAATTGCACTTGGTCGACTGCGATGGCGTCGCGACCGGGCTAGACGGTCATAGAGGGCAAATTAACCACAGAACCTTCGAAACGTTCCGTATTTCGATATTTCGGATGTTTTGAGATTCTGGTTATTCATTATCTGCTAATTGGTTGGAATTGTGCTCATGTAGTTTATGATTCTGTTCTCGTTTTATTGGCAATTAAAAATGGACTTATGTACTGAAACAGTGGTTTTCACCATTTCATTTTTTCAAGATTTTTTTTAGGTTATCAAGAACTGATGCGAAATAGAATTATTTATCTAAATGAATATCATAAAGGAAAAAACAATATACAGTAGCTTATCAGAGTGCGAGACTTTATAAATATCACAGATAAAACTCAGCTGGCGCCCATCGTGGCTGAATTTCTTATACACATACGAGGATTGCCTTCTATACTTTAGAATTAGAAAACAAAGACAGATATTGATCATCGAAAATCGCTTCATTGTTTTTCAGAATATTCCCCACTAACTTTTATATACTTTTGCATGAGTTTGAACCAATTGTTGAAGCACTTTTGCCACTCTGAGTTATCTCCAACACATGCATTCTGAACGCATCAACCGCTAATTCAGGTGTCGAAAAACGTTGATCTCTCATTTTATTTTTCACGTACGGGAATATAAAATGTCATTCGATGCCAAGTCAGGACAATACGGCGGTTGATTTTCCTGATTTCTTGGAAGACAACTGGCAAATAAATGGTTGTGTTCCACTCAGAATTGGCTGTTCTGCGTTGTTCAAGTGGTACAATTGCGACATGTACAGTTTTTCCGAAAAAACAGGCGACCATTTGCTTGGAAGTGCTTCGTGCGCGAGCAACTTTTGTTGGATTTGGCTCATCTTGAAACACCCATGCAGTTGACTGCTGTTTACTTTCGGGCTCATAGACGTACGATTCATCACCTGTCACGATGTCATAGACGTGCTTCGAGCCCGCGATCATATTTTGGAAGCATTTCTTTCGACCAATCGACACGAACCTGTTTTTGAGCGATTGACAAATTGTATGGGATCCAACGCGAACAAATGCCTAAGGTTGTTTCAATCTCACGATAGGTTACATGACGATCTTGCAATATCAGTTGGCACACAGCCTCAATGGTTTTCGAAACAACAACTGATTTTTCACTACCTTCACGAACATGTTTTTATAGAACACAGAACATCTGTGTCAGAATCTTTTTTAGAAAAAGTGGAAGGTCTTAATTCCACTCGAATATTTATGAAATAAGATTTGAAAAAAATAACGTTGAACTCATATTCATGGGCATTTATTCAGAAGATGATTCTTTATATTTGGAACCATTTTATATTGATTGATCTTCGATTTTGAAGAATGTGTGTTCGTGTGAAGAGAGAAGGACTTCTGCATCGATCGTCTTGTATACTCATTCGTATTCTTATTACTACGGGATTAGAGAAGGTTTTAGAGCTGCAGAAAACCGTACACAGTCCTGAGTGGGATTAGTTTGCACTTGCCTCTTGCTGAAGTTCTTTTTATACGGAGCACTGCTTTTGAAAATTATTTGAAATATATAAGCGCTTTGGCACATCCATATAGAGATTAGCTGGTTGTCATTTCTATGGGCAGAACTTTATTCCTATTGTGCTTACGGTTAAACAGTCATGAATTTTTCATCAATCGGTTGTACCCAAACGTTTTAGGCCTTATTCGAAAGCTTTTGTGACAAAACATTCCTTTCTATGGAATGAGTGCACAGAGGATTGCATCGAATTGATTAAGTTTGTAGCTTTCTGGGTAAGCTCAAGAATTTGAAGCAATGAAAATGGTTCAAAACATAATGTTTGCTTAACAAATGAATTTTGGGCATCTTCGTATTGTATAAATGTTTAGTCAATTACGATTTTATAATTTGTTTTCTCTATTTCAGTGTAGTAATGAATTCATTACAGTACTAAAAACAGTGCTGTAATGAGATCTTTACAGCATTGTTTTAGTTATATTTTTCGTTTTGTGGTTGAAAACACTGACATCCTATCCTTTCGAATGTCAACACACGTCCATTGCATGTCAATTGTCAATATTAAACCATGTAGAGATTTGAACGCACTATTCAAATTCTATAATCTATCAATTTTCGTATCAGTCACGCCTACTGCGAAAATAAAATACAAAAGGCACTAGGAGGTATAATCTGAATTTTTCATTGAATTACAATGAATTTCTCACAATTTTTGACTGAAATGGAGAAAATATCGTCTAATACTCGTTGCAGAAGGCAATTCCAACACTCATGCGTTCAAAAAAAATTTCGTATTCGTGTTGTAATAGGTGCCCATTCTGCAACTTGTTTTAGAATATACTATACCTTCATCGAGACTACCTCAGCCAGTAAAATTAAGGGTCTTCTAATACTAACCACAGAAATGAAAATGACAGTCAAGAAACCCATCTCTCCGCAATTATTTTTGGTATGTTGAATTTTTACGAAAATATGAATATTTCCATGAGTAATTCACTGTGAGTGTTGAGACTGGTGAGAAACCGTTAATAACATTTTCTGCTGTAACCATCTGATCAAAACTGTTTACGGAAAATTTTCACCTCAGCATTCTTCAATAAACAAATGATTCGAACGAAAAGCTCACTACAAAAAATCTCTGATGAATAGTCCTTACCAATGTTATCTCTTGAATATTCCGCTAGTCCTTGAAAATAATCGATAATTATTTTAAACAGTAGAAGACGGACAACGCACCCTATAAAGATGCGATCACCGTATGCGAATGAAAGAATGCAGAAGATACATTTGAGCGACGTAGTTCTGGACCTCCTGTATGAATATTATTAGATAAGCCGTTGACCTCTGTTTATATTTCTAAGCGCGTCACAGAGGGGAATATACACATATCCGTGACATCTACCAGTTTAATAAACTTAAGTGCCCATCGTAAAGAAACAGAATTTGAAATGAAATGCACCAACTGCATAAACAGACGCTGAGGCGATTATCTCTATTTACCGGTTTGTTTAGGCAATAATAATTTTTATGCTTCTAAGACGTGGAGGGGTTATCCATGTAAGAAAATTGCCAAGATGTGGCTCTGTGGGCCGGTTCAAGGTCAGATAATTTGGGAATATTTTCGCAAGTATGTGCGAAGTTCGTCCTCGGTTTTGTATCAGGCAAGAATTCGTAGGCGATGTTTCATACCGACCTTTAAATATCGAGACTTTACTCTATTCAAGATATATTGTCATCAAAAGGAACTATTGAAGTGAAGTCAGTGTCACAAGTCACAAAAAGTTACCGGAAAATTTTCTGTGCCTCAACTGCAACCATAGAGTTGGGAGAACTTAAATATGTCTAAAACCACATAAGTAGTATAGAATGATAGGGGGAGCATTAGGTCTGAAAAAAGCTAGATCGGATTGCATAGACTTATTTAAATTGGAAAATGCGTTATGAACATAGAATAAGCAGTGTACCCGATGCTACCAATTTATCGGTATTTCTACCGATTTAGATACAGGGTCTGGCTCCCCTATGAGGGAAGCTAAAAAGGACAAAACCAAATAAGGTACGTCATTTTGATTTATACTAAGAAAAAGTACACATTCTGCCATTTTATAAAATGAACCAATCTCAGTGTCTTCCATTAGTTTTACTTTTTAAATAAAACATCCCTTAAATGTCTTCCTTCACTGTCGATATGTTAGGCCCGAAGACTGAAAACGCTCAGTGGCCGGAAAAAACGACCACATCGCGTTCTGGCTGCCTTCGGACGCACAGAACGCGTTTTGGCTGTTTTTAGACGCTCGCAACGCGTTCTGGTAATTGTTAAACAGCCGGAACGCGTTTTGTCAATTGTTCAACGCTCACAACGCGTTCTTAATGTTCGACTTGTATTATTTGTCGCTTTATACCTGCGTAGGATAAAATTCATATTGTCCCTCATAAAACAAAATTGAAATACAATTCAATTATTGACAACTACAATTGGATACCAAAGATGGGTTCGGTTTTTCTTGCCGAATCATTAAAACAATATTAAATTTCTTATAATTGTTTTTCAGTTCTAGGAAGAAAGTTACACTAATAAACTTATATGTCGAGCATAAAATATATAAATGCATGAATGAAAAAGCGAAAAGTTCTTTATTGAACAAATGAATTTCAATTTATTTTCTACAAATCCAACTTATTGTGGAGAACAAAACAAACTTGAATTTATAACTCTTTTAATTACTTTATTAGAAACAATTCAATTATTGAAAACTACAATTAAATACAAACGACGTGTTTTTCCGAACTTTTGTGTACTTTAAATAGGTACGTTACTTATTTTTACAAGAACTGTTTGAATGAGATTTCGAATTACATAGTACATTTAAATTGTATCCGTAAAGTATGGAACAAATTCATTTTAGCTAATCAGACCATTTTAAGAAATAATCCTGAAACACATAGATTTTTATTTTAATTTACCTTATTATAAAATGATAATCTAATATACAGCGATGTGGACGTCTTACATTTGAACCAATTTTTTCCGGCCACTGAGCGTTTTTCGTTCTGTGTCTTCCGGCCACTGAGGGCCTAACAGATACACTGAATGAGTATTTCCCTGAAGTTATTACTTACTTACTTATTACTCTTTGAGTCATTTCAGGTGCAATAGCTGAATAAAGAACGCCCATAATCTTAACAAGCCCTGAAAGAAGCAATTACTCAAAGGGTTGAAATGAATCAAAGAGTAATAATAACTTTAGAGAAGGACTCAACCAGTGTATCGACAGTGAAGGCAGCCATTTCATGAATGTTTTATTTCAAAAGTAAGACTAATGGTAGACCCTGAGAATGGTACATTTTATAAAATGGCAGAATGTGTAATTTTCCTTAGAATAAATAAAAATGTCCTACCTTATTTTGTTTTGTTTTTATTAGCTTCCCTTATAGGGGAGGTTTTTCTGCCGGACCCTGTATATCTTCCGATTACCAAAAAGTTATGATATCTACCGATTTTTTAGTTTTTTAATAATCAAACTTTTCAATAAACTAATGGAATGTTCTACATAAAAACTTCATATCTACATCAAAATTCATTCTTCCCCTTTTGAGATGTTAATTGCCACAGAAGACGCGAACTCTCGTGATTAAATGGATGTATCACGATTTAGTTCGTTGCTCCGATTCAAGTACTATTGAGTCGCGGCCTAAATTATATTTTTATGTGCCTAAGCTTACTCCTGGGACTTTCTTGGTATACCTGAATAAGTATTCTTTTAATTTTTATCTAAAGATTTTATTTCATTATTTATTTTATATAGTTATCAGTTATAAATGAATGTTACTCTTTTCAAATTTAGCGATATTGTGTCCGGACATTCGGCAATTCCGATCCTAAGATATGACACTTTTATAGAGATTTTGACGGAGAGTTGGCTGAAAATCCGTAACCGATGAGTCACTCGAAGTTCATAGCATAGAATCGAGAGCGATTTGCGTTCTCTAGTCATAAACTATGGAGTGAGCCATAGAGTATATAATTCACAGGAAGGAGCAGCTTGGGGTGTTACTTTGTTCAACCTAGCAAATGGAAACCACTGTCGACTGTATGCGATGAACGTTATGCTACTAATTAGTTAGGAAATATCAGCCAGCTCTCGGTCAAAATCCCTCATAAGTGTGAAGTCACTGTCTCCTTATACACACATAGATCTATGCATGTGAACCTTTTCTATTCTCGAAACTCTAAGGTATAAGCACTGATTGAATTACCTTCTCACAATATTATTATAATCGCAGCAGAAAAACTACCCTTGGTTTTGACAAATATATTCTACCACAAATGTATAATTAACAAATATACAATTCAGGGAATACCCAATCTCTCAAGTCAATCACAAAAATAAGGCACCTATCTTAACATAAATAATGATGTTGACTTGATAGCCCTCTCCTGGATCCTAGATAGAGCAAGGTGAATTTCACTCGAAGGTACAGCCTGCCAGGTAGTTGATAAAGGGTGGATTGTTTCCAAGCAAATATTCCACAGCATTCAGACATTGATTTAATACACCTGATCTTCATCCAAATTGACGAATGTGCTACGAACCCTTTATTGGACAAATAAAATAGAGTGACATTGGAAATTTATTTCGGCATTGAGGTAATGCCAGTAATCTAAAATACCTACTTAACATCATAACTGAAGCGGAGAGTTTCACACATTCTTATTTTTCATGTGAGGGGACTGAAAGTTGTGTATGTACAAAACTGTAATGGTCGGCATTCCTTCGGCGACAAATTTCATCAAGTATGAGTGAAAAAATATCACTTTCTGAATGGTTGATACAACACCTACTTTTAGTTGGTTTTGAAGAGAAGACGATTTGAGCTTCGGACAAGACTGAAGGAATACTATCAGTGGTTATTTTTAATTGTATAAGTTGATCCAGAAAGTTATAGAAGCTGAAATAGGAATTGTTAGTATGTACTTGCCGCCACGTATTCCGGCTTATTAGTTTAGTTAGGCAAGACATTGCGATAGAAACAGAAAACATATTTCAAGATCAAATTATATCCATAGTTTTAGTTTTCACTATCTGACATTCCTGAATGTGACTACAGGGTTATCCACATCGATCACCAGGTGCCATAAAACACTGAAATAGTCGCGAAGCTGAACAATTCGCGGAATCCGTGAAGAATTCCGGTCTACACGCCACCGCAACCTCCGCATCACCGCGAAGTCATAAAGCTGATACAATGTCGGTTTCGAGACGTGAGAGGGTAGCAATTAGAGGTGCATTGATGAGTGTTCTTGGACCGAAATAGCCTGGAGAATTTCTCAACGTCGTTTTCAGGTCATTTCGAGCTTGTTTCGGCGGAAGGCGAAAGTGAGAACCATAAAAGTTTGTATATTTGCTAGTCGAACGTTCTGGGAATGAGTCTATTGATTGTTTTGCCACTTTCTTAATGTGAAAGAGATTTTAGGTTGAATGAGATGCTTAGACACATTCGAGGAATAAATTACAATGTAAGTTTTAGGTGCATATAACCGTGTAATATGCTATTGAACATTGGGGAACGTTTTGGAATATGACCAAGTGTTATTGTTACCAGTTTGACTGAAGAATGATCTAGATGAATTGGGTTCTAATTGAGGCTACATGGAAGCCAGTCAAAGCAATGGATGTTTATATCTCGAAGACTGAGAAGTGTAGGTTTTGTTGTTTGTTGACATAGCTTCACACAGCTTCGTTTGAAAAAGTTCAAAGAACATCAGGATCAAAGAATGATGCATAGACATTACCTATGGGTTGTTTGGAAATTTGAACAAAGTTCATTTATTTGAATATCTATCTTTTATCCATTATACAGGTTGTTTCTGAGTTGATGATTTCGAACGGTGAAACTTAAGCAAAAAAGAAGATGGTCTTTTATACAGTAATGAGCAAACTTTGAATTTCCGGTTCTACCGGAAGTAATGCCAATTTTAGTATAAGATAAAATATTTTATTACAAGTGAAATAATATGGGGTTCAATATTTTTTATTTCAATACCTACCGAGATATTAACAGAAAAGTATCTAAAGAAAGTAAAATGAATACCCGTTCAAGAAATAACATGATTATCAACTAAAACTAAGTGATTTTCAATTGAAACTCAGGTAAACTAACTAATTTCATTTTGATATCTATAATATTCCAGACATATTTTTTTGGTTAGTTCCACACATTTGCACATCACCTGTAAGATTAGATAATATAATGAAATGTAATGAGTATGGTGGTTCCTTCAATAACTCCTAGAATATTTATACGATCGATTTGAAATTTGTAAACGTTTGAATAACGTTGACAGAATAAAGTAAACAAATTTTTTGAAAATTCTTGAGGAAGAGAATTTTTCAATTGGAAATATTCGATTAATGAAAATCAAAAAATTTACTTTAATAGTAGTACACTTTCGATTGAAATACCTTTTCAATACCTACGGTTCCAATTTCAGAGAACACACTGCTATGCATAATGAAGAAGAGAATATTTTCATTCTTATCATAACATTATACAATCAGGAAAACTGCAAAAAAACTGATCAAACAATGAAATAGAACACTACACGTGTTTCTGGTCTTGTCTTTTGGACTTTATCTTCCATCAGATATTCATATTCAATGAAAAAAAAATTGATTAGTCATAGGATATTCGTCAGATCTATAAAAAATGTTATTGTCCTGATTATATCTGATATAATAAGAACTTCGAAAATTTTTCACAACTGAATGAAACTCTACTGAAACAATCATTTAGGATTCTTTGGAATCGTTTCATTCAGAAGCACCCTGTATACCATAAGATTCAATGGATATTAAAACAGACGCGAAATAATGACTATGAACTAAATAAATTGAGTTACAAGAAGACAAAAAAAAATCAAAATCTCTTTGGGGTATTTCAGAAGGAATTCAGTGAGAACTTTCATGTTTTATAATACTATGATGAATAACTTAACATCTATAAGTGCTAAGGATTATATCTGTATTCCTGCTGACCAAGTGAATTATATTTTCATATATTCATATTGTATAGTGTCCAAGCACCTCTCTAGTACCGAAAGATATTATTTTTATCAATAAGCCAATACTACTCTGAAAGCAGTAATATACTGATTCCTACCTAATGATTTTGGTTAGAGAAGAGCGTATTTTCCAGATTACTCGATGGTATGAAACATTCGAGAAAGTATTACTAGTTTAGGAAAACACAGTTTCACCCAAAGAACGCATGGTTGAAATTTGTAGCAAAATATTCGCTTTGCATGAATAAATTCCGACCGCATTTTCTGTCACAAAGGATGATGTGTCGTCAAGGTGCTGTGATCGAAGGATTTGAATGTATTGAGGAAAACCGCATGCTATTCGGCTTCGCTTTCAGCAAATTTATCAATTTGTATTTGCCATTAGTCCGCGAGTTGTTGTTCAAATAGTAGTTCATAGAATATTGTTTAAATTGGTTAAAATGCATGTGATATTTCTTGGTGCTGATGGATATACGGCAAGCAGGAGTAAGAAAAAATGTAAAATCATCAAGAGACCATGGAGGTAAATGAACAATATAAATGTTTATTTCATTCTCTTTATATTTCATAGAAACGAATAATAGGAAATACTGAGAGAAGAAAAAAATCATAACCAAGATTTTTTTAATTACTCGATGAAGTTATGAACATAAAATTTGGGACACTTTTCATATGCCGATGACGAGATATTTATATTATTCATTCAGTGTTGAAATGTATATATTCTCATTTGTTTGTTGGTTTCTTATACGGGAACATTTTTTTCTTCAATCCTTCCGGCAACTTTGAACCCGAGCACTATTCATCCCGACGACGTATAAGAGTAATTGGACAATGTACGAATTTTCCGATATACCGACAGCTTGTGAGTGCGTCTTATTTCTCGGAAATAACATTGCATTTCCCTCAACAAACTAAATTTTCAGCGTGAAATATCTTTTTTCAACCCTTTAGCAACTTCTAACTTGAGCACTATCCTTCCCGACGTATAAAAGTTATTAGACAATGTACGAATTTTTCGATATACCGACGGCTTGAAAGTGATTTCCGGCTTATTTTTGGAGAATAACATTGCAATTCTTTCAAAAAAATAAATTTTCAGCGTGAAACATCTTTTTTTTTCAACCCTTTTGGCAATTTCTAACTTGAGCACTATCAATCCTGACGTATAAGCGTAATTGGACAATGTACGAATTTTCCTGTATACCGACGGCTTGTAAGTGTTATCCGCCTTATTTCTCAGAAATAACATTGCATTTTCTCCAAAAAAATTAATTTTCAGCGTGAAACATCCTTTTTTCAAACCTTTTGGCAACTTCTAACTTGAGCACTATCAATCCCGACGTATAAGAGTAATTGGATAATGTACGAATTTTCCTATCGATGGTTTGAAAGTGATTTCCGCCTTATTTCTCGGAAATAACATTGCATTTTCTTCAACAAACTAACTTTTCAGCTTCAAATATCTTTTTTTCAATCCTTCAGGCAACTTTGAACCCGAGCACTATCCATCCCGATGTATAAGAGTAATTGGACTATGTACGAATTTTCCGATATACCGACGGCTTGTGAGTGCGTCTTATTTCTCGGAAATAACATTGCATTTCCCTCAACAAACTAAATTTTCAGCGTGAAATATCTTTTTTCAATGCTTTAGCAACTTCTAACTTGAGCACTATCCTTCCCGACGTATGAAAGTTATTAGACAATGTACGAATTTTTCGATATACCGACGGCTTGCTAGTGATTTCCGGCTTATTTTTGGAGAATATTGCAATTCTTTCAAAAAAATAAATTTTCAGCGTGAAACATCTTTTTTCAACCCTTTTGGCAATTTCTAACTTGAGCACTATCAATCCTGACGTATAAGCGTAATTGGATAATGTACGAATTTTCCTGTATACCGACGGCTTGTAAGTGATATCTGCCTTATTTCTCGGAAATAACATTGTATTTTCTCTGAAATAATAAATTTTCAGCGTGAAACATCTTTTTTTTCAAACCTTCTGGCAACTTCTAACTTGAGCACTATCAATCCCGACGTATAAAAGTAATTGGCAATGTACGAATTTTCCTATCGATGGTTTGAAAGTGATTTCCGCCTTATTTCTCGGAAATAACATTGCATTTTCTTCAACAAACTAACTTTTCAGCGTCAAATATCTTTTTTTCAATCCTTCAGGCAACTTTGAACCCGAGCACTATCCATCCCGATGTATAAGAGTAATTGGACTATGTACGAATTTTCCGATATACCGACGGCTTGTGAGTGCGTCTTATTTCTCGGAAATAACATTGCATTTCCCTCAACAAACTAAATTTTCAGCGTGAAATATCTTTTTTCAACCCTTTAGCAACTTCTAACTTGAGCACTATACTTCCCGACGTATAAAAGTTATTAGACAATGTACGAATTTTTCGATATACCGACGGCTTGAAAGTGATTTCCGGCTTATTTTTGGAGAATAACATTGCAATTCTTTCAAAAAAATAAATTTTCAGCGTGAAACATCTTTTTTTTCAACCCTTTTGGCAATTTCTAACTTGAGCACTATCAATCCTGACGTATAAGCGTAATTGGACAATGTACGAATTTTCCTGTATACCGACGGCTTGTAAGTGTTATCCGCCTTATTTCTCAGAAATAACATTGCATTTTCTCCAAAAAAATTAATTTTCAGCGTGAAACATCCTTTTTTCAAACCTTTTGGCAACTTCTAACTTGAGCACTATCAATCCCGACGTATAAGAGTAATTGGATAATGTACGAATTTTCCTATCGATGGTTTGAAAGTGATTTCCGCCTTATTTCTCGGAAATAACATTGCATTTTCTTCAACAAACTAACTTTTCAGCTTCAAATATCTTTTTTTCAATCCTTCAGGCAACTTTGAACCCGAGCACTATCCATCCCGATGTATAAGAGTAATTGGACTATGTACGAATTTTCCGATATACCGACGGCTTTTAAGTGATTTCCGGCTCATTTTTCGGGAACAATGGTTCATTCTCTTCAATATACTAAGTTTTCAGCGTGTAACATTTTTTTCTTCAACCCTCATTTCGCGAAGGGGTAACATCAACTGGCCTCACAGAAGCCCCGACCATAGCCCGCTTGACTATTTTGCTTGGGGATACCTCAAAAGTAAGGTTTATCAAAATAATCCGACGAATCTAAACCAGTTGGAGCAAAAAATCAGATCAGAAATGGCAACGTGTTATCGCTAATCTTTGTTCCTGTTTAGAAGAGCGCCAGCAACGCATCGGTCATCATTTGGACAACATCATCTCTTCCGAATAATTCTCCAATTCATCTGTTAATAATAAACAATAAGCCTGCTTATTGCTCACAAATTTTTTTTATTTGTAGCGCGCAAAATGATTGAAGCAACCGAAGGGCCATCCATCAGAGGTCAACTTTTTCAGACAACGAATTTTGGTGACGTAACAGATGAAAATCTGAAGTATACGGCAGACATGCATCTCCTGCCGTTTTTATATAATTATCGAATTGTTGAAAAACAGGAAGATATCCGTTTTCATTGTAGAATCGAATCGACGAGATCATACTTATCTGATACCCAATAAATTCACAAAACGATATTCTCGAACATAACAGCATGGTGCTTCTGCCATATTCAGTATCTTACATTTTAATTAGCCGAATATTAAGTAGTCTACCCAAAAAGGCGATAAGATCTGCTTTCTTAGGTCTAACGACAAGAATGTTCCTCATTTTTCTCATTTTTTCTTATGAACTTGATTTATGGAAACCTATGGGAGCATGGCACCATACCCGCAAAAAAATCCCATATCTTAATCGAGGTCAGACCAAAAAAAAATCATTGCTTTCGTTAAAATTTCATCATTATGAATGTTCTCTCACATATGGACAATCATTATCAAAATTGACTCGAATTCAATTAGGGAGAATTTCCTCAATAATGCAAGTACTACAGGCATTCAAATTAAAACTATATGAAATAATTAATTGTTGCAGATTTCATGTTAACAATGAAGAACTTGATTTTCAGGTTGACAACGTGGATTAATTGGGATTTTTTTTTAATGTTGTGAAGGCAACGCTTATAAAGCGTGATAAGTTTTCGATATTATGATGAGTGATAAATCGAGTTTGTTTAAATTAATAATGGATTATAGACTTAAGTGCATGATTGGCATCGATAAATATTTCATTTTATTAGCCTGGTCAGATTCCGAACTGAGTGTCATTCGGATGACTACAAGGTGAAAGAGAATTGAAATAAATCAGTTGGATGACTATTACAAAGCTGAAAGAAGCGATGACGTGAGGACAGAAACATTAACGCATTTTATGTCTAATTGCTCATTCCCGAACACCAATTTACCACGAAAAGTGAAGAAGTTATATTTTGAACAAGTTAAATTTCATTAACTCCATGCTATACTCTCTGACAAAGAAGTATCCAAAAATTTGAAATAAAACGCCAAAGAATTAAACTTCTTAAATAGAATAGAATAATTTATTCATCCTGATAGACGTTCTGCAGTGTATAGGACATGTCAGTTATACCAAAATAATACACAACAATGAATAAAGAAGAAGGAAAAAACAAAACAAACTTATTCGAAAGAATATCATTTAGATTTTCTTCAACATTATAAAAACATTTCTTTTGCAGTATAGTTTTCCCTAAATTACGAAATTTCAATTTATTCAGTGATTTTATGTCATTCGGAAGTTTATTGTACAATTATAACACTGGTATATGGGCGATTCCTCAAATTTACTTGTTTCATGGCCAAGAAAAAAGAAATAATGCATATTTCTTGTAGCATAATTAAGCAAACAAGATAGGCTGGCAAATTTCTGTTCATTTTCTTCAGCATGGAGAAGAATTTTGTAAATATATATACATGGAATTTTCAATATTTCATGCTTTATGAACCATGGTTTACAAGACGTTCTGTTCATTAATCTGAACATAATTCGCATTATACGTTTTTGTGCTATAAATAATTTGTACCACTCGGAAGTAGCACCCAAGATTTTAGCATTATATGACAAATGATTATAAACCAGACCGATATCAAAGCAGCGGGTGGAAGCGAGCTTTTAAGTCTACTGATAGCATAGTAAGCAGCAGAGATTTTCATCATGACCAGTGCATCGTAGTCCACTTTCAACAACAAGGTCCAAGAATTTTGTTGTCTCCTTAGATACAAGAACATCTGAATCACAATTAAGGGTTAAGGGAATGCTCTGCCTCAATTCAAATTTTATTGATTCAGTGTTATCAACATTTAAGATAAGTCTGTTTGCATGACACCAGGACTTGAACTTATTAACCAGATTTTTTCAAAGACTAACAACCTTACCCACAATTTTCGCTCTCACAACAAAGGATGTGTTGTGTACGAAAATAATAATGTTATCTGTCTTAATATAATGTGGCAAATCGTTTATGAACAAAATGAAAATTAATGGTCCTAGGACAGAGCCTTGTGGAACTCCGAGTTCTAAATCGAATTGGGACGAGTGAACATTGTTAACTCTGATATTTTCCGCTTAGAGGTATAGTCAATCAGCCATCTTAGAAATACACCCCGGAAACCCATGTTGTAGAGCTTACACTCAATGAAACTAGGTGCAATAATATCAAAAGCTCGCGAAAGTTATTGAATCTCCTACAAAATATGCTCTGATTTTCTGTTCTGATTATTTTGTTAGTCTATTATTAGAAGAATTTTATATGTGATTAAGATGTGAAACGAAAGAACAACTGTAAATTTGATTATTGTTCATTCAACTTAAGTTTTTTGAGTTTCATATTCTCTGTGTCGTTTTTTTTTGTACCACCAAGTTTTTGGGTCCGTGAATGGACTATGTAGCAGGCCATTCTAGAGGAATTATGCCTTTTTAATTTCGGAATCGGACAACCCTAGTGTTAAAATCTTTGAGGTTATACGTAGTCAGAATGCTTTGATATACGAGTGCTATTTGTGTTGTTTACAGTAACTTAAAAGATTCATCTCGCCCAAAAAATGGAATCAAATCGTGAACATTTTCCTCGATAATTTTTTACAACTTTCGACGTGGATTAACTAAACAACAGTGCATCGGTGAACTTAATTCAATTTTTGGTGATGAAGCTCCATCAAGGACCAGTGGTTATCGATGGTATGGCGAATTCAACCGAGGTCGTATTTCACTCCAAGACGAATTTCGGGAAGGTCGTCAAAAATCAGTTGTTGTCCCAAAAACCATTGATGCCGTGCTCCAACTGATATTGCAAGATCATCATGTGACCTCAAGTTGAAAAAATCCTTAGCGTTTTCTTTCAAACCTTTTGACTGCTTCGAAATCCTTTCATGAGATTTCGTGTACATAGGTTTTTTGCGACGATGAATTCAAATTTGTGTTCGATTTAGTTGTATATTCTAGAGGGTGCTACCGGCAACCATTTCAACCCATGTAAACCATTGCAACTTCTTTGTGCTACCCTGTACACCGTTTTGACCTTAAAAAATCGATTCTGTCATCCTTTCTACTTTGAAAAGGGGATACATCATCGAAGTTTTTAGGAGCAACCCTTTCAGACAAAGATGTATTTAAAGCCAAAGGGTCCCAAAACTTTTCCGAAAATTTGAAAAATTGTGTTTTATAATAACACCTCCAAGTTAAAAAACTATTGATGTTTCATTTAAAACAAAGTGTAATGTAAAAAACAATTGAAAAATAAAATCGTCAAAAGAAATTTTTAAAAAATTTGAAAATTGGTATGAATCATAAGCTTTAAATGCGTTTTAATCGGAAACCGTTAATCTTAGCGACTTGAGTCATTTTTCAATTAGAAAAGGAGGGGAATCGATTTTTTTAGTCCAAAATGACGTACAGGGTAGCACAAAAAAGTTGCAACGGTTTGAAGAAGACGAAATGATTGCCAGTGGCCCTTCTAGAAACTACAACCAAATCGACTACAAATATGAGTTTGTCACCTCGAAAAACCCCTATGTTCCAACTTTCATGCAATTATTTGGAATCAGTCGAAAGATATTAAAGAAATCGCAAATTAGTTTTTCATCTTCAATATCCTGTATCTCGGAAACGGAGCATTTCCGGACCCATATTCATGGAAACTTTTTTGCTTAAAATGATGTGATCTATCACCAATTTTAGTTTGTCGGAAACAAATCAGAACACCATGTATGTTTTGGAGATACCTCAGTGACATACGTGCTTCGACAATTGATTCAAACGCATGCAAAAGTGTATAGATCTTAATGGAATATTCTGACAAACAATAAAGCGAAATCTAAAAGGTAACCCTCGTATCTGTCAAGATATTGAAACATCCGAGAAAGCACCATCCAAGAAACCTTTTCTCCATCACTGCCTACTCGCAATATACCGGTTCAGTCTGCAATGGGTGCGATCATAGATTAGCATGATGTAAGATCGCATACAACAACAGAGAAATGCATTCATAATGGTTGCAATTGCAGCTTTTTACCATCATCGACTTCCTAGTCTATGGGCGTCAAACGTTCAACTACGTTCCTGTTCTACTGACCCCATTTTCTCGATCATATTTTCAATGTTAATATTCAATTTCCCCTAGATTTCATTTCAGAAGGATGTTGGTAGCAGAAAATTTTCGAATAAGACGTTCTCTCTTTTCTACTTACGCGTCTTGTACAGTTTCACGTCTTATTGGAGAAGTAGGTCTTCAATTTTTCTTGCTTATGGGTAAAAGTTGGAAAATGTTGCTGTAATTGTGTGCCGTTGACCTCTAACTTGAATAACTGGCTTTATGTTCCTCGTTAAAGATGATAACCTATAACTATGTTCTGTGTTCGATTACATCTATGAATTCAATTCAATTCCGCATCTAGATTTGCCCGATCGACTCATTTGCGACCAGAAAATAATTACTCATAAATTTCAGTCCCCATTATAATATTAGAATAATTACACCAAAAACATTGATGAACCTTAGGAATACTTTGAAATCCTTTTATGTTATATGGATTAAAGTTGTGCAATTTTTCATTTACAGTACTCATTTTTACTACACTCATTCGGTAATTTTTATTTGACTTCTCTTATCTCTCTTTCAATGTGTATTTATAATGGATGAAGAATACAATGACTACGATTTAACGTATTTTATCTGAATGATACTTATATAGGATGGGTCTTTGATTATTGCGTTAATGTTAACTACTGATTCTCGAAGCCAAAAGAAACATTTTATTCCTATACCACTTTTTGCAATTCTGCATTCGATGTGTCTCTGCAGCACTTCTCTTAAAAAAATTAATGCTTTCTACAAATTATCACTTTCGGGTACAAAATTTTTAACACGATGAAAAAATATGATGTTGTCTGTTCAATGACTTGATGTATACTAAATATATTTCACAGATGTCACAGCAAAAAAAATAAAATAAATGAAGGTTCGTTCACAACAATTGTTCCCTACCGAGACATTTGTATCTTGACTCTCACTTCATACCGGTATACCTGGTAAATGACTCTTTGTTTTTTTATATTCTTCAAGTCATCTGTTTCTGTTTAGCAATATTCTAAATTATACGTATTATTACACGCCAAAGCCCTGAAATCATGCCAGTACTCAACAACATTTTATATGAATAATTTATAATATTTTCTTACATTGAATGTGGTGAGGATATTCGAAATAACGTTTCCTCTTTTTTTCAGGTAAATAAGTTGGACAGATTCAGAATGGTGTCTCTCCGACAGGTAAATAATTTTTAGATTAAGAACAAGATATCATTTCATCGATATTTTTGAGAGAAATATAGGTGGAAACACAGCTAATATAGAATTGCTTCTTATTTTATTTTGATTATGTAGGAAAGCTTTTGGGGTGTCTTGGGGGCACACTTTGGTTCTTGGTGCTGGCGGTAGTTCAAAGGGCTGAGGATTCAAAGGTTTGCTAAAGATTTTGGCAGTCTCCTAGCGTTTTTCAGGTCTAACAAACAGGATTCTCTAGAAAATCAGGAATTACCAGAATTGAAAACTTTTATATAGAAACATGCTTCCTCAGAATTTACCAAGAGTCGAATGAATCCCATTTCCCCTTGACATATTCCCTTAATTATACGCTCCAAAAAATGTAACTAATACTAACTTTACCATTCCTCAAATTCCAGTTTAAATGGTATTTCTTATTTTCTTCTTGATAAATGTAACGAGTCTCGAAGAAATTTCGAATACTGTTGTTGGTTCTCGAATTAATTGTGAATTTTCACTTATAATACCACAAGAGCTTCAAAATTATCTGGTATTTCCCGATAGGTTCGTTGTAAACAAATGAAGGAGTCAAGTTTTTCAGGTTAAAAAATCACGAGCGCGAAGCGCGAGTGATTTTTCCTTGACGATTGCTGGGAACCTATCGGGAAATACCAGATAATTTTGAAGCTCCTGTGGTATTCGGGGGATTATTTTTCTGTCCCAAATGTCGGCCAATAGAATTGCACCATGAGACGAAATGTACAGTTAACAAATAAGAATTTCATAATGAATAAAACAACATTTAATTAAGAATCAGGGTAGTGCAATTAAAAATACAATTGTTGTAAACATTGGTGCATGTTTTCTTCAAGTCAGAGTTATCGGTAATGGTCCCAGAAGAGGTAGATGGCATGAGGTTTATGCTGTTGATGGCATTTTCTGCAGTAGGCTCACTCCTTCGCAGTTTCTTGACAATTAATTCGTGGTGTTCCTGGTCGAGTTGGAGATACGGCTTGATGGAGTTTCTGTTGGCATGTCCAGTTATTTTGATTATCTGCTGCTCTCCCAGGCCCGATTTCGCTAGATTGGAGACGGCTGTTGCACGACTGGAGTGATTGGTGATTTTTTTGTTACCAAGGTCAAGCCCAGCTTTTTGTGCTGACTCCTTAACCCACTTTGAAATCGTGTTTTGGCCTACTGGGGATCATTGTACCACCTAGCGCCTGGAACTTTATTCCAGAATGGATATTGGGTCAGGAATAGTCTGTCGCTCTTGATATTGACATCTCTCTTCTCTCTCAATTTCTGGAACAGTCTCACTGGGCACTTGTCAGGGATTTCCCGATTCTCCACCAGCCACTTGCTGTCTGATAATTTTTATCACCACCTTGTGTGGTCTTGCTGAAAATTGGATTGTATTCAATTCTCCCAGTTGTTTCCCCGTCATTTCGCTGTTCTGCCTTGAAGTGATGTATTGACGCCATGCTGCCCTCATCACCTCTCCAAGCCAATTCCACTGATATTATCATGAATAATTTTTTCTGGAGGCCATCAGGAGTTTCCTCGTCCCAAACAGTGGTCATTGCCTCCCAATCTTTTTCCTTGAACGCTGCTGCACTTGCCCTCCGTTTTTCCGGAATAGATTGTAAAGCCTTACGCTTGGCATCACGAGCTCCTCGAGCGGTCTTGAATGCAGCATCCGAAAATGGGTTGATTTTGATGTCGAAATCGTTCAAATACTTTTCTTGAAGTAATTTGGCAGTCTGATTCCACATTGTTTTTATTGTACCTTCCTTATAGTCTTCTCCATCCATTTTCTTCATATTGTAAGCGTAATCTTTCATAATGTTTGCCAATTGCGCTTCACTCGTTTCAGCACTCAATGTGTATTCCCTCTCAGTACAAAAAGTAGTAAATTGGTTCCAAACTGTTTTTTTTTGCCTTCTCCGTATTAATGGGAACATTTCCTTTGACTTTTTTATCGATGATGGACAGAGAACAAACTCCAAATCGACTCATTTTCATGCAAAATTTCCAATTTTCACAATTGAATTCAACCTGTCAGTTTGACGTGTGCTTAATTTGACTGGATCATGTTTTGTTTATATATAGCAACTACCAGAGAAAATTTTCAAAAAATTATCAGTATAATACCATGTAGGTTGTACCACGTGACGTCGAATGGTGCAATTCTATTGGTCGATATTTGGGTCGGAAAAATAATCAGAAATATCAATCGGCAATTTCTGCAATGAATTTCTAAGACGGGAGAGTGGAGAATCATTTCTGAAAAGTAAATAATCTTCATAACTGGAATATTTTTATACCGTAACCATACTTAGTGTAATACGAGTTTAATTGGTTTCCGTAACAAAACCAAACTGAAGTCCCTTACATTATTGTGAGTTTTCTGTCCGTATCTCATGGTGAAAAAATATTATGTAATATGGAAACAATTCGAAATGATGAAATATCGACATAACATTTCATTCGGCATATTCAAGACCTATCAATATCGGTTCATTATACGACATGATTATAAAATTGAATAATGCTTTAACTGATACGAGAATCACTTGTTTGAAGGAATCACTATTATGGAAGCAAAATAATTATGTCCAAAGAAATGATAAAATAGTTTTTCCGAAATCTATTGTGAAATTTGAGTTCAAAATTTTCCTGCAAATATAAACAAATGAGCATCACTGGAGGGGCACATGAAAAAAAAAACATTGTCACCCAGAGGTCATCTTTAGTTTTCTGATATAATTAAACAAATTTTATATTTTAATCACATTTAATTTCATTTCTCAATCCTGTACCAAGTATGAAATATGCTAGTTTAATATTCAAGAGCCTTGACAAAGTAAATGTTATTTTGGTTCGATATGGGAATTATTCAAAGAAATGAAACAATTCTGCATGCTTTTTATGAAATATTTATTTCAAAAATCTGGTCCTAAATGCAATCAGAGGAAGTGAATGAAATTCAAAATAAGAGGAAAAAAATTATTTCATTCATTTCATAAAAGTTTTCCATATAACAGAAGAATCATCATTGTTAGGTAATACTTTTATATTCTGAAATATTAAACAGTAGATATAATTTTTCAATATACCAGGTAAGATCATATTTCCTTGAAGCGATAATTGTTACTTAAATACATTCAAGAACACGGAATAACATGGAAATCTTCATGCATTGTTGCCAAAAAATTTATATAATTTTGGAGAAATCTTAGACCACTAGAATTATTTTAACCATAGATTCTTGAGATGCCGTTTCCGAAATCTAGCTGAAAAGATGTAAGAGGATATAATTGAAAAAAAAAACATTTAATTCAACCTCAAATGTTCGAAATCGTTGACGTGTAATTCAAATTTGGTGTAAACTTGGATTTCTATGAATCGAGTTGTGTCATGGATATGTCGATCTATGAAGGACTTAAAGAGCACAGAAAATATCAATACAAATAAATTAAGACATATCAAATCAATTTGAAATTGAATAAACGTAGATGACTTAGAGCTCGAACAATATAAGTATGGTGAATTGTATAGAGGAATTGTAGACAGGGTTCTGAAAATGAAAAACATTGTGGATGTCAAATTTGAAAAAACTGAGATTCTTATAATTTTCCTAGCTAACGATCGGTAATTAACTGATAGTTTTTGACGAAAAATAGTTGATGATGGAATTAATATTTGGGCAATAAGCATCATATATTACTGCTTTTCTTCCCTACGTTTCAACAGACATCTTTTGTCGTTTTCAAGATAAAATTCCTCTTACAAAAGCTGGCAATTTCAGAGAGATTTTCTTCTTTCATGAATGTCAAATAAACTACGAAAATTAGATCAAAATTTCAGTATTTATCTGTGGTTTGGAGACTTCTTCAAGTTATATCGAACAATTGGCAACTCAATTGATGGTACACTTATGAGATTGATAGTAATGTTCATGAATGCGGCCTCTTTGATTTTCTTTTCGTAGGTTGTAGGCGATTTTCATCCACAGTATGTTGGACCGACTTGATCTATCGGTGTAACACTTGAGAAAGCTTCTGATACTCGTATCCCTTTATTCTCGCCTTCAAGAGGCGCTTTTTGATATAAGATCTTCCACACTCGCATGGTATCTCAAATATACATGGTGTCTCAAGTTCGAGTGCCTATTAGACGTTTCTGGAGAAATAGACATATTTGAAATCTGAAAATTGGGATTATGATATTGTTCGAAGTTCTCTACAGAGCTAAAATATTTTCGGCCCAAAACTTTATACAGGGAATGAAAATAAATTCGACGAAAAAATTTTTTCGAGTTTTCCATTCCTGGTATGATCGAGTATTCAACAGTGAATACATTTCTATTGAAACCATTGTATTAAATCGAATAGTTTTCAAAATATCTATATAAACTGGAAAAAAAGCCAAATACGTTAAGTCAGTAATATGTTCATTATTCTTATTTTAAATATCATGAGCGTAAACCGTTTTACAATATCGAAGAGGAAGGATGTGAAAAGGTCATGCATCTTTTGGATTTCAAAAATATCATCACAGGGTGTTTCAAATTTTGTGTTGAAAATTGTGATCTTAAATTGGCCATAATTTCTGTTTTTCACCATAAATCCAGAAAATCTCAAATAACTCAGAAATTATTGAATTTAGGAGCATAATCAGGTGAGAAAACTATCATTATTTTTGACCGCAGAATCCAACACAATTATAAAAAAATAGGGTTCTAATTTGAAAAACAGAATTATGGCCAATTTAAGATCACAATTTTCAACACAAAATTTGAAACACCCTGTGAAGCTATTTTTGAAATCTAAAAGATGCATGACCTTTTCACATCCTTCCTCTTCGATGTTGTCAAAACGGTTTACGCTCAGGATATTTAAAATAAGAATAATGAACATATTACTGACTGAACATATTTGACTTTTTTTCCAGTTTTTAGATATTTTGAAAATTATTCGATTTAATACAATGGTTTTAACAGAAATATATTCACTATTGAATACTCGATCATACCAGGAATGGAAAACTTGAAAAAATTTTTTCCACGAATTTATTTTTACTCCTGTATAACCGGAAGCTTTTGGGCTCCGAAAATATTTTAGCTCTGTAGAGAACTTCGAACAATATCATAATCCCAATTTTCAGGTTTCAAATATGTCTAGTTCTCCAGAAACGTCTAATAGGCACTCGAACTTGAGACACCCTGTATATGGTTCAACGTTTTTGACTCTCGTTATCGGGTTTAACTTTTGTTAGATTACCCCTGATGGTATTTTGTGTCCTGAAGGCGGTTAATATGTCGAACCTATTTCCAGTTCTCCACAGTGCTTCTGATAAACCTTTCACATAAGGAATGACGCTTTATATAATTTGTTGTATTGGGCTCAAGTTGATTTCCTGTCATTTTTTTCGCTCTTTCCAATATCTGTTTGGGATAACTATTACTTTTGAGTGTTCTGATGGTATTCATTTCCTCATTTTTGATTGTTAATGGTTCAACCACCTGATATTGTTAAATTATTGTTTGGGCAATAGCTATCATCTCTATGCGTATTTCTTTTCATCCTTTCCACAGGTATCATTTATCTTTTTCCACACTTTGTTATCTTGCCAGTTTTTTAAAAGCTTATTTCTGCCTTGAAAACGACAGTAGATGTCGTTTGAAAGAAGAAAAATAAGAGATGAGGGCTATTGCTGAATAATAATGTTTCACGAATTCGACCATCAAAAATTTCTCGTTAACTATCCGATATTATTAATTTTTTTTACTTCAATAAATTGTATTGATGCCTTATTTATTTTGCGAAAATCCTTCTTAAATGTTAAAAGAAACAAGTATTTTGTCTAAGTTTCACTTTATTTCATTTTATTGAACTGCAAATTAGACAAAATATTGTCTAAGTTTCACTTTATTGAAGTGAAAATCAGACAAAATATTCTTCTAATATTATTTCTTCCATCGAAACAAATAAAATTTCCTATGTTCATAGATATAAAGTAAAAATTTTTTTTTGTTTTGTAATGGTTGTTATACCACAAAATGATCCAGTTGCAGGATGAAGACAACAATATCTATCATTGAAAAAATTTTCAACATCCTACAAATCTACAATTAAAAATATCTTTGTTATCTATCAAAATAAATATGTGTATTCGAGACAGATTGATAAGTGGGTAAACACGTTTTCTTCTTATGAAAATTGAGATTCGTAGACGTCCTAATCTAGTTGATCATCGAACAATAACGAATTCAGAAAAGCAAATATTCCAGACCCAACCTTCCAAAATATCCGTATCATCTAAACGCGGTCATGCACCTTTAGCTGATAAAAATTTTGTCAATTTTCCTTGTATAATTGTTTCCAGTTCAATGTCAAATACTGTTTTAATGCTCTTACATATAAAGTGCTTTTGACTTCAATTGTTGTGTTGTATTCGTGTTGTGTGTTAGTTATCGAAGGAAGAGTTGTGATAATTTTTTTGCGATACCATTAAAATGGAAGAAGTTATTGAGGGGTAAGTGAAACTATGGGTATACATTTTCTCGATCAATCGTGGGAACTGCTACATATTACTTATATTTTGTTCAGTTATATTTCAGTATTAATTGTTAAAAATTATTTTATTTGGATATGTTTTTCATTTCGTAATTGGCGTCATCTGTCAAATGGTGAAATTTCTTTGGATATAATAATTTTAATCCTGTTAAATATTTGGTTTTATCGGAAAAAGATTAGGGCTTTGTTATTTCAACTCTATATCCTCATTTATATTTTGGAATTCATCAACCGTTTAGCATAACAATTTTTTTCATTTCTTTTTGGTCTGAAATTATTGAGTCTCTTGATACGGATGTCTGAAATTTCAGAGATTAAACATCATTATCATAGTTTGTACATTTGTATTTTTTCAGATTTTACGGTTTTTAAGGTTATACCGGGACAATCAGATTCGAAATTTGGAATGGAAATACCAATAGGATTCATTTTCGAATTCCACCATTTCTTTTCCGAAATCTTTTCACGACGTTGTGATGGTAAAGATGAAATAAATGTCAACTGGCTGTGCTTTCCATAAAAAAATTTCACGAATATTCCAAAATTTTGCTTTGTATTGCATAGTTTTTGAACTGATACTAAAAATAAAATGAAAAAAAAAAAAAAAAAATTCGGAGGCATTCCCAACTGCCATATCCCATTCAACTGGCACTGCCATATGTAGGTAATGCTCAAAATGCGCCATATTCTCCGAGAACACTCTTGAAAGGGAATTTGATTGAAATCGATGACACAAAAAACTCTGTTGGAAAAATTGAGTTATTTTAGTTTGAAACATCTCAAATATTTGTGATTTAATTCAAAGAGAAGATAATGCGGTGAAATTAGACATTGAAAAAGGGGAAATAATGGGTTAAACCGCAGGAATGCAGAAAATATGGGAAAAGGATGGAAGGTACTTGCCGACACGTGTTTCTGCTTATTGGCTTCTTCAGGGCAAGGCAACCAAGAAACCAGGATAGAGATGGAAATGAATAATGAAAAGAAAATATAAAAGACAACAGGTGACCACAACAGGAGCGAGCATCCAATCTGTGGCTTCAACCCTAGATACCTCCAGTTTTGGAGGCTAAACCGAGCATCGTCACGATGGAAGCATAAGCAACCTGTGTGATGCGACCAAAACCCAAGGATACAATTTAATTCAAAGAGAAGATAATGCGGTGAAATTAGACATTGAAAAAGGGGAAATAATGGGTTAAACCGCAGGAATGCAGAAAATATGGGAAAAGGATGGAAGGTACTTGCCGACACGTGTTTCTGCTTATTGGCTTCTTCAGGGCAAGGCAACCAAGAAACCAGGATAGAGATGGAAATGAATAATGAAAAGAAAATATAAAAGACAACAGGTGACCACAACAGGAGCGAGCATCCAATCTGTGGCTTCAACCCTAGATACCTCCAGTTTTGGAGGCTAAACCGAGCATCGTCACGATGGAAGCATAAAGAGAAGATAATGCGGTGAAATTAGACATTGAAAAAGGGAAATAATGGGTTTTTCAATGTCTAATTTCACCGCATTATCTTCTCTTTGAATTAAATTGTATCCTTGGGTTTTGGTCGCATCACACAGGTTGCTTATGCTTCCATCGTGACGATGCTCGGTTTAGCCTCCAAAACTGGAGGTATCTAGGTTGAAGCCACAGATTGGATGCTCGCTCCTGTTGTGGTCACCTGTTGTCTTTATATTTTCTTTTCATTATTCATTTCCATCTCTATCCTGGTTTCTTGGTTGCCTTGCCCTGAAGAAGCCAATAAGCAGAAACACGTGTCGGCAAGTACCTTCCATCCTTTTCCCATATTTTCTGCATTCCTGCGGTTTAACCCATTATTTCCTTTTTCAATGTCTAATTTCACCGCATTATCTTCTCTTTGAATTAAATTGTATCCTTAGTTTTGGTCGCATCACACAGGTTGCTTATGCTTCCATCGTGACGATGCTCGGTTTAGCCTCCAAAACTGGAGGTATCTAGGGTTGAAGCCACAGATTGGATGCTCGCTCCTGTTGTGGTCACCTGTTGTCTTTTATATTTTCTTTTCATTATTCATTTCCATCTCTATCCTGGTTTCTTGGTTGCCTTGCCCTGAAGAAGCCAATAAGCAGAAACACGTGTCGGCAAGTACCTTCCATCCTTTTCCCATATTTTCTGCATTCCTGCGGTTTAACCCATTATTTCCCCTTTTTCAATATTTGTGATTTGAAAATTTGAGGGTTATCTTATTTGTTTCTTTTTATTAAGTTGTGAATTAATGAAATATTCGGGAGAGAATCCATTTTTGGCTAAAAAAGTGGTAGCCACATATGAAATTTCGAACGTGATTGTTGTTAGGTCCAGTATAACCGAAGGTACGATATTTATGGAAATATTTCTGAATGATCTCTTTCTATTGATAGTATTGTAATCACAGAATTGTGATAGAAATTCATTATTCTCCAAAATGTTTTGTGACGAAGGCTATATGAGCTCTACTTGGATATATATCTTAGATACAGGACCATCAATACTGCACATGCGCAAAACTGAAAAGTCCAGATCACCGCTTTTTGAGATTTGGCGCGCATTTCTCGAACTTGACAGATAATATAATCCTTTCGTGGAATAACTGTATGATGGTTATGCAACTGTATTTTTGTAATATCAGTGCGTCAAGCACGGTTTACACTTGCCCTTCAATATGGATGAAATTATCATCTCCGATAAACATAGCGGAACAAGATACTTTTCCAGAGCACGATTTTTGGTCAGACTGGACAGAAAAGGATAGAACATGATAACCTCCAATAGACTGAATCATCGATTTTTCTGTCACTTCTGAAATGAATTAAACAAAGATGCAAAACCCCTATACGTAGGCCGCCTTTTATATTTCGGGATTGTACAACCCTAGTGTTGCAATCTGCCAACTCACAGCTCTCTCGTAAAGCTGGACATTTTTGAGGTTATATGTAACCAGAACGTTTAGACATAGGACCGCAATTTGTGTTGTCTACAGTTACTCAACTTAATAGATTCATCTCGCCCATAAAATGGATTAAATCATGAACATTTTCGAGCGAATAAGTTTTTACAGCTTTCGACGTGGATTAACTCAACATCAGTGCATCGATGAACTTAATTCAATTTTTGCCGACAAATTCAACCAAGGTCGTAGTTCACTCCAAGACAAATTTCGTGAAGGTCGTCCAAAATCAGTTGTCATGTGACCTATCGTGAGATTGAAAACCTTGGGCATTAGTGGGACCGGCAATCATTTAATATTGCATGAACACCGCCCAAAAAAGGCTCACGTCAATTGGTCGAAGGAAATGCTCCAAAAATACGATCGCCATGCTTCGAAGCACGTCTATGACATCGTGATAGGTGACGAATCGTGGATTTATACGTATGAGCCCAAAAGTAAATAACCTTCGACTGTATGAGTATTTCAAGATGAGCGAAATCCAACCAAAGTTGCTCGCACACGAAGCACTGCCAAGCAAATGGTCGCCTGTTTTTTCGGAATAACTGGACATGTTCACACATCAGCCCAAACAACTGAATTGTTGAGCACTCAAACCAGCGATTTGGTGTCTCATCCGCCGTATAGTCCTGACTTGGCACCGGATGACTTCTTTTTATTCCAGTACGTAAAAAATAAAATGAGAGGTCAATATTTTTCGACACCTGGAGAAGCGGTTTATGCGTTAAGAATAGTTGTTTTGAAGATTCCTCAATCAGTGTGGCAAAAGTGCTTCGACAATTAATTCAAACGCATGCAAAAGTGTATGAATCTCGATGGGGAATATTCTGAAAAAAAATAAAGCGATTTTGGATGACTCTTATCTTCTCGTGGATTTGATTACTATGGTGAAATTTGAAAAAATGTAAGACATTAATAACCTCCGTACATGTACGAATTTTTGTTCAAATTATACGGATAAATGATGTATCAAAAAAAAATATTTTCGGGCATTTTCAAAGAATTTGCTTTCGTGTCAATTCCTACGGAATCTCGCAAGTCCATTTCATTCAACTTCATTCGAATATCTAAGTTACATCTCGATCCGATGGTAATTCAGAGATTGATTGAGGAAACCAAATTTAAGATGCTGGTAACTCCTGAACCATATGACAGATTTCGCCCTATAACGAACTTGACCGAAATATTTGGACAGTTAACCTATTCTTAGAAAATAGGAGCTCTAAATCATTTCTTTCGGAAGATAGAGAGTATACGGCCGGACATACTCAATTTTGACCATGGAATCTTCATCTGGAAGTTGAACCTAATCGATTGAGATAATTTTGGTCCTGGTATTCGAAAATTACAAATATTTGGACAAAACGATAGCACCATTCTACTAGAACGAGCGCGCAAAACTCGTCATTTCTGGTTCGCACAAAGTTTTGCCCTCATTGAAACGCAATTCGAAATAATTTTTTTTATCGTAGACTCCCGCAAATTTCTTACATTTCAAGACCGGAAAAATTCTTGCATCGACTCTTAGTGTAAAATAATTTTCATAACCTGAAGAATCTAATTTCAATTGCTGTTAATTAGTTAAGTAAAAGCATTATCTCGTTGAAAATTTTTTTTCTCTCAAGAAGTATCACTATTTCTCAACAAAATAGGACCTTCCCAATTCGTTCTGGTGAACTGATTTCCTCAATTTATCTCGGAAGGTTCTTCAAAGCACTTAGTAAAACAGTTGTGATAATGATGATAATGAAATAGCATGAAATGTCGCAGCTAATTATTTTTCTTGAGATACAAAATGGCGAAAGCGCAAGTTTTAATTTTAAGGGTAGTGCGTGGACTTTCACATCAACAATTGATTCACTTCAGTTTCACTTGAAGATTGAGCGAGATTTGTTGCGAATAGATTCCATGTCAAATGCTATTTATTCAATTTTATTTTTTTATAAAGTCTTTATCTGTCAAGATTTTCATGAAAATTTTTTAATAGATTCGAAACAAATATTATAAAATTGTTTTTCTTTCCATTACGAACTCATTATTTATTATGGAAAATATGAGACCAGATTTTTATTTGTTCACTCAGTTATTGAGACTTTGCTTAGCTCCAAAACGATCTCTATGCATAATTTTTTCATCATTTCTTGTTATGATAACAAATTAAATTAAGGAAAATGATAGAAGATGTACTAAGAATAAGTGCGTTAAAAAATATGTTATAAGGCATCTTTTCCTACCAAATTTCTTTTTCATGATGTTCACGTGCATATCGCTTTCCTCGAGTTCCCAATTCCTCCCATCTGCCAATTTTCTTTCTTAAACGAACATGAGTGAAAAATAACAGTACAATTAAAGTGACCTGTATCACCACGTTGATGGCCTACTTCAGGGCCACATTTAAATGGACACATGCATTTGGTCAAGTGTCCCTTGGCACATTCTTCCGGAAACAATCCATTATGACGAAACATTCAAATTTGGCCATCGTTAAACTTGACCCTAATTTGAATATCCGTCTCGAATTCGGGTAGGGCCTTTCTTGTCATTGCCTCTTCAATTCATTCAGGTCTGGAGAATGGAAGTTACAAAAAGAATGAGGTCAGCTCTAACTTAGCATTGAAGCAACATTTAGTACATTCAGATTACTTATCATACCATAATCTTTTTTTATCTTATAATTACAAGGACAACCGAAAAATTAAAAGAAATGTAGAGGCAAATGGTTCTTGACCGAACAGGAGTCACGAAGAGCAGGCAAGAAAATATTTTGGGATACATTCACAAAAAATATTTCAGACAATGAATTTCTTCTTTGATCTGGAATTTCCAGGAAAGAGCTTCATCAAGCTGTGGACCTAAATATATCATTAATTCTGATACAAGCCATAAAGAATTCAGTGAAAATGTAGCTATCAACCAAATACATATTCACCTAGGAAACGATACAAAGAGAATGGTATTATACCATCATATTCATGATGCGTTGCGAAGACAAATAGAAGCTAGAAAAATATTACACAGTGCATAAAATTTGGTTTGGTATGGTAATATAAGGAGAGCTGATTAGCCATGCAGTCAAATAAGTAGGGAAAATAGGTGTGAAGTAAAAAAATCTCAACCGAATGAAGTTGAAAAAGCCACACATAAAGCCGGACCACAAATGGGACATTGGACCAAGGAGGAATAACCCTTGCGAGCAAAGATCGATTACTTAATGTTCATATCAGTATATTGATGGTATCATTAAGTGCAAATGTTGAAGTGATTTTTTTATAGAAATGGAGAAATGAAATAAAAGTAAAACAGCATAGATCTTATGGAACCAGTAAGTATTCTCATAGATTTTTTCAATTGTGCATCGATTTTTTGTGTATGTGGACTATTAAACCAAACAGACCAAAAATACTCAGAGGCAGAAAAGACTAAATCTAGAGATGCTGTGTGAAGAGTGGAAACATCAGCACCCCAAGATGATTCAGCTATTTTCTGAAGAATATTATTCCTAGTTTTCGGATTCAGGCTCAGATCATCTAAATGAACCTAGTAATAGAGAGATGAATTTAATTTAACTCCTAGGTATTTAGTATAGGAATTATGTTCGATAGGGAATCATTGAAAGTTACGACTAATGTCCTATGTTCTTCATGATTATTCGGATGGAAACAAGATGCCTCTTTTTTTTTTTTTGGGATTGGGACATAATCGCCACTTAATAAGACAATTCTTTGAAATCTCCAAATCAGATGGTGGTAAGCAATAGTAATGTCATCAGCATAAACAAATTTCTGAGATGATATCATGGGTAAATCACTGAGATTTAAATTGAAAAGTAAAGGAGCTAAAACTGATCTTTGTGGAAGACCATTTTTCAATTCTTAAAATTGCTACTCTTATCGTCAACAAAAATACGAAACATTCTATCAGATAACATATTTTCTAATAATCTTACACTCAGATGGGTATAGAGTTTGAAAATCAATCAATCCTTTCACATGGTGTCATATACCAAAGATAAATAATTGAAAGCAGCTCTTATTTTCAAACCTATTATTGAAACCTGATTCTATGTAAAATTGTAAGGCTGACACCTGATTGAACGATTTCCACTTTTCCAAAACCTCCCTGGAAATTTTGTAGAGCATTAAAATTTTAAATAGAAGATTTTAAATAGAATTAACCTTTCTAATATCTAGACACTCAATAAACTGATTGGTATATAACTATTAAGATCACACGTATTTTTTGCTCGTTTCAAAATACCTATTACTTCAGCCTCATGGAATTCGGAAGGAAAGTTCCCTGAATTCAGAATATTGTTATAGAAAGACAATAACCAAGACAAGGCCTTTTTTCCTAGATGTTAGATGAATTTAGAATAGATTCCGTCAAAATCTGCTGCTTCCCGAGAATTGGTAGACTCAATTGCAGCCCTCAATTCTCTAAATCGAATGGATTTGAAGTAAATCAATTGCAATTGTTTATAAGAATCATAAAAAAGTAGAAATACAGTGTGCCCTAACAAAATAATATAGCTGTTACCAAATCTGCATATATTTGGCAACGCTGAAAATTTGAAAGTATTTCCGAAATTTACATTTGTGGTATTCTCTAATTAATTACTATGTTCCCTAACGAGGGAACATAGTGACTGATCAAACAAATCAGAAAATAAATATTAAACTACTTATTTATTGGAAAGATATCACACGGTGGCTTTGGGGATTGTCGTTGAACTGCCCATGAAGATTGTTAAGATATATAATTATAGGCTACATATTGAAAAATTTGAAATATTTTGCATGAATAATTTTATAGGCCACCCAACTTTGGACAACCGATAATCGGTTACCTGTAGAATGAAAGAAAGCGTTCATTTCAAAGAGTAATATAATATCTTCACCAGAATTATCAGGTAATCAATTTCAAATTGATTGTCGCGGGAAAAATTTGAAATAACATGAATAATTTTATAGCAATGGACAACCGATAATCGCATGAAAGCATTTCAAAGATATAAATCTTCCTATCAGGTAATCCCAAATTGATTGGCTAGGAAGCACATTCGTATAGAAAGTCAGCACCATTAATTCTTCCCAAAAAGAAGCCGATAACAGATCGATATCGTAAACAACGTCGCAACGGTCTCCACGAACTGCCGATCGGCGTAAAATAATCCGCCCATCTCTAAAATGAAACCCAATCGCGCTAATTTATCGGCTACTTTCTAAAGCCTAGGAAAAAAGCAGTCGCGTTTATTCGCGATAAAAAAGTCACTGAACTGTGCAGGGAATTGATGCAGCGGGAACAGCCAGATGTAAATATCTTCGCTAAAATTCGACCCAGTTTGCAAAATCTCGGAGCGGCTCCGGTCGTCGAACCCTACGGCTGTTCGTACTGTTCAAAACGTGTGAGCGATCAAATTTAACATTAGCTATGATGTTACAATAAGTAATTTTTTTATATGGTATTGTTTGACATGATCATGTTCATTTCCTCGTTCATTAAATAGAAATAAAGTTTTTATCCCATTTTGACATTTGAAGACGACAATATTCAACCCATGGTAACAAGAATGAGTTGACGTTTATCCTCTGAATTGAATTTTTTTTAATTCACTAGTGGAATAAAATGTTCACCACTTACTCTCTGGAAATTATTCTTTCCACACACAATGCACGTAAAACTCATTTTAAAGTATGTTTCTTAAAATTTATCAAAAATTCTACATTAACAGTCATTTCTATCATTAAAGTGTAAATTACGATTATTGAGATTTTGAAAATGGAACTGGAAACACTTGTAAGCAATAGTGCCCTAGCAACTATCGATCGAAGGGAAATCTCGTTATGAATTTGAATTATATCTAATATTTCCTCTAAAAAGTATTCATTATTTGAAATTTCATCAAAATGGGATAAAATTTTGTATACAACACGTGAGTTAAAAATTTTTATTCACACGAAGAAATTAAACCACTCTCCCTACGGGCTCGGGGGTTAAACTTTCTTCTCATGAATAAACATTAATTCAACTCACCTGTATAAATAACTATGAATTGAACGTTTCATGTATCACGTTTCATTTTGCAAGGTTCGATATTTTAAAAGTTCAAAAATTGACTATTTTTGCCCTAATTCAAACAAAAGGAACGATAATCTCGAAGAACTATCGTTCCAATAGTGCGGGCTAGCCAGGATAGAACGATAGTTCTTCGGGATTATCGTAGGAAATAATAATCAGCGCCTTTATGCCGACACACTACTAAGTAAGCTGATAAAAAGGTACCATAATCCCGAAGAACTATCGTTCCAATAGTGCGGGCTAGCCAAGATAGAACGATAGTTCTTCGGGATTATCGTACCTTTTTATTAGCTTACTTAGTAGTGTGCCGGAATAGAGGCGCTGAAATTATTTCTTATGTAGCTGGAATAAAATTTGAATTAACAGATATCCCCTTAAATAGCTCAATTCATATACTTTCAAAAAACTTGCAAAATATTCAGGAAATAGATAATTGGGTATTAATGTGGGGATATGCTCCACTACTTTGATCGATTGAAATAATCTTCTTCACGGAACGTATATTAGTTAGGTGAATTTTACAAAAAGGTCACATAACCAAATAATATCAAAACCACTCATCGACATGGAATTCGAACTGGTGGCCGAAAAAAATGTTTCTAAATTTCCCGTTAAAGCAGGGAGCTATAACCGAATTCTAGTAAATCGTCAGTAATTGCCAAAATATTCGTGTTCGAATTATTATGGCTGAACAAACTGGTTTCGATCGCCCTCAAATTAACATAAGAGCTAAAAGAAGCGCTCGTCGACTATAAAATCATGACAACAAATTTAGGAAAGCGCTGACGTGCGATCAGGAACAAACGAAGTGCTTTCATGACTGAACAGATTTCGGATATAAATTATTCAGTTTCTACTATAATGGGTGCCAAACTTCAGTAGGCGATAGTACAAGTCATTCGCAATATAAAATGTCCTATAACACTTTTTCGAAAAGTTGATAGTTATCGAGTTATTTAACACTTCTTGGTTTTTCGAAATTTCTTGCTTTTCCCTTTAAAAACAAGAATATCTCTATTATTCTTACAGCTACATCAAATTTGACCATATCATCGGAAAGAGCAGTAAACATGCTATAAAAAAGGTAGTTACTAATTTTGAAAAAATGTTTTATACCGGGTTGTAAAAGAGTAAATGTAAAAATTGAGAATAGTGCAAAATTAGTGGTATTTTTTTGTTAGCTGTACCATTGAAAATTGGTCAATAAGTATAATAGTTGCATTTTTTCTAGGAAAAACTACTACATGATATAGGCTTATAAACGGTAAATCAACTTTTCACTTAACTTCTTGTTTTTTTAACAATATCACGGTTTTAAGTCAGACAAACATAAAAATCAGAAATGCAAATTTTATAATAATCAATTTTGAAACATTGTTGGTTCAAAACAGTTATAAATATTATAAATAGTAACATAAAAACATTGAATAAATTATGAATGTTACTGAATTAACGTAAAAATTAATGTTATTGCAAAACCGAATTAAAAACTATAAAAACGGTTCAAATTGCCTACCCCTTTGCTCAATGCATTTTATACATCTTTTTCGTACAGAATCTACAACTTTTCGATGTTTATTACGTTTTCGATGCATTGCATCACAACATTTCTGAATTCTGTTCATTAGTTCTCCTCGATTTTTATACATATTTTCTTCCGAAGTGCCCCAAACATAAAAGTGTAATCAGGTAAGATCGGGGCTTCTAGGTGGCCATCTCACAGGACCACATCTCCCAATCTATTTCTCCCCAAAGCATTGATTTATCCAGTCCCTCACAATTCGACCATTATGGCAGGGCATCCGTCTATTTGGATATTAAAGTTTATATCTATCGACTATGGGAATACCTTCAAGAATGTCAAATACGTTATTATTTAGTAAATTTGTAAATTCATTGGAATTAAGGCGATCGGGAAGTCGCATGTGGATTTTCTGTTTCCCATTTATGGGAATTTCGTAAATTTCTTATTCCACTTTTAGTGAATGTTGCCTCATCTATCCATAAAATTTTGATCAGATCCCCACTCTTCCAAGTCATTTAGGTACCACCTACAGAATTCTAATCTTACCTCACCATCCACAGGTAACAAATTCTGGACTTCATTTAAATGATACGGGTGTATTTTTTTTTGTTTCATACTCTGTGTACTGTGGAATGATAAAGCCCTAATGTGACACCAACACGCCGAGTACTTGTAGTGTGATCTTCTCTAATAGCGCGAAGTATTGCTGGTGCTTGTCTCCAGTGCTGAGCATTTCGACAAGCTTCTATATTTCGTGAACGTCGAAACGACCCAGTTTCACCAGAGCGCCTAAAAACTTCTACAAATGCCTCGCTGCTAGGCTGTTGTCTATTGGGAAAACGTAACGCGTACTCCCGCACTGCTGATCGCGAATTTCCGTTAGCAAACCAGTAAATAAACAGCATACCCCGATATTCGAGAAAACAGACATATTCTTTTTTTGCAGATAAACGTATGAGTCGAATTAATTCGTTAATCTTTTTCTTAGGTTTCTTAATCTTGTCAAATTTAATTTAATTTGCATATCCTCGAACCCATACAATTGTCAAGTTTGCTTAGCTCGAGATTAATTTCCGCCATATTGTTTGTTTTCATTCGTGGTATTCATTCCCGGCTGCCCCTGTGGGGCCGTCAGATACGCACCAACACACCCTCCAACCTGTTTGTTATGTTACTATTACTGATATTTATAACTGTTTCGAATCGAAGGTTTTAAAATGAGTTATTATAAAATTTGTGTTCCTGATTTTGATTCCAGCTAGAAAGGAAATAATTTCTAGCACTCCTATGCCGTCACACTACTACGTAAGCTAATAAAAAGGTATGATAATCCCGAAGAACTATCGTTCAATCTTGGCTAGCTCGCACTATTGGAACGATAGTTCTTCGGGATTATCGCTTCTTTTGTGTGAATTGGGCAATTTTTGAACTTTTATTATATCGAACACTGCAAAATAAAACGTGATGAATGACGCGTCCCATTCAAAAACTTTATTTCTATTTAATGAACGAGGAAATAAACATGATCATGTCAAACAATACCATATAAAAAATTCCATTTTATAAGTTTATTTTGACTCCTTTTTGAGGAAATAAGAGTTTATTTATAGTTGCGGCATTTACAATGTGTAAATTCATCGCAACTAATAAGCAAACGGAATATATTAGATTAATTTTTCTAATTCACATCATTTATTGAAGCTTTTGCTTACAATTGTTTCAATACAAATCATCTTCAGAACTAGTTATAAACTGATTCTGTCAAAGTGAGATTGTTCTTGTGGCCAGTGAAAGGTTTTATTAGTACTCAGCAATTTCAAAGATTTGTTGCCACTTTCTGAATAATAAAATTTTTTATTGATGAATTGTAAAGGTCCTCTTAATCGTCTGAAACTGAAATTTTAGTGTAAAGATGCTTTCAACGTATTCTAGTAGATTCAATTTCAAACTATTCACTAAAAATCCCCAAAATACTAAACATACAATCAAATAGTATGAAATTAAATCTAAGAATCCCGAAATACTTCAGATACAATCATCATACAAGTTTGAAATTACATCTACTAGAATACATTGAAATTAGAAAGAAACTTAACAGCAAAAGTTAAGTTTTAAACAATCATGTAGTCCTTTACTATTCACCTATAAAAAATCTGATTACTCAGAAACAAGGCGCAGCAAAACTCTGAAATAGCTGTGTATTCATGTAACCTTTTACCTGCCACAATTATTTGAAGAATTTTGACAGAATCATTGATCACTTTCTCTGAATATGATACTGTGTTTCGAAACAATTGCAAGCAAAAACTTCAATAATGTATAAATTAGAAAATTTGATACAATTTATTTCTCTTTTCTCATCAGAAATAACAGTAATCGCATTTTCTCCATTCGATTTTATTTCGACTATGATATGAAATTTCTTTTCCACTAAATCAACATTTCAAATCCATTTGAGAATTGACATTTTTTCTACATCAAATATGAAGCAATTAAAGAAGATCTCAATGATAATGATGGAATTCATCATTTATTAATTCTCCTGATCAATTATTAGCATCAACCATCTGCTCTATAGACTAGACTGACATAAGGTCCAAAATGATCATTTTTTTCACCAGTTGTTGGGCGAAATTTTCGATAGTTCATGGCCGTAGAGGTTAATCACATCTGTATCATTATCTAAAATATAATGGTCTTTTTTCATTTCTCATAGCTAAATGCAGAATACGAGATAACACTGTATTAAAAGTTGGCGACGAACATAACCGAATTTTTTCCAGATTGGCTTCAAAACCGTGTTGTATAACTTATATCCATATTTGAATTGAGTTTTTGAAAGCTATGCACTTGTTTGACCTAAATTTTATTGTAGAAAGATTCTAAATTTATTGAGTATGAATTCTAACTTGTTGTTCGTTCGTGAAAATTTTTTTCACATTGTCTTATCTCCTTTAAACAGTATATTATATATGTCGATATTTGTTATTTCGAATTCTTCTCTATTTTCTGTAAGTACTCCTCATAATGATCTACCCATTCGTTTGAACATATTAACGTTGGTTTGCTATTATAAATTTCCTTCCTTTTTTGGCTTACTATAGTTCTTCAATTCAGATACTCTTGTTTCTCCAGTGTATCTTGCATTCCTGTTCTTATTATTTTTGTTGCCAAAATTCATTTGGTTTCTTTGTTGTTTCTTTCTCAACTTCACTATTCCAGTGAGCATATGTCCTTCTATCTTCTATTCTTCCTGTATCCAGCCATGTGTTATAAGTTTTTTTTTTTCTCTAGATCATCCATTGTTTTCGATTACTATTTTGGTTGCCTTCCATATGTCTTTCTTCATGGCCTAGAGCTTCCTTTGCAGCTACTTGTATGCAATGCTTGATCTGTTCATGTGGCTGTTCTGCTGTGAGATTGGTAGTTTTCACCTTTTGTAAATCTTTGTTAGCCTTAATTTATAGAAACTGAGTTGAATCTTGTTAGAGGCATTGTATATTATATTTATATTCACTTGTAACACTGCGTTCTTGTTGATTTTTATCTACTGTAGTTCTTGCTGACTGGTATATTGAAGAATATATTTATTTTGGCAAAAAATAATGTTTTTCTACCTAGATCAGGTAATTACTGACCGATTTCATTATGAATTGTAGAAAATCGATAACGCTCACATCAAATGACTATCAAATTGACCATTGCCTCAGCAATTTAATCAACGCGAACCAGCAATTCTCATCTATTACATTCGAAAATAATGTAGGTACATGCGATCTGTTTAGAAGTTACCGACTGTGGTCGTTGAACCCAAGCAACAATAATAACATTATTAGATCACACCTTAGACGACCTTGACATCATTCTTCACCATTGTTCGAACAGCGGTTTTCAAAGCGCAAGCCTTGGCAGCAATCATAGCAACGGTGTTTCTTATCCACATTGTTGAATCGGAGAAAAAATCTAAGTTTCAAATTATAGGTTTCAGATGCGAACGTTTCCTTTTCTTAGCTGCGATTTCGAAAGCTTCTGATCAAGAAAAATGAACACACCGGGAAAGTTTCACAATGACACCATAGAATGTCACAGGTTCAGTTGTACGAAAGGAGGCATCTTGAATCTGTTACCTATTTATTCTGACGAAGAAAAATATCGCGTTTCATAGAATGACAAATCCTCTTTTCTACAGTAAGTTCTTGTGCCTATTCGGCTTTTCTGAGAAACTGGATTCTTATTCGATGTTGATATTGCTCGACATTATGTACATAGCTGAAAACTTTTGTAGCCAGAGTATAGTCGATGTAACAGGGAGCAAAATAAATCTCTTTTTCCTATTCAACACACATGCGGCATCTTTTAGTCAAGGTAAAACAAATTTTACGAAAAAATTAGGAGGGCGACCTGAACGCGGCGCGTCGACTACGGAGCCAGTATTTACGATACACTTTATGCGCACGGTAAACGTACACAACAACTCAACTCGCTACGTTTCAGCTGCTCATTCCGCCTTATGTACTATACTGGCCGAGAATACGCGCATGCGTGAATACCAGACAGTATAAACTGACTTAGTCGCATTAGAATTTGCGCTGAACCAAAAATTGAAAAATGTGGAGTACTAAGCATTTTCACCTTGTGGACGTAGGAAACTACAGGAAACTTCCAAATTTCTGGCAGTCCCATTTTCCTCAGAATTCTAAAAAAAAACCGGATATTATTCGTCTGAAAATACGGAAAACCTGAAAAGCGAAATGTTAAAATGTCCATCAGAAATTGCAATGCTGCTTACACCTTAGACTATATAAGAATAGACCCCTTTATATATATTGAAAAGAGTCGCATCTGAAACTTAGAGCTGGTCGATTGTAACGTATTGAGCTGGTCAACTCAGGTCATAAAAACTTCTCATGTTGTCAAACTGAGCAAATACCAGGTTTCTCTATTCCCCTATAATTGTGAATAAAAATTTTTCTCCAATTTGCAGACCACAGATGGAAAGAAATTCAGGTGAAAGTCAAGACAACGCTGCTCCATTCTCTGCTTGAGAATTTGAAGGTCACATGGTCTAAAAGACACACGTTGCCACCTCTGTATCGAAAATAAATACGCAAATTGAAGAAAATTTGTGTGAGTCAGTATTAGGTTTTTTCATATTTTTTATTTTGTATTACTTTTCATCGTTAAAAATGGTTCGTAAGTGTGAAAGTTGCAGAAAAAAGAGAAATTTTAAACCGAATTTATCGTTCCATATATAAGTGTATTGTTAGAACCGGAGTATTTAGTTATTTACATGTTCAGTAGCGTAGGAAGTTTTAATAGGGAAGTTTCCAATGAGATTATTATAAGATAAAATGAGGTTTTCTTGATTTAAGTTTCCTAGATGTCGATGAAAAAGGAACAATTTGGGCTTCGTAGTTGGGATGTGCCCAAAGAGAGCAATTTTCATTTGTTCCGATCATTTTGATTCTGAAGATATTGTGACCCGAGTAAATGGAAAAAGATTTCTAGCTCTTTGCCGGGTGAGGTTTCACAAGAGACTTTCAATGAGGGAGCAAAACAAATCGACATTTTACAAAGGAATGCTTTGTCTATCTTATATAGTCTAAGGATTACACAGATAGATACGTATACGATTGACTCGGTTGGACTTACTAAATCAGTGTCAGTAGTTGGAGAAATATTCAAAATTGTTTTATTTACGTTGAAATAATGTATCTTATGAAAATTCACAAGCTAAATTCGTGTTCTGGAAATTCGGAAGAAGTAATGCTCGTAAAAGCCATTAAGAGGTTTCATACCAAGACTTTGTCGTCCAGGAATGTTAAGCTTTTTCTACACGTAACCAAGAAACTATTTTTTCACACTCCTAGATTTGATCATCCAAATACATTCCGAGAACAAAGAATCCAGATTTCAAAAAAGATATAATATATAAATTTCGTCTCTGCACAAGTTTAGTTATGGAGAATTCAACAGTCTGATCAAGGGTGATGTTGGCTGGTAATCTTCTTGTGTGAACAACACCGTCGGAATTTCCTTGAGCTGTTCACCGCTAGGGAAATTATAATTGGATGTTGAGCTCTTAATTTACGAAAATAGCTCATCGTTTATAGAAAACCAATTACCTTAGAAATATGAGAGTAGTTGAAACCAGCCAGTTAACGGTGTTGTGATTGATTTATGTGTTTAACTTTATACTCATAGCTTCATCTAAGTCATCTCAAACGAAATCTTTAAATTTTGAATTAATTTCTTTGTTATGGATGATCCCGCATTTTGCCATCAAATAAGCAAATCCAAGACTAAGTTCTGTCTATTGTATTGATGACTTGTTTACTTGGTGAAAATGCATCATATATTGAGGGAAACAAGTATATTGTCTGATTTTCGTTATGTGCTGGACACAGACTGAAATATTTGTTTGTTCGAACATATGGGACAATCAACAGTGGTGAACTGCTCATCTGTATTTAGGTATTAGTTGGGGTTCTTATACAGATTTTTTCTTCCATCAGTTCAAGCCAATTCAGTTTCAGGCGTTACCCGCATCTGTTAAGGATTTTGAAATTCCCATTTGATAGGTGTATTTTTCAGTATTGATATGATTATAAACTGCGGAATGTTTGCCTGATTTCATGTGTTGTTTCAATCTAGTCTCCACGTTTCTACCAGTTTGGCCAACATATGCAGCATTGCAATCTTTACAACTGATTTCGAAAACCCCTGAAGTGTTGGCGGAATTCAGTGTTGATGTTGAATTATATATTTTTCCTTGAAATCAATGTTTAAAAACTAAATTAAGAAAAATAACTTTGTATTTGTGTGGATAGTTATCCGAAATAAAATATATGGAGTTTATTTGTAGTTTTTTCCATGATGGTTGATTTAAAAATTACTATTAGCTACAATACCTTTGATTATATGAATTTTTCAACTGCAGATTATTATTTGATGAAGGTGGGGCAAATGCTTTGTTGAAAATAGATTAATCATATATTGATGCAGAGTATCATATTTACATAGGATGTAGAATTTTTATTTGAGCAACAACCACCAACTTTGATTGTTCTAGCTACCAACGTTTCGATAAACATCGATAGTTTTCCAAGCATTTCGCATTTAAAAGGCCTAAAAATATCTGAAATATTCATTTAATGTCTAGATTCACACAAATCTGTCAAAATTGTTGAATTGATAACAATAATGATTCATATCGAAAATAAAACTGATAAGTATGATGAAACTGCATAATAAAAACTTCAATTTGGCGAAAGTAATTGGGAATTCGACTGAGACTATTTGACCAGAGAACGAAATATATATACATCAGTTTATAACGTTCTTCAACGTCTTATGATATCCAGCCTTCATTTCTCTTGGTCCTCCCATAAGTTCTTTTCTATTACCTTCGATTTAATATAGCTTGTTATTGCTTCTCTCCAGCTCAATCTTGGTCTCCTCTTCTTTTTCTTCCATGGGACATCCAATTCAGCACTTGTTTCTGCAGTATCTGGTCACCAATTGTCGTTCACCTACTACCTCTGTTTTTCTTTGATGATCCATTCATGATATCCAGGATACTCCCATTTCCTACTCTGTTCAATTGTTTTTCCAGCCGTTCTCCTCCAATAATCCATTTCCGTAGTGGCCTTGAAGGTCTCTCTGGCCATACTTCACTTCTAATAGTTGTTGTACTCTCAATAATGGATTCATATACTATGTGCTTGTTTTCTCCGGAAATTTATCTGTCCTACAGTTTAGCGTTCAATTATCGGATTGCTGTTTTGCCCAAGTTATCAGGGAGTTTTATTTCCTCATCTATGTTGTCTTCATATGTGATCTGTATTCCAAGATATTTATATTCTTTATATTTTTGGAAAAGCTTTTGTTTTAATATCAAATCTTGTTGCTCACCATCTATATATTTATACTTTGTTGTACTGATTTTCACCTCAAGACCTCAACTCTGGTTTTCTTCTATAAGCTTCGTCTCAAGTACAGTAGGTCTTCATAGTCTTGGGCCAAAACCAGTTGATCATCGGCGAAACACAGCATGAGGAGGATTGATTCAGTGGAATCCCCAAACCGCGACATTTGATATTCCATGTTTTGAGAGCCTATTCCAAGTATATTATGAAAAGGACTGGAGAAAGGTAGCGCCCTTGTTTCAACCCCTGAATCCTTTCAACAATCTTTGATCTCTATTAATTCAACGATTGGTTTTTTAAGTTTCTTGGGTAGCGTTAATGAGGGTTATGTTCACATTAGTTTTTTTCTAAAGATTCCCAAAGCTTTTGCTGGGATAGACTATCATACGCATTTTTGAGGTCAAGCGTATCATGCAAATCGGAAACAAATTTAACAACTCCATTTTCCTAGCTAATTGATACCTTCATTCGCTCTGGAGGCAACAAGGCGAATTACACGCCTATTCTAAATCCTCGCGATGCTTGTGTATTGATGCCTAGGATCTCACCAATCGTTTCGAGGCCAATTCGCACCTTCTGGGCCAGGTCTAAACTATATAGCTCAAATTGCGTATCTGAATTAGACCCACACGAGTATTTACAGCTGATATTTTTTACATCTCTGAAAACCTGAGAACGCTTTCACCACCGCTGAAAGTGCATATACATCAATGAACCTTTTTGCTTATTTCTCTTATTACCTGCAGCCATAGGAATCTCAATGACTCTCGAGTAATTACCGATTCAGCACCAACTAATATTGCAAGCCTTATTACCATGAAACTTGATCCAATCCAATGGGCTTGACACCAATGAAAATCGTTGTTGAGCACACACACCTATACCCGCAGTTTCTATATTTCCGTCAACAATATCTCCGATGACATTGATCATCTGGTATCCACTTATCTCATAGAAAACGATAAGCCATATCAGTGCTGTCTCGGTGGTTTAAATCCGTATCAATATTTATGCTCCTGAAGTGTTGATTATTCTTGTTGTCATCTGAGGTCAACACTCGTTTCTATGAGAACTTAGTTGCCCACATTAAGATTGGAAATTTAAAACATGGAATACTTACTGATAAAGTTATTAAAGTTATATCATTTACAATGACTCGCAGGAAGTTTCACGATCGTATATAGTAACAAATTACGATCCAACTGAGTGGGAATAGTCCACGCATTGTGGTAATGACTTCGGATAAATTGATTCAGATATCAACTGGATATTTCAATAAGGTGATCAGGACCTCTTGAATGAGTGAGCTTTCCTCCTACGAGTTTTTTTACTGTCATGAATTTAGTTCCCTGTATGCTCTCAAACTTAAAAGAAGATATTAAGGTTTTCTGCAAATCGCTGCGAAATTCCGTTTCAAATATCAACAGTGCCTACTTTTATCGCCTCAGCGGCATGGGGTAGAGCAAGTAAAGCTGATTTTTTTTTTCAATGAGTACATTATGGCGAATTCTACGTCTGATCCGTCTATGTTCATCTCAGATGAATCCAAGTATTCATAACCCGGGTTTGTGATGTAAAATTGCAATATAATTTTTTTTGAATTTCATTAACGAGAGATCAGTAGAATCCTGGAAACATTCAGCGGCGGAAGCACGTTGAAGGCTATTGGGTATCAGTTTCCTAAATTTCCTGAAGTTGCTTCAAAATAATTTTCTGAAAATCCACCAATTGCCCCTTTTTCATGCATTTTCAAATTCACTAGATAGAGGGATAAAACTTTTATTTCAAAAAGCAATATAGGCTTTTATTTGAAATATAAGACAAAAGCATCCTTTTCGATTTGAAGACCGATATCTCGGCGAGAAATGGACGTATCAAGCTGAATGAACTAAGCAAAAAAATTGTTTCACGATTGTAGACAAAAAACAAATTTGTAATTTGTTTTTGAAGATCACGGAAAAACCACTGACGCTACAGAATTTTAAAGATTCAGTCCATAAACCAGACACTTGAAATTTAAATTTCCTATTTTTTAAAATTTGTTTTCAATTATTTCTCTCAAGATATGGCCCTGTTGAATATTATCGACAGAAAATCCTATTTCAAGTACCGTTGCTCAATTGATGATAGAATATTTAAAGGAAAGAATTATAACATTACAATTGACGAAAGAAATGTGGATGATTGTTTAATAATAACATCAGAAAATGAAATACAAAGAATAATTAATGATTTAAGTAGTTTTCACCATAAAATTCTATTCACACTAGAAACAGAAGTGAACAACGCAATAAATTTTCTAGACATGACACTTATGAAAGTGAACAACTCAGTTCAAACAAAATTTGATAGAAAGGGAACACGCACGGGCAGAATAATAGATTACAACTCAGCACATATCTATAAACAGAAAAAGCGATTATGATCGGGTACATTGAGAGCGCTAAAACTAACTTCAACTATATACAGACCCGCCATCATACAGGACATTACCTCTCTTTCAATGAAAAATAACTATCATCTACTACAAATAAAAAAAAAGATGATAAAATAACGCACACACAAATTATACAACACCGAAAATTCAACAAATAAAAATGAAGAACCAATCACATTCATACGTACCTTCTCTATGTATAAACATAGAAACATCTTGAAATCCTACAGCAACGTCAAAATAGCGCACAAACCACATATTCAAATTGAACAACTATATAGCAAACTAAAATCACCAATACCATTAACAGAAACATCACATGTGGTATATAGGATCAATTCCAATAATTGCGAGGATGTATATAGGACAGACGGAACAAAAATTGAACGACAGATTGAAAGGACACAAACACTCCAAAACATAGACAGCACTTTACAAGCAAAAAAACGAGAATAGACATACATTCAATTATGACGAGACTGTAGTGTTAGACCGTGAAACAAATAAGAAATCTAGAGAATTTCTCGAAATGATCCACATAAAACAAAATGAAAAATCCATTAATGACAGATCAGACATTAGATACCTTCACAACATCTACTCCACTCTTTTGGACGGTCTCAAATAAACCAACCAACGAAAACAAACAAGAAGAAGAAATCATAATTGACGTGGCAACTCTAGAATCAATTAAAATCATAACCACGATGGCATCCAACAAATGAGTTGGGAAAGAACTTAAAATAAATTATTTCGAAGGTAATAAAAAGAATTAGATCTCTTTCCAACAAAGTGTTTTTGGACTTTATAATACTTATAAATTGCTTGTTTGTTCTTATTGTTTTTTATATTGCGTATTATGTTTTTTACAGGCCTGAAAAAGGGCACTGCCCTAAACGTCGCAATTTTTATAATACTATATTTCAATAATATTAAACCCTGCAAATCAAATACTGTTATTCTATCAAAATTTTTAAATTTTTATCCTTCAATATTTTCCAGTAGTTTCATTCTTGAAATAATCTTTCATCATTAAAATCTGGAGCCTGTACTTCCCAAAAAAAATATAGAAATTTTTTCCTCTTCCTCTTGCTATACTACACAATGCTCAGCTTATATAAAAGATGTGAGAAATTTTATTACCTAATTCGTCCTCGACATCATAGGTCGCTATAATGGCAATCATTCCATTTTAATACGGTAGCAATCTCAAATACTTCAACTGGCCGATCAATCGGCCGTTAACTAACGAATTTCAGACGGCAGTTAACGATTTCCTGGACAAATATGGCTGATATATTGATGATCACATGCGATATGTTGTAAACCGAACACGTTGGAAGGGCGAGACCTTAATTTGGAAAAGGATCATTTTTCAGTCTGTTCGTTTCCTTAATTAGAGTTCAACGAACTTTCTATTTGGTTGATTCAACAGGTTGCAACATGGAGGACGTTGTTTTGGGAATTAAACACCACTGGAAAAATTAGGGGATCAAAAAAAATCCTAAATTTTTAGGCAATTTTCAACAGGTCGTAACTTCGAGAGAAATAGTCGCACAAAAAATAAAAAAAAGGAAATTGTAGCTTCAAGTGTCTAGTTTCTGGATTAGAACTTGAAATTTTGTAACCTCTGCGGTTTTTGAGTAATCGTAGAAAAACCAGCATGAAAAAATTTTCAAAAGTTTTCAAGTTTTTCTTTGGTTCACGGGTGTGGAGAAAATATTTTTAGCTTAACCATTTTACAATTTGTATACTTTCTTTATTTAGCTTTATTTTTTTTTATACACTTTGATACGTCCACTTCCTGCCGAGATATCCGTCTTCAAATGGAAAAGCGTCCATTTGTCTTTGATTATCGATATCTCAGCAACCAATGATCGCACAGGAAGTTAAAAGTGGGTTGCGAGAACTTGAATGAATTCTCCTTAACGACTAGTCATTGCTTTTCCAAAAAATAATTTTTTTCGTTCTGTCACATAAATTTGAAAATGTAACAAAAAAAGGGCTTTTGGTGGTTTTTTGGAAAATCAAGCGCTAGATCAAAAATATTGAAGAAACCACTAACGTTATGTGTGCCTTTCACAGTTCAATATGTCCACAAATGCCTACAATAAACCAAAATAATCCATCCGGCCGTTGTTTTGTTTCAGTCGATCGAATTTTTGAAAAAATTAATGGATCACGTTTTTTTGCTCCAGAAAGTGCTCAAATTTAAAACAGAAAAAGTTAAGTCACTCAAGTTCTTAGAACCCAACTTTAAATTTCTGTGCGATCATTGGTTGCTGAGATATCGATAATCAAAGACAAATGGACGCTTTTCCATTTGAATACCGATATCTCGGCAGGAAGTGGACGTATCAAGGTGTATAAAAAAAATTGAAGCTAAATGAACAAAGTATCCGATCCGTAAAATGGTTGAGCTAAAAAAATTTTTTCCACGCCCGTAGATAAAAAAAAATACTTGAAAATTTTTGAAAATGTTTTTGTTGCTGGTTTTTCTACAATTACTCAAAAACCGCAGAGGTTCACAAATTTTCAAGTTCTAATCCAAAAACTAGACACTTGGAGCTACAGTTTCCTTTTTTCTGATTTCTTGTGCGACCATTTCTCTCGAAGTTACGGCATGTTGAAAATTGCCTAAAAATTTGGGATTTATTTATCCCTTAATTTTTTTCAGTAGTGCATATTTGAATTTTTGTTACTGTTCATGATATTTTTAAATAACAAATTGTAATGCGATGAATATACACCAAAATTGCATGAGATATTACTGAAAGATTTCTCAAGAGTTCTGAACTATCCAAACACTCCTTGGTTTCCGGCAAATATATTGAGATTGGTCTCATTCTTTATTTTGACTGGAGGCCTCCTTCAGAATTTTAGTGCCACTCTGTGCTGGTGAAGTGCAGTACTCCGAAACCTGTCCACAGTTGCACTTTAGGTTATGATTCTCTGGCACATCCTACGTCAATCGTGGCTAGCTCGCACCATTGGAACGATAATTCATCGACATTATTGTTGCATTTTATTAATATAATTGTAAGAATAGAGATATAACGTTGACTACTTCTTGAATATTCTGTTCTTCATTTCCATGGAAAACTTAATTGAAGTCAAATGAGAATTAAGGTAGGAGTAATCAAGCTGGCAATATAAAGCGATACCTCAAATCAATAGCCACAATCCTGATTATACCAGTAAATTCACGATATTTAGTCTAGGCTGCATTCCCAATCGAAGGATATATTTAATGGATTACAGCACTTCCGGAAATTAGGAAAAACAAATTGGTTTGTTTGTTATTCGTTCGTACGCCCCATTTCTTTACCCCATGGAAAGCGGAAGTAAGTGAAATTGGAAGCGAGCTCGTCGGAAAATGAAATAGAAACGATTGATTTGTTAGGTAAAAGGGTTTAACGACCTCATAGGAAGGATCGGTGCCTTATAGATTACATATTAGAGAAGTTGGAGTGTGTTCCCTGGTTCGATACAAAAAATGTAGAAAAGCACTGGCATTCGGTCAGGAGTTTATCGCGCTTGTTCTGAAGTCGTTTCTCTGACTTTGTAACAATGCGATACAATAACAACGCAAGTAGGCAAAATAAAAGAATCTACGAACGAATATCATGAATTAAAAACAACATAATCTACAGTTTTCTTCCAGTTTCATTCCAGCCACAATACTAATTGACTTTAAACTGTATTATAACATCTTTTATCCTTATACAAGAATGTCATTCAATGAAACTTCAAACCACAAGTTCAGATTATTATAATTATCTATGCTCGAATTATAAAGGAGTTATTGAGAAAATCAAATTTCGTATGCTCTCAACTGGCTTTGACCTAATAACGATATTTAGTCAACTAACCTATTCTGAGTAAATGAAACTCCCGCTCATCACCTTAGAAAAATAGAGAGTATACGGTGTCTGGTCGGGCATACTCAAGTTTGACTAAACTGCTAAAAGATGATGATCAAGGTAAAGAGATTAGGTTCAGATGCTGAAGCATACTCGTATTATGAAGGTTTCGTTTAATTGTTCTACACGGCTGGTATTGAGAAGCTGGAGAATAATTCTATCACTTTAAAGGAGATCACATTGATGAATTAAAATGAATTTTGTCCCAAATTTTTTCTTAGTTTTTATTCCTTGCACTTTTTGACCGATCTGTTAATAACAATCTAAGTAATGTCATTTTGCTTTCGTTCTCAGCTAAGATTCAAAATGGTTTATTTGATTATTGTGCCAAAAAAATATAGATTACAACAACTATTTAAATATTTGGACAGAAACCATCGTCTTTTATTGTCCTTCTGTTCAAAGTTTCGACAGACATCTTCTGTCGTTTTCAAGGTAAAAATTACCTTTTGAAATGGTTGCCAAGTTCAGAAAATGTTTCAATTTCACTAATAAAAGTCAAATAGACAGACTACGAAAATTAGATGTAGATGAGCACTTATCTACGGTTTAAAGACATTTTTTGATTTGATGAATGTTTCGTTCCATTTTATCAGTTGATTGTCATCCACAGCATGTTGGACCAACTTGGATCTATCGGTGTTTAACACTTGAGAAAGCTTTGATGTTCTGTTATTCTCACATTCAAAGGGCGTTTTGTTTCTCCGATAAAGATCCTCCCCATTCGCATGATATCTCATATATGCAATTCTTCGTTACTTGATTCTCGTTATCAGATTTAACTTCTGTTAGATTAGTCCTAATGGTATCTTATTTCTTGAATACGGTGGTTATTTCGTACCTATTTCCAATTCTTCTCATATTTTTTATAAACCACATAAGGAATTATGTTTTTTATGGTTGTTGTTGCATATGTTTTGTGTTGTATTTATTGGGTTCAAGCTGATTTTTTGTTATTTGTTTTGCTCTTTTCAATATCTTTTTGAGATAACAGTTACTCCTGAGTGTTTGTGATGTTATTTATTTCCTCAATCCATATTTGTTGCTATCATATAAATATTTTGCACTTCCAATTTAGTATTTATGTGTAGCAACAATCGAGTTGCCGGAAGTTTGGAGGCCAATTGTTCGAAATAAGTTGAAGAAGTCTCTTCTGAACTTGTCAGCCTCTTCAAAAGCTAATTTTCACCTTGAAAACGACAGGAGATGTCTATTGAAACGTTATTTCCCAAATAATAATCCTACACGAGTTCCATCATCAAAAATATCACGTCAATAGCCATTTAAATAGATATTTGGTTTCTCAATTCATGTTGGAGTATCTCTTGCGCTATTACCTTAAATAAAAATATAATCTCAGAGGTCGATGTACCCCACGGCTAAAATTGATAACTGTCTTCGAGTTTTATTCAACTCTGTGTGTGAAGAAATAAAATTTTCATAACCCCGAACACAATTAGGTCAACGTCGAGCGATAAGAAATATGTGGTCATTCACGCAGGAAAAAATACTTCATCCAGTCAAATACTATAATGTATTCGGACTTGTGAGTTTTTTCTGTTTGTTATATTTGCGAGAACATTTTCATTTTCTTCATATTGAGCAGTCATGCTAGTGAGTTTGATATAATGAGTAATCCCTAAATCATCGGTGGGATTTGTTATATATTTCGGAATTGAACAACCCTAGTGTTGCATTCTGCCAACTGACAACTTGACATTTTTGAGGTTAGACGTCGTCAAAACAATTAGATATTCGATTCATATATAACATTAATGTTCCCCCAAAAATGGAATTGAATCGTAAACATTATCGTGCGATTATTTTTCACAACATTCGACGTGGATTAACTCAACAACTCGATGAACTTAGGTCAATTTTTGGCGATGAAGCTCCATCAAGGACCAGTCTTTATCGATGGTATGGTGATTTCAACCGAGGTTTAGTTCACTTCAAGACGAATTTCGTGAAGGTCATCCAAAATCTTGAAGGTCGTCCGAAATCCATTGATGCTGTGCGCCAACTGATATTGCAAGATCGTAATGTGACATATCGCGAGATTGAGACAACCTTAGGCATTAGTGGAACCGGCATGCATTCAATATTTCATGAACATTTAACCGTCAAAAAATTTGTCAATCGTTCAAAAAGAGGCTTGTGTCGATTGGTCGAAAGAAATGCTTCAAAAATACGATCACGGTGCTTCGAAGCACGTCTATGACATCGTGACAGGTGATGAATCGTGGATTTACGCGTATAAGCTTGAAAGTAAACAGCAGTCGACTCTATGGGTGTTTCAAGATGTGCCAAATCCAACAACAATAAATTATTTTAGATCATTCAGTAGCAAAATTTTCAATGATGTCAATAATTAAAAAAAAGCTGTGGCAACGTGGAATTATTCCGGCCTCCGGTCAGTACCGAATAAGGAAAATGAGTAATTTTCTCAATTTTATTCCAAATTCCAAATCGTTCAACATCAAATACTTTGAATTGGTACATTTTAGCAAAATAGATGTTGAAAGTTAAACTTTTCTGAAATGTTCAAGCATACAAAAAATACTAGGGTGTGTTTAGTTTCCACGTTTTCACGAGTTGGTGGCGCAATAACTCAAAAACCTCACATGATAGAGCAAGTATGTTTCATCATTGTGTTCCATTTGTTTGAAACTTCCTACATAATTTGAATTCATTTGGGTTATTTATTACGGACATATGAGCAAAATACAATTTTCTCAATGAACCTTTTCACTCTGTATCTTTTGAATGGAGCCAAATTTAAAAAAATGAAATGAGAAAAAAGTTTTTCTATTGATCTCCAGAATCTATGGTAGGAATAATTGAAGTTGTCAATGACTTATCCAGTATTTTAATGGGATTACGTTATTTCTGTGTTGTTAAAATATTTCCATTTACCTCCTTCGATTATTTCGCGGCAAACTGGACTTCGCGAATTTACATCCACGATGAAGTAGAAAGGTGAGCACCGGGCCTCATAAATCTAATTTCCAAGACGCGAAAGTACAACAATAACTCATTTCAATGGCAGATAGGAAAGTTTCCTCGAAAAATGACTGTTTGCATTCGGCCGCGAGACTGTTGTGGGTGTCTTGCAATCAAGACGATAATCGCAACCGTTTACCAGATCTGTATTACTGTAATTGAATTCAGTAATGTGAGCACTTCGAAATTCAATAACTGTCAATTATGAATAAATCATACGTGATCCAAGCCTCGAGGCGGATTTTATCGCGACGTTAGATCTACGAGATTGGTACCGGTGACTTGGCAAGATCGCTAATCTGAAGATGTAGGTTAGGAGAATGACTTTCTAGTGAGAGAGGTCTTTGAAGAATTTATCAGCAGTGGGTTGATGAAGAACTGGGAGAGGTATTTTTGTCCGTGAATCACCCTTTGTACCCTTAAACTACTTAAACTTAAATACATTCTTAGCAGCACGGTGGAGAAAACCAATTTGCAAATCGTCATTGATTGCGAAGTTATTTGCTTCAGTGATTGTGGCGAAAAACTATTTTCGCAAAAACGATTTTGCTTACGTCCTATATTTTGGGACCACACATGCATTTTGTGTGAGCTAGATCGAGTGTTGCTTTGATCAAGCAAGTGGCAATTCCTCATTTGGAATTTTGTGCAGTAGTTTAACTCGCCCAGTTCGTGTACGCAGTGGATGAAGTAGAGATAAGCAGAATTCGCTTGAGATGTGTGAGATGTAGTGTTATATTGGATAAGGGCATCTCTTGTTAGTCGCACAAAGAGTTTCCTTCGAGAAAAAAAGAAAGAAAATTGGTACACATGATATAGATTCCTTCGCCCAAAATTGTGGTTTTGTCCACACGTTTTATTATATGAGGGTTATTTTTCAATGCCAGAAATCCTGGGTTGAAAGGAGTTCATAAAATATTTATAACTTTTTTTCACAAGCGCAAAAAGTTACAATTATTGAAATTAACCTAACGTTTCCTACTATCAAAAAGATACTTATCCAGTTATTTGGAATTATTGAGGAAAATATTTTACACTTATTTAGTTACACCCTGTATACTAAGTTCCATCATAGATTGCATATCAGGTAGACCGATATAAAATGAGCGTTTTTTTTGTGAAAATAGAGCACTAATTATTAATGGGTATGCAAAAAACATTTCATTCAAAGTATTGGCCGTGGTTTTCTACACACTTTGACCACCCTTCTGGCAATTTGTGGATACCACGCCAATAAAATTGTTCGTCTTTTGAAGCAAAGCAACCAGAAATCCAATTTTCAACCTCCTCGTGTGAATCAAAGTGCCGCTCAGCCAATGCATGTCCCATCGAGGAAAACAAATATTAGTCTTAAGGAGCCAAGTCTGGTGAATACGGCGGGTGGGGTAGCAGCTCCCAGCCAAGTGTTTTGATTGTATCCTGAACCGCTTTTACTTTATGTGCAGGTGCATTTTCATGGAGCAAAATTATCTTGCCGTATCTTCTGGCCCATTCTGGTCATTTCTCGATAATGCATGGTTCAAATTGATAATTTGTTGTCGGTTGCGATCAGTATTAACGGTTTCACCAGGTTTTAAGAGCTCTTGGTACACCACACCTTTCTGGTCCCACCAAACGCACAGCATTGTCTTCTTGCCGAATCGATCTAGTTTTGGAGTCGATGTTGATGGTTGTCCCGGATTAAACCATGATTTCTTCCGTTTAGGATTCTTAAATGAAATTCATTTTTCATCGCCAGTAACAATCTGATGAAAAACCGACTTTCTTTCGTGTCTTTGAAGCAAATTTTCACAAGTGCTTTTTCGGTTTTCCATCTCTCTTTCATTCAATTCGTGTGGTACCCATTTTCCACACTTTTGCATCTTTTCCATAGCTTTTAAACGGGCAGAAATTGTTTGTTGTGGAACTGATCCGTGAAACCAGATTGAACCCCATAATGAACCTATAAAGAGCGCCATTCTTTATGTGAAAGGCTCGTAAGAAAAATTATTTACGCGTGCGTCAATTGCACAGAACTTTCAGCCCCTTGAACATCACACTATATATGCCCCCTGCACTTTGTTAAAAACCACTGATAATCGTTGATACCAACAGGTCGCTGTTTCATTAGTAACCATCGATGCTGGGCTTAAAAAGATGCTCGAAGATCCTCATCTGATATACCCTGAGAAAAAAGTATCCGCGAAATTAATACATTTTTGATAATCCACATACAGTAGAAAGAAAGAATACACTCTCATGAATACTTATAAAATGTTCATCCTCCCACAAACTTTATAAAACGTAAATGCATCCGATTGAAATTATTCGAGGAAATTTACGCGCGATAAAATACACGTCTAAGGTCTCATTTCCACAGTGCATGCTCATAATTCTTCTGAATGGTACATACACACATTCGACTTGTTTTCTAGACTGAGATAATTGACTGTCCACATAAATAGAATGTTGTTTATATAACACTGAGTGGATAGAAGCTGTTTTCACACATACGGACTCGCATGGTAATTTACTTTGTTTCATAAGTATACGATGATATCTCTAGTGGGATGCAATTTTTGTTTTTGCAGTAAGTGAGTATATTTGATTGAGAGGAATGCTGCAAATACAATTTTGAAGGCCTCATATGTAGCCGTCAGAAGACTGAATTCTGGAATATGGATATCCATGTTTAAGATTAACAGTTTTATTATAACCTAATTTATATTCTGGCAATTATAAAAGTTAGTCAAGAAAAGTCTCATAAATTTATAATAAACATCTCTATTTTTCTGCAGGTTGAAAAAAACAATTACAGAAGAATTAACAAATGAAATGTAAATAAAAGCAAAATATAAAATTATCACTAACCTGAACAAGTGCGGTATATCTATTCAACGGTAGTTTAACTACCAAAAAAGAAATCACAAGTCCCACTTATGCTGAAAAGGCGAGGGACCAGTTAAAACAAAGGCAAATATCCCATGTTCCCAGTAAAGACACGAACGTATACTTAACGTTTATAAGTGGTATCGGAAGTTTATTCAACGTTGAAGTTTTCAACGTTACCTCCGAAACTAAAATTCAACCAGACGTTAACTTTAAATATAATAAACGTACACAGTACACGGTTACTTTATCCCACCATTATTAAACGTACCTATCCTAATTGGATATTCTAAACGTGTTCCAGTAAAGACACGAACGTATATTTAACGTTCGTAAATAGTATTTTCCGACGTTACCTCCTAAACAAAATTCAACCAGACGTTAACTTTACGTATAATAAACGTATGTAGTACAGGGTTACTTTATCCCACCATTTATAAAACGTATCCTAATTGGATTTTCCAAACGATGATTCACTAAGGATTAATCAACATTATATAAACGTTTAAGAGTCGATCAACTCTACATACTTGCAACGTTTATTCAACTTCAAGTCCACATTGTGATGAAGGTACGAAAACACATTAATTTAAAATGCTATCAATATTTCTCTTCTAACGTATATATGTATTGTGGAATGTATGAAATAATTGGAAGTAAATTAGGAAAAGGATGATATTTGCTCCAAGAATCCAGTGCTGCAGTCTATCTACAAATATGGGGAGGGACAATGTTAGACAAAACTGGTGACCAATGAACCGGTGTAGATCTCATGGTACCATCAGTAATTATTCTCATGGATGTATTCAATTGTGCATCGATTTTTGTGCACTACTAAACCAAACAGAAACAATACTCAGCTGCAGAACAGACTAGATCTAGATATGCTGTGCGAAAAGTGGAACCATCAGCACACCAAGTTGATCCAGCTAAAGTATTTCCTTAGAAAGCATTTTTATTGTTCTCTGAGAAAGAATAGAAAAATGTTAGCATGTGTGGAATGCTAGAAATAGAATGTTGCGGGACAGTTCCAATTGTACCATTTCCACTAGACAACTGCATATGCAGCGTAAAAGATACTAAAGAAAAACTTGGATTTTAGTACAAATATCAACGTTGAGAAGTCGTATTTGAGCACCTGAAATCCATCGTTACGTTTAAACTGAATATTGAATTTATATCCAAGGTGTCATATTCATAACAATGAAGATGCTCGCAACGTTTCATAACTTTGAAACTACGTAAATGGAAAAGTTACTATGAAGCATTAAAGAAACATTTTTCTTAAATACATTTTGCAGTTCTTTCGAATAATGAAGTGACCATACTCGAAAAATACAACGATATATTACCTGTCTATTGGGTTGGATCTTGGAACATAGAAAATGTGCGTTTGAAGTTTTCCTGCTTCATCTATGGGAGATGTTTCTTTATCTAAAATGCTTGGTACCCTGTTACATCATTCGTTGCGAGACCCTCCAGCTTACAGAAGTAACTAAAATGATTTAAAGCTATAAAGTTAACCGGAGTCATGTCGATGATCTCAAGTGTAATACGATACTTCTGTTCTTCAATGCACATGGTTAATCTCCACAAAATACATTCAGTTGTAATTTACAGAAACAATTAATGCTATTGATAATAAACTATCTGAAGATTTGTAAATAAGAAAACGTAAATGAAATAGTACGATTACTTCAAATGACATGCATGATCCTAAGGTTGTTGTACCCTCGAATTCCGACGTTGAACTTCGTTTTACTAAGACCTGAACTCTACCAATTGCCTTTTGTAGGCTTTACAATGACTTGAACTCCACTAGTAACCTTTAATGTCTTTATACAGGTTCCAGAAGAACTGGAAGTCAAGTTGGATGGATACCTTTACCTTACCACTTGACCTACACTATTTTGGGATCAAATATGGGATACACAGTGGTTGCACAAAAATCTTGATGGTCTCAAGTGCTGAACACGCACCAATAATAGTCTTAAGTACACCATAAAACTGGATCTGTAGGTTACTCTTCAACTCCGATGATAAATCACACTGTGAGAGCTAATCGACAACGATTTCTCATTTCTCACTTGCAAATGCAACAGGTTATTTGCAAGTAATCGTCCTTAGAATGAAATCGATTCTCAAAAAATCAACATATCTCGGCATTAAGTAAACTATTCAATTTCAAATGGGAATACTACTAATAAATATGGATGATATCGAATCAGGAAAATTGCAGCCTAAAATATCAGGTCAACCTCCCGTACCAAAAATGACATCCCCAAAAAAAGAGGTTATTACCTCTAACGACAATTCTTGACATCTTTGAACTGCAGAAGTCTATGCATCTGACAGAAAGTCAAATATAACTTTCACTCAACAGAGTTACAATCATGGAGTAGAGAAATATTCTATACTCTGTTGTTACAATCATAATTTGGCATCAACTGCATGGAAATGTCATTTCGTCTACAACTAAAACTCCTACCCTGTAAAGTTCCACTGACCGAAGTAGTCTGTATTTCCATTTCAAATACTTCGTGATTTATACTTAAACAAGTTGTACATCTCTTATCAATTACAGATAGATATAAAATAGAAAAGCTCAAGATAGCATATAATTCACTTGAAATTACGAAACTCAACAAATAGAAATGAAAAAAGATCGCACATCAACAACGAAATAAAAACAATCAACTGAACCGAATTCGAACTCTCAACAACCGATATCTCGATGGTAACGATGACCCATTCTTGTGGCCCAGTTTTGGTCATCCGGTACGCAGAAGATGCGCTTTTTCACTCTCGCCCAGCGGTTACCGATTCTAGAAGATGGGGTCCCGCAAAAACTGACCATCGTTGGTTTGGCAACGTTACCCGTACAATGATTCGAGCGATGAACTCTATCCGTGAAGAGATTCCATTTTTTTATTCGTTCCATTCGTTTTCTAATAGGGATGGGAACGACATCGTGTGATCTTGTCGAACCCACGTTCGAAGTCGACATTTCAGATGTGATTTGTGAAATCTGGCGGAAAATTGACCCTGGTTTCGTGTCACGAAATGCACCGTGTATATAGAACAAGTCTTTTTAAAGGGATGGTTTCCTTCTTCTGTATTAAATTTATGTACGAGTACATCTAAGAATGGAAGTTGTCTGTCCTTCTCGATTTCAATTGTGAATTTAATTGATTCCTCTTGATTGTTTAGATATTGAAGGAATCCATCTATAGTGTCTCTTCCATGTTGCCAAATAATGAAAGTATCAAAGATATGTAGATGATACTTTCATTATTTGGCAACATGGAAGAGACACTATAGATGGATTCCTTCAATATCTAAACAATCAAGAGGAATCAATTAAATCACAATTGAAATCGAGAAGGACAGACAACTTCCATTCTTAGATGTACTGTACATAAACAAAATGGAATCCCAAGAACCACTGTGTATAAAAAGCCAACGAACACAGGACAATATCTACATTTTGAGTCAAACCACCAACTAAACACTAAATTGGGAGTAGCAAAATGTTTATTTGATAGAGCAATAAATATTTGTTGCACTGAAGAAGACCAAAATGAAGAAATAAATAACATCTCGAAAACTCTTAAAAGCAATGGCTACCCTAAAAGATATTAGAAAAAGTTAGACGAACAAGAGAAAGATAATCGACCGATAGATAGGTGTGATAAATCTGGTTCAGGAATAGCAGTTAATGGAGCCAAAGTAAGAAAATGTCCTGGTGTCAGCGCAGATATGTCATTCGGACCATTACCAAGCGGACACAGAGGGCGAGAATTGAGCACAGATTCAATCTGCAAGTGGACTGTATAAACTCCTGTATGACCTGTTGAGTCTGGGCACCTGGATGCAGATATATCTTGTGGAAATGCCAAATATGAGCCAGTAAGATGATGAACAAGGAAGCAAGCTGGGTGTTTGTGATCAAGAGCCAGACCAGAAAAGACAGACGACCGCCCACCCTGAGAAATGCCATCTTCCAATAAATGGATTCAATTTTTAAGTGACTTAGATATGATTTTTGAGACATGAGATTATTATCGATCTGTTCCTGGAAACACAACCTGTTGAACCTGCTTTATAATGAAGAAAAGTATCTTTTGAGATGAACTGCGGAAAATCTATATAGATTCTAAGTGAGCTTTAGAGTTTTTATGAAGTTAATTTAACTGGAAAACAAGCTACTACCCTTTAGAACTCTTGGGATAGGATGAATACCTGGAGAGCAAATCATCAACAAAACGATAGAGAAATGAAAGCTGACAAAGAGAGAGGTGACGCTCTTTCTGTTTGGGCCAAGATGAAGAGAATTTCTATTTCACCATTTGCGAAGGTGAGAGTGGTCGGGAAACGAAGCCAGTCAGGCCTGTCCATCACAAAGAGCAGTCTTAACAGTTCGGCTGGCGTTAAGCCGCGGAAGCACAAATCAGCTGGATTGTCTTTCGACTGAACATGATACCACTTTTCAGTTGAAACTTAAGTCCTGAATTTGAGTAGTACGATTACTTGCTAAATGTCTTCCATCGATGAGGAGAAGACTTAATCCACGTTAGAGTCACCATTGAATCCAGACCAAGTAAAATGTCATCTATTGTGAAGGCTGATTGGTAAACAGAGTGAAACCACATTAATGAGTTCGGATAATAGAGAGATATGCTATCAATAATCGCGGTCAGTGGAAGTGAAATTCTCTTCAATGGGGATAACCTTTGGATTTACCACCTGGCCGAAAGAGATGTCATCGGAGCTACCTGGCACCTGAAAACCTGGAAATACATCAAGTAGCTGCGCAACCACGCTCACTACATTATCCTCGAAACCATGAAGCCCGGCAACGATAAAATGGTTTCGATGCAAGTTTCCCCGAGGTATCTTTTAGATTTTACTCCACTCGGTTAATCTGGATTTACACTGATTCCAGCTGACGGCTGACATCGTCTGAAGTGTATCATCCCACCGCAAACCTTAATGTCCAAAGATGCTGGATCAAAATGTTTAGCAAGAAAAGTAAATGGAGAAAAGGAACCTGTAAAGGGTCGAAAATTCGAGAAAGTTCTGAAAGTATGGTACGTTCGGTACATACTCTTCCGCACAGTAGTTTCCGTAAAATAAGAAAATTCATCCGACGAAGGAAACCACCTCAAAACCGAGAATTTTGACTAATATTTGACGATACAGTTGTTTGATATCAACTGGTGAGAAACGAACCGATGAACACGAAAGTTCATCAAAATGGCAATAACATCCTTTTGTAATTTAGGACCTTATCAATAGAGCATCATTTAAAGATAAATGATCAAGTACATGAGTTGACGCATCGAAAACAACCTCAACTTTGTAGATGGATCGTTTGGTTTGATTATACAAATGGTGAGGGGATATGGCAAAAGTATTTTTCAATAACTGAACTCGTAGAAATTATTAATGACATATGATCTTTTTTTCTAAATATTCCTGCATGAAAGCAGAGTATTCCCCTGTATATATTCTGGTTTTTAATAAGTTTATGTTCATGGATAAAACGACGACGAAAAGTGAGAGAATATGTGTCAATGAAAGAAAGCAAGTGATCGATCAGGTTTAAATGGTAATGCCATGAGTGTACCGTCCAGATGTATTTTTAGAATAGTTCTGAGTGTATAATACTAAAGAAAAACTTGATTTTAGTACAAATATCAACGTTAAGAATTCGTATTTGAGCACCTGAAATCCATCGTTACGTTTAAACTGAATATTGAATTTATATCCAAGGTGTCATATTCATAACAATGAAGATACTCGCAACGTTTCATTAACTTTGAAACCACGTAAATGGAAAAGTTACTATGAAGCATTAAAGAAACATTTTTCTTAAATACATTTTGCAGTTCTTTCGAATAATGAAGTGACCATACTCGAAAAATACAACGATATATTACCTGTCTATTGGGTTGGATCTTGGAACATAGAAAATGTGCGTTTGAAGTTTTCCTGCTTCATCTATGGGAGATGTTTCTTTATCTTAAGTGCTTGGTACCCTGTTACATCATTCGTTGCGAGACCCTCCAGCTTACAGAAGTAACTAAAATGATTTAAAGCTATAACCGGAGTCATGTTGATGAGCTCAAGTGTAGTACGATATTTCTGTTCTTCAATGCACATGGTAAATCTCCACAAAATACATTCAGTTGTAATTTACAGAAACAAGGATTTAATGCTATTGATAATAAACTATCGGAAGATTTGTAAATAAGAAAACGTAAATGAAATAGTACGATTACTTCAAATGACATGCATGATCCTAAGGTTGTTGTACCCTCGAATTCCGACGTTGAACTTCGTTTTACTAAGACCTGAACTCTACCAATTGCCTTTTGTAGGCTTTACAATGACTTGAACTCCACTAGTAACCTTTAATGTCTTTATACAGGTTCCAGAAGAACTGGAAGTCAAGTTGGATACCTTTACCTTACCACTTGACCTACACTATTTTGGGATCAAATATGGGATACACAGTGGTTGCACAAAAATCTTGATGGTCTCAAGTGCTGAACACGCACCAATAATAGTCTTAAGTACACCATAAAACTGGATCTGTAGGTTACTCTTCAACTCCGATGATAAATCACACTGTGAGAGCTAATCGACAACGATTTCTCATTTCTCCACTTGCAAATGCAACAGGTTATTTGCAAGTAATCGTCCTTAGAATGAAATCGATTCTCAAAAAATCAACATATCTTGGCATTAAGTAAACTATTCAATTTCAAATAGGAATACTACTAATAAATATGGATGATATAGAATCAGGAAAATTGCAGCCTAAAATATCAAGTCAACCTCCCGTACCAAAAATGACATCCCAAAAAAAAAGAGGTTATTACCTCTAACGACAATTCTTGACATCTTTGAACTGCAGAACTCTATGCATCTGACAGAAAGTCAAATATAACTTTCACTCAACAGAGTTACAATCATGGAGTACAGAAATATTCTATACTCTGTTGTTACAATCATAATTTGGCATCAACTGCACGGAAATGTCAATTCGTCGACAACCAAAACTCCTACTCTGTAAAGTTATACTGACTGAAGTCTGTATTTCCATTTCAAATACTTCGTGATTTCTACTTAAACAAGTTGTACATCGCTTATCAATTACAGATAGATATAAAATAGAAAAGCTCAAGATAGCATATAATTCACTTGAAATCACGAAACTCAACAAATAGAAATGAAAAAAGATCGCACATCAACAACGAAATAAAAACAATCAACTGAACCGAATTCGAACTCTCAACAACCGATATCTCGATGGTAGCGATGACCCATTCTTGTGGCCCAGTTTTGGTCATCCGGTACGCAGAAGATGCGCTTTTTCACTCTCGCCCAGCGGTTACCGATTCTAGAAGATGGGGTCCCGCAAAAACTGACCATCGTTGGTTTGGCAACGTTACCCGTACAATGATTCGAGCGATGAACTCTATCCGTGAAGAGATTCCATTTTTTTATTCGTTCCATTCGTTTTCTAATAGGGATGGGAACGACATCGTGTGATCTTGTCGAACCCACGTTCGAAGTCGACATTTCAGATGTGATTTGTGAAATCTGGCGGAAAATTGACCCTGGTTTCGTGTCACGAAATGCACCGTGTATATAGAACAAGTCTTTTTAAAGGGATGGTTTCCTTCTTCTGTATTAAATTTATGTACGAGTACGTCTAAGAATGGAAGTTGTCTGTCCTTCTCGATTTCAATTGTGAATTTAATTGATTCCTCTTGATTGTTTAGATATTGAAGGAATCCATCTATAGTGTCTCTTCCATGTTGCCAAATAATGAAAGTATCATCTACATATCTTTTGATACTTTCATTATTTGGCAACATGGAAGAGACACTATAGATGGATTCCTTCAATATCTAAACAATCAAGAGGAATCAATTAAATTCACAATTGAAATCGAGAAGGACAGACAACTTCCATTCTTAGATGTACTCTGTACATAAACAAAATGGAATCCCAAGAACCACTGTGTATAAAAAGCCAATGAACACAGGACAATATCTACATTTTGAGTCAAACCACCAACTAAACACTAAATTGGGAGTAGCAAAATGTTTATTTGATAGAGCAATAAATATTTGTTGCACTGAAGAAGACCAAAATGAAGAAATAAATAACATCTCGAAAACTCTTAAAAGCAATGGCTACCCCAAAAAGATATTAGAAAAAGTTAGACGAACAAGAGAAAGTCCACCTGAACCAACAGATATAAATCAGACCATTAAAACCGTAATTCCTTATGTAAAAGGTTTGTCGGAGAAAATGAGAAGAATTGGAAATAGATACAACGTAACGACTGCATTCAAAACTCAAGACACTATCAGAGCTAAACTTACAAAAGTTAAGCCTAATAATGAGACACAAAGGACAAAGAACTGCATATATGAATTACCTTGCGAGTGCGGAAGATCTTACATCGGAGAAACTAAACGCCCTCTGAATGTACGAATAAAAGAACATCAGAAGCTTCTACGAGTACTAGACACCGACAAATCCAGGTTAGTCCAACATGCTGTAGATGAGAATCATCGTATAAAATGGGATGAAGCATCAATAATATCCAAAGAAGAAAAAACTTGCAAGAAGAAAAATCAAAGAAGCAGCATTTATGAAAATAACACCAGATTCCATAAGTGCTCCATCTATAGATCTGCCAGAAGTTTGGACGCCGATAGTTCGATCCAACTTAAAAAGATCATCATATCACAGATGAGTATATAACATTGTTCATTTTTCTTTCATGACTTCTGTCATATTGACATTTTGGAAATTGATAATTTTCAAAAGGTTTTTTACTTTTCCTCCTTGATAAAGATAGAAGATGTCTATCGAAACGTCGGAAAACATTACATCCACAATAGATGATGGTAATAGCCCAAATAATCATTCAATTTAATGATTCTGTATATTTCACAATCAAAGGCGAAATTTACCTTTCATCACCAGTTGCGAAATATTTTTACTTCTCGTAACGGGTTACGAAATTTCAAAACATTGATGAATATTGAAAAGTATCGCTTTATTCATCAAAATAAGCAAAACATATTTAAAAATCTGTCTGAAAAATAAACAAATAATTTCATACAACAAGGATTAGTAATTCTCAAACTTCCGGTGTTCCCGATGAAACATCATCCTAGTAAATACAAGGTGTCCAGAAAGGGTATCGGGTATTTGTTTTCGCGCCATATTCCGCGTCTAAAAGGAGCGGGAGGGGTTCATGGCGACCGCCATTTTGTGGAGCTTTATTCACGATGAAACAGTAGTCGGGGACGCATCGCGTATTTTGCGTACGAACATATTATCGTAATGGTGATTCAATAGTGACTGCTCAACGTCTATATGGTGCGGAATATCACCACGCGCCAAGTGACGATAGCTTTAGAATATGAATCAGGATGTTTGAGAATACTGGTGCTACAGTTAAAATTCGAAACTCTGGTCGTCCTCGTTTAGTTCGCGATGAAGGAAAATTTGAAGAAGTTGAGACGTCGGTTCGACAAAATCGGTGTTTATCCACCCGAAAGCAAAGCCAAACGTTGAACATCTCAAAATCGTCGCTACATTCGATTTTAAAGAAAGATTCACATCTAAATCCTATAAAATTCAATTGGTTCAAGAATTGAAGGATGCGGACTCTGCTAATCGACTAAATTTTGCGAACGAAATGCTGCAGCGATTTAACAACTTCAACAACGTACTGTTTTTTGACGAAGCAAATTTTCACCTGAATGGTCATGTTAATAGGCAGAATTGTCGGTACTGGGCAGTGGAGAATTCAAGACGAAAGCATGAACCAGCCCTGCATAGCCCAAAGGTGGTCGTTTGGGCCGCTATGCCTGCTAAAGGCATAGTTGGTCCTTTTTTCATGAAGATCAATAAAACCGAGCAATTAATATGAATAGTGACCGTTTTTGTGATATTTCCCGGAATTTTTTGGTCCCAGAGTGGCAGGAGTTCGCAGGTTTCATCTCAAGAACGTGGTTACGGCAAGATGAGGCCACTTGCCATACATCAAATGATTCAATGGAAGTTGTTAACGAATTATTCCCAAATAAAGTCATTTCGCGAAGGGGTAGCACCAACTGGTCTCCCAGAAGCCCCGACCTTAGCCCTCTTGACTATTTTGCCTACTATTGAAAGTAAGGTTTATCAAAATAATCCAACGAATCTGAGCCAGTTGAAGCAAAACATCAGGTCAGAAATGACAGCAATATCAATAGCTTTGTGTCAACGTGTTATCGCCAAACTTCGTTCCCGTTTGGAAGAGTACCAGCAACGTAACGGTCACATTTGGTTAACATCAGCTTTTCCAAATAATTCACCAATTCATATGTTAATAATAAACAATAATCTTCTTTATTGCTCACAAATATTTTTTGTTTTATTGATCTTTCGAATACCCGATACCATTTCTGGACACCTTGTATAATCGAATATTTTACACCTACTTAAGCTGAACAAGTACGTATTACATGTATAAAACGCATCGCTCAAATATAAAGTAGAGCCTGAACAGGCTATATTTATAGGAGAACGTTGATGATATCGTATGAATTATTATATCGTTATAGCTTAAAAATGCAAGTTGAATTGCACCAAGATATGCATTCGTTGATATAATTTGCGGAAAGGGTTAATCGTTCATAGCTGGACATAATTACTCTCAATTAGCTACAAAGAACGATAAGTAGTTGCATAGCGTCTTTTTCAGGGCGGTAAAGTTGTACGTCTTCTGGCCAACATTTACTCGTATCATATTTTTTGCGCGCTTTTTCTAGTTCAGTAACCTAGTTGAAGAGTCGTGTACTAGAAAGTATGTTAGATGAATTTTATTTACATTGAAAGTAACGGAACTACTGAAACATAATTCGAAAAGTAAGTGAAAAAGTATTGCATATCTAATCAAAACAAGTATCAGTAAAACAAAATTCAAGATTTGAAAGCTATGTCAGCCATATGGCTCTTTTGAACCAGAATGACTCAAGGCTCTCCCGAAATGAGTCCATTGCGTAGGCTAGCCTCTGTAGTGGAAGTTGAGTTACTTCTCAAATTAACTCGTAGAGCATAATCTTGACAATTTTGGATTCTGTGAGGATGTAACACTAATTCTTTCTGCTGATGACACCGTGCAGAGGATTCGTGGATCGCTAGAGGAACAGATACCAAATAAAGGAGCGAATAAAATAATTCTTTGAAATTTTCAAATCAGATGACAGTATGTTTTCCATATTATGAAATCCGAAAAGCAATACCAATGTCGTCAACATAGACAAATTTCTGAGATGATGTCGTGGCTAAATCACTGATATATAAGTTGAAAAGTAAAGGAGCTAGAACTGATCCTTGTGGGAGACCGTTTTTCAATATTTTGAAATCGCTACTCTTATTATCAATAAAAACACGAAACCTTCTATCAGATAACATATTTTCAAATAATCGTACCATTTTTCCACACTTCAGATGTGTGTAGAGTTTGAAAATTAATCATAGGCCGAAGTTAAATCAATTAAAGCAGCTCCTGTTCTCAACTTATTAATGAAGCCTGATTCTATGAAAGTTGTAAGGCTGAGAACCTGATCTGAACAATTTCTATTTTTCCTGAAGCCTCCCTGGAAATTTTGTAGAGCGTTTTCTATACAAGATTCAATTCTAAAAAGAATTAACCTTTCTAATATCTTGAAAGGAACACTCAATAAACTGATTAGTCGATAACTACTAGGATCACACGGACTTTTTCCTCGTTCCAAAATACCTATTACTTTGTAGGATCGAATATGTTATCCCTACTTATGCGTTTCGTCCCTGACGCACACATTTGGACTCATCAGTATGGCTTGTGTGCGCCATGACATAGACGCAGGGGATATTAGAGAGTGGGAGCCGCTGGGAGTTGAACCCGGCACCTAGTCGGTGTGAAACTTGAGCGCTAACCTCTAGGCCACAGAAGCGCTATGGATGAGCTACGCGTGGCTATATAGAATGCCGCCAGGAGATCCCTACGTACTCCCCTGCCGCTGACAGAGTGCCGCTACAACTTCAGCCGTACAAAATTTGGAAGGAAAGTACAGTAGAAGTCCATTAGTCCGGCATCCAATAGTCCGGAATGCACGATAGTCCGGCATCGCTCCGGAAAATTTTACAAATATTGTTTTTCTCCAAAAGTATCTTTAAAGCAAATAATAAGAAGTCTTTGGGGTAGTTCGGAACCATCCGGAAGCGCTTGGTATTGTTCGCAAACAATGCAATACCATCTGTCACAAGGAAGTCAGGTGCAGTGCAGCACTGTCATTCCATGCGTCTTCGCCATTTTTTTTGCTTGGTGTTTTGTGTCCTTCAATGCATCGCAGTAAACGTAGCTTTTGAAACTGTTTATAAAAAGTGATTTTCGTTCTAACTATACAGTGACCATGTTTTCAAAACCTAAGCCTTCGAGTTTAAAAGGAGAGAAACGAAAACACGAAACAATGACTCTCAATCAGAAACTAGAAATCATCAAACGGCTGGAAAGGCGAGAACAGAAATATTTTGATGAATGAGTTTAATATTGGCTCATTGTTTGGGCTATTACCATCATCTATTGTGGATGTAATGTTTTCCGACGTTTCGATAGACATCTTCTATCTTTATCAAGGAGAAAAGTAAGAAACCTTTTGAAAATTATCAATTTTCAAAAAGTCAATTGACAGAAGTCATGAAAGAAAAATGAACGATGTTATATACTCATTTGTGATATGATGATCTTTTTAAGTTGGATCGAACTATCGGCGTCCAAACTTCTGGCAGATCTATAGATGGAGCACTTATGGAATCAGGTGTTATTTTCATAAATGCTACTTCTTTGATTTTTCTTCTTGCAAGTTTTTCTTCTTTGGATATTATTGATGCTTCATCCCATTTTATACGATGATTCTCATCTGTGATATGATGATCTTTTTAAGTTGGATCGAACTATCGGCGTCCAAACAATCATTCAACACGAGCTCCATCATCAACAATATCTCGTCATCAACTAATATTGGCTCATCGACTATTTATGATATTAAAAAACAAAAAGATGAACTAATGAAGTTTGCTTCTCACTCATTAACAACTGACAAATTGGCTTCTAGACAAACATTGAAAAATCCAAAACTGGAACAGCTAGATAGTGTATTGTTCAAGTGGTTTAGTGCAGTACGTTCTGAAGGGAAGACGGTAACAGGGCCAATGATTGTTGAAAAGGCTAAGGAATTCAGCCAAGATTTAGGACTTGCGGAAAGTGAATGTAATTTTTCTGATGGTTGGCTCAGGAACTTTATATTTCGGCATGAAATTAGAAGACTTGATGTAACTGGAGAAACATTTTCTGCAAACAAAACTCTGCTGAAAACAACAAAGACGAGTTTGAGAAAATCGTGGCTGATAATGATTCAACACCTGAACATATTTACAATGCTGACGAAACAGGGCGTTTGTGGCGATGTTACATTACGTGTATATACATTATGTTATATGTATACATTTATATTATATGTAAATTAAAATAAATTTAGTTATTAGTATTAGCATAGTGTATTAGTACTTTATTTATTAGCCTATAATTACCACCTGATCGAAGGAAATTTTCGGACTGCCCGATAGTCCGGAATTTTCGGTAGTCCGGCACCGAGCCGGTCCCGAACGTGCCGGATTATCGGACTTCTACTGTATCCTGAACTCCGAATAGTGTCATAGAAAGACAATAACTAAGACAAGGCCTTTTTTCCTAAATGTTTGATGAATTCAGGGTAAATTTCGTCAAAACCTGCTGCTTTTCGAGGTTTGGTAGATTTGATTTGCAGCCCTAAATTTATCTATATTGAATGTTCAAAAGTAGAAGCTGATCTCCTGAATATGTATAATTATTCCATTATATTCTACATTTTCGATTGGGATATATTAACTGATTCAGATACATCAACTAGTCGGCGAGCGATTATTCTTAGATCAATTTCTAATTCAATATATCCCATGAACTCTTACTCGAATATATGAAATTCATTCTTGATAAAACAAAAAAATAAAGAATTATAATTGATCAAATCACAAAGCAAACCATACGCATTGATTAATTTTGAGAATTTATTCTGGAACTCTGTTCTTGGAATTTGGTAGATCAAAGTTCACATCGTAGTTAGTAGTTCACCTGTTTTATTATGAAACGATAACGAAGAAATTTAACACCTACCTTTGAATTTCTACATATGAAAGTTTCTAAAGTATGGATCAAATAAACAGAGTGGGTGTTATGCTATCGTATTCAAAATAAAGTTTAAGAGATATGGAATTCATCGCAAGTTCACCTGAAAACATTGGACAAACCTCTCCTCTCAGCTGCATTCATTTTATCTTCCTCCTGCCATCTGCTAGCAAGAAGAAGAAGAAGAAAAGCGATGGCAGCGGCTGAGGACACAGCCATCTATGCCATATTCACGATCGTCGATAAAGGCACAAACGATTCATTTGCGTGAGATCTCTGTGGCCTGTGGTGGATATTCTTTTACCTGGCCGGATATCGGGCAGCTGTTGCACTCCGAAGCACTAAAAACAAAGGGAAATCGCATGATGTCCCGCCTCATTACGGCGACGTCTTTCGGACTTTTATTTCTCCGAAGGGTATTCAATTGCAATTCGGAACGAGACACCTTCCATATGAGGAAGCTATCGGGAGCTTATTGGCGGAGAAAACAGGTGGTTAAGTGTAAGATAAAACCGTTATATGTATTTATTTTTGTGGCTGCAGTCGGCAATGACATGGATAAAAACAGGGTTATGAAAATATTTATGAATTTTGGGATTTGTAAATCATCTACTGCAATAATAGGTAAAGTAAAAAAAATTATCACAAATCGATATTTGTGGTTTCTCCTATAAAAATATCGATGCTAACGTTTTGAGATGAAAACATCATCCTTTTTTCAAGACTGCAATATCAAACTTAATTAAAATACAAAATAAACATACAGTACTCCGACCTTTCGAAATTGAACACACCGTGAAGGAAAATAATTTATTATATTTTCAAGGTGCTATCATAGATGGTTGGAATTAATATTTGGGCTATGACCACCTTCTGGTATTGAACATATTTCTATCACGGTGAATAATCTTTCAAATAACCAAGACATTCTTCAATTTTCTTAAACTGCCAAGATTGACAGTATTCATGGAAATAAGTGAAATCGACACTTTTGAAAGTTGTTATTGCGTTCTTGATAAAATGTGCAAAATATTTCAAGGATAATTTCAGTAATTTGAAATTATTGAATGAGATAGGAATGGCCAGAAAATGCTTTCTGATCTTCCTAGTTCATAACTTTATAGCTTTCAGTTTAAATATTGATGAAATTTGAATTGGTTTACATCATACATTCAGGAGCTGAACTGAGAGAAATATTATAATGAAGTCAAAATCTATTATGTCATTAGTTTGTGAACCAGGTTGTATCGGTGAACTGAATAAAGATATGAAAAAACTCCAATAAACTTCCGAAACAAATTAGAGAGAGACTCATTTCAAAGTTTCTGGCGCTCTTGTTCACCTGAACAGAGTGCTTATCAATTTGCCCAAATGTCTGTGACTTTCGAATTTTTGGGCAAAAGTGGTATCAATCGTTTTGTTTGGACCTACTGATGAATAATCCGTGGTCAAAATCGATTCTGTCCGTCCGTTCGGCCGTTCCGTGAACACGATAACTCTCGAACGGATGAAGTTAGAGAGTTGAAACTTTCAGAATAGGTTTGAGGTATAAATATCTCGGCTAAGTTCGTTATTCGGTCAAATCGGCCGAATAGGTTCGGAGTAACAAAAAAAAATTTTTTTTCAAATGACACTGTTCAAATAAAAATTTTTTTATGGTGCAGTTTTATCAGACGTATACAAAAATACCACTCTCGACTTCGACAAGCTAATAGTTCTGGAGATATGATTTTTCAAAATTTAAATAATTGTAAGTGGTTTACAAGAGCGCCAACTGACCTCACGTCAGTGCTTCCTAAATTTTTTAGAATCATATGACCCGATATCTCAAAAATCGTGAAATTTAGAAAAAACGATAAAGAATGATTTAATCTGCTAAAATGACTGACGATTCTAGGAAGTACAAGATATTTACCTTTAGTTTTAGTGATATTCGTTTTTTATTCAATTAAACCAAAGATTTTTGAACATAAGGATAATGTATCTGCATATCATAAAAATTAATACATTTCGATGGATCTTGATCCATAAACTGAAATAGAATTTACCATAGAAATGTCAATTAAATATTTTTCGAGAATAGTGTATGGCTTATGTAAATGAGGAATAACGTTTTAAATTTTTCAATATATCTTTTCCATTCGTATAATTTATTATTCGGTGAAGCTACTCCTCTTGCCTCATCATCATCAAAAATTGATCCAAGATTAATCGCTCGCCGCCTAGTTGATGTATCTGAATCAGTTAATATTTCCTAATCTGAAATGAAGAATATGAAGAAAAAATTACACATATTCAGGAGATCAGCTCCTACTTTAGAACATGTGTCACATCCATTCAATATAGATGAATTGAGGGCTGCAATCAAATCTACCAAATTCCGAAAAGCATCAGGTTTTGACGGAATTTATCCTGAATCCATCAAACATTTAGGAAAAATGGCCTTGTCTTGGTTATTGTATTTCTATAACAATATTCTGCAATATTCAGGAAACCTTCCTTCCGAATTTCGTAAGGCTAAATTAATAGGTATTTTGAAACGAGAAAAAATTCCTTGTGATCCTAGTAGTTATCGACCAATCAGTTTACTGAGTGTTCCTTTCAAGATATTAGAAAGGTTGATTCTTTTCTGAATTGAATCGTCTATAAAAAATGCTCTACAAAATTTCCAGGGAAGCATTAGGAACTGGTTGAAAACAGGAGCTGCTTTCATTGATTTATCTTCGGCATATGAAAGATTTATTAATTTTGAAACTCTATACCCATCTGAAGTGTAGGAAAATGGTACGATTATTAGAAAATATGTTATCTGATAGAAGGTTTCTTGTTTTTATTGACAATAACTCCACAAAATGACGGAGGCCACGAACCCCTCCCTTCCATTTAGACGCTACGTCCGAATATGGCGCGAAAACAAATACCTGATACTCTTTCTGAACACCTTGTACCTTCCTGATACAAACGCTCATCTAATGTTTCTTTCGTGACTGAAAAACAATGAGCAATAAAAAAATTCTTTTACACCAGTTTGAAACGAATGCGAGTTTATTATTCCATGCGTCGAGACACTTTTTATTGCCGTCATTTTAGTAAACATTAGTATTGACAGTTCATATTTGGCAGTGGTAAAGACATGGAAAACTTGTTGTGGAAAAATATTCCGTCAAGCAACATAATTCAATCTTCAAAATAATTTATCGAAATTTCAAAATATTGAAAAAACGGTATTCCACAAGGATCACTTCAAGCTCCTTTACTTTTTGATTTATATCTAAGTGATTTACCCACGACATCAAATCAGAGATTTGTTTATGTAGACTTTGCTATTGCTTACCAACATTTGGGTTTCCATACTCTGGAAAACATACTGTCATCTGATTTGGAAATTTTAAAGAATTATTTTATTGAGTGGCGATTATGTCCAAATCCCAACAAAACGGAGGAACCTTGTTTCCATCTGAGTAATCATGAAAAATATAAGAATTAGCTGTAACTTTCAATGATTCTCCTATCGAACATATTTTCTATCTTAAATACTTAGGAGTTGAATTAGATTCATCTCTCAAATACAAGGCTCATTTTAATGATCTGAGCCTAAAACCGAAAACTTGGAATGAGATTCTTCAAAAATTAGCTGGATCATCTTAGGGTGCTGATGTTTCCACTCTTCGGACAGCACCTCTAGCCCTAGTCTTTTCTACAGCTGAGTATTGTTGCTCTGTTTGATTTAAAAGTGCACATACACAAAAAAAACTATGCACAATTGAATACACCCATGAGAATAATTACTGGCACCATAAGATCAACATCGGTTCATAGGTTACCAGTTTTGTCTAACATTGTCCCTCCCCATATTCGCAGACAGACTGCAGCTTTGAAGTCTTGCAGCAAATATCATTATTTTCCTAATTTATTTCCAATTATTTCTTACATTCCACAAAATACTATTCCAAGATTGAAGTCACGTAAACCATCCTGGTGTAATACATTCTAGAATATGGACATAAGCGATAAAGAATTATGGAGGATTGAGTGGAACTCTTATGAAATGTTCAATAAAAATCTCATTTCTGATCCTTCAGAAAAAATTCCTGGTTTTGATCTTCCAGATGATTCTTCCAGACATTTCGACAGATCGATTGGGAACAGGTCATGGTTGTACCAATAGCATGCTATTCAGATGGAACTCAGTTCCAAGCGCAAGTTGTGAATGTGGATATGCAAAAGAAACAATACCTCTTTTCATCAATAATTGTATCATATATAAATTTCAAGATGTTTCAGGGCTATTCACGATGTTTCAGATTCTTCCTTGGAATGGGTTATAAATTTTAAACAAATCTAATATGTATATTCTGTAATCAAAGTTTTTTTTTCTGCTTTTATCTTTTTATTTTCTGATTCGATATGTGCAATTGAAGAAGCCTCTGTAATTATTACTTGAAGATCTCTCCTAAAAAAAGAAGTCCCTCAAATATTTTCAAGTTTATTTCTGTACACAGAAGATATTTATGCGGGGTATTTTTTACTGGGGTTTTTTCTCTAGGCTCTTATGACATACAACGAATTGTATGCCACCCCGTCACCAACCTCAGCTTACATTTGTTTGTAAGCTAACAGTTCAAAAGTTTATATATTTATATATTATTGGGAGCCATACAAGAAGAAGGGATTACCAATCCAAAGTTCATTTTATGAATTTCTGTGATTTATTCACATTTAATGTTCAACTTATAGATCTTTACTAACGTTTTCTGAACCTGTTTTAATGGTTCTCCCATTCCAATTTCAACTTCAACAGTATGTTGTGTGAAGCTGTGCAATTTGAGAATTCTGCTGATACATAGGATGGCTCATTAAATATACGTGTTACCAACGGACATCCTGCAATAGTAAGTTCTCATTGCTCGTAACTCAGCAGATTCCTGCACAGGTGTAGTTCACTAAAAATATCCTTCTCTGATGTTGAAATAGATTCGGATGTGAGTAAGCCGAATGATATTAGTGTTGTAATTTCCCACATGTACATATTGGCTGGTATTCCGTATCCCAGAATGAGTCATTTCTTCAAAAGTACGAAATTCTTGTCCCAAATTTTATTTTGAATCCTTCATTCAGGTTAGTATTCATGGCTTTGCTGCCTTCTTATATTTGTTTTATTTTCAACCAGACAAAAATACAGGGAGAGTCTTTGAGCACTTCAGATTGTGGAAGTGATAAGGAACTACCACTTTTTCCAATTATAGCCCGTTGCAAAGTTATAAGCCATTTGAAGTTTCGAATTGGGCTATGCCATCACTGGATACCTTTCCAGATTTCACTAAAAATTCAGCTTCTTCTTTATGGTAGACTATAATCTTGTTGAGACATACCTACCTGTTTATGCACCCTGTTCAAAACTCGAAAGTGTAATTAATATTCACGATGAAAACACAAATCTATAGCTCTTCGGAAAATGTTGCATAATGTTCCTTCCAAAACATTATACAGTTGAAAATCTTACTGAATTCTTCGGTTAGGGATTTTTTTTCCGAATAAATGTGAAAACATCAAAATTTCTAAATTTAATTCACATCTTAAATGAACTGAAAGTTCAATTCCCTGTATCTTTTGAATGGAGCCGAATATCATGAAATGGAATAGTAGGAAAGTGTTTCTCTTGGTCTCAACAATCTATGGTTAAAATTAATATACTGTTTAAAAAGAAAACTAGTTACGTTATTTATGGAACACCCTCGTGGAATTTGTCCGTTATGTTTCTCAACTGTTTGTTTCAAAAACTCTCCTTGGCTTGCTCCAAACTAGAATCTCCTCAGCTTTTCATGCTCAATATCCCCAAGAAATAACTTTTTCGGATCCATTTTTATTTTTATTGAGTAGCTTTTGTCCGCTGAAAGCTAATCATTAATCTCAATTGTACGGTTCACGATTGGCTGGCAGCCTTAGATCGAGGTGGACGCCCTCTAACGTTGCAGATGTTACAAAAAGACCCGAATCACTCCAGAAGGCTACGACCGAATTTCGTTGTAGCCATCGTCATTCATTGGAGTAATTTGAGTGCAAGGCATTTCACCTTTTTTTGCCTCTTCTACGGCGAAGGTGCCTTTGTTGCGATTCTCCCTTCCCCCCAGCAAAACCAGCATGCTCAGCTGTCTTCGTCGTAACCTTCATGGAACGGTACTACCGAACGCAAGAAAGCTGTCCGCTATCGAATAACCGAAATGTTAACATTGGCCTCACGCACACCATGGACCTGTTGCTGAAAATCAGAGCCGTCGCTATAAGGGGCAATGTGAGCTTCATTTCCTACAAGGAATATTTGAGTGAGTCAACATAGATATCGTAAAGAAAAATCTCGACTGTAAAACAATGCACATTAAAAAATAAGCTATTAAACGAACGAATAAAAATACAGCCAAGTATATACATGGTGAGTCTCAATATCAATTGAAATGATATCTTGTAGAAGGTTGTTGATAACAGTCATGCATATTTATGGCATCAATAGATTTATTCTATTTATTCTATGCTTATAACTTTTTTAACGCAGCTGAATATGGAAAAACGGTATGGGAAAAAGTGTTTCTTCCGATCTCAAAAACCTATGGTTAAAATGAAATTGAATCGTCTATAAAAATGCTCTACAAAATTTCCAGGAAGCATTAGGAACTGGTTGAAAACAGGAGCTGCTTTCATTGATTTATCTTCGGCATATGACACTGTCTGGAAAGATTTATTAATTTTGAAATTCTATACCCATCTAAAGTGTAGAAAATTGGTACGATTATTAGAAAATATGTTACCTGATAGAAGGTTTCTTGTTTTTATTGACAATAACTCCACAAAATGACGGAGGCCACGAATGGCCCCTCCCTTCCATTTAGTAAACATTAGTCTTGACAGTTCATATTTGGCAGTGGTAAAGACATGGAAAACTTGTTGTGGAAAAATATTCCGTCAAGCAACATGTTTCAATCTTCAAAATAATTTATCGAAATTTCAAAACATTGAAAAAACGGTATTCCACAAGGATCACTTCAAGCTCTTTTACTTTTTGATTTATATCTAAGTGATTTACCCACGACATCAAATCAGAGATGTGTTTATGTAGACTTTGCTATTGCTTACCAACATTTGGGTTTCCATACTCTGGAAAACATACTGTCATCTGATTTGGAAATTTTAAAGAATTATTTTATTGAGTGGCGATTATGTCCAAATCCCAACAAAACAGAGGAACCTTGTTTCCATCTGAGTAATCATGAAAAATATAGGAATTAGCTGTAACTTTCAATGATTCTCCTATCGAACATATTTTCTATCTTAAATACTTAGGAGTTGAATTAGATTCATCTCTCAAATACAAGGCTCATTTGAATGATCTGAGCCTAAAACCGAAAACTAGGAATGAGAATCTTCAAAAATTAGCTGGATCATCCTAGGGTGCTGCTGTTTCCACTCTTCGGACAGCACCTCTAGCCCTAGTCTTTTCTACAGCTGAGTATTGTTGCTCTGTTTGATTTAAAAGTGCACATACACAAAAAAAAACTATGCACCATTGAATACACCCATGAGAATAATTACTGGCACCATAAGATCAACATCGGTTCATAGGTTACCAGTTTTGTCTAACATTGTCCCTCCCCATATTCGCAGACAGACTGCAGCTTTGAAGTCTTGGAGCAAATATCATTATTTTCCTAATTTATTTCCAATTATTTCTTACATTCCACAAAATACTATTCCAAGATTGAAGTCACGTAAACCATTCTGGTGTAATACATTCTAGAATATGAACATAAGCGATAAAGAATTATGGAGGATTGAGTGGAACTCTTATGAAATGTTCAATAAAAATCTCATTTCTGATCCTTCAGAAAATATTCCGGGTTTTGATCTTGCAGATGATTCTTCCAGACATTTCGACAGATCGATTGAGAACAGGCCATGGTTGTACCAATAGCATGCTATTCAGATGGAACTCAGTTCCAAGCGCAAGTTGTGAATGTGGATATGCAAAAGAAACAATACCTCATCTCATCAATAATTTCATCATATTTATATAAATTTCAAGATGGTTTCAGGGTTATTCACGATGTTTCAGATTCTTTCTTGGAATGGGTTATAAATTTTAAACAAATCTAATATGTATATTCTGTAATCAAAGTTTTTTTTTCTGCTTTTATCTTTTTATTTTCTGATTCGATATGTGCAATTCGAAGAAGCCTCTGTAATTATTACTTGAAGATCTCTCCTAAAAAAAGAAGTCCCTCAAATATTTTCAAGTTTATTTCTGTATACAGAACGATATTTATGCGGGGTATTTTTAACTGGGGTTTTTTCTCTAGGCTCTTATGACATACAACGAATTGTATGCCACCCCGTCACCAACCTCAGCTTACATTTGTTTGTAAGCTAACAGTTCGAAAGTTTATATATTTATATATTATTGGGAGCCATACAAAGGGATTACCAATCCAAAGTTCATTTTATGAATTTCTGTGATTTATTCACATTTAATGTTCAACTTATAGATCTTTACTAACGTTTTCTGAACCTGTTTTAATGGTTCTCCCATTCCAATTTCAACTTCAACAGTATGTTGTGTGAAGCTGTGCAATTTAAGAATTCTGCTGATACATAGGGTGACTCATTAAATATACGTGTTACCAACGGACATCCTGCAATAGTAAGTTCTCATTGCTCGTAACTCAGCAGATTCCTGCACAGGTGTAGTTCACTAAAAATATCCTTCTCTGATGTTGAAATAGATTCGGATGTGAGTAAAGCGACTGATCTAAGAATTGTCATTTCACACATGGACATATTGGCTAGTATTTCGTATCCCAGAATGAGTCATTTCAATAGTACGAAATTCTTGTCGAATATTTCATTTTGAAGCCTTTATTCATGTTAGTATTCATGGGTTTGCTGCCTCCTTATATTTGTTTTATTTCCAACTCGTCTAAGTGGTTGAAGTTTCTTATTTCCAGCAAAATCCTTGTTTTGATTGAACATAAAAGTACAGGGTGAGTCTTTGAGCACTTCAGATTGTGGAAGTGATAAGGAAAATTTTTTTCCTCTACCACTTTTTCCAATTCTAGCCCGTTGCAAAGTTATAAGCCATTTAAAGTTTCGAATTGGGTTATACCATCACTGGATACCTTTTCAGATTTCACTAAAAATTTAGCTTCTTCTTTATGGTCGACTATAATCTTGTGGAGACATACCTACCTGTTTATGCACCCTGTTCAAGACTCCAAAGTGTAATTAATTTTCACGATGAAAACACAAATCTATTGCTCTTCGGAAAATGTTGCATAATGTTCCTTCCAAAACATTATACAGTTGAAAATCTTACTGAATTCTTCGGTTAGGGATTTTTTTTCCGAATATTTGTGAAAACATCAAAATTTCTAAATTTAATTCACATCTTAAATGAACTGAAAGTTCAATTCCCTGTATCTTTTGAATGGAGCCGAATATCATGAAATGGAATAGTAGGAAAGTGTTTCTCTTGGTCTCAACAATCTATGGTTAAAATTAATATACTGTTTAAAAAAAAACTAGTTACGTTATTTATGGAACACCCTCGTGGAATTTGTCCGTTAAGTTTCTCAAATGTTTGTTTCAAAAACTCTCCTTGCCTTGCTCCAAACTAGAATCTCCTCAGCTTTTCATGCTCAATATCCCCAAGAAATAACTTTTTTCGGATCCATTTTTATTTTAATTGAGTAGCTTTTTTCCGCTGAAAGCTATTCATTAATCTCAATTGTACGGTTCACGATTGGCTGGCAGCCTTAGATCGAGGTGGACGCCCTCTAACGTTGCAGATGTTACAAAAAGACCCGAATCGCTCCAGAAGGCTACGACCGAATTTCGTTGTAGCCATCGTCATTCATTGGAGTAATTTGAGTGCAAGGCATTTCACCTTTTTTTGCCTCTTCTACGGCGAAGGTGCCTTTTGTCGCGATTCTCCCTTCCCCCCCAGCAAAACCAGCATGCTCAGCTGTCTTCGTCGTAACCTTCATGGAACGGTACTACCGAACGCAAGAAAGCTGTCCGCTATCGAATAACCGAAATGTTAACATTGGCCTCACGCACACCATGGACCTGTTGCTGAAAATCAGAGCCGTCGCTATAAGGGGCAATGTGAGCTTCATTTCCTACAAGGAATATTTGAGTGAGTCAACATAGATATCGTAAAAAAAATCTCGACTGTAAAACAATGCACATTCAAAAATAAGCTATTAAACGAAAGAATAAAAATACAGCCAAGTGTATACATGGTGAGTCTCAATATCAATTGAAATGATATCTTGTAGAAGGTTGTTGATAACAGTCATGCATATTTTGGCATCATTAGATTTATTCCATTTCTTGTGGGTTTCTCACTAGTACTGTAGGGATTGGTTAAATTGCATGAAAAACAAATATCACTTGAACTAAAGGTCCGTATCTTGTACTTCTGATATATTCATCCAATGAAACATGAGTGAGTGTATCATTTCTTAGAGGGAAAATAATGTTTTCAAACAATTCAGATTCAATGGTGGACGGTAATTTTCATTCAAACAAAACTAGACTACAGAGGGGTATTGGCCCAATGTGAAAACTTAAAATGCTTATAACTTTTTAACGCAGCTGAATATGGAAAAACGGTATGGGAAAAAAGTGTTTCTTCCGATCTCAAAAACCTATGGTTAAAATGAACGAAGTGGTCACGGAGTCATCCTTTATATAACGAAGCCAAACATTGTGCTTTTTCTGTATCGCTTTTTCCGTGAGTGAGAGAGTGCTTGCTGACAAAATCGATCCTGCTTATGCAAGATCAATAAATATAGCAGGGTACAAAAATAATCGTCGTTTTAGAAGGCACTTATCATTTTTTATATGACTTTCAATGTGGATGTTTGGATATGATGGCTATGTTTTTTATAAGGAGTATAATGATGTGGTTTCTACTGACCAAGTGATAGACTTGATAAAATGGGTAAAATACTGATTGCTCTAAAGTTTCCACATTATAATAATGATTTCGAGGCTTCTTCAGATAAATCCGATACTCGGTATCAGTCTTCATTAATTAAATCTAGTGATCATTTTTGTTTCCATTCGAAAGAATGCGACAAATATTTGTATATCAAATCAATATTAGAAATGGTGACTCAGAGATACCAGCAAGAGACACTTCGAACACATTGCTATATGGTCCAGCATGGAACAATCCTAAGTATCCTACCATAATACATTCTGGATTAATCGTCAAACTGCATGCAGCATAATGAAGAAAAATATGTATGACAGAGGTGGTCTGTATCTCTGATTGTAATGCACCTATTCAATCATTTCCTGCAGCGAGTTTATGAAATGTTCTTTGGCTGAGTATAAAATTGTTCGAGGGACTTAAGGAGGAGTAAAGATATCAATGGTTGGTAACCACAGTATTTATTTTTTTGAACTTTTCGCTTACAATATTTAGTTAGCAAACAATAAAGCATATAGATCCGGGGCTAGTGACGGGGTGTCATATAATTCGGCGTAATACATAAAAGCCTAGGGAAAAAACCCAGTAAAAAAAAACCCTGGCTCCCCGACCAAGTGTGAAAGTACAAAAAGAAGCTGGAATATATTTGAGGGACTTCTTTCTTCAAGAGTGGTCTTCTATTGATGGAGACAGAGACTTCTTCAACTTGCCCACATCGTATCTGGAAATAAAAAGACAAAAGCAGAAAAAAGAACTGAATAACAAAAATACATACCATATTCGTTTGAAATTTATAACCCATTCCAAGAAAGAATCGGAAACATCATAAATAGCCCTAAAACCATATTGAAATTTATATATGGAACAACTATTGATGAGATGAGGTATTATTTCTTCTACTTCCCCACATTCACAACTTGCACTTGGAACTGAGTTCCATCTGAGAAGCATGCTATTGGTACGACCATGACATGTTTTCAAACGGTTAAGAACTGTCAAAATTTTTTTTCGAAGATCAAAACCAGGAATTTTTTTAGAAGGATCAGAAACGAGATACTTATTGAACATTTTGTAAGAGTTCCACTTAGTCTTCCATAATTCTATATCGCTTATGTTCATATTGTAGAACGTATTATGCCATAATGGTTTACGAGACTTCAATCTGGGAATTCTATTTTGTGGAATATATTAAATAATTGGGAATAAATTGGGAAAATAATGATATTTGTTCCAAGAATTCAGAGCTGCAGTCTGTCTGCGAATATGGGGAGGGACAATGTTAGACAAAACTGGTAACCAATGAACCGGTGTAGATCTTATGGTGCCAGTAATTATTCTCATGGATGTATTCAAATGTGCATCGATTTTATCTATATGTGCACTACTAAACCAAACAGAGCAACAATACTCAGCTGCAGAAAAGACTAGGGCTAGAGATGCTGTGCGAAAAGTACCCCAAGATGATCCAGATAATTTCTGGAGAATATCATTCCTAGTTTTCAGTTTTATGCTCAGATCATTTAAATGAGCTTTGTAATTGAGAGATGAATCTGATTTTACTCTTTAAGTAGTTTGGATAGAAATTATGTTCGATAGGTAATATAGCCTTATTCTAACAAATAACAGCTAGCCTGGTGTATCAGAGATTGGAAAATGACTGTAGGCCTTTCAGATATAGCTCGTTCAAAACTTTCTTTTCAACTCCACTCTCAAAGAGTTTTGATATTTCCGAAAGGTTTCAAGTTGAAAATAGTTATATCCCGTCGAAATTGGTCAATACAGTTCACGAGTTCAATATATACTGTGCCAGTTGAGTTAAAATTACTTGAAGCGTATGAGTTCATCCATAAATCAATATGGTTTTCGGTCACGAAAATATTTGACAGGAGAGATCTCATCAACCAATCTTTTGTATCTTTTCTGTAAAGGTTCAACCCTATATCTATTCTTTATGGATTTTTCTCGATATGGCAGTTCCTTATCATAGCATGACAAGTGTTGAGAAGATAACTTTCACAACTAGGAGTTATCTATGGAGGTGGTTCAACTCCACTTCCTCAACTGATACCAACAAGAAGTAATCATCTTCTATGCTTCACTCTTTCTCTATGTTCCACCTCTCTCAACCTAAAATATCGAAGTCCCCTCCCATTCCCTTGAAAAAACGGGAGGATTCCCACCTCAGCCTCGGCCATCTGTCCATCCAGTTCGTAGGCGATAGTCGTGTTCCGAAAACATATCCCTGGGCCGAGTTCGCTCGCGAATAAATGTCATGGGTATCTGGGATCGTACAACGTATACTAACTTTCTCGAGCGGTCACCGACCCCGCTACGCGGCCCACTTCTCACTGAGTCAGTAAACCGGCGACTGAGGACGGCGCCATCTTGTCAGGCGCGTTGCCAAGCTGGGCGAGAAATTCCGGACTCTCTGGGATTTTACGTTAGAGTTCGTTTACGATTTTACGAGTGAGTGTTACCGAAAGTTTGTCGTGTCCTGTGACACTTGAGTGCCTTGTTTTTCGTTTCGGGTGTTCGAATGATGTTTTATTATGTTTGTTGCTGTGGATCTTTCTTGGAGCAGGTTGGTTGTTTGGGAATGATATTATTCTCTTCAGGTTTTTTTTTTGCTATTTTATGCGGATGGGAAGTTGAAGGTGGTTATGTTTTGTTATGAAATTCAAATTACTTGATCGGATACATTCGACTTTTTTGAGTTGAAAAGAAATGTGGCACATCTTGATTGAATTGATGACTCCAAATGATGGAAACTATGATTGTGTGGCGTTTTCTGAAAAGCCAATGGGTGTTGTTCAAAATGAAATACTGAATATATAATTTCCGAAAATGGTATTTGAACCTAAATTTTCATGAGTTAATCCACGGAACTGAGGAGAAAATCAATTATTTAGACGATATGTGGTTAATTTCAAACATCAAGAATGCTTGTTGATTCGTTAGCAGTCCCAAATGGCTATTAAATTTTTGACCAGTAATGATGCTCTCAACTAATCGGGATATCCATTCTAGTAGGTTTACTAGAATTATAATAACTTCCGGTGGAGATTTGTTGGAGTATGTGTGAAGCTTCATCTGATTTTCTATGTAGTTCAGTCTAAGAATCGTTACTCCATTATGGATTCACAAGAATGGGGATTTGCTGATGACGCTATATGCAGAATGAGCAATCTGTAATGTTCTGTGAACCTAATCTATCTCAATGATAGTCTTAAATGATTTAAATTGACTAAATTGAAGAAAAAAATTGTCTTTCGTACTACTGGATGCTTCAAGGTCAAGCATTCAGCAAAACAACATAATTGGATTATTCAATAACTATTCTTCCATCCATTTTTTGCAAATTTACCTGTGTTCCGTAAAGGAGTTATCCTGCGTCTTTTGTTCTAGTTCTGATAAAGAGTAGAATTGCCTGCTATCGTTTTGCCAAAATGTCTGTAATGTCTGATTAACATCCTAAGCGATTGTTTTCGACTTCCTGGTCAAACTCGAGTATATCGAGTCGGAGAAGATGGCTAGGATTTCCATATTTTCAGAATAGATTTATAATCCAAATACCTCCGATACATTCGTTACTGTGCGAAATCCGTCGAATATATCATCAGTTATGAGCATCAAAAATTTGGTTTCCTTGATAACACCTAGAATATTCATTCCAACGATCTTGAACTTAAAAACCGTTTGAAAAAGGTATCGGTCAAATTTCGTGAAGATCCTGAGCTAAAAAATTATATAAAAATTCTTGGAATTTTGTTTTAGGATATTTGCTGATTCTCAAGATATTAGTCGAATCGTGGAGATTATATTGTGTAATCTGACATTTCATTTTTGTAGAGTAAACCCACGAAAAGATGTAGAACCTTCTTTACGAGCTCATTCTAATTCAGAAAACTAGTAGAACAGCGTTTTGCTTAAATGTTTGTAATTTTTAAATACACAGCCAAAAATCTCAATACATTTGGGTTGAGCTTCCTGTTCAAGAATCCCTGGTCGAAATTGAGTATTTCTTGCCACCCGCTTCAGAACAACCTCTCGAAAGCTGCGGACCTCTGCTTGGTCACATATTTCTTCCTTTTTAGTCATATTATCAACTGTCAGAAATTCCAGACTGTCTACATCATGCATAAAGATCGTATGTCTGTTTCGTGAGCATCGTTGGCATGATCCTCAAAAAGGATTATAGTTCTAAACATTATTTTCTGTGTTATCTCTCTATATCTGGTCTGCCAAACCAAATATATGTGTAGAAAGTGTGGTTTCCACTTGAATCCACTATGGTCCAAAGAGTCGGGACGTTCCTATGTTTACACAGATACATTTCTACAATTGTTCATTTTGTATATTTTTAATAATTGTTTATATTGACGAAATTATTACCAAAAACTCATAAAATTTGGTTTCCTTTTCGATAAATAAATATGATATGAGCAAAAATTATTTTATAAGTACTTCCAGATATCCAATTCCCAGTTTTGCTAAATAATTCATAGAAAATCCTTGGTATGTGACTATTTTACATTGCCTAATTTTATTGATTAAAAAGATATAACTCTCAATCAGAGAAGATCGCATTGTAGGAATATTTATGGAATTGATTATCACTTTCGTCAATTCTTCCATGTGCTTTTTGAAAAGTTTCCTTTAGATAATCTAAAAATACAGTTTGGTGGTGCAAGAAGTCTCTCATTGTTATTAGCATTCAATAAGCGTTTGTTTATTTCATTATAAACCTCTGATTTTCAACACAATTCCAAAATCTTCAACTACAGTTGAAACTTGATGAGCTATTAGGAATTTCCATGGAGTAAATACTGATTTATTGAAAAATTAATTACTCTAAACATTGACATTGAAAGTTAGTTCCATGCAATCTATGTCGAAATATCATTTGACGATGAGATAAAATAAGAATTTTAGGGGAAATTCAAACGATGATAATCAATTCGATCTAAGTAGAACAAACCAAGCCTAAGGCATATTACTATCGACATTTCAGGAAAAATGAAGAGTCAATCCGGCAACGCTGCTTGCCATACATACGAGGATTGGAAGCACTTATCTTTTTAATATCTCAATAACAGAGTTTCTAATTATCTTTTGGTGAGATAGGAAGTACGTGAGACGTATATCATATCATTCTTATTCAAAACAAATTTATCTGGTGGATATTATAATGTCTAATAAAAACAAAAGGTGGACGATCTGTATAGACTCAACTTGAAGAGGCGACCACCGTGTATGTCAAATTAAACAGGAAGCGACACTACACGTTAGTATGTTGAAAGTTGTGACAATCGTGGACGTCGACAAATTGCCAAAATTTTAACGCATATGATTGGACGTCTACATAAATTCTGTTGTATGACTGCCAAGCGCTTCCGCAATTGCACCTGAAGCAAATTAAGAGATTTAACTGAAATTATTTTCTGTTGTGAGTTTCTTGATGAAATATGAATAGGATCATTGTTTTATTGCTCATGAACAACTTTTGTGAAATATATCGCGAGAATGAGATATGGTGAAATATAATTTGAAGATCTGAATTTATGAGTGTTTTCTGGACGTTTGAACAGATGTAAGGTTGAAGAATCTAGTATACTATTTTCATCGTTTACTTTATCTGAGAGCATCTTATCGCGATCTCATTAAAATAGGCCTTTCTTGATGAAGTATTCTAATTAGCCAAAAGAAATCACTATTGCTGCGTATATTTTATCCCAAGATTTATTAATCATTTATTTTCGATTTGACTATCGAATCACAAATGATATTGCGTCGTTCGTAACTCATATAATGATAAAAAGTTTATGGCTCTGGAGATATGAGCAACTTAAGTTTGGTTTCCTCTAATAACTCCTTTAATATCCATAGGAACAAATTGAACCTTGGAATATACTTGAATTAAGTTGAAACAAATAGGCTTGCCAAATTTGGTTGAACTTGACATGCTAGAAAAATTTTTTTTAATGTCCAAAAAACCTTTCATTTCCTCATAAGATATCCATCGTCTCAAAAAATAATTGTTCGTGTATGGCCGTAATTGATAACTTACATAATCTCAAATTTCATTGACGCAGCTTTCTTCCACCAGATGATAAGATTTTCTTCTTCATTTACTCAGGCGCAAGCAATCACAGATGTTGAATTTAATAAGGTTGTCAAATTTAACAAGCCAAATTCATGTTCTGAAAAAATTTAATGTAAATCTCGTAGACGTCATGATTTCAGAACATTCGTTTCCTATTAATCATTGCTTTGTGTAATTTGATTTGAATATAATTGCTTGATTTATCCGTAAATTTGTTTATCCCATTTTGACGTTTAAAGACGACAATATTCTCATGGTAACAAGGGTAAGTTGACGTTTATCCACTGAGTGAATTAAAATTTTTTAAATTCACTAGTGGAATTAAATGTTCACCACCCACTTCCTGGAAATTATTCTTTCTACACACAATGCACGTAAAACTCATTTTAATGTATGTGTCTTAAAATTTATCAAAAACTCATTTCTATCATTAAAGTAAAAATTACAATTATTAAGATGTCGAAAATGGAACTGGAAACCTGCACCTCCTTCTAATGAAACACGCTCAGTCTTTATAGCACATGTGTTTAAGGACTCCTCGGGCCCTGCTGGAATATCCATTTCTGCATCAGGAACTCCGGTTTATGTGACCCCACCAAGTATTTGTTCAGAAATATTTATTTTGTTTTGTAGTGAATCTTCAATATATCCTTCAGAACTTGATCGCCATCCACCATGTCTTTTCAAAACTGTCAAATGTGCCCCAGAATTTGCGAGTAGGGTTTAGGGTTGCAGAAGAACACCTGAAATTGTGCCCTGTATATTGTTCAGCATCAGAAAGGCCTAAATACTTTGCAATATTAACGGGCATTTTCGAAAATGTATTCATACTTACAGGCTGGACGGTATATTTTTCATTTTTATAATTTATAAATAGTCGCTTGTGATCAGCAACCATTGACCACAGTGAACACTCTTTTCTTATAAGTTTTCGTATCTGGAATCTGAATAACCAATACGCTGCCCCGATCTTCCATGTCATCTACGGTCATAGTCACCAGCTATCCGATTCTACACCCTCCAGCAACATCCTTAATAAAAACTACCTTTATCAATAAATATTGCTCATCAGAAGCGGCATCTAAAAAGTATTCAAACTCCTCTGTTGTGAATACCTTCGACTTCTTTGCTACGCATCCCCTGGAATGTTTTCTCAAAAAGGCGGAGACTTGGTGAAATCTGCCGATGTCTATTTTTTCTGTCAGAGCCAACATTTTCTTAAATTGCCAGTCGTAGGACCATAAAGACGGGGACTTAACTTTCTTGGATTGTTCGGAAATATACGCCATAATTATTTTTTCGTTGACACCTTTGGCTTTTTTATTATTTCTCCTGGCACAAAATGCCGTATATTGCTTTTCGTACAATATTTTAGATTTTGATGGAATTACTGCTTCAGCCTTCTCATTTGCTTCTTGTATAATGCACTCAGGAACTACAACCTCGTCGTTACCGCTCAACATTATTTCGAAATAAAATTCTTTGACGGTTCTATAATTTTCATTGAAACTTGGAAACAATTAATTACCTAGTGCCCTTGCAACCATCGATCGAAGAGAAAACTCGTTATGAATTTGAATTATACCTGATATTTCCTCTAAAAAGTATTCATTATTTGAAATTTCATCAAAATGGGATAAAATTTTGTATACGACACGTGAGTTAAAAATGTTTATTCACTCGAAGAACTTTCTTCTCATGAATAAACATTCATTTAACTCACTTGTATAAATAACTAAAAGATGTCCTTGTTTATCGAAATATAAATTTTGTTGCCTTAAACATTCAAGTAATAATAATAATAATAAGTATTACAGTTTTAAGCGAAACAGGGTTGTTACTGAAATGAAACTAACGGATGAATGTTAGTTTGATTATTATTTATTCAAGATATTTTTAATTTGGACTTGAGTAAATAAGGTTTTTCAAACGGCAAGACCTTAGTGAAAGAAATATATTCGTAATGAATTTCGATTAAGTTAATATGCATAGTTTTGATTGGTTTTTAGAAGAAAGAAATTTGAGCTTCAAAAAAAACTGAAAATATGAGTAGTTTTTTTTAATTCGGGATATACCTTGACTCATTCTTCGTGGCGGTTGTATTAATATCAGACTGTTCCTTCCAGAGTCCGAAAGAGTCTCAAGAAAAGGCGAGCCAAAGCTCTGACCGGATGTCAGTGTATTTCTGATTTATTTTATTTTAAATTGACTCGAAAAATGATCCGAAACACTCTGAACGTGAGTTTTTGAGGGACATCATGTGACTTCAATTGTAAACTTGAACGTACAAGCCTCTTTCACTTCAAATTTGATTTAGGCTGAGGGGTTGAGTGATACTTCATTTGAAATGACTTGGAGTGTTTATGAAAAACGTTGCTTAATCATTCTACTCGTTTCGGAAAATGTTTCAGATCACTGTGTGATATAAAATATACGGAGTTGCTCATGTGTTAGGAAACTCCCTGTATATTTCCAAATTATAATGAAATTTTTGAGTTTCGTTTGATTTGGGAATCCACAAAACTGAAAAAAAAAAGAGTTGATGCATGGTATGATAAAATCAATGCACTTACTTCGTAGCGAAAAATGTGATTATATTTCTGAAGAGAACCAATAAATCCAATTGCAAATGTAACTTCTATCCGCAGATATTTGAAGGATTTTCTGAATGCAGCTCTTCTGAAATGTTGCATGAGTATGGGAATCTTGTAAGACCTTGTGAAGGGTGATTCATATAGAGGTTTTCTTCTTTTAAATAAAAAAATTATAAAAAACAATTTTATTTTATAATTTTTACTAAAAAAATAAATGAAGCATTCTTTACATTTATTTTTTGAAGATAATTTCTATCAAATGCCGACTACGGTTAACAAGATCTATTCGATTGTTCCAATTTTCGATGACGCGTGTAATATTGGCCTCCAATACTTCAATCGTAGCCGGTTTGTCCATGTAGACTTTGGACTTATCAAAACCCCAAAGGAAAAAAATCAAAAGGTGTGATGTCACATGATCTAGCCGGCCAATTCACTGATTCGAAGCGTGAAATGATCTGCTCGCCGAAATGCTCGCGCAGTAAAGCCATGGTTTCAGGTCCGGTATGTCACCATCTTGTTGAACCACATTTCATCGAGACCACGGGCTTCGATTTCGGGCATCAAATTGTCTGTTATCATGGTGCGATAACGGTCACCATTCACAGTAGCATTCCGGCCGTCCTCTGTTTTGAAGCAGTATGGACCGATTATTCCACTGGCCCATAAACCACACCAAACAGTTGTTTTTCTGGATTTAACGGCAATTCTTGAGACTCTGAAGGTTGTTCATCACCCCAGATTCGGTCATTTTGTTTGTTCACGAACCCATTAGGCCAAAAATGGGCATCGTTGAACAAAACTTTTGTCGAAAAGAGTAGGTCGGTCGGCTCAGTTCTTGCACTAATTGAATTTTGTGAGCTTTCAAAGAAAGGCCCTTAGGTGAAATATGCCAAGTCCTTGAATACGGAAGGTCAAGCTGTTTAGAACAGCGACGAATCGACACTACAGGGTCATCACGTACACTCTTCCCTACCGCCGCTATATGCTCTTCACTACAAGCTGGATGTTGTCTATTGATCGAGTATTATCCAATAACGAATATTGAGTCTCTAACTTGGTGATGATAGAGCGAATTGTGCATTGGGTAGGCCGATTATGTTGACCGTAAGTCGCTCTAAGTGCCGGATACGTATTAATCTGAGAACGCAACGTAATAAAGCTGAACAATTTGTAGACGCTTTGCCGAGCTAAGTCGTTCAATTATGAAATGTCGACACTACTGAACAAGAATACTACTTCAGTTCACACGACGCATGCGCGATCTGCAACTAAATCCCCACCACAAAGACTACCTCTGAATGAATCACCTTTTATATAAAGAATCTTGGTTCGTCTATTTGGTATTTCTCCCTCTAACTTTCAGTAAATCTGGACTCACACTACTTGTTCTGAGAATTTCCATCGAACATTTTTAAAAAATCTAACACAACAATGATGGCGTGATCATTGGCGTAAGCGGAAATCACGCATTACGAAAGATCATCTGAATAATGCGATTCGTTCATCTCATCCCATTGTTCCAGATGGAACGGAATCAATCACCAATTAATTATCTCAACGTAACCATCAGATCAACCCACCATGACATAACTATCCTGTTATGACCGCTTCGAATCACTTGGAATTCATCGAATTTTTTTCTGGAATATCGTTTTGCCTGAAGAGAAGGTACATGTAGTCGACATGAAACAATGCCCTATTTGCATATTCAATTTTGTATAATAGTTATATTGCATGTATGAAATAATGCGAATTGCTACACCATTTTTTTTTTCATAGGCTACGGCCGATTAACCTGGATACGGATATTAAAATTACGCGAAAACCGTATCGAACAATAGCGAAATTGTAGATTTTCAACTCCCCGCACGGAATCTGAAATGTTTTTATATGGCATTTTGTCGTATTTCGATTATTGTTTTCACTATTAGACCTTTAATTTTGATATTATTTCTATGCCATGGAAACTATGATTTATTCATTTTAGATTTGCTATTTTCAAATCATTCATTTTCATCGAATACTATGTATGGTTGCATCATTATCAAAAGTAGAACATTGCCGTTAAGCTGATTCAAAGGATGATAAATTTTTGGTCTGTTGGATAGAAAGAGTGCGTATCGCTACTTATGATCATAATAAAAATTCAGAAAGGGACTGACGTAAGGTCAGGAGCTTTTACGCACTAGTTCTGGAGCCTTTTCCTGTACTCTGGGTCAATTACTACCGCCAAGAGGAATGAGCAAACCCATTTCTCAAATTAGAAATAAGTACTCAACGAATTTTTTTTCTCCGTTATGAAATATTTCGATTAATCTTTCCCCAATGGACACTGATTAATAGTTCCTACGGATGTCAATCGAATACTGATCTGTGAAAGCATCGAGCAATGAAATTCTGACAGACTTTTTGACATTTTTTTCTTTTCTCTTGAGTAAATGAATAAATAATTGCATCTTCAGAAGGAAGGAAGCTACGATAATGAGATTTGAGAATATGGGAGACATCAATAACGTCCATGCATGCACAATTTTCAGTTTGAATACGTTGGTATCCTAATAATAATAAGATATAAAGTATTAAAAAAATTTTTTAATGATTTGCTAGTGTATCGATTTTAGCGAAATTTCGCAAGCCTACTCGTTTCAACCTAATTTGCAGATTTTATAAGTTACATCAAAATGCGATGGATATTCTGGGAGTTATAAAGGAGACAAACTCAAGTTTGACCCATCATCAGGAAGTCAACCCAACCGATTGACACCACTTTCGGTTCGAATACCAAAATTATAGACAACTTGACAAAACGATAGCATGCTGTTTTGCTTGACCAAGTGCGCAAAAGCTGACAAGAAACGTTGTAAAGTTTGAATATGTCCAAGAATTCTTAAATTGAGTTCATTTTCAATTAAAAAGATGCTCATTCAAATATTAATAAATAAAAAAAATTTTTCCTCAGTTTTATATACAAAGTTGCACTTTTGAAGACCTATTGATGTTATGAAACGTATTGGTTTTGTAATTATCTGCTTGAAGTATAATAATAATATAACTGGTGAAGAAAAATAATTTCAACATCAATGACAAGAAGAATTCTATTCAATTAACGATTTTAATTCAAGTAAAGACCTAAATCAATCGTTAAGCTAGAAATTTTTAGGTTATACAAAGTCAGAATGATTTTGACATACGAGCGCTTTTTGTGTTGTTTATTGTAACTTAAAAGATTCATCTCGCCCAAAAAATTAATTTAAATCGTGCGATTATTTTTTACAACTTTCGACGTGGATTAATTCAATAACAGTGCATCGGTAAACTCAATTCAATTCTTGACGATGAAGCTCCATCAAGGACCAGTGTTTGTCGATGGTATGGTGAATTCAACCAAGGTCGTAGTTCACTTCAAGACGAATTTCGTGAAAGTCGTTCATAATCTGTTGTTGTTCCGAAAACCATTGATACTGTGCGCCACTTGATATTGCAAGATCATCATGTAACCTATGGTGAGATTGAGACAACCTTTGGCATAAGTGGGACCAGCATATATTCGATATTGCGAAAACATTTGACCGTCAAAAATATTTGTTCGCGTTGGATCCTTCATAAGTTGTCAATCGCTCAAAAATATGCTCATGTCGATTGGTCGAAAGAAATGTTCCAAAAATACGATCGCGGTGCTTCGGAGCACGTCCATCACATCACGACCGGTGATGAATAGTGGATTTACGCGTATGAGACTGAAAGTAAAAAGCAGTCCACTGTATGGGTGTTTCAAGATGAGCCAATTCCAACAAAAGTTGCTCGCGCACGAAGCACTTCGAAGAAAATGGTCGCCTGTTTCTTCGGAAAAACTGGACATGTCGTAATCGTACCACTAGAACACCTCAGTCAATTCTGAGTGGTTGTTTGCTAGTTTTCTTCCAAGAAATCAGGAAAACTAACCACCGAAGACTGATCACTTTTCTCCACGACAATGCGAGCTCTTAGGCCAGTCCTACATTGGAAGCGGATTTGGTCTGGCCAGCCAACCCGACCCGATTTGATTCTCTTCAGAGCAGTCCAGACCAAATCGAACACTGCCTCCAATGTAGGAGGAAAGTACGTTTTCTTTATTTTTGTTTCCTCAAGACCCAACCAGACCCTCTAGACTGTCTGGTCTGGAGAAATTCCGCTTCCAATGTAGGACTGGCCTTACGCATCGGCTCAAACAACTGCATTTTTGAGCATTCAAAACATCGATTAGAAATATAATATGAGAGGTCAACGTTTTTCGACACCTGAAGAAGCGGTTGATGCGCCCAAAATGCATGTTTTGGAGTGACAAAAGTGCTTCGACAATTGGTTCAAACGTATGCATGAGTATATAGATCTTAATGGGGAAATTTTTAAAAACAATTAAGCGATTTTCGATTATTAATTTTTGTTTTGTTCGCTAATCTCGAAATATAAAAAGCAACCCTCGTATGTTTAACAAAACGGGTTAAATTGTCGTTACATGTGATGTAAAGACAGCAGCAAAGAAACAAACAATTGTTCTAACAATGTTTATCAAATATGTTCTCTTTCTATACTGCACTCTTCAAAATTAGATAAAATCTGATTTCCAATACTTCACGAAATAAAATTGGGTGTAAGTTGTTGAATCTTGTTCACGGTGATGCATACACAGAAAACTCACGCGTTACAAAAAATTTGTCATCTCGTAACTAGTAACATGATTAACTTTTTTGTCCCTGTATTTGAACTCAAACAGAGGCCCGGGAAAGCAAAAGTTTCAAAAACCCTGGCTTGAAAAAATACGCGCCAAAGCTCTGGATTCCATATCAGTGCTTCTCAACGTCATAATTTTTCTGGTTTATTCCCTGAACAGATAGGTGAATCAGAATTGTAAACCCAGCGCATCCGCTATTCTGTAACTTTCGCTATTGACGAATATCATGCAATAATTTGAAATGGAATTTGCATGGCTGCACTGATTGAAAATTCATTAATTTTTCTATTTCGATAATCAATTTGACTGTGATTCAGTTTTATATTCAGTAGTATAAGATGATATTCAGAAGTAGTAGAGAAGTGAGATAGCCATACAGAGATCATTCATACAGTATACTGAGGAATTAGTTGACTCACAGATTTCACTTATGCGGAGCATGAAGGAGCGAGTGATTTCGTTCCTGCCAAAGAAGATCCTTTTGAATTTGTGGAGGTGACTTAGTAGATTCCATTTTCTCTGTAGTTATTTTTTCATTAAAATTGGCGAATAAGTTTTTTGTCGAACAAATTACATACTCGCGGTGTAGTAATTTCTACGAATAATTGTTTCTTAATCGGCATTTCAAATCATATTATATTTTAGAACCATAGAATAATACATTCGATTCTGCACATTATTTTATCGAAAGCAAATAGAGGTTGCCATATGGAAGCTAATGCATTAATACGTCTTGAAAATTTCTAGGTAAAAGAATTGATTTTTTTGTCAAATATGAAATTCCACTTACTGGTATCAATTGCAGGATGACCTCGGCGTATATCAAACTTATGAGGCATGTTTGTATGTTTCCGAGTATCTTTCACAGTTAAAATAATCCTTGAAAGAACGTATTTTTCTATAATTTTGAGAAATATTATCTATGAAGTAATGAATGAATAATAATAAGTCATAGGATAAAATTCAAAAATCCTATTATTCTAACTTCAATTAATTCAAGTACCATATTCCGAAATATCTGATGCATTCAGAACGAATTGGATACACTTGTGCCATTTCATTCAATCGATATCAAATGGATTTGAGATATCTTCCATGATTCAATGAAAAGTTTGATTTATAAAATTTATTCTGGGAGCCTTTCGGATTAAAAATGTAACTATCTTATTTTGTGGATTTTTCTCGCGGTGAACTCTAACTTCTAGTGGTTCAAATAGAGTTCCTTGATCCTGTTATACATCATAATATGATTTCCCCACAATGTTTTATTAACAATACAAATTTTGAGTTCCACTAGAAAGTGTATATGTACCCATTAACGTAAAATTCATGGAAAATTACCGCAAATACGTTTCTTGTTTAATTAAATCTGGCGTTAATTTCGGTATAACCTTCACTCATAATTGAATCCATTCAAATATATGTCGTTTGGCTTCTATTTGCAGTTCAACTTTGACATTTACTTCTATTCTGTCATTTACGATTCCAACACCGACAGACCAGGTTTTTTCCCCTCCCATGTGGAATCAATACCTCCTTTGATATTTTTCCGGCCTAACAACTTTGCGGATATAACGGCTGACCCAAATCTCACCACTCCCCATCTATCTTGACGAATGGTGGTCATTTATGGAGAACCCGTCGAATGAACATAGAGGATTATTCTTCTTCTCTGGTATGTCCTTAGTAACGGCCAAATCGAACAGCTGGAATTTCTGATGTCTTCATTCATTTTCGGTTGATGTTGAAGACGGTCGTCAATGAATTAAATGTTTTGAAATATTGTGATAGTTTTCTGTGACTAGTATTATTAAATATTTTGTTAGGGTTCCAGAATTACCTTTTGAATCGTTATTAATTTTGAAGGGGTTTTTTCTTCGGTACATTGTAATGATTGAATAGTTCAGTATGTTACGATTATAACTGAATTCAGTTTTTTTTTTCAGGTATGGATGATTCTTAATTTTGGACTATCTTGATATGAATTTTTAACAATGAATCTTCTTGAAGATACGTAAGTTTGAAACTGATATGAATTTTTAGTCGCATCTTGATTACAAAAGTTGAAGTGTAAGTATATGAACTCCTCAGTGAACTTCTTTTTTATAGCAAAATCAGTTCAACTTCACAAGGTTTAACTAGTAAAAAACTATTTGTTATAGAGTACATTGCTGTATACTTCTTGAATATGTCCAAAGTGAAACATATTAATTTTTTTTAATCAAATGGCTAGCCATATTCAGAACTACTACGTTAGTACATTTATATAGAAACTACCTCCTCCGGTGAACTTCCTCATAGGTTCATTTTTGTTTCACTTCCACCAAAATTTTATGCATTGTTTTAATTGTTTGAATAAGGAAAATGTGATACATTTTTGGAAGTCTTTTCTTTCTTTGAATAATTAGTTCAAGAAGGTTTTCAGTATGTGCACTTTGTCATGGCTCATTTATTTTGAGATGATAGTACCTGGATCGATGAAATTTGATACCAAATGAAAGTCGGCCATCACAGATTTGTTCATGCACAACTTCCAACCTCCTTACGTGAAAAATTAGAATGCGCTTCAATTATTTTCCTCCATTGAAGGGTTCATAGGGGTTGAAAGTTGTGCAGGAATAAAACTGTAATGGTCGGAATTTCATGAGGTACCATCGTCTTATATTGAATGACAAAGTGCTCATACTAAAACCCACTTTGAACTAACAAATTAAAAACAAGATTCTCAAAATTTTCTGCATGCCAGTAATGGTGATACAAAGACCTCTACAAAAAAGTACCACTTGAATCACTTTTGCTATTAAAAAAATTTAGGGAATTAATGGGGATGCCAAAGGGTGCACAAAAATGCATAAAAATAAAAGTGGATCAAAATTATAAAAAATTGGAACTTAGGAAACAGTATCACCTGAATTTTATTCCATCTATGTACGAAATCAGGTCGATTCATTAATGGCCAATTATGGTAAATTATGGTAATTCAGATGAGCATTTGTTCCCAAATTTTGATTTATTCCGGGAAAACATCGTTTATATCAATATTTTCAAGGGAATTTTTTTTAATTTAGCAATTATTCAAGACAATAAATTTCATTCTCGTCATCACAAAAACAGATATAACAGAAAAAGTAATTGGGGTGGCTATTCTCAAGCCCTAATAATAAAGTTAGTGGATGAAAAAATTTCTGAAAAACCAATTATGCAGTATGTATGACATTTCAATACTATTCGATTCCCAGAACCTGTAGAAATAATTCAAAACAGCAAATTCCTTTACCCCCTTCTGAGGGGTGAAACATGGAAAGCAAGGCGATAAGGAAAAAAATGTTTTGAAGGAAGTACCCCTATTAATTTTCACCAAAGAGTCATTTACTAAAGTTCTTAACATTTATTTACATTTATTTATTCTTAGCATTTAACAAAAATCATGTTTCGAGTTCTCTTTCAGTTCTCTTTCAACCACAAACCACCTTCTCTCAAAAACATAATATATTGTAGCATTTAACTCAGATCGAGTTACAGCCAAATATTTTCAAACGCAGGGTGACTTGATCTTGGATACAAAGCTCTTGTCTCGTCAGGCATTTATATTCAATTAAAAATAATTATTGTTAGTTTTTGCTTCGTCTTTGAGTTGAACATGATCACGATTCAATGACTGCATGCATTCAGTGGTAAGAAATTTGACTAATAATGTGTATTGAAAATTATACGTTTAATTGAAACATCTTTGTGTCACTTAATTTTATCGGTACCATAATTTCTTAATAATTATTATTCACTTCACCAACATGAACTGCAGCTTCATACAAATTTGAATCCATGCATTCATTTGTGCTACAAAACTACCCAATTGCCTTATCGAAATTCCTGATGGGGTTGCAACCCTCTCCAGGTCGTTGCTAGCAGAATTAAGCTGTGTATCTTAAATCATGTCCCCTTGTCATAAAAAATCAACCTGTCGGAGTGTTTTCGCATATTTTGATACGTTATTTTGTATATGAGGGTGGACACTTTTGAATGAAATACCGCATCTGAAATCAAGTTGTCGGTCCAACCATAAAGTATTTTCAAATGCAATCATATTTGTCAAAGTCTCTTTAGAGATTACTGAATGTTATTCTTTTCTTCTCAACAGGTAGGTTAACCTTTGATAATATGCAATAAGTATCATAACAACATTCATCATTCCTAGAAGTTCGTTAAAACAGAGATTAAAGCGCCAGCAGCTGCCAGATATACAAAAAAAAAGTCCAAAGCAGAGGTTATTAGACTCCTTTTCAAAGAGATACAGTTTATTGTTTGACTCCGTTGTAACATTTTTATACACATCTTCTTTACGACTACGAAGTTTTGTTGAAGTTTCAGTAATTTTCTGATATCATCTAGGTCTGCAGTCCAAAAAAAGCGATCCTAATTTATTAAATTTGAAGTTACGCCAATTAGGCTAGAATTTTCTAAATCTTCATGGCAGGACACTTCTTCCGAGGTCAACCTTCAACTTGTCTTTGGCTCTCATTTCAAATCACTAACCTGACGCTCCTATAACTTTTCAAATTTTATCAAAATCAGTATCGAATTACTTCATCGATCTGGTGAGGGGTGTCTTTACAACTTACGCCTGAATTTATTTTGCAGGAATATGAAGAATCTTTTCAATATAGTCAATTACATGGGATTGGGCCTCTTGAATGTCAACTAGGCTGTAGTGTATGGTTAATTTCTTCGCGATATTGATATCGTTGAAGTCTTTTCAGGATTTTCTTACATTTTCAATATGACTTTTTTCTGATTCTCATGTTTCACAGTAAATTTTTTGGACATATCCATATAATGTCACATAATAACGGAAACTTAGATATCAACTCATTTCATTTCGCCGGAGATAAATTCTCAAGCAATTCCTAACACACTTTTAACGGAATCCAATGCAATGAATCCGTTCACTTATGAAGAATGGACATGCAGATCTAATGGTCTTATCTCAATTAATTGAATCTGCCTAAGAAGTCGAGGAGTCAATAAATTCGGACAACTGTACCATATGTTGATTGGAGTATTTCGAACCCGTAAGATAAATCATCGTTGTGGCTGGTGCAAAATATAACTTGCCGGTTGCAAAACAACTATCAACCGAGTAGAGTACCGCATTAATGTGCTTTTCAGATAATAAATCAATTAGGGCATTTTTATTTATAACAACTAACGGGTTCAATACACTTCTCGAGTACGACATGCTTTCTGGGAAGTTTGAATAAATAGCGCCTAGAGAGCATTGGCATGCCCCAAGTTTGTCGAATATATACAAAGGTTATGTTATCGAATCATTTTGTATACAGCGTGTTTGATCCTTCGAATGAGTGATACTAGACAAGTTTGGCATACAATGATTTTTCGAGTTTCAGGAGATTACCTTACAAAGTAATCTATTTCGTTGAAAATACTCAACACTGAATTAAAAGACAGAATTTTTCCGAAAGCTGATGAATGGATGATCATTGCAAATAATTTTTTTTTCAGTTTCTTCTCATAGTATCTACACTTTACAGGATATTCAACTTCTAGATAATACATTTGAGAGTTCTCACTACGTAATGGCAATTTATATAGCAGATATACTGCCTAATATTTTTTCTGGTAGTCACCGGTTTTCTTTCAGACTTTCAATATGGTATATACATATACTTTTTGCTTATAAAACAAATGTTAGCAGGGGTTGATGACGGAGTGCCATACAATTTGCTGTATGACATGAAAGCCTAGAGAAGAAACCCCAATAAAAGAAGAAATATATATATGAAACATATATGAAATAAGAGACGAAGTGCCATACAAGTCGGAGTTTGATATGAGAGCCTAGGAAAAAACCCCTGGCTTTTTGCATAAGTATTGTGTGTACGAAAATAAGCGTGAATATATTTGAGGGACTTCTTTCTTCAAGAGTGGTCTTCTATTAATAAACACAGAGGCTTCTTCAACTAGCCCACATCGAATTTGAAAATAAAAAGACAAATCAGATAAAAGAACTGAATACAAAAAATTCGGATCAAACTTGTTTGAAAATTATAATCCATTCTAAGAGAAAGTCGGAAACATCATGAATAGTTCTAAAACTATCTCGAAACATATATATGGGACAATTATTGATGAGATGAGGAAATGTATCTTCTGCATATCAACATTCACAACTTGCACTTGGAACTGAGTTCCATCTGAATAGTATGCTATTGGTACGGCCATATCTGTTCTCAAACGATTAAGAACTGTCCAAATTTTACTTGGAAGATCAAAACCAGGAATTTTTTCAGAAAGATCAGAAATGAGATCTTTACTGAACATTTCATTAGAGTTCCACTCAATATTCCATAATTCTTAATGGCTAATGTTCATATTGAAGAACCTATTATACAGAATGGTTTACGTGACTTCAATCTGAGAATTCTATTTTGTGGAATGTATGAAATAAAGTAGGAAAAGAATGATATTCGCTTAAGGAATTTAAAGGTGCACTTTGCGAATATGAGGAGGGACAATGTTAGACAAAACTGGTAACCAATGAACCGGTGTAGATCTTATGGTGTAATTTTTCTCATCGATATATTCAATTGTGCATCGATTTTTTGTGTATGTGCACTATTAAATCAAACAGAGCAACAATACTCAGCTGCAGAAAAAACTAAGGCTAGATACCGAGCGAAGGGTAAAAGTATCAGCAACCTAAGACGATTCAGCTAATTTCTGAAAAAATTATTCCGAGCTTTCAGTTTCAGGCTCAGATCCTCTAAATGAGAGTTTAATCTAATTTAACTCCTAAGTATTTAGGATCGAAATTATGTTCGATAGGAGAATCATTGAAAGTTACAGCTAATTTCCTAAATTTCTCATGATTATTCGGATGAAAACAAGATACCTCTGTTTTGTTGGGATTGGGACATAATTGCCACTCAATGAAATAATTCTTTAAAATCTCCAAATCAGATGATAGTATGTTCTCCAGAGTATGGAAATTCTAAGGATACTAAGTAATAGCAATGCCATCAGCATAAACAAATTTCATCAATAATTTTATGCATCAAAACTTACACCTTCATTCTTTACATCTCACAAACTGGCCATCTTTCTCAATTTGGATTGTTCTCAGAATTTCAAGAGAATCCTTCAAAATTTGATGTCTCGAAATCGGTGGCAGATACGACAAGTCTACAAAGGACTGAAATGTTTAGCATAACGACAAGATTTCTTTCAACAATATTTCAAATCAACAGTTGCTCACCAAATAAAAATTCTGGAGGAAAACAGGTGGCACTGTTCAGAAAAAAAATCACCTGTTGATATGCTATCGAAATTGCCATGTTACGTGGTAAGAACTGCCAAATGTATAATATCTATGCCAATTATTAGTTGAATATCTTAAAATGTAGATGATATACGAGAAGAAAACTCAGTATTTTGAAAATGAAATTTTTGCGGCCTCATGTTTATGGAACTTTTTTTTTCTAAAAGTAACGTAAAAGAATTTTCCCTTTCTGTTTGTATGTTCAATTTACGAACTCCTGTATAATGAAATAACGAATAAGTGCTATCGAGATAATTATAATAAAATCTTTACAGATAATCATAATAATGTCTAATTATCTGATTTTAAAATTCATTGAATGACAAGTTTTAGTCCTGTGGTAGGATATTCAAAAAGTAGTTATGGAAGAAATTATTTTACGCATTGAGTTAAACGACCGGTGATCCGGAAAAATAGGTCCATCTAGGTCAACAGATGTTGATATATCTTATAAAATCCCCGTCTGGCATTTCTCTTAGCCACTTAGATATAAATTCAACATCGAATCACAAACGCATTCGGTGGGAAACATTTCCCGGGTCAAAAAACTGATTCTTTCAACTCGTTCCGTTTATATGTTTTGAATCTGTTGCCAAATTTCTCGACGAATTTATAATTATATGTTCATAATAATAAAGTTTGTGAGCTCTGATTAAATAATATGTAATAACTTTCGGCCTATATTTCATCTGAGAAGATCCGCAGCTGACGGATTTCTGGGAGTTAATGAGACAACTTTAGTGGTATTATGATTTATTGACGTTTATGATGCGTTTGCCTGGTATAAGAAATATTAGGAATAATTATGATTTAATAACAATGAATGCCAGTTTGCTGACTTATGTTGTATGCAGATTGCGAATTCCTCGTTAAATCCTAGAAGATCAACCCGATCAAGTTGTACCTAACTGTTGTAACTTGTAATATGTTTTTCATACTTGACATCTCATAAGATTTTAGTCAGATTCTATTTATTTACGGGGGTTATTGATATCTTGCACATTATGGAATTTTATTATCTTAGAGTTATATCACGAGGAGATATAGAAGTTTTTCATGCATAGAATGAGAAAATGCAACGTGACAATCAGCCACTTCAGTAAATGAGCATGAAAGTCTACTCTTAATTTTCTCAAGGGACTTAATGATCCCAGCAACAAATTTCTTCTCGGTTTTTATCAATATTTTCAATAGAAAAGATATAATTGGAGTCACAAAACCAAATAGTAACTCAACGTCAAGAGGTTACTGGGCGATATGCTGGGTTATACCAGTTCTAGCAAAATTAAAAAAGTAAAGAAAATAGAATATAATTCAAATAAAAAATGAAAAGAAATGAAACGATTTTACCTAAAAATGGATTTGTGATTGTAATCAATAGCTTGGTTATTTAGGATTAAGTTTAAGAAAAATCACTGCAAAATTGGAAAATTCGTAACTATATAAATATAACCATTACCACTTAACCAAGTAATTTTTTTAAATTTTTGCTACAACTGGTATAACCTAGCATATCGCCCAGTAACTGCTTGCCGTTGAGTTACGGAATACCCTGTAGATGGGTTGATTTCCAAACGCGAGATATAGTCGAGCATGAAAACTTCAGAGGTAATAATTGAATTTTGTGGCTTGAGGTCGTTGCTAGATCAACCATCAACTGAACTACAGCATAATAACAGGTAGTCTTCATACAATCATCATCCAAGTCCAAGATAGACTTTCAGAAGGGCATTTGTCCCCCTTCGAAGGTGTGATCTGCTCTCCTCGAAGGCTGGAATACAGGGAGCGGCAAGTCAGTTAACCGTTTTGCATATGTGGGAAAAAAACCAAAAATAATTGCAAATAAATTTATTTTCGAGAAAAAAAGGACATCAATAATTATTTGTGGCCACACATTTTATGTTCGAATTGTTTCCCCCCTTTTCAATGCCGCATCGTTTAGTCACGGTAAAAAACTTAAACGAAAAAATTAGCAAGGTGACCTGAACGGCGGCGCGTTGACTACGGAGCCAGTACTTACGAATTTACGATACAGTTTATGCAGTTTTTTGTCTGTAGGCGAAATTCTTCGAAAATTTCAGCGTAATTGCCATGAAGTTTCAAGAAAGAAGTGAGCAAACAAAAACGTTCTTCTTTCGTGTACTTTACACGCGCAACTATGACAACGAATGCACTATAAATGTACACAACAATACTACTACACGCAGACAACTCAACTCGCTATGTATCAGCTAACTCTTTCCGCCCTAGGTACGATACTGGCCGAGAACACGCGCATGCGTGAATACCAGACAGTGTAAACTGACTTTTGCCGGACTCTGCAAAGAAAACAAAAGTGCAAGCTCCTGGACCTACGTGGGTGCTTTTCTACAGTTTATCGTTTTGGAATCCTTCGGGTTTCATGGATTCTTCTAGATAATTTTTTTTCGGAATCATAATAATATGCCAGGAAATTCGTGCACGACGATCAATGGTCGCTGAAGGTTTCTTAGAGTAGTAGATCCTGTATACAGGGTGGCCATTTGAAAACGAAACAGACGAGATTACAGACGAAATAAATTTTTTTGATAGAAATTCCAGGACAGGTCGATTTCTGTTTCGAGGGGGACAACTTGAGATGTAGGTTACGGACGCATAGCGCTTAAAGATAGGGAAGATGGGGTGAGTGGTACCTCATTTGAAAGGTGTTTTTATACTGATTTCCACACAGTAATTGTTTTTCATTTTATCCATTAATTCTCGAAATATTCTTAACTAAGTATTTGAAAATGAAGTGGTGTTTTCATGGCACTTGTAGTGTTTTTTTGTGAAAAATCGACATTTTGAGCTTCAAAACAACCATGACTGTGGCTTCCTTCCTCCAATTCACTGACATAGAGATATTTAATCAAGATGATGAAATTACGTGGAAGATCAGATTGTGTTTCAGCAGGATGGAGCTCCTCCACACTACGCCTTACCAGTTCGAGAATATCTAGATCAAAGATTTCCAAATCGGTGGATTGGAAGAAGGGGTCCCACTGAATGGCCAGCCAGATCGCCAGATCTGTCACCACTAGATTTCTTTTTTTGGGGCCACTTGAAGACTAAAATTTACTCAACACAGCCCGATTCCATGGAAGATTTGAGAAGACGTATAGTGAACGAATGTCGTCAAATCACTCCAGAAATGCTGCAAAATGTGCGCCATCGTTTCTAACAAAACTTATTTCATTGTATGAAAGCTAATGGTGAACAATTTGAATATTTAATTAATTGATGTGAGTTTTTGATAAATTATTTACTTTACTTTGAAAAGTCTTATTTCTTAGAGCAATACTTCAAATCGTTCTGATACCGTACAGTTGGAGAATGATTTCAGTGAATAAAACAGTCGAACATCTGATCCTAGTAGCATTAACACGTACGGTATGACTTCATTTGTCCAGTGGTAGATGTTTTGCAATTTCAAATACAGATACGGAAATTTTGGTGTTTCGGAAGCACGAAATGTCAATTATTCGGAAAAAATTAATTTAAGTGATAAAATTAACTAACGCATGAATGAATGAAATGAATATTTCGAGAACTAATGCATAAAATGAAAAAACAGTTATTGTGCTGAAATGAGTATAAAAATACCTTTGAATTGAGGTATCACTCACCCCATCTTCCCTATTCAAAAATTGGGGGTGGGGGTTGTAGCAGCAAGGGTTGAAGGTTGAAGTTGTCCCCCTCGAAACAGAAATTGACCTGTCCGAGCATTTCTATCGAAAAAACTTATTTCATCTGTAATCTCGTCTGTTTCGTTTTCAAATAGCCACCCTGTATAAAATATTGATTCAATTCAATATAAATGTGTAGGAGCGAAGCGGTAATTAATCATGAGCAATTTACGAAGAGCTGTCATAATATTTATCAAAGTCTAGCATCAATTAGCGCATGCTAATGGAGGTATTATGCACAGGTATTGCTTCATTTTCTTGGAACCTGGAGAAATTGATTCGAATTAATCCGGATTATTCCAATACAGAGTGGACCTACGGAAATTGCTTAACCTACTAGTATCAAATCATTCTCTCTTTACTTGTTCATCTATTTTTCAATAATTTCAGTTTATGTTTTCGACCTAATCATTAATGGGCGTTTTTGTAGTTTACAAAGAAAACAAATATACGAGATATTTGAAAAGTATTCTTAATGGACTTCGTATTTTTCTTCAATCCTTAAATTACATGTTGAAAAAATTGATGAAATCATAAACCGAATTCCAATGGTCAGGACGAAATTGTCTTAATATGTGTTGATCATTTTGAAATTAAAAATATAATGTTTTAAGAGGTGTTAAAATACTATCATCCATCACTGTAGTTGAAAAATTCGGTAACTTCGAATATTCCCATAGATAATAACATTAAAAAATACCAAGTTTATATATTGTCATCTTAACCAACCAATGTCAAGTTTTTCAGGGTTATTGTTGCTAGAACCTTGAACCCAATTATCAACATTACGGATGAGGCAAAGATGCCGGAATAATATTCAAATTGCTCTCGATTCCCTAACAGCTACGAGATATTTTGGAGATAAGTTAATCAATAATTTGTAAAAACAATCTTACTCATTGACAAAAACTCGGTAATGTGTACGTGCACGACGGATGGGACAGATTACTTGAATTTACAAGATTGCTGTAATACCTCCTTATCAAAGTGTCAATTAAGCGAAGTGATTTATGAAGAAATTATGATTTGATTGAAATCGGTATGTGTATGTGGTGTGGTCAATTATACAACGTTTCAATAGTTTATGGAGAGGTCGTATACTACAAGAACTAGCTCAGGCACTGGAACCAGTACTGTTGAGTTAGAGAAGTTGTAAATATATCAAAAATTATCTTTGACAAAAGAGTAATACTTCAATTATGCTTCGTAAATCTTCAGAAGAACTCCTCAAAACTATATATAAAAACCTAGAATTATTATCAGTGAGAAGTTCAAAATTTTACGGTTTGAACTATTTTGTATTGTTTAAGCTGTCCGAAAGGAGTATCAGGTATCTGTATGTTCAAAGAAAAAATAACTACTTCTAAGTAGAAGAAGGTTCACTATTGATGATAGAATTTTAAATGGAAAACCATGTCATGTAACTTACTTCTAGTAGGACACGAAGATTACCGACAACAATCTGATGTTCAGCTCTTGATATTATCACCATTTCAGACTTGATATTTTCATGTATTTCACATGATACATACTTCTAGTGATCACCATTAAATCAGGATAATTGAGTCGTACGTAATAGGTGCGATGCTTCCACAGATACCGATCCATTGCGACTAAAATTCCTGAGAATGCTGGACAGTAGGCTTCCTCCGCCGTCATGAGTCAATTGCGACCTGAAAAAAAACCCGGTATAGACGTTCGAGCAGTGGTAATTGGAGAAATATATGTGTGTAATATTTTTTGTTGACTTACTGCTCGACAGTATACGTGAACTCCATTTATCGATTTCGAAAAATCTCAATGATCTTATCTATTTAAAAAAAATACTCACTCAATAAACATTTGGAATTTGTAGATTACGTTTACGCAGAACAGAGTAAAACTTACCTTCGGAGTGGAGGTTCGGAGATCACCTCCACCGAAGCCAATGGCGTGTGGCCATATCCCAAAATGCGACATATCTCATGTGGACCTAGGTTCACGAGAACAACATAGCGGTGGCGGTAGAATGAACTACTAGAAACTAGTGGGCTAGTTTTCTGCTGCTAATCAAATAGTTATAATTTTTGTAATTTCTTCATTATCCCACACTCAACAGTTGAGAAATGATGCGATAATAATTTGTTTGATTGTCAATATTGAAAATATTTGAAATGAACGTACTACACACAAATGAGGTCTCTTATAGTTCACCTAACGCATAACTACAGGGTGTCCGCATGAAAGGTGTTCTGTTTGTTATTGATTTTAGAATAAATAAAAAAGAAATAATCTTATATTGATGAATATTCCATTCAATGTCGCCAATATCAGATGAATGTCTGCCTCTGTTAGTCTCACAAATTCCAGCCCTCTTGAGCATAAATTTTATCATATTCCCACACATTTCATGGGTAATTTCATTAATTTCATCACGAAAATTTTGTTTGAGTTTCTCAAGCGTTTCTGGTTTTTTTGCATAAAGCTTACTATTCAGATATCCCCACGAAAGATGTCTGGAGGAGTCCATTTCATGTGATCATGGAGGCCAATCAATATCACTGAATTAACTTGATGAAAGAGATTTCGCAGTAATTTAATTATAATCCTAGCTGTATGCGATCTGTTGATCAAGCCTAAAGCATGCAATGTGGCGTTAAAAAGTTTTTGTATCACAATATCGCCCCCCAATGACTGTTGATACCGTTACAGCATTTTCATTTTCAAAAAGGTAAGGTCCAATGTTTCTTCCTGACCAAATGGCACTCCAGTCTGTCACTCAACGGATGCAAAGGTGACTGATGAATAATTTGAGGGTTTTTCATTGATCTGAACCGACTATTCTGATTATTCTCATATCCATTCAAATGAAAATGTGCCTAGTCATTCATTAGATATGTTTATTTCATGAAAAACGGGGTTGTCATGGGCGAGCTGTAACATCCTAATGGCTGCTGCATGAATGGTCTTTTGGAAGAAGCTCTTAGCAGCAGAACCTTGAAAGGAAACAAATGCAAATCCTTGTGTGAAATTGTGGCTGATGTTGTTCTTTGAACACCAAGCCCCTGAGAAAGGCGTTGAGTTGGGACCGAAACTTTCCATGCTTGGGCCTAGCAAATACAGCCCTTTTATCGAAATTGTTCACTATAAACGATAACTAGTGCGCCTTTTTGGCATATTGTTTCTCCCAAAAGTGTTTCATAACTTTCTTGTCGTCACAGTAATCGGCGATTGAGAGTCGTCCTAACTGAGCGTTTGAATAAGTTCAGCAATCTGGCATGCAATAAAATAAGACGAAAGTCGCTCAAATATCGAGATCTCTTGAGGTATAATCATTACATATATGCATTTTTCAATTTTGATAGAATTTTGAACCTAGTAGTTACATGTAGATCTGTCAAGAGTACTCAGTAGAAATTTATTCTAATGTGTCGAACTGATTTATACTAGTATTGTTTTACATTATACTCGGACCATTCACTCTTAAAAATGTCATGTAGACGTCTCAACTTAGTCGTCTTTGAACATTGGACCTCTAAATCCCTTTGAGAATTCCACGTACCTGACAATTATAAAGCTGGCGATCTAAAAGAAGGATCATTGAACCCCGTAGATCTATATAAAGGTTCGAACCGCCAAGGCATCGGTACAACCCCGCGCCAAGTGACATCTTGTATAAGATGCATGAAATGGTCGTTGACACCGAGCTTTCAGTTGAGGAATATCCTTATGAAATATGACCCTGACAAAAACGTCTGTACGAAGACGGCTCTTATCTGATTTCCTTCCGGACGCTCTGAAATTCGCTGGGTGCATCTCACCCCTTAATGGCTGCTAGAGGGTTAGTGAGCTCGGAGCGGATGAAACTACGTGAATTGTTATTTTTTGTACTCGTCATTCTGAATATTATCATGAAGTACTTTTTTAAACTTCATTTCTTTTATAATGAATACAGTTTGATGGATCTTTCCATTCCAAATTTACTCATTGTTGAGGGTATTGGAATACTGTCTGCCATTTCTTTGGGAGGGAAGAATCTCCATGTAAATGATTATTTTTCAACGAGCATAAGCATTATTCAAGTACGGAATTTGAGCAGTCATTTACAATATTGAAGTCAATCGCGGAAATCGTTAAATGATCCATGCGTGGCGGTTTCCGAAAATCAGAATCCTGGGTACCATCATTCGGAACTAAGTTTCTGAGGACTATCAGCAGAGAAAATGATTCTACCATCATTAGATGACTGAACCTGATCTGAAAACCCCTCCTTGACGTCACAGGCATTTGGCCAGTAATTATTCAATGTCAGGTGTTAAGTTTTCACATTTTCTGTTTTTTGTACTTTTTGCATGTTTTACAAATAGAAAAGTGTGCTATCATTTCGACCGAAAGTCTGTTATTTCAAATTTAATTTTATCGGAGCTCACTTGATGGAAATTCATTCTCAAACAAATAATAAGATAAAATAATAAAATAAAACACCTGAAGAAGCCACAGTGTTTTGCGAAACAATTATATAGAAAAAATATATATCTGTGGAAATTTTGAGCTCATTATTTGTTTCTCGATTTCGAATATCGAGCCGAAAATGGACTTAATCCATTGGTTTTCGCTTCGTGATGAAGAATACATGGTCAAACTTGAATATGTCCGTCCGGCCACACACTCTCTAGCTTCCGAAATGTTCCAATTTTTTTCGGCTTCCTGCTCTAACTTGAGTATGATTAGACGGCCGTATAGTCATTATCTGCAGAAGTGGATGAGCAGTTAATCTATTGTGAAATTATTGAAGTTCTACCCCATCGACTTTGGAAGATAGAGAGTGTACGCCCAGCCGTCCGAACATATTCGTGTTTGACCACAGGTTTTTTGCATCAGGAAGTGGAACCCGATGGATTGACATAATTTCGAATCCCATATTTGAAAATTACAGACATTTAAGCAGAACGATAGCACGCTGTTCTACTAAGAACAAGCGTGCAAAAATAAGATTATTAGTTTCTAAAAGGGCACCAAGAGTTTAACGTTGTCCATAATTTCTAGTATAATTTGGATTGATCAGGTATTGAAATATCTATAATTTTGGTTACTTTGATTTTAGATAATTAATTTTATTCAGTCATTTAAGATACCACAGTTTTGCTATGGGTTAACTCACTCGACTTTTCCAAGCTAACTCTTTTTGATTCTGGAAATGAAAATAAACACATCCACGAAAGAGACATCTTTTTGATCAATGTGATCTTGATATCAACTCTATGAACTTCTTAATTCATTTCGGTCATAACATTCAAGAAGCCAGGTTATTATATTATAAAGACATCGGTAGTCAGTAATGATTGGACTTACACTGTTTTGTCGAATTAAATGCAGTGTGTAGATTTTAAAATAATGTACAAAAGTTATAATTATTATATGTTTTGCTTACATCGATTTCTCTTAATTGAAAAAAAATCTAGTGAATTGGAAACAAAGTTGGATGCAATTTCATTTTCAATTTTCATTTCACATTCAGTAGAATATTCATATCCTGGCTCATCCGCCTTTTTGCAAAAACCTATTAAAGCTTAAATTAATGAAATCTTTGATGTTTCTGATTTAATTACCCAATTATTTGTTTTTAAGTTTTCTAATTGAATACAGTATTATATCTACAGAAACAAAAAATATAATGGTAGAGGTGTGAGCTTCTTTTGAATCCTAAGCAACGGTGTTTATACCTATAACCGTCGCTTGTATCTTTAGACAGATCTTAACCAATTATCGAAACTTGATAACAAAAATTTATTTGTTTTTATTCATTTCAGACATAAAGTATTGAAATTTATTAAGTGTTAATGAAAATTTAATTAAATAATACTATCTAGTTTCAAATAGCTTTATTATATTTATATTATCTATAGTACCTAGCAGGGAATATGGAAAACCTAAAATTCTGGGCAATGTTTAATTAGACTTTAATAGTTGATAAGTAAATTAATGTCCCCCTAATCCCTTCAATATACATTCATTTTTCACTAAATTCATTATTGGATTCTTTTTTACCTCCTTTTATATGTGTTTTACGTTTTAATTTATTATTTTACTGTGACTATGATTTCCTTCTCTATCTACATCTTCCGAATCATCTTATATAGGGTGAGTCTTCGACCACTGCATTAATTTTAACCATTAATTCTTGACGTCAAAAGAAACATTTTCATAAAAAAATTTCACTTTCACCTCCAATATTCAAACAACATTATTAATTGAATTGATCTCTTGTGGAAGGTTTTTTATAACAGTCATGCATATTTAGACATCAATAGATTTATTCCATTTCTTGTGGGTTTCTCACTACTACTGTTCAGATTGGTTAAATTGCATGAAAATTAAATATCACTTGAACTAAAGGTCCGTATCTTGTACTTCTGTGTCTTTTTTGTAGATAAAATCATTCTTCAACTTTTTTCCTAAATTGCATCATTTTTGAGATATTTGAAGTTGAAATGAATTAAATAGATATTAATATATATATTCTTTTGAACTTTTGGCTGACAATATTTAGTTAGCAAAGAATAAAGCATATAGATCAGGGGTTAGTGACGGGGTGTCATACAATTCGACGTATGACATAAAAGCTCAGGGAAAAAAACCCCAGTAAAAAAACCCTCGTTGCCCGTCTAAGTGTGAGAATACAAAAATAAGCTGAAATATATTTAAGGGACTTCAAGAGTGGTCTTCTATTGATGGAGACAGAGACTTCTTCAAGGTGGTCACATTGAATCTGTAAATAAAAAGACAAAAGCAGAAAAAAAAACTGAATAACAAAAATACGTATCATATTTGTTTGAAATTTATAACCCATTCCAAGAAAGAGTTGGAAACATCATGAATAGCCCTAAAACCATCTTGAAATTTATATATTGCACATTGATGAGATGAGGTATTGTTTTTTCTGCTTCTCCACATTCATAACTTGCGCTAGGAACTGAGTTCCATCTAAATAGCATGCTATTGGTACAACCATAACCTGTTCTCAAACGATTAAGAACTGTCCAAATGTTTCTTGGGAGATCAAAACCAGCAGGAACTTTTTCAGAAGTATCAGAAACGAGATACTTCTTGAACATTTCATAAGAGTTCCACTCAGTCTTCCATAATTCTTTATCACATATGTTCATATTGAAGAACGTATTATGCCATAATGGTTTACGTGACTTCAATCTGGGAATTCTATTTTGTGGAAAATATGAAATAATTGGAAATAAATTGGGAAAAGAACGATATTTGTTCCAAGAATTCAGAGCTGCAGACTGTCTGCGAATATGGGTAGGGACAATATCAGATAAATCTGGTAACCAATGAACCGGTGTAGATCTTATGGTGTATAGATAAATCATCTCATGAAACATGAGAGAGTGAATCATTTCTTAGGGGGAAGATAATGTTTTTAAACAATTCAGATTCAATAGTGGATGCTGTGGAAGGTAATTTTCATTCTAACTAAACTGGACTACAGAGGGAATTTGCCCAATGTGAAACTTAAAATGCTTATAACTTTTTAACGCAGCTGAATATGAAAAAACGTTATGGGAAAAAGTGTTTCTTTAGATCTTAAGAACCCCATGGTTAAAATTAACGCAGTTTTCAAATACTAACCCTGTATAATAATATTCGTTTGGATATTTGCTCGTTTGTTCTTGATTAATGAACTATTAGAACAGCATGCTTTTATTTTGCAGAAATGTCTCTAATCTAAAATGATCTCAATCGATTGAGTTCGACCTCCAAATGAAGATTTCGTTATGAAATTTCGGAATGCCCGGCCGTATAATATACTCTTTATCTTCCAACAGAGATGTGCTAGAGTTTCCATATTTGTATAATACGTTGGCTGTCCAGATATCTAGGTAAAGCACTTTATTATATCAAAGTCATCGAATAGTTAAGCGGTTATTATCATCTGAAATAATGGTTTCCTCAATAACTTCAAGAAAAATTATGCTATCGATTCAAAACTTGAAATCAATTGAACAATGTTGAATAAAAAGGGTGTGCCATATTTTTGAATATTGAAAAAATTCCGAAATTTGTTTTGCAGTTTTTCGATTACCTTGTCATCATATCTTTCAGGAGAAAAAATACAACATTTTTGTACTTTTCCGAAATGAATTTTATGAGTTTCATTTTTGACAACCATAGATTTGGTGGACTAATTTGCCAATATAATCTATCAAAAATTTACCGTCATTCACCTGCACTTTTGTATGTCATACTTCATCCTCAATAAGATTCTGTCGTGATTTGGACTTGAACGAATAAGGTATTTCAAAAGACAAGAGGATATTGAAAGATTTATATCAATTCTCATTTGATTTTCGGTGACAAAACATATTTTTCAAGAAAAGGAAAATTAGTAACCAAACAATACAGTAAAAAAACTGTGAGTGTTCTTTTTTCAATTCATGATATGAGTTCGTTTATTCTTTCATATACATGGTAGCTGTTTTTGAGTATCACATTGTTCCAGAGTCGGGTGAAAGATTTGTGCGCAAAAGCTCTATACCGAACGTCTCTGCTTTTCTACGATTTTTTCTCTCTTCATTCCTAATAATGAATTTTCAATATTCGTATGATGGTAGCTGATTTATTTCTTGAACTCCTGTTGAATCTTACAACAGAATACCTGTTCGAATCTTTCAACAGCATTAAAGAATTTTTTCCGTTTCAAAATAATTCTTTTCAAAATTATTCTTTGAATCCAGACATTGCACGCCTCTGTCTCATTATACCATGTAGAATATGAGAGAACCCTAATAATATGCCGACAAACTCTTGGGACAATACCCTTTTTGGAGTGTATGCTCTTAATGGTTGTGCACGTGTTTTATTCATCACCAGTTTTGGTAGTCATTATGTTCAACATCTGTTAAACACAGTCTGTCTCTCCCGATATTTATAGGTCCACGAATATTTTGACTGCAAAGGACCCGTACAAGAAAAGAGCATAGTGTCACGTTTTTAAAACATCACTATTTTGAAAGAAGTTCGTTGACCTCATCGAAATATAATTAGAAGTATGAGTCGAAAATATTGTTGTCTATACCACGAAGCATTCTGAGAGACGTACAAATGAAAACATCTATAATTTTTCGGAAGGAACATCCATCCGACTGAATTAACTGATGGTTAATCATGAAGATATCATATGGAATTATTCCAGCTACTGAAACTGTATCAAATTTCATGATCGTCTATAAAAAACATAAACGTACTTGTCTGACTTGAACAAATTTCACGCGTAATTGATTTACAAAACAAACAAACTAGAGATGTTGCATAACGCACGGAATATATCGAATATGTCTATTAGAGCTTGAGTGATTACAACAAGCCAACAATCTGGTCTTCTGGTGAAAGTAAAATAAAAATAAACACACAGTTGCACGGAGTTTTGTTGCATTTGATCTTCTGAGGTGTATTCATCACCTAAGGATGTTTTATTTTGGTATTGCATTCTAAAAATTCCTGAGTGGTCGTAAATTGCTGGGATAATTATGGAGTGTTTATGATTAATAATGTTTTTATTGTTGCTTCTGATATTCTATGAAAAAAGGCGAAAATGTTTGAAATGAATGACTTCCAGGATGTCAAGAGAGTTTAATTTACCTGGTGTTCCATCACGGAGGAGCTAATACGTTTTATTGCATAGTGAAATTCAAAACTTTAGAAGAAAGGACTGAGTCTTGATATGGAGTTAAAAGTTTGTCTTTATTCTTTCCATCAGTTTCAAATTGCATATATTCTCAAAGTATGCTTGTGTTCAAGCAGTTCTCCAGCGCTTTTTGGCATTTCAAGAGATCGTTTATCTTCATGATACACAAATTCATATCAGGCAACCTCGTTCATTCCCGGCTCATTTTGATACCATTATCTTTGCCAAATACGCATCGAAGTCGCACGTCTCTAAAAAACAGCAGTTACCAACCTCGCCCAGCTGGCAAGGATCAATGCACTTGTTGGCGGAAAAGTATTACCGAATTCGCTCGCCAATAAAATCACTTGACATTTGATCCGCGAAATTATGCATTGCAATTTCGGACAGGACAATCGACAGGCTTGATGGAACGTTGAACCCGCCAATATATGCGCCATGTGTTCCGTAACTGGATCCCACAGCCATTCTCTCAACCCCTATAGATGTCAACGTATATGTTTTGTTGCAGGAACTGCTGTCGTCATACGTTGACTTCTCGAAGTCAAGGAACTTTTTATTGTCTCTCGACGCAATAGAGATTATTGCACATACCTAATTTAAATTGCGGTGCAACGTACGACTTTTCAACTTTTCCGAGAGAAACTGCCAGCTAATGACTCTGGAGAGTTTGATGGGAATCATAATGTTATATGAATTGAAATGGGTTCCAATTTATTCAGATGGTACGAGATGTGTTTATCTGTTAAGTCTAATTAGTTTAGTATTGTTGTGAGTGGGAAAAAATTGAAGGTCGTGCAATTAAATGAATTTGCACAATTGTACTCATATAATATTTAAATTTTTGAGAGAGACAATTGTTGAGAAATATGGATCTCGTTGTTCCAAAATTTAGTTGATATGGATTTTGGTGAAATAAATCTAGTTCAAGGGGTTCAGACTGTAAATGTGAAACATTGTGCACCGATGTCTCTTTCGGAAGACAGAACTACAGTTCTGTGATCAAGATGCAAATCCCTACAAAAGTGATTCAGTTAATAAACATTAATTAAAAATACCTATCACAGTTTTCTTGCTCCTTCAGTTTTGTTACAGAGAACAAAAACTTTGAAGATAAGTACGTAGAAACACATCAGTTAAAATTAATTTGAGGCACAATAGATATGTGACTATCAATAACGTGATGACTTTGATTGTCAGTGAACATTTAATTAAGTGATGTGAGAATATCACTAAAATTATTATAGATAAAGATATGTGTTTCATTACTTCTACATTAGAAATAAAATTGAAGGAGTGTGAATATAGTTATACTGACTAGAGATCACACAGTAAAAAATAAGAACTCGTTATTGAAATGCATCAAACGGTTTCGGACTTTAAGCATAAATTAATTCAAATATTCAAAATTCTGATCGAAGTGTATTCCACATGAAAACAATATTTGGATTTTTTTATTGATATTAATGAATCAAGTTGAAGATCGAATTCTCAGAAGTCCGAAATTTAATTCATCACATCGTGAACCAATAAAAAATCGATGGACTCATAGGGTGAACCATGGGGAGTCTCATTATAAATTGAAGTTATAACACTCGAAGTATTCATTATTACAGACAGTTTAAACGTTGTAATAACCCTGTATCGTGCACCACGCACCTGAAACTTTGCGTGTTTCCAATATAAACGAGTGCTGAATTCACAAGGCCCGTTGTCTCCACGACACATCTTTATACCTAACATAACTTATTACCGACCTATTTCGCTGGAATATTCAATCGTTTCATTGTTTTGTGAAAATATAATGATGTTTCACTCAATTAATTGGATCTCTTTTCAAAAAAATTCATTTTAATTTACAGAACATACTTCTTTCGACTACCAAGTATGTTATTATAATTTTTATGAATTTTAATTATAATATTTCTCGAAGGGCTGTACAGAACTGAAGAAGTTTTCAGAAGTAGTACAGTTGCTGGACTTCTTGAATATTACCTATATTGTTAAGAGAAGTCAAGTGGATATTTTAATTCTTCCTATCGAAACCAAATTAATTTTTATTGCTCTTAACGCAGACACCCATCTTGTCTTTCGTGAACTCCTGGGGGTTCACCTGGACCACTTTGGGAATCTATGATTTAGACTAGTTTCGGCACGGTATTTCAATTTTATAAACATTTTGGCGAAACACTGGTATCATGAATTGAATATAATCTCTCTTATTATTCGTTAATTCCATTTCCCACGCCAACGTTTTTTTCCTTTACAATTCCGCGTCATTTCAAAACAATGGTTTCTGTAACAAAACATTAACCAAAACAGATATAAATGAGTTGACACCGAGTTCAACGCACGTTGTTATCTACCTCATCTGGATGCAAGAATGTAATTCAGAGTGGTACGGGATACGAGGAGAATTTGATAGATTGGTGGTACCGTTAATAATGCATTGATGCGTCATAGATGAGAAGGTACACATTCATTCACCGCGATCAGAGCTTTTTTGTGGGCGTCGATTATTATCGTAAATTCTGGAGCACGTGTTTGAACTGAGAGGACCGGCGTGTCCGCCAATTTGCAAACGCATCATTCCGCAGACTTATTCAGCGTTGCGTGCTATGAAATGTTTTTTCTCAAATGATGGATACTGTGAAATAATAATAATATTAGTAATTATAATAATACTTTGAAAATAACGTAGGAAAATTATCGACTTACATCAATTATGACTGATGTCATTGCTTAAACGATTATGTTCAATGCTATCCTAGCAGCGCTGTATTTCAGACGATCATAATCATTTATTGATTACTTTATTACGGTAAAAGCCACTGACTAATCAGGAAAAATTGAAATTATTTGATTACGATAAGGGTCAGTACCTTGTTTCCTTTCTCTTCTGTTCAAAGTTAAAATTGTTTTCTCTTGAACACTAACTGAAAAAAGTTTATCTTTCCTATCAAAATTCACATACATTTTTTCCTTTCAGTAACTAAGTCTTCTGTAATACCTTATCTATCCAACGAAAAATAACCTGAGATATACATAAAGTGGACTTACGGTACGAAAGTGAATTGAAAAGTTTATCTTCCCAACTGATATCAAAAACCGAAAATATATAATACCAACCGATGACCAACTCAATGACAATCGTAATCTAGGCTTTTATATGGAATCATAATTTTCAATTATTAAACGTCTTTATATATTGAAAATTTCTAACTTTATAAGATATCATAGTACTATGATGAAATTCATGAATGTCCTGAATATCGATTACCTCAATATACATTCATAATTTTGTGGACCTGTGATGAATATTTCATGAGGTATCAAGTGCTCCGAAAAAATTTTGTCTTTTCTGCATATTTTCTATCTTGATCGTTTCTACGCAATTTTTCGAAAACATTTGTTTTAACCTCATTCAACTTGATTGGACGGAGTTATCGAGGAAACTAAATTCAATTAGCTCATAAATGCTGAATCATTCTACGGAACTGAAACTTCTAATATAGAAAAGGCATTTGTGTTAAGTATGTATGTGAATGTATCATAATTTAATTTCAAGAACTAACAGTCAATTAATGTTTACATGCTTGCATCTGGCGCATTGTCCGTGGGGATTGTTTTTACTCAATTCTTACTATTATTATCCACTATAACAAAAAAATTAAAATATCTAATCTATTCAATTATACCTGAATCAAATAAAAATAAAACAAAAAGTAACTAAATAATGATTATTTAAAATCGAATTAGAAGAACAATACATACTTCAGCTGATTCCACGAAGCTGGTAGTGCTTACTTCGCTGCATAGTAAGACTATCACGCGCATGTGCTTGGGATCTACTCACTTACTCCCTTTCTTCCTCCTGCTTTGCACCTTCGTTTATCATTCCTACTCTACTTCCTGCCTTGGAATAGTGAAAACTACTTATTGTAAACGCTTGCGCTGAACAGTAACTGTTGTACTACGCGCATGAAATCGAATGCCACTAATTCATTCTTGTTTTTTCTTTTTTCATTCCCTGAAAGCTTTCAACGTTTAAAGCAATACTGTTTCCATGCCTACTCTTAGTAGCGTTAAACTTCTTGTTGGAAGTTTCAATTCAAAAAAAGGTTAACTATTGAAAAATATTAAATGCTTTTTTATCGAGGAAATTCTGGATCTTTTCAACTTTCGTGTTTATTCATTGACTTCTTTTCGCTTATTTTATCACCATTTTTGAATGAAATATAATCGCCGCTATGCTGAAGGCATATTATTGCTCTAAAAGGCAGTTTCTGATTTCTATCTGATTGTTTTGTTATATCCTAAATTGCGAATTAGACGAATTGTTCTGGAAAATTATCGATCCAGTCAAAAAAATAGCAAAGGCAATTCATGCGAAATGACGAGTAATTTTCTTGCTTCGTTGGTTTATAAAGAGAACTATATCAATCCCACAAGTGAAAATACCTAGACCTTATATCAGATAGATTGTGAAATAATGGTTTGCTTTGGCTCTCTCATTGAGAGTTTTAATTAATTACTTGCTCAGTTTGGCAACGCGAAAATTTGTCTCTGCCACTCGAGTTGATCAGAGTATGATTCGTTATTGTTGAGCAGCTTTAAGTTTCAGATGTAATACTTTTCAATGTTGATACACGGATCTTTACTTATATAGAATGAAGAAAATTATGATATTAATCTTACTAATTATAACAACACATTGATTTCTTTCTTTCATCCACTGAATACATACAAGTCCAATAAGACAGTCGTTTCATTGACACCGTATGTTGAACTCGCTTGAAAATAATTGCCACCTTGGAAACTATCCAAGGCTTTTCCGATCGAATTCTGCTTCCAATATCGGAATATTTTTCACGGATTTCGCCGATTCAATATACATTTCGCGGTTACGCAACCTCACTCGGTGAATTCACCTCGGAGGAAGTGCGTTACGAATTGCGTAAAATGTGTGTCGAAAGAAATCATTAGAATGTGGGTTTGATCCATTGTTTAAGAGAACAGTTACGTTGGAAATTAAGGGACGCACAATGAGTTCGTTTGCGGGCAACTATGGCACGTGAGTGCGTATGAACGACCGCTACGTGACTCGTTAATGCTATATTTATACAATGTTGCCGGATATCTTGGACGTCGTATATAGTTACATCTCTAAATGTCATATAGGCTTTTGCGAAGAGTAGAGTTTATTCTGGAATATATAAATGTTCCAAGTTTTTCATAAAATAAGCTTATTCCATGATGCCAACGTTACTTTTTAGTTGTACTTGGTATTTTTCACATGATTTTTATATTTGAAAGTTACATGAAAGCTCACTCTTGTATGACATTTGTAAACCCGCGTATACACTCGGTGAGCCATGCAAGAGCCCTGAGCAACTGTGCTTGTCGCCGTGTTCCCTGAACAAGGAGTTGTTTCGAGTTGTTGAAATGAAATGATGATAAATTCCCGTACCCATTGAGCATGCACCGAGCACGAACCCACTTTTGGATCAGGCCGAGCCTTGCTCATCTGAGAAAAATCAGTGCGAGCACGTGCTCATGCTCAAGTGTTTATGTGACTTGGAGAAAAATACGAACCATTTAGTTTGCTCTCTTATTTCAAAAGGTTGTTGAAACGCATTCCAATCCGAAGCCCATCTTGGCACTACAGCTTCAATCCACTGCTTTTTCGATTCTAAGACTCTTGCGATTGACTGATAGAAGTAGTATTCGATAACCCTGCTGTAACTTGTTGAAATATTTTTTTCTTTGATTGATGGAGATGAAAGGATTATTAGCAAAGGGTGTCAAGTGTTTCGTAATAAATCTCTTCTGCGATCTTATGTGGCGGTTCCTTTTCCCCTTAGTAAGGTTCTTCTATTCTTTATTTTTATGGATTATCAGTGATCTATCTGAATCCTGAAATATACTGAAACAAATACATTTGGCAACTCTCTTCTCTTCGAGCCACTTCTGAAAACCCAACACGCGTACGTAGTTAAGGGACCTTGTCACGTATAACGATAGAAATCTACGCATGAAAACTTTATCACAGTGGGAAAATGGGTTTCGTTTCACTTCTGAGGCACCTGCTCGGCATTCTTTGCTGTTTAAACTTTCCGGTGGGTACAGTTGCCATTTAGAGAAACTTTCGTGCTATGCCCACGTGTCAGGTGGATGAATGGAAATGTATTTTGTTATTGTGCTGCATCATTTGGTTGAACTAGTAGTATCCTAATTCATCGAATGTATTGTCGAATTTAATGTTTTCTATTTAATATTTTTATTTCATTCGCGCAAATTAGCCATTATCAGTAATTTTTCTTGAATTTGACACCCTATATACTTTATTATTTTTGAACTCCGCCAATCAGGCGTAAGTGGAAGAGTTTTCGTCAATATGAACTTTCTCTGAATTAATGACTTCTCTACGTCTAAAAACAATTACATCCGATATAATTTGTCATAGATATTTTTGTATTATTATATAGTTTGATCAGTTCATTGCGGGGATTTCTAAAAATTACCAATATGAAGAGGGGCCCATAAAAAAAAAACAAATGACACCGAGTATGGCAAATTTGAGCGAATCACCCTTTGTGTTTGAATTCATATTTAAAGACACCTGAATTCAATAGTTTACGTGCCTTGCCATTTTTTATTTCCTAAAATAATGATATAAGGAATTCTTGGGCAATACGAAATTCATTTGAACAATTCATTAAAAATAAAGGCAATTCCATCTTTGATGACAGATATAATCAAGAATCATATTAAATCATAGTTGCATTGATATATTCACAATGATTTATCAGTATTTCCACTACCCAAATAATTAGTTTATAAAATACTGTTCTTTATTGATAACGAACTATCAGCTGGTCACGATCAAGGTCTTTCACATCTTATGAAAATGATAATCATTGTTGAAATAAAATATTACTATTGTAATCAACAGAAACATTTGTTGATGAGGAATTATTGCCCAAATATTTCTATATAAATTAAAACATGTCGAGTTTCAGCCGTGTACGATAATTTTGAGGGCACCATAGCTCAGCTGAGATATATGCATCAAGAAGAATATCTAGTTTTCGTTCTACTCTGATATTTATATAGATGTGATTGTTTCACTAATTGAATTTGAACATTCATCCCTCCAAAATCATTGTTTGAAATACATCCTGATTATCATTGGAACGAGTGGTTCTGTTTTTCCTAATTGCACTGAAATTTTTTTTTTAATATACAGGATATTTGGTAATTCAAACATAATCGAAGGTTATACAGTAACTAGACTATATCTGGAATCAAATAATCTTGTGAACATAGTCCGAAAGTCTGTGGTTAAAAAGATAAGGTGATTTTTTCAAATTATGGGTAGATTTCTGATTTGTAATCGAATATGTTTAGAAATTACTCAACTCAATATTCACTGAAAAATCTTCTTTTGAAGTCCAAGAGATAAGCACCATTTCTTGAAGACAGTTAGTCATTGAAAATTGAGATATCCTGAGATATGAAGGATCAAAATGGCAGGAACTATTTTCCTTATAAAAGCTTCTTGATCCAATCGGAAGAACTCAACATATTATCATGAACTTCGTGTACAAATTCAAGGAAAAATTTCTCAATTTCATTGGCTTCGCAAAAAGGTACGCATGTCAGTAATAAAAAAAATATGTCTAGAAAACCGATCCTTAGTAATCATAGACTTAATAATTATAAATCATGTCTAGCATAACGATCTGATTGATCACGTCGAATTACAGAACACCCTGTATATGGTAGAAATGCACTAGACATAAAATGAAAATTAAGAGGATGATTTCATGGGCATCAAACGCACTTTATTTACCTGGTGTTTGAAATTGATAATTTGCAGAGATCTTTCAAAGTCGTTAGACTCAAGCTCATTTTCAATAATTTGAGGTTCAGTGAACCATAGCCCAAATGTTTATGTGAGATATGAAATAAGTCGAATCCTGCCTCGATACATGTTATGATCTCTACTACTCTACTACAGCGGTGCAACTCATTTTCCCACATCCAAAAGCTTTTGCCTTTGAGTCTGGGAGAAACTAAATATAAAAAAAATATACTTTTAGTGGATTTTCGAGGAAGTCCGAATATAACCTCAGTAAGTACATAGTTATATCCGACACTGTTAATCTATCTTTTTGAAAGGGTTGATCGAAACCAATTATTCCGTTAGTACGATAACTCACGAACAAAATGAGCTGGATTGTTGAAAATTTCTTAGTAGCTGTATGGTACAAATACATTGTCACTGATTTGAATGTCTTAAATGGTCTCAATCGATTTTTTTTGAATTCATGATGAAGAATCCAGTTTCAAACTCGAAGGTGGATATTCTCTATCTTAACTAGATCAAGTTCGTTTTTGGGCCAAATTCGTCCAACGGTTCTGGAGTTATAAGCATCTGAAGTTTGGTTTCCTCTGTAACTCCTAGAGTATACATCGGATCAAGATGTACCTTGGAAGCTATTCGAATTAGGAAAAATCAAATAGGCTTGCGAAATTCCGCAGAAACTGACAAGCCAAAACATTTTTGAAAACTTTCTAAAGAAACATTCAATACGCTATACCTCATAAAATTTCCAACGTATTCAAAGAGAAATTGGTGCATGGATAAACGTTATTGATATGTTACATATCCTCAAATTTCATTGTCGTATCTTCCTTCCACGAGAAGATATAATCAGAAAGCAGAAGTTAAAGTTAATGTTGACTACGAAATTTCCGATTTTCTGGCACCCGCTATTTGCCTTAAACTTACTGAAGAAGTCCCAAATTATGAAATTTGTTCGAATTGTGAATTTTTCGTAAAACCTGAAAAGAGAAGTATCACAGATACGTATTCGATTGATATCGGTCTGACTTATTGACTCAGTTAACTTGGTGGAAAATTAATCTGAATGGTTCAGTGCTTTTATGATTTGTTTACTGAGGTTTTTTCTTAAACCGTGGTATCATACGCTAAATTGTATAGTGTCCCGTTACATCAACCTCTGCTCAAACTTTCAACTCGCACGGGCAATGAAACTTTACAACAAATATATTGTAAAGCTCGAGAATTATAGGGTATGACCAATGACCAAGTTTTTTAACATCAGAATTTCTTAGAGATTTCAAAGGAAAAATTCCACTGACAAGTTATTTAGAACATATATTTTGATAAGCAAACTGAATTTCTATTATTTGAAACCAAGTCCGCTATTCTATTCAATAAATTCTATAAAATATTGCAAAAACCTATTGAAATAACAAACATTTTCGACGGCGCAAAACTAGACACACACAAAACATATTACGTCAAATATTTTCACAAGAATAAAATAGCACCAAAAACATGTGTTTCATCCATTATACAGTAAAATAATCGACCGCAGATTCATTGTCGAATTCACAGCTGTTCCGGAATCACCGAAAGTCCATTGTCCTTCCGGAAACTGCACGCTTACATCACGAACCTGCGTGTGCCCTGGGCCTTAGCTGTCGTCTCACGCACCGATACCCGAAATATCCGAAACAGACAGTCGGGAGAGAGGTCTTTGAACCCAGTTGTGGGTTACTGGGTTAACGCCGAATTCGGGACGGTGTGTAGTAGTTGAAAAAAAAATACATATAATCTGAGGAGGCGATGGCGCGACTCTCAATTCACCACGCACTCTTCGACTCGTTATGTCGGTGCGTAAGAGCCCAATCGACTACCCTAACTGCAAGAGTTTGTGAAGGTGCGCGATTGGTGATTGCGTAGCGCGCACCAGGTGATTGTTTAAGCGAACGCGGTGATTGCTTGAGCGAACTCAGTGAAGTTTCGGCGAACGGGGTGCAATTCGAGCAATTCGGGTTGACGGAGTGATACTTCCTGGGGTTGTGACTGTTTATATATCGGAACATGTTGGGTGGTGTGAAAAAGGGGCTGTACGATGATGTGCTGTTGAGACTACATGATCCGTGCGTAATATTTCATTTCCACTGCGTCTAAATTGGTTGAAATGTGTTGATTTTTCTTGTTATTATCTCACTGAATTATCGAAATTTTCATGCTTTAATCAAAGGAGAAAAACTTCCTTAGGATCCCTAACACTTGTCAAATAGTAAGAAATTATTTATAAATCTGTGCAAAATTAGGAAATAAATGTGATGTGATGCGTTTCATATCTCAAGAATTGTTCATAAAATTTTAGAACGGCAGAAATGAATTATCCGACCAATACTAAAATTATGATTTTCAGTAAGGTTCTCATGGAAATATAGAACTTCTTTTTATTGGCTTTGTAGAATATTGTTGAATGAATTGATTTTAACGCATAATTATTTTTTTTTATCTTATATAGATTAGTTTGACAACATCTTATTGTAATAAAAAGTCTCAATCATTGGAATTATTTTCAAATTGGTCTTTCCTTGAAATTATATCCTTAAAAAATTTTTGTTGAATGTTAATTATTCTCTTTATAGTATTGGAATTTCGAGAGAATAAAAATTTTGGAAAAATGTTTCTGGATTTGGAATGCTCCTTATTCTTAAAATTCAATGCTGAGTATTCTATTGTTTTCTCTTGAACGTTATGTTACTTATAAAATGAAAATATCATAAGGAAATAATCTAAAAAATTTTTTATTCGAAAAACACAATAAACCTACTTTTCAGAAATATCACAGTTTATGATTTTTTCCAAAATGAAACATTTCACGATGGACAATATCTGGACTTTGGTATTTTTGTTTTTTCAATAATAGTACAGTAATTCTTTTAAATTCATTCCTCAATGATGGTTGAATTCATTCATATTGTATACCTCTGGAGTGAGTTGATGATTCAGTAAATACTAGATTGATTTAGTAATGAAACAACAATGCAAGAAAAATTTGAATCGAATGAGTCAATATAAAACCTTTTTATACAAAAGAAGCATCGTATAAGAAAAGTTCAGTTAATTTGCACATACAGAATTCATTTACAAATGTAGATTAGTGTATTTTATTTAAAATATGTCATCGGAAAATAAGCCACATTAATTGTAATTTTTTTTCAAATCAGATTTAGATAATTCATACAATTATGATATGAACTTAGTATAATAAAGTGAAACTCAGATTGAATCAATCAAGTTTGTCGCTTCTAGAAATTCATCGACAGATATTTATGTCCATTCCTAATTTCTTGAACCTGTTCTTTTAACTTCAAGTGTACATACTATTAATTGCTGGTAAATTGAACTTTTTTTCCTAATCTAAAATGAGATTTGTGGACATTTTCTTTCAGTAATATCGGTGGCAAAAATAATTTTCAAATTATTTATCTGAAAATACTAATTTTTCGTAGAATCGGATAAAAAAGAATGTCAAAAAGTTGCTCAGAAATTTTAATTCTCGATGCTTTCATGGATACGCCTTCTTTTGACTTCGAGCGGACTCGATTCAGTTGCACTTGGTGAAAAATTAATCGGATTGCTTTATTTACGGTGAATAAGGAATGTTGTCGAAATTCAAAGACCAAATTCGTGTTCTGAGAAAGTTCGATGGAATGCTCGTACAAGTTATTCAGAGGTTTCAGAAGATTCAATTCCAAAGAATCATCCCTTGTGTGTAATTCGGATTTGAATATACAGGGTCTTTCACGAGGAAACTCACCCATATTTATACGGGAAACTACTGAACGTATTTTCATGAAATTCAGCACTTATAAGTATTTCACGATGCTGATGAAATCTAAAATATTTTCAAGGCATGAGCACCTCCGGTTTTTCCGGAAATAACGTCAACTTCCGTTTTTCAAATTAGAACACCATTTTTTTATTGCAGAAATAGATTCCTTAGAAAATTTCAAATTATTTTTACGTAACATTTTTCAGTTTTGGTTGGAAAATTCTCTCTGAGCGGGAAAATTCGAAAAAAAAATCGAAAATAGGGCTCCGCTGAAACAAGAATAACTTCGAGGTTTTTGGATGGAAAATTTTCATTTTTGGGATTTTTCAAGATGTAAGATTGATGTATCCACTTTAAAAATCGAAATCGGGATTCATGATACAGGGGGTGAAAAAATCGCTTTCAAATATAGGGATGACAAAATCGTGAAAAATAAATTTTTTCAAATTAGAACCCCATATTCTTATGTCAGATATTGAATCTACGATAAAAATTTAGAAAGCACTGACGTGAGGTCAGATTGCTTTGGCGCTCTTGTTGACCTACTTGCGAGTGAATATTCAAACCTTAACAAATCTATAAGCTCTCTGATCGGGTGAACAATAGTCTTTTTCCGTACTATGGGACAATGTGATCTAAATATGAAAGCCTAATGAATAAACAAACCTTTATCTCAATTTGAAAATAACTACTCATAATTTTCACCAAATTTTGTTCTATGCTTCTCCTAAAACTTACGTCATTGCTTTTCTGAGTTTTGACAACGCCATCAAATTCTTTCTCTATGATAAAAAATTTTTGATTAATATTACGTCTGTGCTTTTCTGAATTTTGACAACGTCATCGACATCGAATTCTACCTCTATGAATTCTATGAAAATTTTGATTGATATTACGCCAACTGACACTGATATCTAGGTCCGCAAGTTGTCAAACCAATATCGATCTGTGATGGCAAATCTTTCAATGACAAAGCTCGGACTTCATGACATTTCTATTTTTCTCTTGAGTAAATGAAAAAATGATCATATCTTCAGAAGGGGAAAGCTACGACAATGAAATTTGGGGATGAGTAAGATATCGGTGAATTCAATATATATACGGATTTTTATTTAAATCTAAATGAAGTCTTAGGAGATATTAAGTATTGAAAATTTTTTTTTGGAATTTTTTAAAATTTTCTAGCGCAACGATTTCTGCGAAATTTTGCAAACCATTTCTTTTCAACCTCCCTCAATAACATTCCAAGTATCAACTTGATCGGATGGATATTCTAGTAGTTATTGAGGAAACAAAATTTCAGATGCTCATAACTACTGAACCATCCGACGGATTTGGCCCAATAACGAACTTGACCGAGATATTTGGACAATTAACCTATTCTGAAAATTTGAAAACTCTAGCTGATTCCTTTTGGATGCTAGAGAGGATACAGAGGACAGACTCAACTTTCGCCACGAATTCTTCATCAGGAGTCGAACCCAATCGATTGAGACCATTTTCGGCTCGATATTCCAAAATTACAGACATTCGGGCAAAATGATAGGCACTCTGTTCGGGTGAACAAGAGCGCCAAAAAAATAATGTGAGTATATGCATCACACCCTTGCCCTGAAGTAGATATTTTCTGAATTATTTACAAAAAACTGTTTTTCGTCTTGAATTTTCAGCTATTTCCTTTCCAACCAAAACTGAAAAATGTTACATCAAAATAACTTGAAATTTTCTAAGGAATCTATTTCTGCAATAAAAAATGGTGTTGTAATTTGAAAAACGGAAGTTGACGTCATTTCCGGAAAAACCGGAGGTGCTCATGCCTTGAAAATATTTTAGATTTCATCAGCATCGTGAAATACTTATAAGTGCTGAATTTCATGAAAATACGTTCAGTAGTTTCCCGTATAAATATGGGTGAGGTTCCTCGTGAAAGACCCTGTATAAGGTATTTTATAGGACAGGTTCTGCTATGATGATGAAAAAACACCTTGTTTAAGAGTAGATATATTTTCTTAATTCTGTTGCCATATGCATTCAAGTGATTCAATTGATTATATTTTGAAGAAGTACAGTTTTATGTGAAATAGAGTTGTGGCTGAAATGTAACTGAAAGAAAACTGTTAGTTTGGTTATTTCTGATTCAAGATATTTGTAATTCGGACTTGAATATCTAGGGTATTTCAAAAGGTAAGAGCTTGGTAGAAAAAAATATTTTGAATGTTTTTCGATGGAGCTCCTGTCATCACCTCGGTGCCTTTCTAAATTCTAAATCATATGTTTAACTTTAATACCCGATCCGATATTTTTTCATGACAAGAAATCTCATTCAAAAATTTGATGAGTAGAACATCAGTTTAAGTTGTCGGCTAGATATTTACGAGATAGAGCTCCACAGCTCTTTTTTTTGAGTGTCGTTTGAGAGTTAAATTTCTTCATCACAAGAATATATTTTTACATCATGAAGAAAATCGGGATTGAATTTAAGGTCAACTTATCTAACTTCCATTCATTCTATTCGTTCCGAATGTGAATAAATAAAGATTCTTGAATGAACTCGTGAAACGCAACGACCGTGTCATTGCATCCAAAAAAACTAAAAATAAGAACGCACTAATAATAACACTTCCGACAGTTCGACTCTCATATAACGGCTTCATCTAACAAACTAACATGTTGAACTTCCATTAGGAAATATTTCGAAATAACTCTCCAATTTCTGGCTATCAAAATAACAAACAGCAATTTCATTTATGGCTGTCAAAAGTGAATACTGCAACCCGAAATTATCCAACGGGAACTTGTCAAAACTTGTTTATGTATATCTTAATAGGATAATCCGACGATGAAATGAAAATATCATCACTAGGCATTGCGACATTCGAACCTTGAAGATTCACCCGGTGCAGTGAAATGTTTCGAAATAGTTCGGTCGTACGCAGGTGGAATTTCGGCATATGAAAACGAGTCTTAATTACTAGTCTAATCGAACGGTATACATATAGTTACCGTTAAAAGAGAATCTCTATCAAATTATTATTACCATTTTATCATGCCCCATCTATAACTTCACTCTTTTAGTGAAGTGATATGATGAGGAAATAGTCGAAAAATGTGCTTTCGGTTTTTGTTGATGTTGTTATTAGCAGCTAGTGGAAAAAGCAGCTTTGATCATTTATCAATAAAAAGAGAAGTTATGACGTGACAAATAGCCACCTGAAATCTTTTACTTAAGAATCCACTAACTGATTTCTTTATGGGGCTAAGAAATCTCAGCAACATATCTCCTTCTTGGTTATTAACTACTAAATTTGAATCAGATTATATAGCAGCAGTACAATATTCTGGAAATCCGCAATTCCTCCTGCTGTGACGAATGAAATGATTTGTGTTAACACTATACATATTTTCGAGAGCTCCATCTACGTACTCAAGTGTATGAGGGAAGGTCACCCCGATCGTGGCGCCCCTTCAAGGTAGCAGGAATCTTTCGTGGCGCCCCTCCAAAGTATCAGGAAACTTTCGTGGCGCCTCTTCAAGGTAGTTTTTTTTCTAAGGTTTCCTGTATATATTCTTTTGAACTTTTGGCTTACAATATTTCGTTAGCAAACAATAAAGCATACAGATCAGGGGTTAGTGACGGGGTGTCATACAATTCGGCGTATCACATAAAAGCCTAGGGAAAAACCCCCGTAAAAAAAGCCCTGGCTCCCCGCCTAAGTGTGAAAGTACAAAAATAAGCTGAAATATATTTGGGATTTCTTTCTTCAAGAGTGATCTTCTATTGATGGAAACAGAGACTTCTTCAAGGTGCCCACATCGAATCTGGAAATAAAAAGACAAAAGCAGAAAAAAGAACTGAATATCAAAAATACAAAATTTGAAAGAGATAAAGAAAACTTCCTCAAATTAGCCTTTTTGGATTAACTCGATATTGTGAATCAAGAATTTTTTAACATAACAAGCTAAACCATAAATTTTACTAATTAAATAATCAATTAATACATAACCTTTTATTGTTCCTCTTCAACGAAGAAGTAATAATTCACTATTGCGATGGCCAGGAATCCTTCTTATGAAGCTCTGGTCTTTGACGCATGTTAGCAATCCCAGCCCGTCAGTTATATGCAGCGTACATTTAGACTTGATGATAGTTTCTAGCATAAACCAGGAAGCAGTGTTCATCTGAAACAAGAAGCGATAATAGATTTATTCTCTCAAATTTGAGCTTAAAATTAATCTCGAACGAATTATATTAGTGCCGCTGAAAAGGAATTGACAGGAAACCTTACACTCTTGATGATCCAGCAAAGAGAAATAAAACTTAATGCAGATCAATAATCGATATGACAGGGATCGAACGTTATGAATTCATGAACATAGAGCTACTCGTAAGATACACTTGAACTATATTCGTCAAGGAGTTAACAAGGAGGGCGACACGTCAGTGCCTCCCAAAAAAGTAATTTAGGAAGAAAGGTTCGCATTTTAAATTGTGGAACCATAATGTCTGTATCAGTTTCCGTTCAGGACTTCCTGAAGGAGCAACAATTTGATGCAATGGATTGATTGATTAAGAGGTTAGCCTTTTATATTTCGGGATTAGAGAACAAAACAAATATTTATCATCGAAAATCGTTTTATTGTTTTTCAAAATATTCCCCATTAAGATTTGTACACTTTTACATGCGTTTGAACCAATTGCCGAAGCACTTTTTTCACTCTGAGGTATCTCCAAAACATGTATTCTGAACGCATCAACCGCTTCTTCAAGTGTCGAAAAACGTTGACTTCTCATTTTATTTTTTTCGTACGGGAATGAAACGAAGTCATTCGGTGTCAAGTCAAGACTACACAGTGGATGATTTATCAAATCGATGTCTAGAGTGCTCGAAGAGGCAGTTATTTGGGCCGATTTGTGGAAGCTCGCATTGTCGTGGTGAAGAGTGATCCGTCTTCGGCGGTTGGTTTTTCTGATTTCTTGGAAGACAACTGGCAAACAAATGGTTGTGTACCACTAGGAATTTACTGTTCTGCGTTGTTCTAGTGGTACGAATGCGACATGTCCAGAAACAGTCGACCATTTGCCTCGTGCGCGAGGCACTTATGTTGGATTTGACAAATCTCGACACACCCATACAGTCGACTGCTGTTTACATTAGGGCTCATACGCGTGAATCCACGATTCATCATCTGTCACGATGTTAAAGACGTGCTTCGAAGCACCGGTATCGTATTTTTCTCGCATTTCCTTGGACCAATCGACACGAGCCTCTTTTTGGAGTGATGGACAAATTCTGTGGGATTCAACGTGAACAAATTTTTTTGACGGTCAAATGTTCATCAAATATTGAATGTATGCTGGTCCCACTAATGTCTTAGGTTGTCTCAATCTTACGATAGGTCACATGACCTTTGACGACAAAATTCGTCTTGAAGTGAACTACGACCTTGGTTGAATTCACCATACCATCGAAAGTTGTAAAAAATATTCGAACGAAAAAGTTCATGACTTAATTCCAATTTTTGGACGAGATGAATCTTTTATGTTACTGTAAACAACACAAATAGCGCTCATATGTCAAAACGTTCTGACTACGTTTAACTTCAAAAATGTCAAACTTCACGATAGAGCTATCTGTTGGCACATTGCAATAGTAGGGTTGCCCAATCTCGAAATATGAAAGGCAACAAAAGTATGCAAATGTTGGGATAAGTGAGAACTAATTGAAAAATAATATTTTTGTACTAACTCACGAGAACATATTCAGGATGGCTTTCTTGAATTTTTCAAAGGTCAGTTGAATATAAGTAGCTACAGTAAAATAGTTACTGGAGCAGATGACTAAGTGATTGAAGACGAAGAATAAGGAAATGGATTTTGATAAATCAATAAATACACAGAGTGTCTCATTTCCTTATTTTTCTGGAGGATTATTTATTTCAATGCCTTTTATTCTTCTACTGACATTTAAAAACTGCTATGGTGCTGAAACATTGAAGGTACATTATTTTTATGCCATCTTTAGAATATACGCTTCGGATGTTTCGGATGCAGGGACCATAAAGTGCTAGCGTCTAGTCATAAAAATATAATTTACGACAGCTACTGACGTATTTATTTGGACTTATCGTTTTCAGTGTCATTTTCGATTTCATTATGAGGTGTAAACATTGGGAATATAGAATCGGTTTTTACTTTAGAGCTCTTTTTCCTATAGGGAACGAATTTTGTACGATTTAGTTGAATATACTTGTTTTTTTTCTATAAATTAGATCAAACGATCAAGAATCTTTATTTCGAAGTTTATCAAAATTTTTGGTGGATATATTTTTGGAAGGGTACTCATCTCATGAATTTCCAGAAAAAACTTATTTTTTTAAAGTCAGTGTTGCGTAGTTTTAACAAAAAGAAATGATTCCAAAGATAAGTCAGAGAACTTTCGGAAATTAGAAATATAAATATAGCATATAATATGTATGTAATAAGAATTACGTTGATTTACCAAGCATCCTATCAGAGGTATCGTTGCAAACTCCAGTTTTTTACCATAGAAGAGAACTGTATCCTGTTCATTTTGAGTGGTACAAGTTTTTGATCTTTCCTTCTAGCAATATAGGTTCGACACTCTTGATTTCCCGTGTCCAAATCTCTGAAAAAAAAAAAACATTCCCATTTCAATAAATAAATTCATCCAATTAAGAAATATTAATTCACAGCTTCCTTATCTAAATTCAAATAAGCCGACATTGTCTATTCCTTTTTCTCCCCAAATATTCACATTTCCCTGCATAGAGGTTAAAGACATCCTGAACTTCGTTGTTGAAACTTCTATTATCTCGTTTGAGCTGCGCTGAAATATACCATTTTATGTGGCGTCAACGAACTTGAAACTGAGTTTGCAGTTTCCTATGTTGGTAATTATCCTTCTGTTGCGCCTCCACCATCAGCGGGACGCTCCGAATAATGAATGGATATGGAAGTTTGCCCAGTGGCGTGGGGTCGTGAACTCTTCAAGTTTCTCCGTGGTGCTTTGATTAAATGGATGAAATTATGCAAGCATGTGTGCAACACGTTGGCGGCAGAATGAACATAGTCACCATAATGGGGCTGATTTATTGAGTATTTTGTTATTTCACAGTTGGGAATATAGGAATGAGTTGATACTATTGAGGTATCGATAATTTTTCTCGATAATAATGAGAATTATCGATTGACTTTTGAGAGTAATACCTTTGGTATTTCTTATCCCTCTACATTTAAGAATAGTATAGATCGATCTGTCGTAGTACAATTCAGGAAATAAATGAAATATATATGCATATACATATTTACATACAGGTTGGCCATTTGAAAACGAAACAAACGAGATTACAGACGAAATAAGTTTTTTCGATAGAAATGCTCGGACAACTTAAGATGTAGGTTACGGACGCATAGCGCTTTAACCCTTGCTACTACAACCCTCACCCCCAAATTTTGAAGAGGGAAGATGGGATGAGTGATACCCCATTTGATAGGTATTTTTATACTGATTTCAGCACAGTAATTGTTTTTTCATTTTATTGATTTGATTTGATTTGATTTATATTCTCAACTAAGTATTTGAAAATGAAGTTGTGTTTTCATGGCACTTGTAGTTTTTTTTTGTGAAAAATCGACATATTGAGATTCAAAACCACAAAACATCCAATTTTGACGGAAATTATTGAAAACAATGCTGAAAATTATATGGGAGATCAGATTGTGTTTCAGCAGGATGGAGCTCCTCCACACTGATATCTGGATCAAAGATTTCCAAATCGGTGGATTGGAAGAAGGGTCCCACTGAATGGCCAGCCAGATCGCCAGATCTGTCACCACTAGATTTCTTTCTTTGGGGCCACTTGAAGAGTAAAATTTACTCTACACAGCCCTATTCCACAGAAGATTTAAGAAGACGTATAGTGAAGGAATGTCGTCAAATCACTTCAGAAATGCTGCAAAATGTGCGCCATCGTTTCGAACGAAACTTATTTCATTGTATGGAAGCTAATGGTGAACAATTTGAATATTTAATTATTTGATGTGAGTTTTTGATAAATTACGTACTTCACTTTCAAAAGTCTTATTTCTTAGATCAATACTTCAAATCTTTCTGATACCGTACAGTTGGAGAATGATTTCAGTGAATAAAACAGTTAGTCGAACATCTGACCCTAGTAGCATTAACACGTACGGTATGACTTCAATTGCTCAGTGGTAGATGTTTTGCAATTTCAAATACAAGTACGGAAATTTTGGTGTTTCGGAAGCACGAAATGTCAATTATTCGCAAAAAATTAATTAAAGTGATATAATTAACTAACGCATGAATATTTCGAGAACTAATGCATAAAATAAAAAATCAATTACTGTGCTGAAATCAGTATAAAACTACCTTTGAACTGAGGTATCACTCACCACATCTTCCCTATTCAAAAATTGGGGGTGGGGGTTGTAGCAGCAAGGGTTGAAGCGCTATGCATCCGTAACCTACATCTTAAGTTGTCCCCCTCGAAAAAGAAGTCGACCTGTCCGAGCATTTCTATCGAAAAAACTTATTTCGTCTGTAATCTCGTCTGTTTCGTTTTCAAATGGCCACCCTGTATAATTGTTTATTTTGAATCTTTTCCTAATTATTTATAGTGATACTTTCCAGGAGTTTTCAACGCTATATTGAGCGAATGAATACGTTTCCTAATTCACCCCTTTTAAGTAGTTGGTCTGAAATTGAAGTTTTATACAACATTTTGAATATGGGCAATTTTAACGTAGAATACTTAGAAACTTCTACATTCTAACAGTTATAGGATAAGAAGAAATAGAAGTACAGTTTGTACCAATACTCTTAACATTTCCTTTCTGTTCGAGAATAGTTTAGGTTCCGCCTTCTAAAAGTACGAAATGTTGCACTCTGTTAGAGCAATAGCAAGTCACAATGTGAAACCGTGGGCATTCGCCAATTTGTACCAATCATTTTGATATACGTATAAACAACTGCATAAGAAGCACTAGTGCGGACGGTAATCATAATTTTTGACTTTATTTGTACGGAAAAACTATAATTTTTGAGTAACAATATCTGAGGTCTCAAATTATCCGTTGAAATGTTCAAAATTTAAGGTATATATATAAAGCGCCTACATGTTTCTTTGAAATAACACAAACTATTTGCTATTTTTGCAAGCTGTTTTTTTCATTAAAAGTATGATCCATTACAATTATAAGTGAAATAGAATATCTTTCAAATGTCCACCATGACTGCGTCTGCAGGCATCAATCCGAATATCGAAATTTTCAATGATTTTCCGACATGTTGCTGGTGTTATATCACGAATTGCAACTTGAATGTTGTTCTATAGATCATTAACTGTGTGTGGCTTGTGAGCAAACACTTAACTTTGAAAGAAAAACCCACGAAAAAATCTAATGATGTTAGATCACATGACCTTGGAGGCCAATTGAAATCTGCATTTCGTGAAATTACTCGTTGAGGAAATTTTGATCGCAGAAACGTAATGCTTTCTCGAGTTGTATGACATGTAGCACCGTCTTGCTGAAAAAAAGACGTCAGATACATCAATATGAATCAACTGTGTCCATAAAAAGTCTCTCAACATTGATAGGTATCGCTCAGCATTCACAGTAACAGCATTTCCAGGATCATCTTCGAAGAAAAATGGCACAATGATTCCATTAGCACAAAATGCAAACCAAATAGTAACTTTTTATGGGTGTAGAGATTTTTCATGAACAACACGCGGATTTTCATCACCCCAGATACGACAATTCTGCTTATTGACGAATCCATACTTTGTGAAATGAGCTTCGTTACTAAACAATATTTTGCTTCAAAACAATGGATATTCCGTTTGTATTTCAATAATCCAACTAGCGAAATTACGACGTTGTAAATGGTCTCTTTCTATCAATTTTTGGGTTAATGGAATTTCATAGCGTGTAGATGCAATTCTTCAAGCAAAATCCTCCATAAGATATGCCGAATTCTTGCGAATTTTAAATATTTTTACTAACAGCAGCAATATTTTCATTTGTGCGTACAGGTTTCGGTCTTCCACTTTTTGGTTTATCAGTAACACAGCCAGTTTCTTCGAATTTTTTCACTTATCTTTCAATCGATTGGGCCGATTATTTATACCAATAGAATCACGAATTTTGCGATGGGTATTTTTCAAAGAACGTCCATTGTCATAATAAATTTGAATGATGTAAACGCGTTGTTGCAATGTGTACCTGCCCATGGTTAAAACTGTACTGCCTTCTGATAAAACAAAATAGCTTATGTCATGGGAAAAGTATCACGTGTACAAATTAAATAGTGCTGACATCTAGGCGTCACATTTGGATGATCCTTTATATAAATTCTTTTGAACTTTTGGCTTACAAAACAAATGTTAGCTGCGGTTGGTGACGGGGTGCCATACAATTCGTTGTATGACATGAAAGAAAGCCTAGGAAAAATAATCCAGTATTTAAGGTAGGAAATATGAAAGGACCAGAATTTTATACAAAATTGTTCTGTAAAAAGATCAAAATTTTAAACAGACTTGAACAGGTCTTCTGCCATTTTGATAATTTGGCGTTCTCTGCTCAGAAATGCAATCTGCTACATCGACCTGTTGAAACCTGCTACTCTGGCATCCCTTATTCTCGACGAATAAATCTTGTTAGGATAGGTAGAGGATATCTCCCCTGTGTGTAGGAGAACAGGTCATCGAAGTTCGTCGAGGTGTTGTTCACCCCATATCCGTCTCTGTAGACTCCGGGTTACGTGAGATTGGGGTAGCTGCTATTACCTACAACCCTCGCGGCAGTCCTTATTGCTTCCGAAACTCGAATTGCCTCTGTTGAATTCGTAACGAGAGGGTGCATTATTCAAACATATTTCAGAGCTTTCGTATGATAGCTTCCTATGTGGATAAACCCTCTGAGATTGGTGCGGAGGTTCCGAAAATTGGGTGTGAATGTTTTATTATAGCTATTTCTTGTTGAAACTTGCTTCGCTTGTGAACATCATTTTGGATTCGATTTTGATTTTGAGATTTTCGAATAATGTTTGAGTAACTATAGTTATGCCTGAGGTCAGTCAGAAAGTTGAGAATTATCTTCCGAGAAGTACTGTTTATATGGAAAAAATAATGGAACAAATAAACTTCCTCAGAAGAAAAATATGTGGCCCAACAATCCTGAAGCATGTCGATATTAGTTTCGTTTTTACCAAATTTTGATGCATTTTTGAAAGGTTTTTGTTGCACACTGTGCTATCCCCATTGAACCTTTAAACTTTTTGAGAAGGAAATGTTGATCATGTAGTACCTTCTGGCAAAATCTTTGTAGCTTGTTTACAGGCATGCAGTAATTATGAAGAAAAAAAATGTTTTTGAGAAATTAGTTCACATAGGTCATGGCTCATTTACTTTGAGACGATGAAATTTTTCACTCAATGATATTTGATCATTATAACTTTGTTCATGCACTACTTTCCACCCGTTTCAGGTCCCTCACGTGAAAAATTAGAATGTGAATAACAGTACCATTGTCTCAATGTAAAACCACTTTGAACTAATTAAAAAAAAACTAAATTTCTTCATGCTATTGAAAAAAAACTGCCAAAACAGTACCTTATGACCGACTACCATTTATTCAAGAAATTTAGAGGATTAATGATGATGGGACAGGGTTCATCAAAAATCTTTCGAAAATGCATAAAAATTTGGTACTTAAAAGTAAAATAAAAATTTACTTGTTTCAGGATATTCTTGTCAAATATTTTTCTCCAGAGAAAATTAAATTGTTCCATAATTTTGACGCTCACTTTACGTTATTTATTCATTTTTGATCGATAAATTAAATTATTCTGAAAGTTTCTGAAAACTGTGTGACAGAAAAGATATTTTCTTTAAAATATCTTCATAAGAACGAGACATATGTTTGAGGAAAATAAAGTGGGTGAATGAATAAGGAAACAATTTTTCCATTCAGCAATTAGTGGTAGACAACCCAAGAAAATAATTAGAAAGATTCATATATTATAACAACATAAGAAATCAAATAATTAATGAGAAGATCTACTAAACAAAAATTTCTTTGTTGCCTTGGATATCTCTTTACATTTCTTTGTTTCATAATCTACAATTCTGGTATACAGGGTGATCTGAGGAGTGCCGTCAATTAATTTATTTCAGATTCAGATGTTTTTGTGTATTTTTGATGCTTTCTGCTAGTGAGTAGGTAGTTTAGAGTCTTTTTTGTGACATGATTGTTTTGAGTGTTTCTTTAATAAAAAAAATAACTCTGCTTTCTTAAATAAGTTAAAGATACTCAAAAAATAATTAGAAGTAGTATCTTTAGTTTTTAGTAGGTTTAACTTAAACATTCAACTTCAATTAAAAATAAAAAAAAGATTTTCCATGGCTTATGGTTCATCTCGTTGAAAAATCATCCTTTGTCGGGTCTGAAGATTTAAATTAATTCTGCCTTTAGGAAATTTTTTGGAAATTTGTGTATTACTAGTGAAACCCAAATTATTATAATAATGATACATACTACAGCTATTTTAATGAAATTTTAATTGAATTTAATTTAAAATTATATTTATAGCTCAATTCGACATAACAATGATGAAAAGTAGGCTGATGAAATCATAAAAATGCTCTTTAAATATCTTTCAATGAGATTAAGCCATCTGTCATCGAAGACTAATCACCACAAAAATAGGTTGACATTTTTTACATTCATCGGATATTTTCGCCCCCCGTTGTTGACGTCACTAATTGAGTCATCCTCTATATCGAATATAAAGATATTGATATCTTCATTTAAACTTCTATTCTTAAATATTATAATATCTGAAGCATGGATAGCAAAAACACCAATCTAAATATTCATTTTTTTTTCAGACCAAATGACACGACAATTCAATTTCCATGCCTCATCACCGACCAACCTCCACTGCCTGTTCATCTTGCCTTCAGAGGACTATACGCCTCGCAAGGCCCAAAAGAAATCCTACATGATGTCGGAGGCGTGGTACGACCAGGTGAGATTTTGGCTATCATGGGACCATCAGGGTGTGGCAAAACCACCCTTCTCAACTGCCTAAGTGGACAAAAGAAATTGGATTCGGGTCAGATCTGCCTCAATAAGGACCACTTGAACAAGAGATGGAAAAGAAAGATCTGCTACGTCTTGCAGCAAGATATATTCTTTCCTTCGCTCACACTCAGAGAGACTCTGGAATATACTGCCAGACTTAGGTTGCCGGACACTTTAGATCGTAAACAGAAGATGCAGTATGTTGACCATATCATACAGACGATGGAGTTGCAACATTGTCAGGATACCATCATTGGTGACTATCTGAACAGAGGCTTGAGTGGAGGAGAGAAGAAACGGGCAAATATTGCTAATGAGTTGTTGACGAATCCTTCACTTTTATTACTTGACGTGAGTATCTTTGAGCTAGGGCATCATGAATCATATTTTAACTGGTCAGTATCTTTTGCAAAATATACACCTTTCTCTCTTTATCAGAAAAATTGACGAATGACTCCAAACTCTTGGGAAGCATACTTGACTTTGTTAAATAGGAGAATTAGTATTCTGCAATTACGAAAGTATCTTGCATTTTGAACGGTAAAACCATATAACCTAGAGGCATTACTTAGCAAATCGCGAGGGACAAACGGCATCTGACTATTTAAAAGAACTCTCAGGTCTCCAAAAATATTCAACCTCAGAAGCCTGACCTCTCCTAAAAAATATGGATGTGAAGTTATCCACAACCACAAATGATCTAAAGGCCGCACACAACATAGGATTTACCCTATGAATAGAGAAAATTTTTTTTGTATTATTGATATTTCGGTGAAAAAGAATCGGTAAAGGTAATTTTTCTTATCCATAGTAATATAGGGATATTACAGATCGCAAAACTGAAAATATTTTTTTCTGTCAAAGTTGAAGATATCACTCGAAAATTATTACTGCAATTTATTTTTACAATCGATAAGAACCAACGATATAAATTTCATCAAACGTACACAAGTCAGTGGCGTGCTATGGTATGAGGAATATTACACATACGACCATTAAAAAATTTTATTTTCTGTCAAAGTTGAATATATCACTCGAAAATGATTACTACAATCCATTCCTACAATCGATAAGAATCAACGAAAAAAATTAATCAAATGTACATCCGTCAGTGGCGTGCTATGATATAAGGAATATTATGCATCAGAAAACTAAAAATAATTTTTTCTTTCAAAGCTGAAGATATCACTCGGCACTGACGGGTGTAGATTTAATGAAATTTTTTCGTTGATTCTTATCGATTGTAGCAATCAATCGCAATAATCATTTTCGAGAGACATCTTCAACTATGACAGAAAAAAATATTTTTAATTTTCTTGTGTAATATTCCTTGTACCATAGCACTCCACTGACAGGTGTACACTTGATGAAATTTTTTCGTTGATTCTGATCAATTGTAGGAATGATATGCAGTAATCATTTTCGAGTGACATATTCAACTTCGACAGAAAAAAATATTTTCAGTTTTCTGATTTGTAATATTCCTTCCATCATAACACGCCACTGACGGGTGTACATTTAATGAAAGTTTTTTCGTTGATACTTATCGATTGTAGGAATGAATTATATTAATCATTGACTGGTGTCACTGACGGGTGTACATATGATGAAAGTTTTTTCGTTGATACTTATCGATTGTAGGAATGGATTGTAGTAATCATTTTTGAGTGACATCTTCAAATTTGACAGAAAAAAATATTTTTAATTTTCGTATGTGTAATATTCCTTATACTATAGGACGCCACTGACGGGTGTACATATGATGAAAGTTTTTTCGTTGATTTTTATCGATTTTAGGAATGAATTGCAGTAATCATTTTCGAGTGACATCTTCAAATTTGACAGAAAAAAATATTTTTAATTTTCGTATGTGTAATATTCCTTATACTATAGGACGCCACTGACGGGTGTACATATGATGAAAGTTTTTTGTTGATTTTTATCGATTTTAGGAATGAATTGCAGTAATCATTTTCGAGTGACATCTTCAAATTTGACAGAAAAAAATATTTTTAATTTTCAAATGTGTAATATTCCTTATACCATAGTACGCCACTGACGGGTGTACATGTGATGAAAATTTTTTGCGTTAATTCTTATCGATCGTAGTAGTAGGGATGAATAGCAGTTATCATTTCCGAGTGCCATCTTCAACTTTGACGGTTTAGTTTCCCATGGTGTAATAGCTCATCATAACAATCCACTTCTGTGTATTCAGTGAATCAAATTTTTGTGTTGTGTTACTATGGATAAGAAAAATTACTTCTACCGATTCTCTTTCACCGAAATATCAATTATCCAAAAGAAAATTCTCTATTCATACGGTAAATCCTATGGTGTGTGCGGCCTTTAGATCATTAGTGGTTGTGAATAACTTCACATCCATCTGAAAAATAGTTTAACATATGGGGTTCCACCTTTCTCGTAAAAGATACAACACTATATTTAGAAGAATCAAACTTTTGACCATTGGTGTCACACCATTTCAGAAAGCACTTTGTATTCTGAAGCAGTCATGCATATTGGTCGCTCTTTTAAAGAGCTTGAAATCATCGTGTCGACGGCACTAGTGAAATCCTCGATGAACGACTAGAATGAATGTAGGCTAATAATGGGTGGCCCATTTCAAAATTGGAATTTAATTTTGCTATAAAAAAAAACCTGCTCAATATTTTCCAATGGTTGAACATTTATTTAAAAGGTTGGTTCATGACATTTATTTATGAAAAATAATTTCGGCCAAATGACCACCACGGCTGACTTGGCAGTAGCCTATTCGTTCCACCCAATTTTTTAATACATTTTCGATTGTTTGGGGCTCTATTTCACCAATAGCAGCTCGAATTTCGGTCTTGAGGTCTTGAATTGTTGCTGGATTGTTGGCGTAACACTTATCTTTCACCGCTCCCCAAAGATAATAATCCAATGGCGTCAGATCGCAGCTTCTTAGTGGCCAATTCACATCAGCATTTCTGCTGATTATTCGATCTCCGAAAATGCGGCGTAAAACATCGATTGTGGCGTGTGCTGTATGGCTCGTTGCACCGTCCTGTTGAAACCAAACATCGTCCAAGTCGTTAGCTTCAATTTCTTGAAAGAACCAATCGTTCAACATTGCGCGGTAGCGCTCGGCATTGACGGTTACGGCGATTTCTGCTTCATTTTCAAAGAAAAATGGAGCGATGATGCCGCCAGACCAAAGTCCGCACCAAACAGTCACTCGTTGTGGGTGCATTGGCTTCTCTATGACGACGTGCGGGTTTTCTGTGCCCCAGATGCGACAATTTTGCTTATTAACATAACCACCGAGGTGGAAATGAGCTTCGTCCGAAAAGATTCGTTATCCTCCGCCAAACAATTTTCCGCCCAATTTGCGAACCGTAGACGACTCGGATGGTCAATTGGCTTTAGCTGTTGCACCAATTGAACTTTATACGGCTTCATGGCAAGATCTTTACGCAAAATTCGCATCAAAGAAGTGCGTGAAATGTCCAATTGTTGAGAACGATGGCGAACTGATGTTGATGGTTGTTCACGCACACTTTCAGCCACAGCAGCAATATTTTCGGTTGAACGGACCGGACGTGTACGTACACGTGTTGGTTTATCCACCAACATTCCGGTTTCACGAACACGCTTCACAAATTGATCCACAAATTGGGTTTTTGGAACATTTTTTTTGTCGAATTTTTTTCTTAAATTTCTCACAGTTTGAGTAGAAGACTCACCACTTTGGAAATAAGTTTTTAATATTTCCTAACTTTCTTCAAGCGAATAGCGTCCCATTTCGTAAACTTCAAACTTTCAACTAAATATTAGTCACGTCAAAAAGAATAGTTGACGTTTATAATGTCAAATAATCGGTAGTTCAAATTCCAAACACTAGATGGACCACCCGATATTAGAGGTCTGAAGTACACCAGACTCATACATTCATTTATATTAATGTGAGCCTTTGGAATGCCGTAGATTTTTCCTACAATAATGTTATGCAGTTTATCCGCCCTATTCCTCATAATAGGATGCTTACTATATTACAGACTTCCGTATATTCCTCTAAGTATGGTTAAAACAAACTCCTGCACGCAATTTGTCTCCTTCAGAAACAGATTTATATGTTCTTTTCGATTTTTCAAAAATCCTCAGCTTCTGGAGCCCAATTCTTATCGAGAGCCTTTATCAATCCAACAGACTGGGTAAGATATATTTTAAAAACTCTGGTATTAGAGATACTTTCGAAATGTCATAATGACTTTTTTTTTTTTTTTCAGGAACCTACCTCCGGATTAGATTCCTGCGCAGCCTATAATTTGATGTTGACCCTCAAAAAGTACGCAGTGGATGAACAAAAAACTGTTGTGGTTACTTTGCATCAACCTTCCTCCCAAATATTTCATATGTGTGATAAACTTCTTCTTTTATGTGGTGGACAGACCGCTTATTTCGGAAATACTTCGGACGTGGTTAAACATTTTGAAGACATTGGACTGCCAATGCAACCATACTACAATCCTGCGGATTTCATATGTGAGTTCATTTAGTTATCTCGTTATACAGTGACCGGCAAATGCGTCACTGGAATTATTATAGATTTCAAAATGAAATTTGGAAAATGTATACTGCAAAAATTGCCTATTAGTTTTCATATTTTTAAGTAATTATTAACTACCGATTTTACCGGAAGTATTGTCAATGTTGAAATTTTTAATAGAACACCCTGTATATTATTTTAGTTTCAGATGAAACATTTTATTTCGAGTACAAAAGTAACGGATTCGATATCTTTTATTTCATTACCTACCGAGATATTAACAGAAAAGTAACTAAAAATTGACAGTAGTTGTCAAAATAAGTTATGAGTGCTTGAATTTGAACGAAAAGTATTAAACTTTTATAATTTGAAGAAGCTAAATTTTGTTTAAAGGGTACGGTGAATCGACATAAATGTCGCTACTGGTCACAAACTAATCCACATTGAGTTCAAGAGGCTTATACACAACACCAAAAATTAAAGCACAATATAGATACCAACTCCGTTGATTTTCTTACACCAAGTCTGACTCGCGCATCTCCCAGCGATTCTAACCTCATATTCTGGTCCTTGTTCATTGTTTTCTTCAATAATTCTAAGATGTCTGGAACAACGTCATTATTATTATTTTAGACATCTTAAATAATTCCTTTGTATAATTAATTCGTTTAATATTAAGAAGAATATAATTTTTTTGAGATCTATTTAAAATTCAAAGAAGAAGTTGAAGAGGAAAATACAACCTAACCTATAATTCAGTGGAATTTCTTTGAGTCAAAATCTACCATGAACCACCAAAGCTCATTTATTTAATCATTTCATTTCATTCCAGTAAGTATTCTGTTTCAATTTTGTGTTATTCTCTAATTAATTCCAAAATGGTTAACAATTGTAGCGTATACAACTGCAAAAACAATAGTTTCAATAATCCCAAACTTTCTTTTCTCTCAATACCATTAGACACCGACAGGTGAGTGATACATATAGTATAGTAGAAAATGTTGTTTATTAAAAGCTCCGTTATTTGAGTAGTGCTTCATTCAATTAGTTGAAATATCAGAAACCAATGGAATGTCAGGAGGTTTACGCCTACTGTCGTCATTTTTTTACGATTAGTTGAGATATCAGGAACCAATGGAATTTCAGGAGGTTTACGCTTACTGTCGTCATTTCTTTACGATTAGTTGAGATATCAGGAACCAATGGAATTTCAGGAGGTTTATGCCTACTGCATGCGTATGCAGAAGAGTGAATTTTTTTAGATAAATATCTGAGTGTGTATCTATATGATTTTCAATTTTAGAAATAGAAATAACAATAATATATTATATATTATATATATAACAATAATTCAATAGGTTTTTTATTTTTTTCCCATCATGATGAGGGAACCCTTTCTAGAGAACACTCAGCATATTTAGCGCAGTAGAGTATTTACTGGTGTACTGCGGGTAATTGACACACCGCCTCCCCCAGGAAAGAGTTTTTCACGCTAAATCTTCGAATGGAAACGATCTAAACCTCCCCTCTCACTTTTCCCGCTTTTCACTCAAGATCAGTTAAGGTCCCTCGCTAAAACTTGCCACTAATTCGAGAATTCCATAATCAAATTCCTCTTTTCATAAATTGAATATAGTATAGTATAGTATATAGTAGTATCAGTTCAAACTAAATCATCAGAGAATTCATTGAAAAAAATTGTTCGAAACAATTCAATATAAAAAGAAAGTTATTTTTCATGGACTCGAAGATTAATGTTTCAGTGAAATTTAAGTATTGAGGATTTGATATTAAACACATTCGATGCTTTCAACAACCAATTACTTATTTTCCTATATAATACCTACTCATCAACTCAATCTTCGTTTAGAAAAATTTAAATGAGTCATTTCGCTTACAAACCTAAGGTACCTATGATTTTTAACACATTTCAAGAAGTTTCAGAGGCTGTTCCTGAGTAAACTATTGAGTCAATTTCATCACTAATTACTGTTTCTTTGAAAGTGATATTAAAACCACAATAAAACAATATAATATCTTTTATTGAATGCGTTCTGGAAATGTGATTACATTTACGGTTACATTATGAGCGGAGTCATAATTTTTATATGAATATAGACTAAACAATGGTCACTGCGAAAACTTATTACCAGCTTAAATCAAAATATTTAAGTTTTCAGATAACGCAAATAACCTTTCTAATCAATTTGTAAATTCGCGGTCGATAAGATTAGATGCGCAGGAAGGAATGCGCGAGTTCCCCTTGGTGTAAGCGATTCCAGTTCAAAATCCATGGAGTGCGACTACTGCTTGGTCCCTATACTGTGATTGAAGGTTTGGGCCGGCATTCATAACAACAGAACCGTGGGACCCTTCTTCCTACACGAAACTTCAAACGGAGATAGGTATTTACAGCTGTTAGAGACACAAATCATTCTGGCATTGGAGGTAAACGAACAAATTCCCCATTAATATCTGGTTTCAGTAGGATGGAGCACCACCCCATTACGCTTGCATTGTTCTAGATTATTCAGTTAGGACATTTCATCACAGATGGATTGGAAAAAAGAGTATTTAAGAATGACCTGCACGAAGTCCCGACCTTAATCCACTGGACTATTTTTTGTGGGGTTATTTGAAGTCTATAAGGTTTATGTTGATAGACCAAATAATTTGCAAGAATTAGCTGCAAGAATAACTCACGAGATACAGGGAATTCCACCAGAAGTAATAGCTGATGTTACTTGAGAATTTACAAACCGATTGCTTATTGTCAAGAAGTAAACGGTGCCCAGTTTGAATATCTAATACATTAAATTTGTTAAGTTAAGTTTAATTGTTTTAGTTAATAACTATGGTTAGTTATTTCTCTAATTGATATCAGATTTTTATTTTACTTTCTTCAGATACTTTTTTGTTAATATATCGGTAGGTATACAAATAAAAAAAATCGAAGCCAATATTTACTCGTAATAAAATGATTCATCAGAAACTTAAATAATATACATGTTGTTCCATTGCAAATTTTAAAATTGACATCATTTCCGGTAAAACCGAAAGTTTAAAATATGGAAACAAATAGGCAATCTACAGCAGTATCCATCTTTCAAATTTCATTTCGAAATCTCTAATAATTCCAGAGATATTTACTTGGTTCCATACATTTGCCCATCACTGTATATTATAGTTTTAGAATTGTATGAAAAAACTTGACATTTCTGCATCTAGATTGGTGCATCACTGTTAAATTTCTTGTGAAAGAAAGATTCGTCCATTATTAAAAAAATTCACATTTCATGATATAACATTTTTCCAAGGAATAGTTTTCAACAAAGTCTATAATTCATTGATTATTCCCCGTGAAACAAGTTCATGCTTTGGAATAATAATTGATAATAAAGTTTGTGCAATAATTTTCATTATAGTATATCACCGAAGATGTTTTCTTGTTGGTGCTCAAAGGAAACTTAAGATATACCAACTTACAAGTCAAACAACAAAGATAGTATAGCAAAAGGTACCTACCTGAATGGTTGAAATTTGGAGAAGAAAATCGTTTCTTCGTGTAAACATTTTTTGTTACTTAATTAATATTAAAGTCGTTTTCTGCAAATTTTGTAAATTTTACAACAATCAATTTGAGGATATCGAAATTCGATGTTTAGTAGTTGTTAAAATGCCTATAGCACGTGTCTGCGGAATATACCTGAAGCTAAGTAAACTTAAAAGAGGTCAATTTTTCGGTCTACGGAAGGCGGGGTTGCCATTTCGAGAAATCGCTAACTGTACGAAAAAAAATCCATCTACGTTTATGAGATAATGTCAAACATAGTTTGACAATGCGACAAATCGATGAAGTGTAGGCACCGGACGTCGAAGGGGCAGAAATGAAGTTCAAGATCCACGTCCAAGACTTTGAGACCCATTTGAAACAACCCGATGTTTGGCTGATGAGTGATTAAGAGAACAAGGTCAATTTGTAACTGTCCAAACGGTTTACTGCCAGATAAGGTGTTTAATGCAGCACAATCGACCTCATCTTGTATTACATCTGATTGTCAGTATCGCCAGCAACGATTGCAGTGGTGCAGAGGACATTAACATTGGAATGTGGAATTCTTCTTGAGTGCACGTGATAGATTTAAAATGGTAAAAGGACGTCGAAAAGATTAACGTGAACCTCAGTTTGATATTGAGCGTCACTTACAACTAAGACGAGGTTACATGAGAGCGCTGTATAATCAAGAAATAGCGAAGCCTTATGTTCTCCCTTACCTCAACATGCCCGACAATTCAATATTTCAGCAAGATACTGCTTGACATTATGTTGCCAGAGTTAGTTCAAATTTTTTTGAAGCGGTCTATGTGACTTTTTAGCCATGGCCAATGGAAGCATCAGCTGTCAGTTGCTGAATCAACCATTTCTGAGAAAACCTATTGAAAAATCTGTCTATAAAACTAACTGTATAGCCGTTGTTCACTGCTATCTGTTTAATAGTGAAGTAACTCTCTAGTGAAATTCAGTGGAGACAAAGGTATGCTAAACAACCGGTGAAAAAAATTAAAAGAAGCTAATTTATGTGAAAAATGATGAAAAGAATCCTGCGGAATTACGTGATCGGTTTGAGTGGGCTTTCTGAAAATATCAAATTCCAACCTGTCACCTGATCTTGTCAATTTCAGATCTAAAAAATTCAATACTGAATCATCCTCAACCTCAATAGTGAACTTTATCCTGTCATGCAGGCAATTGAGCCACGTTAAAAAGAACACAATTCGTCATCATCACCAGTCAAACCAAGATTATATCGTCAACATATCTTGCGTAAAATTTTATTTTACTCAAATATAAATTATCATTTGATCCAAACAATAAAGTTGACTCAAAAACTTCATAAAAATTTCGGCCAAAAAGTGGTGAGAGGGTTTCCCATTGGAAGGCCTTCATTTTGTATATATATTTTATTCTCGAAAGAAAAATAGTTCTGTTCAACACATAAGTTAATAAGTGAAAACAGTGACTCACATATTTCATCATTAAGTGACGAAGATAGAAGCAAATCCTTTAGTATGTCAAGCGTCTGCAAAACTGGGATATTAGTGAACAAATTCTGAACATCAAACAGAAATCAACCTGCAATTCTCGTCAGGTGAAATTCTACTGATCCTATCGACCAATTCTTTACTATTTTTGACTGAATAGGAGACAAATAATCAACATTCTTCACTAAAGTCTGAGAGAAACTTAGCCAATTTATGAGAAATACTCCCAATATACGAAACGACTGGCCTGATAGGAACACCAGTTTTATGCAACTTAGGCAAACCATAAGTCTCGGGACGTGGTAATTCATTGGCAATAGAATTTTATAATTTTCTTTCAAAATTGGGGCAAAATTCTCGAAAACTATCTTGAACGAACTATAACGCTGTTTTAACGATCCTGTAATTCAGTGATACCATTTTCCCTTAGGAAAACGAGTAACTATCCACGTAAACGGAACGATCAATAGCAACTAGACAGTGACCCTTATCCGCCTTCGTCAAGAAAATGCCACTATCCTTAATCTTTTCTTTAAATTACCAATAACGTTAATGAGGGGTGAGTATAATGTTCTTTTTCTTAAATTTCTCGATTAAGCGGTAAACTAGACTTTTAATAACAGTGGAATTTTCGTATCTAATTTTCCTAAGTGCAAGTTCCACATCACAAACAAGAACCATACTATGGATAGTTTACTAGGTGAAAATGAGAACTTTAGTCCCCTCTTTAGTATGTTCTTCTCTTCTGTTGAAAAATCATGAGATGAAAGGTTGATGAATCTATCATGAAAATTATGATCACTGAAAAATCCCATTGAGTAGAAAGCTTGAAATTTACCCCAAAAGGACGTCGAAAAGATTAACGTGAACCTCAGTTTGATATTGAGCGTCACTTACAACTAAGACGAGGTTACATGAGAGCGCTGTATAATCAAGAAATAGCGAAGCCTTATGTTCTCCCTTACCTCAACATGCCCGACAATTCAATATTTCAGCAAGATACTGCTTGACATTATGTTGCCAGAGTTAGTTCAAATTTTTTTGAAGCGGTCTATGTGACTTTTTAGCCATGGCCGCCCAAATCCCATTGAGTAGAAAGCTTGGAAATTTACCCCAGCCCTCACGGAATTTTGCGGCTCTGAGACATCAACTAAAGGTTGGTTGGGAAAATATTCCTCATGAAGAAACAGGCCATCTTATTGCATGAATGCCAAGACGTGTTGGGAGTGTACCGATAATCGCAGTGAACAAAAACATTATTTGCAAATTATTGAAAAAAAGGTTGTGAACCCTTCGTTCTCTTTTTCAAATTGCAATCATTAACTCCTTGCTATACAATTTCTGTTTTACCAAAAAAAAATGGATTTTAAAATTCATTTAGATGTAGCTGTTTCTATGTCAGTTGATATTTTTTTAAGAACCGACATCGGTTCATCACAATCATCAGATACCCATTTTGTTTGGTCTGAGATGAAATGGATTAGTACATATTCTGTTTGAAACCTAAATTCTTAATTCAAACTATTTCTTATACCGTAGTGATTGGAAAAATGTTCGAAACATGTCGAATGATTTCATTGGACGGTCACCATTTGACGTTTATTTGATGTTGAACGAGCAATCCCTAGAAGGGGTGCTTCAACCCCTCAAAATTGAACATTGAAGAGGATTTCAGTGTGATTTGTAAAGTCTCCGAAGCCCCTCCAGGCACTTCTGACGAACCGCTTTCGCTAGAAATAAATTGACACCTTGAATATTTCAATTATTTTTAAATTGAGTTTATAACATTGCTTGATGATAATGGGCTTATTAATTTTAAACACAAAAAAAATATTCAGGGTGAATCATTATCACTATGGAAATTGATATTTGGCAGAAATGATTCCAAGACTTTCCAATTGTATAATAATTCAATCCCTCTTCCATTTTCAATTCTTTGGGGTTGACATGGACGGCAAAAAAACAACCAAATCATGTCCAAGAGTTCTCAAATGAAGTTTTACGCATCTCTTCTCCTCTATCTTATTTTGGGGGACTGGAAGCAACCTTGAAATCAAGGAGATTGAGAAAAGGGAATCATCCAAATAACGTCCCTAACGTTTTAAGTGATATTTTTTAAGACATGGTTTGGTTGTTTGCTCTCATTGTGGTATCCTTTTTCATTGATTATTTTCCATCATCTACCCGGATGGAGCCAATAAGAAGAAAAATTGGTCAGCCACTATTATCTACTACTATCAGTATTTTGTAAAATTTCAATCTAAGCATTCTACAATATTAAATCCTTATCCTCATTAGGAAAAAACTTGTATTATGAATTTTGTTTCAGTGGAAAAACTTAAGGGACCAACCGAAGTTAGACAGCGAATAATTGATGCGGCTAGGGAATTAAGTATTAAATATCCTCCAATCGAAATTTGTCTAAACTGCGAATATATTAATAAAGATAGTAACAAAGAATTCGAAGGTGAGTAAAATCATAATTTTTTCTCTGATTCCTACTCCTTTGGTACGCTCTTGTTCACCTGGCCATAGTGCTTTTATCAATTCAATCAAAAGTCTACCACTAAAGCATCTAAAGCTACTAAAGCTCAATTAGTTCATTGTAATTATCATCCTTCTAAATCAGTCACACGATTTTTTCCAGTATATCTATATGAGTACTAGAAATGAATGATCAATAAATATAGTGTTCTCTAATAAGAGGTCTGAATTAGATATTCTAAAGAAATTTAAATTTTTCAGATGTATTTGAATATAAAGAACTCTTTTACAGTAATCCAACCAGACGACGACAAAAAATTATGTATAGAACCTGTTTCTTCAGCTAGCTCCGAAACGAGTGAAACGGATTGTTACTTCACTTGGCCGACTAGTTTCTGGACACAACTAAATGTTCTAATTGCAAGAAATTTCAAGGAGGCTTGGCCCCGTATGCTGTCCATAATGAACTGGATTCAAACTGTTTCGTTAGGTCTCCTGGTCGGTAGTATTTGGTACCAGACGGAAATGCGTGAAGATCGTATACACGATTTCCAAGGATGGATGTTCTTTTCCTCTACATACTGGATGCTTTTCGCCCATTTCGGAGCACTCAGTGCCTGTAAGTAGAAAATATTGATTAGGATTTCTCTATGATTATTTCCCAAATCGATTTATTCTGTTAAACCTTCGCCTAGTGAATATTCTATTGCAGGAAAGACGAAAAAATTCTTAACGGGAGACGGAGAAACCTACAGTATACCGAAAAATCCCCATTTGAAGTATTCAAATCGTGATAGAAATCTGTTTTTCCTGAATGGATTCACCGATTTACCAAAAATTTGTCTATAATCAAGATCCATCTCGTAACTTATTTTGAATCTCTAGCTTTTGTTGTCGAATGTTGGATGAAAGCCACTCTCATGTGCTTTCATTTCACTTGGCCTGGCGCTGTCATTATCAAGTTTCCAGACGCCGTTTTGATATAGTCCCTTCAACGGGTAGGTGGTCGTTCCTGTAACGAAATACCTCTTGTCTTGGATGAGCGTGAATCTAGCAACGGATTCCAGCAACACTTTTATCGCTTGCCTTGCGCATGTTGTAACTATTGATCCCGATTGAAAATTTTCTTTAAGGAATTATTCGCATCTGAATTTCAACAGTTGCCTCATTGAGTTGTTATTATAAGATAAAATAAAGGAACTCTATGATTTAAAATGTTCGGCGTGATCCATTGCCAATCGCTTGAGGTGCTACAAATAGAATTTGAATCTTTGGAATGGGCTATTCGATAGAGTAAGACGAATTCCTGAAAAGACGTTGTCGCATATGTTTGATGAATTTAAGGTGATATTTATAACTTCAATAATCATTAGAATCGATTAAATCCAGTGTCGCGCTTCAGGGAGGATACGGAGGGATTGGAAAGAATGCAAAGTCCATCAAAAATAAAAAACAGCGTTGTCGCACCATCTGACGATATTGAGGTTGTTAATTTTGATATTAAGAATACTCTGTTATCAATGGAATCGATTGTCGGGCTTCAGGAAGGGCAGGACCGGACTTTGAAAATTTCTACCAAAAAAATTTTAAGTCGAACAAAAATTAAAAAGAAGCCTTGTCGCACCATCTGACGATATTGGGGTTGTTGATTTTGATATTTAGAATACTCTGTTATCAATGAAATCGATTGTCGGGCTTCAGGAACGGCAGGACCGGACTTTGAGAACTTCTTCTAAAAATAATTCAAAGTTCAATAAAAATCAAGCAAAGCGTTGTCGCACCATCTCACTGTATTGGGGTTGTTAATTTTGATACTTAGAATACTCTGTTATCAAAGGAATCGATTGTCGGGCTTCAGGAAGGGCAGGACCGGACTTTGAAAATTTCTACAAGAAAAAATTCAAAGTTCAATAAAAATCAAGCGCTAACAGAGTATTCTTAATATCAAAATTAACAACCCCAATATCGTCAGATGGTGCGATAAGGCTTTTTTTATTTTTGATGGACTTGTGCATTTTTTCCAATCCCTCCGAACCCTCCTTGAAGCGCGACACTGGATTTCATCGATTCTAATGATTTTTCAAGTCATAGATATCACCTTGAATTCATTAAACATTTGCGACAACGTCTTTTCAGGAATTCGTCTTACTCATTCGAATAGCCCATTCCAAAGATTCAATTTCAATTTGTAGCACCTCAAGCGAATGGCAATGGATCACGCCGAACATTTTGAATCATGGAGTTCCTTTATTTTATCTTATAATAACAACTCAATGAGTCAACTGTTGAAATTGAGAAGCGAATAATTCCTTAGAGCAAATTTTCAGCCGGGATCAATAGTTACAGCATGCGCAAGGCACCGTCCGCTAATCGATAAAAGTGTTGCTGGAATTCGTTGCTGTTTTTACAGTCGTTTGTCTTGGACGCCATTTCATCACTTCCACTTCAAATATGGGATGGTCTCAGGCCAAATTTGATAGTTTTATTGTTATATTTGGAACTCAGTTGCTTAGCATTGCTTTTTCTATTCTTCGTTGTCGTCAGTTTTATTTTCTTGATGTTTTTCTTCGTTAGTGTAACTGTTTCCACCCCCTATATCATCACAGAAAGGACGCACTGGTTAAGAACTAAACATCTTAGGAGATTGAACGTAGTATCTGATCTGAATTATCTAAAGACTGCCAAATGCAGACTTGTTTTTTTTCCGTCCGATTGTCTCTTCCCATATTTAAAAGAGGGTGATTCGTTTAGAGGTACTCTTTGTGGTGGGGATATACCTACTGGCAGATTGCGCATGCGTCGTATAAACTGAAGAAGTATTCTTGCCCAGTAGTATCTGACATTTTACAATGGAATGATTTAGCCAGGCACAGCTTCTACAAATTGTACGTCTGTATTATGAAAATGGGCGTTCTCCGATAAATATGTATCGGGTACCAAGAGCGACTTACGGCCCACATAATCGGCCTACCCAACGCACAATTCGCTCTACCATCACTAAGTTTGAGACTCAATATCGTTATTGGATAATACTCGACCAAATAGACAGCACTTAGCTCGTAGTGTAGAGAATATAGCGGCGGTGGGGAAGAGCTTGGCCTTTCGTATTCAACGTCTTGGCAGATTTTACGTAAGGATCTTTCATTGAAAGCTTACAAAATTCAATTAGTTCAAGAATTGAAGCCTACCGACCTGCCGAATCGTTTAAGTTTTAGTCGTTGGGCTCTTGACAAGCTTGCAGAGGATCTACTCTTTTCGACAAAACTTTTGTTCACTGATGAGGGCCATTTTTAGCTTAATGGGTTCGTGAATGAAGAGAAATCCCCGAATCTGGGATTATGAACACCCTGAACACATTCAAGAATTGCCGTTAAATCCAGCAAAACAACATTTTGGTGTGGTTTATGGGCCGGTAGAATAATCGTCAGAGGACAATTTTGACCGACGACTGGAGTTTTACAAACAGGTGATGAACTTCTGCGATGTTCATGAGTGTTTATCATCTAATAATTTTTTTTAGCTAAGTTTTTGTTTGAATGGAACAGTATATAGCTATAACGCAAGATATTGATCATCTCATAATCTCAATGGGATGATTCATGAAGCACATACCTATCATCCTCTAAAGTTGTGTGTTTTGGTCGGAGTTGCCGGAAATACTTTTATAGGCTCATTTTCTATGGACAGAAATTTTCCAGGATTGTAATTCGTCATTCAACTAGACAAATTTGTTTTTTATTAAAGTTTTCGGATATCAGTGAAGAAAGAAACAGAGCAAATTTCCTCCTGACCTGTACCTTATCTTCAAGCTTATTTCAAAGTCAACATGATTTTTTCCAATTGAAAAATAGATCTTTCTTCGAAGTATGTTGAAGCTTTAACTCATTTGAGAAATTCGTTAATTCCCACCGCATGCTTCTGGCTGGTATTCAACAGATGCTTCTTGATTTTTTCAGTTCCATCTGAACGAGAAGTCGTCAACAAAGAAAGAAGATCAGGAGCCTACAGGTTATCAGCGTACTACCTCGCGAAGATGATTGGAGAGTTACCATTAATTATAACGTTACCTGCTGCTTTTCATTTAATTTCATATCCCTTGCTAGGTGAGTATGGGGAATAATATTTTTGTTAACATATTAGACAAAATGATTCAAAACCGTCATACAAATTGTAATTTATTTTCAATTCCACAGGCATTGAATCTATATCTATCTTCTTCTGTGTTATGTGTTACCTGCTGCTCAATACTATCGTAGCTCAAAGCGCTGGGTTCTTCATTGGCGCCTGCTGCATGGATTTGCAGCTCAGCATCACAGTCAGCGCCCTCTTCACGTTGGCGACGCAACTTTTCGGTGGATATTTGACTACCAGAATACCGCCGAATTTGCAGTTTATGAGATACCTGTCTATAACACATTACGCTTACCAGAATATGCAGGCCGTCCAGTTCAAGGAAGGGTTGATGTAAGTTGAAATGTCCATATCATTTTTCTTCTAATTCACATTGAAAATTGAAATTGTTATGATTTTAAATAAAAGAGGCTTTGTTATGTTTGATTCAAAATTATTTTCTTGTGTTATATATTTATTATGCTTTTCTTGCATTGCTTTCTCCTCCTTGAATCAAATAAACATTTCAATACCATTTTCGTGAAATTTGTTCTTGTTCAAAATTCACGAATATTATGATATATTGCGAAGAATCAGTTTATTCAAGATTTTCACATCATATTGAAATTGATAGAATATGATAGAATTTGAATCTTTTCATTTTTAATTTTTATAATTAATTTTAATAGAGCTAGCTTAGAAGATGTTAAATTAAAGATGCAACATTAAAGCCCTCAGCCGACCCATTAAATTTAAAAAAAGGACCTCATTCTGCTTTTTCATGGTCAAGATATTAATCCCTTTTTTAATTGAACAACATCTGACAATGAAAACTGTCAAATACATTTTGTTTAGCCTTCAGCTGATCCATTTAGTTAAGATAAACGACCTCGGTCAGCTTCTTCAGGTCAACAGAAGACCACGACTTTCGCCTACTAATCCTTTTTCAATTGAACACTTTCTAATAATGAAAACTTTTTGAAAAAAAATTCATTACAGTTATGATATGTTTCTTGCACGCCAACAGAAAATATTTGTACCCTATACCCTTTCTGGACACCTTGTAGTCGACATGGCACATAATTGTTGACTTAACTAATCAACATCAACTTCAATTTCTGTCATTGATTGTCCTCAAAGAATTAAATAAAAATACTATATCTTCCGCTGGAAGGAAGCTACGTCAATGAAATTTCAGAATATGTATAATATCAGTAGCATTCATATATGCACAATTTTTTCTTGAAATATGCCGGATACCTTATAAAGCATAGACTATTAAAAAAATTTTTTTTGGAATTTTTTCAAAAAATTTCTTTGTTATTTTCTGTGAAATTTCGTGAACCCAGTTGTTTCAACTGTATTTAAATATCTCGCAAGTTACAACTTGATCCGATGAATATTCTTGGAGTTAAATAGGAAACCAAATTTCATATGCTCATAAAACCTGAATCATTGTACGGATTTGGCTCAATAGCAAACTTGACCGAGATATTTGTACAGTTGACCTATTCTGATAATATGAAAACTCATCTCCTTCAGACCTCTTTCGGTCCGATATTCGAAAATTACAGACATTTGGACAAATCGATAGTACGCTGTTCTACTAGAAACAAGCGCGCAAAAACAGTGACGAATTTAACTGTGATCAGGCTTATATGTCGTTATGCCTCCTTTGAATTCACCACTTCAACGTATTTGTGTTTCAATATGTTGCAGTAAAAAATTTTCAAACTGAATGTTTCATTTTTTGAATATTTCCTAATTACAGTATGTTTATATAATTCTATCAAGTATAACCGGATTTTTTTTTATTTTCAGATGTGCCCAACCCTCCAAATATTCAATATGCGAGGAATCTGACACGTTAACAGTCACTGCCATTCTAGATGCTCAAGGAGCAAATTTACCACTTTGGGCGAATACCCTTGTTCTCATAATATTTTTCTTTTTTTTCCGTGGTTTGGGATATATTGTTCTGCGCTACTTCAAGAATCCCAAGTGATCCTAAATCCTTTCTGAACAGATGCATCTAAATCATGTGATAATATAGTTTAGTAGAATCAAATGTGTCCGAGATCATAACAAAGGTTTACCTTATATCGATGTCGTTTTAAAAAATTTTATGCTCTAATAGATAAAATTTCAAATCAACTATGTTAACAATTTAGAAAAAGGAAATTGTTAGAGAGCTAAAATCCTATTGTTCTCAATTATTCAAAATAATATTATTGAAATAATTGACAGTTATGACTGCAGTAAATTTAATTTACAAATAGGCTGTGCTTACATTATAATAATAACAATAACTCAATTCACGTTTTCTTAAGGTTATATTATTTAAACATTCATTCCAAGTAGTATCGTTTTTCAAAGAATTGTACCATTTAATTTAAGGTGTTACTCGAAACGCAAAGCAGTTTCTAAATTTACTCCAACGACACTGAAGAAAGGATACGTTTGACTATGTGTACACCATGTGTACATTTTGAATTTTAGTATTCCAATGTTCATTTTTCTGGAAAGGAGAGTTTTTAGGATCGTGCCTTGGTTTTATGAACTAATGTGCCAAGTATCTGCAACCAGCTAAGGTTACTGCCCATTTTAAACCATTTTGTATTATAAAAGGAAATTTATAGAAAGCTTACTGTGAAAATGTGTCGATATATTCACAATGCAAAACTGAAAAAATGATCCAGATTATATAGTGGATCTCATTTTATGTCAGATTTAGAAAAATTCGATCCAGGTATTAGTGAAAGTACCCCATACATAAAAAGTCGATCCATTTGGTATACTTCAAATCAGATTATATACAAATTTTATCCGGAAATGTATCTCATATGGTATGTGAGAGGTATATAAAAATCAGAGATACATATGTTCGTGATCTCTGTATGAAAGTTGATATATTGAGGTTATTTCATGTTGGATTGGAGGAAATTTATGAAATAGCACTTTAATTTACTAAAAGTGATAAGGATATTTTAGTTCCTGGCTGTAATTTGAATGAAAAAAAATTGTGATTTGAAGTTTTTCTCGAACTAGAATTGACTAACCGGCGCATTAATTGTTCAACTGATAAGACTGTATTTCCACAATCATCATTTCATAAATTTCCAAATACTCACACATAAGCGTTTATTGTTATTGTATATTTTTCTTATTGTAATAATAATTTAGGACATCACTAAAATAAAAAGTAGATCGAAAGAAATTTCTATAATATGTTTATTTTTATTTAATGTAAAATATGAATCTAGAATGATAACCAGAACCATGTTATTTGATTACCAAACAGGTGTTCATTCACTCAGTCAAAGTTGCCCTTCGTTTTAAGAAAAACCAAACTAATATAAGGTTGTACAAAAATTATATTTATGCTGTTACGGTATTTCTTGAAGGACTTGGGGCTGTAATATAACCATATAAATAGTTATTTCGTTCAATAATTGACTTTGCTTTTTATTTATGTTGTAAATAAATTTAAATCTTGACCAAATGGAAACCAACTTCTTTTCGATTCCTCGATGTCATCGTGGTTTTTCTTACTAAAATTTGAAATGAAAATAGAAATGAAGAACGATGCAACGAGATTTCTTAACGGAACCCAATGGCTGAGCATTTGAATTTCACGTTGTTTTGTGATAAAAAAAAATCATTTCAGTATAATGAATTATTTGAATTTCAAAGAGACAAACCATTCTGTACTATGTTATGAGTGGAATATAATTTTGTTGTATTTGATTGTATTCTGAAATATACTTGTCTAAATAATTGTATTCGTAGTGAAATTCACATGTGTTATATGAAGCATGAATCTTAATAAATTTATTTGCAGCCGGTTACTAGATAATTGTGATTGTCCGATTTCAAGACGTATGGTTCTAGATTAATATTGAATACGTAACTTTTGACTCACAAAACGATAACTGTGTGAACACATGCTGCCATTAAGATTTAATGCCAAATTGTAAAAGAGATAAATGAAATTTTTGAGATTTAATATCAAAATATTCATCATATCATCATTTAATGTATGCTCTGTTTTTGTAATATTTATCGAATGCATCTTTTAATACTTCCATTTATATGTATGATATGTACAAAATATGAAACTCCTGTAGAATATTTTATGTTATAGCTCTACTCTTGGTCTGTACCAGGAAATGTCTATCAATATATTGAATCTTTAATATTTTTCTAGTGTATTATTCTTCCTGTTTTTCTGATGTGTTCAATAAATCATTACTGACATGAATGTATTAAGTGAATACATTCTCACTTTTTAAAATTATGAACAGTGAGATGGAATAATCATACAGAAATAAAGCTCAACATTCATAAGGCACTTGGCATAATGCAATCAATAGAAAACGTTCATCACATTCATCATAAGAAATTGAAAGGCCTAGAGAAGACCCCTGAGGTAACCTTGAAGTGTTGTGGATAAGACTCGATTTCTGGCCATTAACATGAACAAATTTAAAATACCCAATCGAAAATAAACAAAGAGAACTACTTGGAATTCTAAACTAGTGGATTATTATTGGTATAATTCACTACAGGACCTATTATAGTTCCTTAACAACGTGCCATCCTGGCCTCCGGGTTTAGAAAGTGAACGTCAGAGAGTGTGCCGGTTAGTTTAATGCTGGGTGACATAAACATTGATCGCTTTATCAACCAGTTAATTGAGCGGTTCTATGGAAATTCCGTAAATTAGAGATTCTACATGTTAAACCAACAAATTCGTTGAACCATTCTCGGATTTCATCTAATATCTGAATAAGTCAATTCATCTGTTATGTTGATGTTTTATAGGAATGTGAAAACTAGATCTCCTCCCTAGGGAAATTTGAAGCTTATACAAGCTAACCGGCCGGCCATACTCAAGTTTGGCAAGTTCTTCTTGAGGGACTCTAAGCCAATCGTTTTAGATTATTATAATTTTGGTTGGATATCAGAAAATTATTGGTATTCCGGCAAAACGATAGTTCGCTGTTCGACTACGAGCGTAGACACTGAGCTCATATGCTAAAGTTTCTTCTACCTTTCCAATTGTGGCTATGTTTTCATCTATAAACATAATTTTTTAATTGAATCGTGAAAATCTAACGATGTTGAGATGTTCTGCACATGCGCAATGAAGGGGAAACCAAATTGCTTGAAGAGAAGCGTTTGGACTGACATACACAATATATGTCTAATATATATATGGGTAAAGAGTAAAAAAATCCCTCTGATTAATTTGACTTGTCACATATGGTAACCATAGCAACATAATATGAAATCAAGCCTAAGTCCCCTATCACATTCGCGAAAATTCACGACGCATGCGCGTAGCTTCTGAGGGATCCAGAGTATTACTTGAATATTTAGTACTTATATTCTGCAACGTGCGAGTAATATCATTTATACTTCTATGCCTTTCTTCAACTCATTATCCACCTTGTCCGGAGGAGGATTGCGCTTGCTTATCAATGAAAACGGTGCTAATACTTTGCATTAGTGTGACGTGACTCCATTGTTACTTGCGTATTTGGATTCCAAACAATTCTTCGTGGGCAGTTTGAAATATTTCAATTAATATGAAATTGTAATTGTGTATTAAACCGATCCTAAAAACTATCCTTTCATTCTAGAATCTTAGAAATCCACAGTTAAACCTACTTGTTTGCGCCGTGGTGATTTTTAAAACGGTGATATGACGTTACTACTAATAGGGAGTATGGAACAGTGGATTTTGGAATATGGATTGGTTACTTTTATAAATTTTTGATACACAGGGAGCAGGAATCGATAACTTTCAATACCGTTCTTTAAATAAAACAAGTAATATCACATAGGACTAATTGGCAGCAATGAGACATTCAAATTGTGTTGTATGTGTTTTCATCATGTTTGCATTGGCCTTTATGGGTGACATTTAAAACTGTATACATATAGGGTAACTTGCTGAAAGAGAAAGAAGGTACGGTAATCCTTTAAACTAGGCACATAGACTCGTTTTAAAATCTTCAACCTTACGGAAGTAATATAGCTGATCCTATAAGTAATTAAAAATTAAATCACCTAAATATTCATTGTATAATCAGTTAGAAGTATTATTTTAAGATTCTCATAAACTGCTTAATCATTCAATAGATCAATTTTTCCCTCTTCGTCTCGTTCATCATATCGCATTTTTCGAAAATGATATGACCGATATTCACGTACGACCATTTGTTCCATTGCGGTTCTTCGAACATTTTTCATCATCTCTTTCAAGAATCAGATTTATCTTCAAGCTGCTAATCTCATTATTCAGTTATGGTTGTACTACTCAAATTTATTTTTTTGTTTTACTGAGGATCGAACCATGTAAACTTATTTCCCGAACTCGTGTCTGAAACAGAATGTGACATTATTCGCACCTATTTGATTTTTCAGTCAGCGTAGTAAATAAGACCCTTGCGACTGATATGCACTACCGGTCTGTGGTCATACTTACAGTTCGGACAAATGGATTAAAGCATCAATGATACCTGATGATGAACTACCAATAAGAAAAATTGAAGACGCAGCAATTCTGACGATCTCATCTGTTCACGTGAGAGCTCTATCTATCTACGTAAGAGTTGCAGGAGGTGTGGAAGATATTTCGAGCTAACTTGAAAAGTACTTCATTTCAGCGTCTTATGAAATTATTTTGATTGAAATTGAAGAGTTTTCATATAATACAGTTTCAGTTCTTTTCAGAGCAATGCATCTTGAAAATGATAGGAGATGTATACAAACATACATGTATATAAACAATAAATTGAGGAATTTAAACTAAAAAAATCACCCCTCATCGCAAATTTCTCATCAAGAATCAATCAATCCCAAGAATTAAAAAAATGTCAACACATAATCAACCCTCACGAGTAAAATCATCCTTCACTTTGCAAATTACTTAATGCCACTTGCCTCCTACAAATAACACAAGTGAATAGAAATAGTAAACGGGCAACTCCAGCATAGCATGGGTTCATGGTCAACCCGTGTACCTACCATGACTGAAACAACTTCTGGCCACTTTATTTTCATTCTTCGCGCTTCTCTCAGTTAACGTGAGACCATCTGTAAGTGTTGTGCATTAGAATAGTGTAAGGGACGAGCTCGTGGGTTTCTCACCGTGTGTAACACATTATTGTGAGTGACTTTAGGATTACAGGTACCTTTTTGATGAAAGCAATGATATTCTGATGCAACTTTCAACAGCATGTTTTCACGAGATATTTTATGACGTTCTGTACTCGTATTAAAAAAAGGCAGCTACTTCATAGTTTGAAGGATACATCTCATGTGCCATTTTAAGAATTCGTTTTTCACCGTCTCTTCCGATGTACCCTTATGTTCACTCATTTCTAATATATTCTGTTTTAAGTGTTTTCGTTTTACTATGGGTGTGAAATTAGTTAATTTGGCCTTGCAGTCTTTTTTTTCAGAATGTGTATCCGAGGTTGAAACATAATACGTTTGAAAACTGTTTACGGAGGATTTTGAATTGAAGATACTTCGGACTTTGAAAAATTAAAGACGATAACAAAGCTTAGGAACAGTTGATATGGAATTGGTAACATATAGGGCGAACATGTATGCGCTTCATGAACGAAAATACTACATAATTCTTCATTACAATAGATACATTCATTTCTGAAAAATAACAATATTATGCATTCATTTTCTGACAGATAACTATGATATTTTTTTTGTAACTCTGTGGCCATGTATTTGAAATTATAAAGTTTTATTTTTATTTGGGTTACTCAGTAATTTCTTGAAATTGCCATCTATTGCACAAAAGATTCTTAAATCTAAATGTACTTTTGTTATTACGAATTCAATTAATAAAAATTGAAGAGACATCACCTTTGAACATCATTAATTAACAGAACCATACTAATAATCATTATGTGGAAGGATCCTGTACTTGTCGTCGGAAAAATGATCTTGTAGTAACATATACTTTGAATGAAATTAATTATGTCATAAATATGAACTATGAGCGTAATGGTGAACATCAAATAATTATTACACATTAGAGTAAATTCTATGCTACACTGAACATATAAACAACACAAATATACAAGAAGACTGCGAAATGATTCAACGATCTTAATACTGTAAGACCGGACACTGCTGAAGAAGTAGGGCCTACCAAGGAAATTTGCTGTTATTCTATAAAAATATTGACAGATCTTCCGAGTGCAGTATATTTAATGCAGCCTTGTTTATTGAATGTATTTAGTAGCATCGCACCTCCTGGGCATGATATTAAAGAGTGCTGCGAAGTAATGAGGTATATGTTGTCTGTTGCGCCATCTGTTGACAGTATTTGATTACTCTGCGCCTTTTCCACTGAAAATATGAGAGATCGATATGGATCACTACAATTATTAAACCTGCTGAAACGTTTAATGTGGCTTCCAATAATCAACAGTATCAAAAGAATATCATTATATTGCTTCTTCACTGCGTTTCTGTCTAAGAACTATTTTTTCAGCATTAATCTATAGCTATTAAACTGTACATTAAAATCATGTTTTTTTTTAAATTAATCACAGATGTAAACAATGTGGAAAGTCGCAATATGTTTCAAATATTGTTTTGTAACTATCTGACAAATCGTTGCAGTCACGTGAAGTTGAGGAGGGGGCTTAAGTTTTGATTCTAGTCATTGTGCAAGGTAATGCGATTATCATTTTTCATTGGTCACACCAGATCACGTGGTAACAGTCGCCATTATCAGTCAAATATCCGATGGGATTGAAAACCACGTTTCTTGTTGTTTCTTCAATATAAATGCTTTTATAGGTAGGTTCGAAATTAGAAGATTTGTTCTACCATGCCCTTCTGTCATGTACCTATATTATTGTGATTAGTATCTATGAGATGAATTTGAATAAACATTTTTTTTGTTTCCTCTAATACATTTTTCATCCTTGATAATTAATCCTCAAAAAGTTTTCTGGACTTTGATATATCGTACTTTGATGCTTAAGCTCACAGATGTAACATTTCTGAAAATATTGTGCATTTTTTGATAGAATACTTATTTTGGCCTCCTCTATTTAAAGAAAATATAAATAGGTGGATTTTTTCTATAGTTTGAATTCAAAACTGTGAAACATTTCCCTTTGTTACATTTTCTCCTGAAAAAAGATGCAAAAATGAGTTTCAAAATACAAAAAAGCCAATTTTCCCTGATATGTCACTCAGCAAGTTTGACCTTCAAAATGTAAATTTTTGGTGTTCTTTCGATATAACGAAGTATGATCTAAGCCGACGCAATCCGCCATTAATATGCCAAATTTCTTCGTTTTAGCAATGAATCCTCATGTTCTCTGTCATCGCAATTTTTTTTCCTACAGCTCTTTCATTAATTTAAATTGTAATTTACCAATTAATCACAAATAAAGAATATTTAGAAAGTCGTTATGTATTTTGTATATATATTTTTTTCTAATTGTCTACGAATTCGCTTCAGTCACATAGCAGATGGGCGGGGCTTAACTTTCAATAGTCATTCTTCAACACAATGCGCTTACCACTTCTTATCATTGGTCACACCGGATCACGTGGTAAAAATCGCAATTTTCAGAGAAATATCCCATGTGATTTTATAAAAGGTCCTTTCGGTGTTGAATTATTTTTAGGTTTTCATCTGTTTCGTCGACATAGGTGCTTTTATAGGTGGGTTTGAAATTAAATTTATTCAACTATGACTTTCTGTCAGAGACCTGTTTTTTCTTTTTAACCTTAGTCCTAGGTGTTGGAACTTTACCTATATTGCTGTAAATAACATTCCTGAGATGAAATGAAATTTACAATTTCTGATGTTTCCATTGTGAAAGGGTCCCGTAGTTGTCATCAGAAAAATGAAATCACAGAGCAATTAATGATTCGAGGTAGATTACAGTTACAACACCCAATCTGATATTTACACCCACTTCGAAGGAAATCTATGATTACTAAAAGCATGAGCATTAGGGTGAAGTAAATAAAACATAAGATGACACACTATAATGAAATTAATGCAAAACTTGACATATAAATTAACGAGACAAATATATAAGAATACTAAAACGATATATCTAGTTTAATGCCATCAGACCAGAAGTTCTGCGGGAGAAACCCTCCTGCTAAGGTAATTTGCTGTTAATATAGGAGAATAATGATATATCACCTGAGTGACTGAGTGAAGTATTAACACTCCGTCGGGCGCAACCGATCTGTCAGGCACACCTCAAGCCCTGTGGCTTGTCCCGCTTCCGACAAACATCATTCCTGCTTCGCCATTTTAGTAGCTTCCGCTCTAGTAGTACCACACACGGTGGCGAGTTCAGTTGAGGTATACCGTTCATCGTTCGCGAATGATGAGCAGAAAGATCTAACAGGCTCATTGCGCCAGATTACGTTGCAGTTTGACAAGTATGTTTTCTGATTTGTTTTTGATACTATATGATATTTTTTCATTACTTATTTTATATTATGTAATATTTCATGATTATCTATATATTGGAGTCTGTTTTTGGGCTCTGGCAATTGTCAGTTGGTATGCCAGCACACCTCCAACAAAAATTGAACGTGAGAATCGCTTCCACCCATGAACAACAAAATGTAGGAGATAATGAGCACCAGTTACCTCCAAAAGACGCAGATATGAAACTTGCAGCTCCGAGACCGGCCACAGAAGACTGAGTCACTATGAATGTAAAACGTGCTACACTGCTACCTGCCTAGGACATGCCGTTTTCATGTGTCCTCCATGCTACAAAGAGAAGTAGAAGGACAGACCGATCATGACTCAGATGACTAATCAACTCTTCACGCGAAATCTTCTCATAATTTAATTTAATTTTTAGTAATAATACTATCAAAAAATTTTTTTTTTTTTTAATAAACATACGTTTCTTTCCGCAACTATATAACACTGTTTTATTGCTCTTCAGATGTTTTTATAATGCATGGGGTTGGTAATAGTATTTACCAACATTTTCCGTTAGAAAAAGTTCATATATACATAGGAAACATTAGTAAATTAAGCAGTGTCTCTCAGGCTCAATGCGCCCGACCGTGTTACACAACATATTGCGCCCGACGGAGTGTTAAGTGTAGCACCATCTATAGACTGTACTCGGTAACAAGCATCCCCTGACTATATTAAAGAGCGAGAGAAGAAAAGAGGTTTATCTCTGTTGGCATCTGTTGGCAGTATTTGGTTACTGTGCGCCTTTTTAGTCCAGTCATTTTAGCTATTTTAAACCCCAATCTGCGGAAAAATTCCTAGTGAGCTGAATTTTTGTATACACCTTTATTGCGGCATTGTAATGAAGATGTGAAAAATCGACATTGATATCGTGCCGGCTAAAAAAGTTGTAAAGGTCAAAAGGTCACGAAAATCAGTTTTTCGCAAATATCTCGCGATCTATTGCTCAGAGGTCAATAAAGGTCATTATAAAAATTGTTTGTCGTGAAATTGTCTACAAAAAATGTCTCATGCATTTTTCTGTAGAATTAACCGTTTTCGGAGTAGAGACTAGAATGCACTCACATACAGTATTGTATACGAAGGCGTACACCCTATTGCTTTTTATTTATGTTTGTAAGTGTGTTGTTAGTAAAATCTACTCCATACACATACATATAACACTAGTAATGTTTTGAACGGATTAATACAGTTATTTAATGACGAAGTAGCTAAATTGAAGGATGATGGTCCTACTGCTCAGTTATGGCTACAATACATTGAAATGATATCAATAGCTAATGATTTTATTCGCGCTGAGAGACTAGGGTTATGGAATGATCATCTTACAAGTGTTCAGCGAATGCTTCCATATTTCCATGCATCTGGTCATTTCCTGTATGCTAAATCTGCACATTTATACTTGCAAGATATGTTAGCTTTAAAAGACAAAATGGGACACCAAGACTATATAAACTTTACAAAAACATTTGCAGTGAGACGTACAGAAAAATTCAACTGTGGAACCTGGACCGACATGACTATTGAACAAAGTTTGATGAAGTCTATGAAGACTAAAGGAGGAGTTTCTCGAGGATGGAGTACTCATGAAAGCGTCTTATCTAAGTGGATATATGGCATGCATGCAACAAACGCAATTTGTGAAGAAATTGAAAAATTTTGCGACCTTTCATTTGATACCACAGATCAACATGTAGACTCAAGAGATTCACGTATTGAAAGAGATAATACTGACATTAAAAAACTTGTAGAGTGGTTTGCTTTGCATAATCCTTTTTCAAGTTGCAATCAACTAGTTTCTGTGTCAACAGGAATTGTTGGCAATAATAAAATCAACTGTTATAATGCCAAAGAAAATGGTCTGCAGTCAATTAAAAAATTATAGGAGTAACATTTGACGAAATTAAATTAAAACGCTCTGACAGAGTTCTTCCATTATCATCAGTAAACTCTTCTATCATGGTTCATGACTGCAAGGTAACGATCGATCCGTTATTGCTATTTCAACGAATTAGTTTGAATAAAAAATTTGAGGAAAATCTTTGTGAATATTTACAATACGAATTAAGTCCATACCCAACGGCACTATTTGATAATGTTGGCATGAGAAAAACTCAAAAGTCAAAAATATACAACTACTTCGAGCCAATTAATTATCAAGTAGTTTGTGATGCAACATACATAATCGATGGTGGATTTCTTTTGCACCGTGTCGTATGGCAAAAGAATGATACATTTCATATTGTCATTCACAAATATATTAATTATTTATCAAATAATTTCGGAACAAATACTGTTGTCATTTTTGATGGTTACTCTGATACCAGTAAAAATATCAAAGCGATGGAACAACTAAGACGAACCGCTGCTGTTTCTACATCTTGTGAAGTGCACTTCAATGAATCGATGGAAGTTCCTATCAGTCAAGAAAAATTCTTATCTAATCGATTTAACAAAAGAAAATTAATTGAAATGCTTATTAAGAAGTTCGAAGAAGTTGGTATTGCTACAAGACAATCACGTGATGATGCTGACGTTTTAATATTTGAAACAGCAATTGAAAATCAATAAATAAGAGAGAAGACATAGATCTGTCGGCACTTCTCATAGCATGCACACAAACACTTGATCAACCTACATCATTTTCTTTTAAAACCAGGGAAAAACAATGTTGAAACAAAAGTATACTCGACTGATAGCCTCAACAATTATCCACATTGCAAGAAAAATATTCTGTTTCTACATGCCATGACCGGATTTGATACAACCTCAGCACTTTTTGGGAAAGGAAAATTGAAAATCATGAAGATGTTTGAAAAAGACCCGATTTAACCAATTCTGCAGAAATATTTCAACAAGAAAATTGCTCTCGAGATGTCATTGTCAATGCTGGGACACATTTTTTACTAGCAATGTACGGTGCTCCAAAATCAGAACTTTCGATAGATAGTTACAGATACTGTAGCTTTGCTAAACTAACAAGGCAAAGTACAGCTGTAAAATTTTCATTATTACCACCTACTTCTTCAGCAGCTCAACAGCACATTTATCGAGTGTATTATCAAATACAAACCTGGCTAGGAAGAGAAATTGATCCAGAACAGTGGGGTAAGCAGTTAAAAAAATAATATACTGCAGCCAATAACAACTTTATTACCACCAGCACCCGATAATCTACTAAACACAATCTTCTGTAATTGTACAAAAGGTTGCAGCGGCAAATGTGGATGCAGAAAAATTGGATTAAGATGTTCAAAAGTTTGTGGACATTGCCGTGGCCAGGCATGCTTAAACGCAGAGTCAACCAATGATGAAAATGAAGACGGTATTGATTTAAATATAGGAATAAGTCCACTTGACGTTTTGTCAGCTAATGTTGATGACACAGAAACTGAAGATATCGACAATGAATGTTAAAAAAAATTATATACTAAAGTTAGTTTTCTGTATTTTTCTGTATTCAAATAAAAAATTATTCACTCGTAAATAAAAAAGCCTCTTATTACATATTATAGATTATGCCTACGGGGAACCATGTAAAGCAAAACACACCCTGCATTCTACCTTGAAGGTGATGAGGAAACGGGTGCATCGTTATAATATAGGCGCTCTACTCCAAAGACGGTTAATTCTACAGAAAATCGCATGGGACATTTTTTGTAGACAATTCTACGACAAACAATTTTTATTATGATCTTTATTGACCTCTGAGCAATAGATCGCGAGATTTTTGCAAAAAACTGATTTTCGTGACCTTTCGACCTTCATAACTTTTTTAGCCGACACGATATCAATGTCGAAATAAAAGTGTATACAAAAATTGAGCTCACTAGGAATTTTTCCGCAGATAAAACCTAAAATGACGACTATTTGCATTGTAAACATGTGAGATCGATATGAGTCACTAAACCATCAATGCGTTGTTCATCCTCGTTAGCATTAAAAGGATCTCGGGTTGATTCCGAGAAAGTTTGCTAGTCTTCAATATATTTAAACTTTATGAGTCCTTGGATATTAGTCATTATGACATTAAAGTTAGTGAATTTCAAATAACGCAATGAGAGAAGCCAGAAAAATTTCTTAGAACAAGAGCGTTAATGCTCCCGACTTCACGTTAGTGATATTATATACTTTTGTTATAAGAAATACAACAAAGTCTTCCCTTTATGTAAATCATCAGGTTGTTAAATTTTTGGAGTATTTTCAGATTTTGTTCGAGAAATGTCTCCGAGTAAGTTTTTTCAGTTTCAGACGAAATATTTAATGTATTGATATTTCGGATATGTCGAGTTTTTATCACTGAAATAGTCGTAGTGACTAATTCTTGGATAAACGGGAGTTTTTCCCCGAAATCAGTGCAACACTTGAACTCATTCAAGGAACTGAAGTCTTTATTGTAAGTTTTTCTAATTAAGTAATGTTCATTATCCACCATACTCAACATTATGTGGAAGCACCGAGTCGTAATTACCTCAAAATTCACTTCCTTGAACTTACTTGTTACGCACTATCTATTCCAGATAGCGGAACGTTGATTCCGTTACTAATTAAGTTCTTTGGACATAGGCGTAACTTCCGATTGGCAGTTAGGGTGCTTAGAGCGATAATCTAATATTAATAAAATTTATTCGCCATCAATAAAGTTATTACATAGCACATCGTTTGAAATAAAATATTTATTCATAGTGAAACTAATAAAGCTAATTCAAAACATTGCTGGTCCAAAAAAAACTAAATGTTGAAAAGCTGCTTGGAAATGAAAGAAAATGCCTCTGTTCGCAGGTTTGTTTTCTTCAAATAATTTTTTGAGAAATATGAGGTTGAGTTGTCATTTGAAGAATTAAAAAGGTTATAGCGTTTGTGAAACGAAAAAATGAGCGTTATACGCCAAAAAAGGCCAAGGTATCAGTAAAGAAGAGGCTGAACAATTTCTTTTACATATTCCTGATGACAGATGGTTGCTGGCGAAAATTGTAACAATATTTGGGATTTTTGGATGTTGTCGATGTGACGAAATTCTCTCCTTGAACATAAATCATGTAGAAGATATGGGAAAATAAGTTATTGTGACATTGCGGCAACCAAAACATTTAACAACAAGAAGATTCACAATAACCGATAATGGCTGTAGCTTCAAGCCCTGTCTGTTATACAGAAAATATGTAAATCTTCGGCCTCTTGGAACAGAAACCCTAAGATTTTTTTTGACATACCGACATGGAAAGTGTATTTTCCTTAATGCTGGCCAGCACACTATTGGTGGTGTCCCAAAGCAAATAGTGGAATATTTATGTTTAAAGGATCCAGCATTTTAAACCGGCCACTCTTTTCGCAGAACTGGAACCACTATGATTGCGGATTCGGGTGGAGATATTTTAGCACGGAAGCATGCAGGAGGGTGGAAGAGCACCGAAATTGCGATGAGTTATGTCGATGATTCGGTCAACAAAAAAATCGAAATGTCTAGCAAATTATTTGGTAGTAAGTATAGTACAAATGTTTTGCAGTCCTCGAGTTCAGCAGTTTCTGAGTCAACAGATGGTTCATCATTATCAGTACCTACTCTTTCATCATCAAAATCTGTGTTACTGGAATTAACAATTGTACCATGATTTTCAACATATGTGACGATAAAACAAAATTTTCTAATGCAAATAATACTACTAACTTGTAAAAATTTTGCAAGTTAACTGTCAGTTTTACAAGTTAGTGACTTGATAGAATAAACTTTCTTGATTAATATTGTGGTTTTGGAAATTGACGTTCACAAATGAGAAACAAATAAAAATATTTATGACAAGAAATGAACACTGAAGAACTGTGATTATTTTTCAATTTTAAAACTATGGGCTCATTCAATTTGACTGGTAGAGGGGAAATAGCCTCTTGGCGGGATGGCCATCCCTTTCAAATTCTATTCAGGATATCATGTGATATATAATCGAATTGGCAAGGCCAATGTAGCCAAGTCTAGTCTTATCGATATTGTTTTATCTGAGTGAACCATTGAAATCCTATTGCTCGTGTTCATCGCTTTATATCTCAAAAAGTTGTAGAAAATGTTGTAGAAAAAATGCTTAGGCGAAATTTCTAGAGAATGTTATCCATTACTGAACAAATATGATTGGAACACCTAGGAAAGGAAATATTGGAAAAAATAATTAATTCTTTATATTAGTTGCAAATTTTTGTTGTTTTGGTGTACTGAAACTTGTACAATTTTCGGTACAAGAGAAACATTTGTCAAGTCAGCAAATGCCTCCCTCACATTTTCGACATTCTAGAACTGCGAGATTGAGATGATTTATGCTCTTCACCACTTTACTTTCATCTCAATCTGAAAATCTCTATTATCTACATTGGTGTTTTCTTGCTATACTTCTATCTGTAGATCCTCTTAGTTCTTAGAGTGCCTTCTCCAACAATGGAAGTTGGATATCACCATGGCATTTTCCTCTCTGTTTTCAGCAGTTCTTACGGGATGTTTGAAATTTAGACCGGTCCATTAGTGTATACTTCTCAAGCAAGATAGTTTTTTACTTCACATCCAGCGCATTCCCACGATTTTTTTCATTATAATGAGTTGGGGGTGTTTCAAAGTGTGTCCCAAATATGGTTTTTTGCGAATTTTTATTAGTTTGAATAGCTCACGTTTGGTCCCCAACCTGCTCAACACTTCTTCGTGTGTCGAATTCGTAGTCCATGATATCTTGAAAATTCCACGATATGCCCACATCTTCCAACTTATTGATGGTATACGCTTTCCGCGTCTATGTTTGGGCTCCGTTCAAAAGTGTTTACTGAACGTAGCATTTCGATAGTCTCAGAGGCTGACCGAGCTCGATTCTTGAGTCAGAGAGCAGCTTTCTAAACCGCACAAAGCAGGTGGTAGCTTGTTCTATTATGGGTCCTACTTCCATGTCTGGATCTAGTTTGCAATCCACCTAGCAGTCCAGGTATCGAAATATATTCACCTGCTCCATATCTTGTCCGTCTATCTGAAAAGGTTGCGGGACATTTTGGGGTTTTTCAATGACCATAATCTTGGTCTTTGATGTATTAACTTTAATTCTAAATCTGAAGAACTAAATTTTGGTAGAGATATCCTACTGGGTGGAATGTGGTTAAGTAGCCAAGTGATGAGGTGGGCAGCCAATGATTTTTATGTAGAAGCAAAAGCATACAATAGGAGTTTCCAGTTTTCCAGATACGTTCAGGTTGTAAATTGTGAGTACTCTGATTTATCTGAAGTCATAGTAGGCGTAAGAGCAAATTTAGTTTAGTGGATTCAACCTTCACCGCAGTCTTTGGTGAAATGGGAAACTGTTGTGACATTCTGCTGGGTTCGATTTACCTACCAATTAATTTAATCTCACATTCTGGAGTACAACCCAGTTTTCACTTTCAACTACTCAACTACTCTACTCTCAACTACAATATATATATTTCTATGAGCTTGTGACAATGCAGTTAGTTCATTGCAATCTTTGTATCGATTGGCAGTACATTTTGCTCTTAAACACTGAAGATAACGCGATATAGCGATATGGAGCCATTTCGTAACATTGCGGCAAATATTTCGACAATATTCGTCGAAATTGTACGAAGTATTTCGTATTGCTCCATAGGGCTAATACGAATTGCCGAATATAAGACCGTTTCAAAATTTCAAGTTGATTTGTTTTCTTTAGTGTACGAAGTCATTCATTCTACGAGATAGAGTCTCGTTTCAGTAGGGGATAGCAAGGGATCGGGTAAAAGGATAGCTGTGCCAGCTCTGCTGAAATATGAAGGGGTTACATGGCATCATGGAGTGACTCAATGTCACTGCATATCGCTCAACGTCTCACTTCTGAATTGAGCTGTTTTCATTGATCCCTCGATATTTTTTCTCATTGATTTCGACAATGATTGCTCATAATAGAGCAATTTCTGTTATCCATGTCCTCCTTTACGGTAGGTTGTTGAATCAAGGATGTTCTCTAGATGGCAGCTAATTCAGTATTATCTCTTTGTTATTTTTCGGAGTAGTCATTATCGAGGGATTTGATTAAACCACCGGCACACTAAAGAACGAACTGAAAATATATTAGCAATACCAGGGTTCTAACTGAACTATATGTAGCATTAATTTGTTCACTGAATGAATACAGCAGAACTTAAACAGTGATAATTCGTGAAATCAAGCTGATTTTTTCATCAAAAGCAGCGCCTTTGATTTATCCTGAGCCCTTGGGAAGATCCTTCAGAAAAAAATATATATCAACTAGTTTGCCTTAATCTAGAAGTACATACGGCATTCGCTTACACCTGAAGGGGTTCGAAGGGGAGTATTAAAAGTGACAATTTCGCGATTTTTCAAAACCTGTACATTCGAATAGCGGTCAAATTCTTTAGTAGTAGGATCCGTACATACGGCATTCACTTATGTCTGAAGGTTTATGTTTGAGCGTTGCAGTTCATGTGCAATAATGGTTGTTTATCCTTCGGCTCCGTCTGATATGTCAGAATCGAGCATTGTGCAAATGTTTCAAGTACGCAAGTGAAGGATTCGAACCTTTGTTTTTATCTATTAGTATTTCAATTATATGTTTGAGCGGACATCTTGTTCCGGGAAAACAATTGAGAACGTATTTTTAACTTTGTAATATCACTGCAGCTGCGTGAGTACAACCGGAAGTATCATTCCGTACTTCCAGCGGTGGTACCAGCGAAGATTTGCTGATGGCACAGAGAATCTGCGGCGAAGAGTACTTCACTAAGGTAGTGAATATATAAATTTTTGAGCTAAAAAATATTTTTTAGGAGCAGACAAGCTTTTCCGTGGCAATGCTTTTGTCAATTGAAAAAAAATACCGAACTGCAGTATTTTAACAACTGATGATATATCTGCAATGGTTCTGATAATATATCCTACGTACTTCATAGAGCAGAAAATCAGAAAACAGGTTTTCACTAATTTTATTCAACTACGCTTATGTTTCAATTTGTAAAAATATCAGATGCTTTCGAAATTCGTATAGCTATTGCTTCACTTCCAATATATTATCATATCAATCTCAATGATGAATATGAAGAACATATCATTTGACCATATTCAGAAATATCTCATTTCAAGTAGTGATTTCTTTAAATTTTTCAGACAGTTGGAATGAAATCACTGAGAATATTATGTTACCGAGGATATCCAAAAAATTATCAAGGATTATTCTGGTGGCCATTTTGATTCTATTAACTGTGATAATAATCTCGGATGTACATAGGAGAGGAAATATTGTGAAGAAACATGAAGATATCCATCCGAAACATCTTTTCAGGTAGCATTAAAACACCTAATTTACTCTTGATTGTTAGCCCTAATTCCTGCTTTTATTATTATTGTGTCCAGTCTTAGTTATCATTTCTTATTATACAAGCTGTTTAGAGAGTTGAACCAACATGAATTAAGGAAATTCAATACCTGACATTTTGCCTTTCCCTCTGCTGAAATATTTTCAGAGGCTAGGAATGAAAATTTATTCCTCAAAAAAATTCTTCTTTCAAATTTGCTGAAATAGTTTCTGAGATATCAAGAAATGTCCGAAAGAAAGGCTTTATAGGTACTTTATCAGTATAATGCCCTATTCTTCAATTCATCAAGCAAGAAATTTTCATTTTCTCAAAAGAACAGTTGACTACATATTATACAGGGTGAGGCAAAAGTCAGTTTAGCGTTTTGGATATCAGAGAAAAAAAAGCAAAACTGATTCCAAATAAATTTATTTTTGAGAAAGATATAATTAACGGTAAAACAAATTTTATGAAAAAATTAGCAGGGCGACCTGAACGCGGTGCGTCGACTACAAAACCGGTACTTATGAATTTACGACACAGTTTATGCACCATTTGTCTGGTGGGAGATTGCTTATTTGGAAAGCGCTGGCGAAATTCTTCGAAAATTTCAGCATAATCTCCATCAAGTTTTAGGTAAAAAGTGAGCAAACAAACACGTTCTTCTTTCGTGTACTTTACACGCGCAGCCATTGCAACGAACGCACTATGAACGTACTCAACCACACTACTACACGCGGACAAGTCAACTCGCTACGTTTCAGCTGCCTCCTTCCGCTCTCGGCAGGATACCAGACAGTGTGAACTGACTTTTGCCGCACTCTGTATATATTTGAGATGAATATATGTCGTGATTTCATATCCGAATTATCACTAGTAGGTGAGAATGATTTCAGTTTATGAAATCACGTGCGTTCAACAATCAAATAAGAAGCTAGGTTATGCTTATCTCACTTTAAAAATTTATTTTTGCAGGGAAAACCAAGAAGAATATGTAGACAGGCATGGAATTAAAGTGGTTGTTGGTCATTACGTGGGAAACGACCTGAAAAATATCCCGAATGCCTCTCATGAAATTATCAATACGAACCTATTCAATCCAAAAAAGGATGCAGGCAAAAATGGCAATCCTGTGTTTGTTGAGCCCAAAGATTTGATAAGAAGCCAACAGCTGTACAATATAAATAAGTTTAATTTATTAGTTAGCGATAGTATTCCACTGAATAGAAGCTTGCCAGATATGCGAAGGAAAAAGTGAGTATAGAAAAAATTCTATTATATCTATTGAACCATTTACGATAATTGAATCATTATATTTATTATCATGTCATGAATCATAAATAGTAATTCACGATGCTGCTTCATTGATATACACAACACTAGTAGGCTCTTCACTGTAGCTTCTAAGTGCGTGCGTAGCGACAGGCTCTTGGGGTTTTTACCCTATTTGCTATTCGTTATCGAGACCCGCCGAATGTAGGTGGTAGCTTCCTGAAGATGATATGTTTGTTGTCGATATTGAGGCCTTCTCAAGGAGCCACAATATTATTACCCCCAGTGACGGAGGAAGAAAACCCAGCCATGTATTCTCGATCATTCACAAAGCCCTTGAATCTTCAATAAGGGAGGCCCAAAATATTTCTGTGGAATTCATTAAAAAGTTTGGCAACGATTTCGGTGAAACCCAGTGTATGTGAAGCACGTGTAACTGTTTGTTTGACAGATCAGAACGAAATAATCGGAATCAACATGTTTTATTTGAGTAATCGCAAAACGGCACAATTTGGTGAACTTGATTTTTGTGTAGGACCGTGTATTTATACTTCTAGAAAAATTTATCTATTACAATTCAATGACAATTGATGCGGAAGAAAACTGTTTGAAAAGAAATACCGAATTCAGTGAGTTGAGACAGAATAATTAACACCACTTTAACAAAAATAATCGAAAAATACAGAAGCAAAATCTCAATGAGTTCAAATGAAATGAGTGGCTCGGGCTGAATAAACTTTGAATTTCGTTCATTTCATTTATTGATGTTATAATTTATATCATCACCCATATGAGTTTATTATAATAATTAAAAGGTCTTATACCAAAGAATTTTGTTAATTAATTCAAAGATGAACTATATTGTACATTATCAATGTTTTTGTTTTCAACGATTTGAATCAATTGACTCTTAAATTTAGTTATTCAATATTACCCCTATTTAGTGATAAATTTTGAATGTTTTCCCTTTAGCACAAAGTATAATAAAATATATTCATTGCTGAAACAATAGTGATGAGTAAATATTGTTTCTTTGTCAATATCAATAGCAGTAATGGTAATTAAATCCACAGTACCACCCCCGCCCCCGTAAATACTCCCCTTACCTGTGCTAAATATGCTGAGTGTTCTCTAGAAAGGGTTCCCTCATTATGGTGGGAAACAATTAAAAAACCTATAAAATTATTACTGGAAAACATGTGTTTGGGTGTGTGGCAAGGGGGCTATTCGATTCAAACAACCATTTCTGAAAACGTCTATATATTTCAAGGCTTGTTGGCCTTTTCATCAGGACGATGGATAAAAAAGAACAGATACATTAAACAAAGGAGTAAAAACATGCAGCTTGAAATTCTATAATTGTAATCTATCTTAAATGCAAAAACACATAAACAGAACTACGTCTACTGAAACTTACGTTTATGTTAGTTGTGTAAATATACTGCAAAAAAACTTTAAAGAATTGCACAAATCTCATCTGATATTCATGGTATAATTTTAGTTACGCTCATAAGCGTAAATCCACGATTCATCACCTGTGCTTCGAAGCGCGTCTATGATACGTGATTGGTTCATTTCTTTCGATCAATCGACACGAGCCTTTATTTGAGCGATTGACAAATTGAGTGGGGTCCAACGCGAACAAATTGTTTTGACGGTCACATGTAATACTGAATGTATGCTGGTCCCACTAATGCTTTAGGTTGTCTCAAGCTCGCAATAGGTCACATGACGTTCTTGCAATATCAGTTGGCGCACAGGATCAATGGTTTTTGGATCAACGACTCATTTTGGACGACATTCACGAAATTCGTCTAGGGGTGAACTACGACCTCGGTTGAAATCACCATACCATCCATACACACTAGTCCTTGATGGAGCTTCATCGCCAAAAATTGAATTGAGATCATCGATGCACAGTTATTGAGCTAATCCAGGTCTTAAGGTGTAAAAAATAATAGCACGAAAATGAATCTAGCACGAGATCTATCTTTAAAGATACTGTAAACAACATAAATAGCGCTCGTATGTTGAAACTTTCTAACTACGTATAACCTCAAAAATGTCAAGCTTCACGAGAGAGCTGTCAGTTGACAGATTGCAACGCTAGGGATGACCATTCCTGAAATATAAGAAGCAACTCTCGTAGGTTAATTTAACCATGGCTAATTATTCTGTCGGAGAGATTCTGTGGAATAAGGGCGCGTGCAATAGCTCCTCATTTTCCATTTATGCTTTTCTTTAATATCTCAATATTGTATTAGATCGATTTAATACCAATTTTAATGATAAATGAGTGATAAATTTACGTAAAAACATGTTCTGAATTTCAGATGTGCTCACATTTTTAGAGAGTGTAAAGACTGTCCTAAGACCAGTATTATAATAGTCTTCCATAACGAAGCTTGGTCTACATTACTACGTACTGTATGGAGTGTTATCAACAGATCACCAAAAGAATTACTGCATGAAATCATTTTAGTGGATGATGCTAGTCAAAGAGGTTAGTACAATTCAACTTTAAAAGCTACACATAAATGTAATGTGCAATTGTGCAATAAAATAAATTTTCATGAGATGTATGGTATGTGACATCGTTCCATTGAAAATTAGTTGTGAATATCAATATTCATCGGACAATCCAAAAGGCATCCACGAGTATGCACTCCCAACTTGTGGCCCCTTTTTTGCGCTGTGTAGGACATTATGGGGTAATTTTTTTTTCATGAGGATGGTAAAGCGATTACTTTTTTTTGGCATTTCCATTTTGTGCTATCCATCATCCTATTGACATATTCATTCCAGGTTCTCCTTTTCTCTCGCACCCACCCTACCTCATCATCTTATGCGGATTTTCTCTGATAAGGGTATTTATCTGTCTGTCCCGCACCGGATATTACTTCAAGAGTTTCATTTCAGCCGTTCTCATAAGTTTTTTGGTTACGACACTGTCGGGTCTCGTCTTCTCTGAGCATATATTTTAGTCTTAAGTTCTATGCTCAGATTTTTTATTGCCAAATTGCATGTTTGTTATATTGTGGTGCATTTGAGATTACCGTTGATGTGAATTTTGACTCCGACGTCAAAATTCATCGGTTGGGGTCACATACAGTCTGTCGTTATATTCTATGGCTTTCTCCATTATGAGATACATGATTTCTCTGCACATCTTGAAAAAATTACAACCTGACTTCAAAAACGACACCACACTGTAACCTCCTTTGGACGAAGAGTTAGTTAATTCATGAATCTCTTCAGGATTGTCTTCAGCCCAAATGGGACAAATTTGTTTATTTAAGAAATCATACATGCAGAAATGGCAGCATTTTGCAAAACGATATCTGTTTGATTGTGAGTAACATGGAAATTGGCTAAATTACACAAATAGTACATTGTCTACCGGGTAGGAAAAGCTTAACATTCCTGGACGACTGTGAAGATTGCTAAGTCGAGGCTCAAGCCGAGACTCAGCAACACAGAGTCCAGGAATGTGGCTTTTCCTACGTGGTAAACATATTATTTTTCCGCAAATCGTTTAAAATTCGACAGATATTGATTGATTTGAAAAAAAAACGCGATAATTTTATTCCCAAATAAATGGTGCTTTGAAATTCCTAATAAAATTACTTGGGTTATTATGGAAACGTACTGAGGTTGAATTGTCAAACTTGACGCTTATAAATTTAATTGCTGGTGTTCTCGAAAGTAAAATGATAAGTGATAATGAAATTTCCATTCCTGGGACTCCTCCAGAGCTGGTTGAGGCAGTGAATACTGCTTCCTTAGAATTATTGCCAAAGAAATCAGGAGAAAAATACGAAAATGCATACAGACGTTTTATGGATTATCGCATGAGTAAAAATACGAGTTCTTTCTCAGAAAATGTTGTAATGGCATACTTCCTAGACCTTTCTTTGAAGATGAAATCTTTATGGGCCAATTATTCAATGCTGAAGTCAACCCTTGCACTTAAACACAATGTAGATATATCTACATACTCAAAACTTCGTTCTTTATTGAAACGCCAAGCTCAAGGTTATAGGGCAAAGAAATCTAAGATTTTAACGGAAGAAGAAATTGAAAAATTTATCCAGGAAGCTCCAGATAAAGGAAATTTAATGATTAAGGTAATTTACAAGTTTTTAATTTCTATTTAGATTATAGCTTTATTTATTTTTTAGGTGGCTGTAATATTTGGTATTTCTGGGGCCTGTAGAAGGGATGAGTTAGTCCGAATGACTGTACACGATATAGAAGACTTAGAATCTAAGCTTTTAATCAGCATACCTGATTCGAAAACCAACAAACCAAGATCATTTGTAATTAATCAGATCTACTTGAATGTTTATCGAAAGTATGTTTCGTTAACACCAGAAAATATGAACAGTGACCGATTTTTCTTTAAATATCAAAGCGGAAAGGGTTGTAGACAAGTGGTAGGAATTCATCAATTTAGAAAAATGCCCAAAATAGTTACTAATATTATATATATATATATATTATATAATAGCTACTTATTTGAACTTGGTAAATCCGACAGAATATACTGGTCACTGCTTTCGTCGGTCTTCTGCAACAATATTGGTTGACTCTGGTGCCGACATAAATATCGAAGAATCGCTTAACAATAAGGTTGAGGTGGCAAATAAAATTTTCACAGTACAAAATATTCAACAAAATGACCCTTCCACCCTGCATGTTGTCCAAAATGCTTCTCATTGTTCTAAGAGTGTTCAATATTTGTACTAACTGTCAAATTACTGTAAATATAACAAATTGATCTTAAAAATGTATTTAGCAATGACTTGATGTTTTCAAAATATAAATTAATTCCTTATAAGCAATGTGTTTTCTATCATTTATGCAGAACACTAACAACTGTACGGAAATATGATTTCCTTACAGTAAGGAAGTCCTGACTTTTTCTTCAAGAAATTTTGACAGGAATGTCAAAATTTCCTTTGCGGAAAAATATAAGGAACTAGGAGATGTTTCGGGTTTCGGGTCGAATAAACTGAGTGTTATTAACAATTATTCGAAAATGTTTCAACAAGAAGTTCGAAAGATATAAATTTCAAACATTTCTATGGAAATCGTTTAAATTTTCTACGTCATATTGATCCGGCTTGTTTGAAAATGTCATTTTCGAAGCACCGAGGAAGATTTTTGAAGATTTTTAGTCGTTAACGTTTCACCAATGGTCAATCGTTCGATCCCCAGATCTTCTCCTTTGACAAACTATTGTTATACATGTAGTTTCAATGTACCGTCTGGAGTATTCATGCAAATTATATTATCACTCAGAAAACAATCGCTCAAAAGCTGCTTACCACACGACAGTGTTTTTCTACATTTTTTGTTTTTCTTTTATATTTAAAAAAAAAGTCATACCTCTAAACTTCTCGCATTTGATTCAAATATTTCAAAAAAGTCCCCTAAAATCAAATATTTGTTATTAGATGACCAAATAGGGGATTTGGGATATTTTAAAATTTATAAATTTCGTAGAAAACAAAACTTCACAAGAATGAATTACCGCATTGAAGCATATCTGAAAATTGGATATAATATTTTCACCTTGTCATTATGACAAAGAAGCTACTCGTTAAATTATCAGAAAAATAAAGGAGCAACAAAATGGTCGCGTTTGTATAAGTGAAAAAATTTTTTTAAGATGCACAGGGAACCTTGTTCAGTTAATGAGTTTAAAATTCATCGAACAGGGGGAAATTCACTAGAAAAAAGTTCCGATCCCATCATTTCGTACATAAAAGTTCTTATATGAAGATGGGTTCGGAAATGCTTCGTTTCCGAGATACAGTGTATTAATGTAAAATAACTACCATCAATTTTTGTCGCTCCGTGGAACCTTTCTTGTATATCAATAAAATAAGGAATTTATTTTTAGTAAAAAATTCCAATATGAATCAGTTCTTCGAAATGTTAAGAAGGTATAACAAATTATTGGAACCTACTAAATTTTGCCGCCATGCGCGTAACTTCAATATGTCCAGCGATTTGCAATTTTCAGCGTTTAATTGAAATTATTAATTACGGGGGTATAGTTTTGGCAAAAATTTCCTCCTCTTTCAGGATCTTTTTTCCAAAAGATGAAAAAATAATCAGTTCAATAATCAATGGTGAATAACTAAACGCCATTTTCTTACCAACTTCAATTATTCAGCGGTTTTGGAAGTTTTTATATATTTATCCAATATTTACACACGATCTAGACATCATAAGAAGTTATCCACATTATTGAATTTTCAGAATTCCTGAAGAAACCACTGGAAGATTACATTGAAACGCTTCCTATTCCTACAAAAATACTCAGAGAACGACAGCGAGTTGGACTCATAAAAGCAAGGTTGAAAGGAGCCGCGGAAGCAACTGGAGACGTCTTAACTTTTCTGGATGCCCATTGTGAATGCACCAGAGGATGGTTAGAACCTCTGCTTACTGTCATAAGAGATGATAGAACGTCTGTGGTATGCCCAATCATAGACATCATCAACGACCAAACGTTCGCCTATGTCAAAAGTTTCGAGCTGCATTGGGGCGCTTTTAATTGGAATCTGCAGTTCAGATGGTATACTCTGGGTGGCCACCAATTGGATAAGAGAAAATTAGATCCAACTCTACCTTTTGATACTCCAGCGATGGCTGGGGGTTTATTTGCCATCGAAAAGAATTATTTCTATGAGATAGGATCGTATGATGAGGGTATGACGATTTGGGGAGGAGAGAATCTAGAGTTATCTTTCAGAATATGGATGTGTGGAGGAAAAGTCCAAATAGCACCTTGTTCTAGAGTAGGTCACGTTTTTCGTAAAGCATCACCATACACATTTCCTGGTGGCATTGGAAAGACCCTTTATGCAAATCTGGCAAGGGTAGCTTTAGTTTGGCTGGATGAATACGCAGATTTCTTCTTTAGATTCAACGAAGCTGCAAGTTCTGTTAAAAAAGAACAAAATGTAACCTCTAGACTCCAATTGAAACACAACTTGAAATGTAAGGATTTTCATTGGTATCTGAATACAATTTGGCCGCAAAATTTCTTCCCAGCTAAAGATAGATTCTTTGGGCAGATCAAGAACGTCGCTACTGATTGGTGCTTAATCAAACCTGACACTAAAGGGATTTCCAATCAACCTGTAGGTTTGGCGACGATCGAGCCTTGTCTTAGGAAGAATGTGACTCTAGAGATGTTCGTAATGACCAAAGAAGGTTTCATCATGACTGACGATTCTATTTGCTTGGACGCTCCGGAGGCTAATGCAACATCTATGGCCAAAGTGAGAATCATGGCTTGCAATGGAGCAAATAGGCAAAAATGGACATACGCAACGAAGGTAGGGCAATTATTTTTGATATGAAAGGTGAATGTTTGCCTACTGAGTGATTCAAACTATAGATTCATCGAAGCATTTTCGAAATCGAGCGTAGTTCTAAATTAATTGAAAAATTAATATTTCCTTTTATCTGATGAAGGCTGTTATCTTATGGTTAGATTCTGGTGATAAGTTTCGGAGAATTTCTTCACATATTCGGTTATAATGAAAAAATTTATATTTCTCTTTTTTTCAATCATCATTTTACTGTTCAAGAAAATAAATGAAAAAATCTTGAAAATATAAATCCCAGGCAGTATGACTTGAGTTTTGTATTTTTCTGCATTTAAAGTAGAAAATCTTGATCTTGATTCGTCAGAGTTTGCGGGGTATTTGTTATTAGATAAAATCACTAATTTTCCTGATTACATGTTCGTGTCTGAATAATTCGGAGCTCAACATTTTTTCATTGCTGCCAAACTCTGGTTTTATCAATTGAATAGCTGTGAAATGCAAATTCGACTCAACTACAACTAGGTTCCAGCGATTAATTAGCCAAATTTGACAAGTCGATATGATTAGAACATTCAAACGGAACCGAACGGAGAAGAGATTTTTTTTTCACTTGATGAATCTTTGGTTAAAATTAATTCAGTAGTCAAAGAGTCATCCTGAATAGAGAAAAGTTTTCGAATTTTTTGAAAAATGGGCATCGATCATTCTCTTTGGTTAAAATCATTACTCACTTGTATAATAGGCTATTATGGTTTTCGTAGAGTTATAATGTAATTAGTCAAAATAAAAATGATTATCCGAAAATGTCTACATTGAGTTTATACTAACAATTCATACACATACACTATTGCCAAAAATTGTTAACTTCATAATCTGTCCTTCAACATTTCGAATGGAATATCCTCCTCCAAAATCTTTCCCGAAGGCCCATCCATTGGGAGTCAATTGGAATGTCTTGTCAGGAAAATGTATGCTCCAAAAGCATAACAACTTTTCAACAATAAAAAACTCCAACCGAAATAGCTACCTTCAGTCAATGATTTCCCTTTTTCTATAAGAATGTTCTGGAGGATAGTATGAATATTGGGAAAATTATTCTAATCACCTACCTTTCCCAGAATCCCATTTTGTTAATGAGCCTGTTGAGATAAGGCATATTTCGGGATTAAAGAACAAAAATTTAGAAAGCACTGACGTGAGGTCAGATTGCTTTGGCGCTCTTGTTGAGCTACTTGCGCGTAAATATTCAAACCATAACAAATCTATAAGCACTCTGATCACGTGAACAATAGTCTTTTCCCATACTATGGAACAATGTGATGCAAATATGAACGCCTAATGAATGAAAAAACCTATATCTCAAATTGAAAATAGCTACTCATAATTTTCCTCAAGTTTTGTTCGAAGCTATAATTCCCTTCCCCTAAAAACTTACGTCAGTGCTTTTCTGAATTTTGACAACGTATCACCGGGACTTTATGTCATTACTCTTTTCTCTTGAGTAAATGCAAAAAATAATCATATCTTCAGATGGAAAAGAGCTACGACAATTAAATTTGAGGTCAGGTAAGATATCGATCACCCCAATATATATTCACGAATTTTTATTGAAATCCGAAAAATATCTTATGAGATTGTGAGTATTGAAAAATTTTTTTTTGGGAATTTAAAAAAATTTTCTAGCGTGACGATTTCTGCGAAATTTTGCTAGCCGTTTTGTTTCAGCCTCCCTCAATAACATTCCAAGTATCAACTTGATCGGATGGATATTCTAGTGGTTATTGAGGAAAATTTCAGATGCTCATAACTACTGAACCATCCGACGGATTTGGCCCAATAACGAACTTGACCGAGATATTTGGACGATTAACCTATTCTGAAAATTTTAAAACTCTAGCTGATTCCTTTTGGATGCTAGAGAGGATACGCCGGCCGGACGGCCTGCCGGACAGACTTTCGCCACGAATTCATCAGGGAGTCGAACCCAATCGATTGAGACCATTTTCGGCTCGATATTTCAAAATTACAGACATTCGGGCAAAATGATAGGCACTCTGTTCGGGTGAACAAGAGCGCCAAAAAGTCCAGCATATGAATCATATTTACTGGTGCCAAATATTTATTCTTTTATTCAATTCTTCTTACTTGAGTTCAAGGCGAGATTGAGCAAAAAATTTGATGAATAGAGAAGTGCAAAGAGTAGAAAGGCAAACTTTAATCATAAATCCTTCATCATTTGATTTATAAATTCTTATGTATATAAATATATTTTCAGCTAGTCAAATGAAAGTATTATTCATTCAGAAATATATACTATCGAATATTTTCAGACGAAGGAGCTCAAACACGTGACAAACCAGAAATGCTTGGATGTACCAGACACTTCCAAATCTGTGGATGCTCTTGTTATACAAGAATGCAATGGAGAAGCCTCACAAAAATGGATTCTAGATGCTGTGAAGTGGACTATGTGAAACAGGAATGTTGAAAAGGACTAACAAAAGAATATTTATATTATTTATTCAGTTATCATATGATTTTCCGATTTGCAAACTGTGATAAATATAAGTATAAATAGTGACAAAGTTCTAGCATTTTCAACCTGCCCGTTCATTACATTTACTATGTGATAGATTAATTTTCAAACTCTATATCTATCTGAGCAGAGAAAAATGGTAAGATTATTAGAAAATATGTTATTTTATAAAAAGTATCGCGTATTTGTTTATAATAAGAGTATATCAATTTCAAAATATTGAAAAACAGTCTTCCACAAGGATCAGTTCTAGACCCTTTACTTTTCAATTTATATCTCAGTTATTTACCCACGACATCATCTCAGATATTTGTTTATACTAATAACATTGCTATTGGTTACCCACAATCGGATTTCCATACTCTAGAGAATGAACTATCATCTGATTTTGAGAATTTAAATAATTTGCTGAGTGGTGATTATGTCCCATCCAAACATACACAAAACATCGATGCACAATTGAATACATCGATGAGAATAATTACTAGCACCATAAGATCTATATCGATTCATTGGTTACCAGTTTTGTCATACATTGTTCCTTTCTATATTCGCAGACATACTGTAGCTCTGAATTCTTGGAAATATATCATTCCTTTCCTATTTTATTTCCAATTATTCCGCACATTCCAAAAATGGATTTCTCAAATTGAAGTCACGTAAACCAATTTGGTGGTATACGTTCTTCAATATGAACATTATCAATAAAGAATTATGGAAGAATGAGTGGAACTCTTAAGGAATGTTCAATGAAGATCTCACTTCTGATCCTTTTGAAAAAATGCCTGGTTTGATCTTCCAAGACGAATTTGGTCAGTTCTTAATCGTTTATCGAACAGCATGTTATTCAGAGGGAAATCAGTTCCAAGCGCGAGTTGTGAATGCGGATATGCAGAAGAAACAATGCATCACCTCATCAATAATAATTGTCCCATATATAAATTTCAAGATGGTTTTAGGGCTATTCATGATTGGAAGTAACCCGATCTGTGTTTCTCCTATTAGACACAATAGCCCACCTAGACTTTATTGGCCATAATTCTTCATCGCTTTATATTGCTTCTTTACTTCTTTACTATAAGTGTTTACGCGACTTAGATTTATTCTATTAACACGCAAAAAAAGTTATGGGGCTTCGAAGGGTACATTTTGGGTAATTTAGAAAAACCTAATAAAAAAATCATACCTCCGTAACCGTAATACTAAGGACCCAGGTTCCAAGACTGAAAAGGTAGCAAATGACCCTACCAACGCCCCAAAAATTTTGACGGTCCATGTGCCGAACACCCTGTATACACAAAAGTAAATTTTATACATAACACAAATTCAACAATTATATCACAACCAAATCAGATATAACAGTTGACTATAAAATACTTAGATCCTGCACATCTTCTCTATGGTTTACAGTTTTATTTATATTTCTCTTCATAAAAACAATTTTTATAATAGCTATTTTTTTCATAATCAAAATTTTTCACTTCGTCAAAATTGAATCTATGACCTATGCTTTGTATGAAATTTACTTTTATGTATGTTTCATAATGGGGATGACAGTTTTAGAACAAAGAATTTATAACCTCAAATTGATAACCTAATTTTCTATTGCGTGATCTTATAGAATTAACTGAAATAAACGTTATGATAGACACTTTTGTCACTTTTGTTAGTTTTCTCTATAATTATTATTACATTTGGATTTTGACTAGGTGAGTGTTTTCAAAGTCCAGTTTCTCGTTATTTTGTTTCACATCAATATGAAATGGACGTTAACACATCGCGCTTAGATATTTCGTTCGCCATCTCATTCCCCTTTCCCATATCCTTAGTGTTGGGGTTGAGACATAATCGCCCTAAGAAAAATGATTTCTCAAAGATTTGTATATCAGTTGATAGAATGTTCTCCTAAGTATGAAAATCCCACTGGTGATAAGGAGTCATCATATAAAAATTTTTGAGTTGTTGTTGTATTGTACACATGCTTAATAAAATCGAACCCATGAGTATTAGTTCAATCCAAAATAGACATCATGATGGTAATTAAAAAATCACGAAAATTTTCAAGTGATTCCTTTTGCGCAATGATGCTACCTGCCATCAAAAGCTATTTGCCACCTAATGAATATATTGAACTTCATGATAGAGATCCTTCATGTTTTTAATTGACGAATTATCTGCACGATTCGTATGAATTTAATTAAACGTGTGGTAGTTAAGTGTATTTCGTCAAGAAGGTTATTCTTGACCCTATATTATAGGCACCTCAGTGGAATCCATTTATATCTTGCCAAGAATGACTATCACTTTAATTGACTTGGACTGTCGTCAATTTTGATTTTCTGTTTTTTTCATCAGCATTGGGAGCGAAAATATTGAAAATGTAGAAAATTCACCATTAAATCTTTATTTAATAGGAGAAATAATATGTTGATCCATTTGAAAGGCTCTTTTGGAATTTCAAGTTCAGCAAGGTAATTTCTTTCGTTCAATGCTGTTACGGACTCACGTAACTCGATTTAAATAGATTATTTTGGAAAAATATGTAAATTCGAATATTGGTAGTTAACACCTAACATTTTGATTGAAAATTCGACGAACTGATGGTCTCCTTTCAGACCGAAGTCAGATGTAGGTACCTAAGGGTAGCTCTACCTCTTGGAGTATAGGAAAATCCACGTTCTTGGCACTTGAACCGTCTTGAAACTTATAGTTTGTAGAACTCGAAAAAAAAGATAATTATCTCAAAGAAATCCATCCCTTATGATAAGAATTGAATCGAAAGAAAATGTTGAGTTGAATTTCCAAAAGTAGGCAGCAATAGTTTCTTTAAGAGTTTTGAAAATTTATCCTAATACATGTCTGTCACACACCTCGAGGCGTTGTTCTCGTGTCATGTATCAATAAAATATGCTCATGAAAATGAACAAAATGACTATCTACGTCTTTAAATACAGTGTGGTCCATCTAAATGAAAGATAACTATAATGCAAGGATAATATTCGCGTAAGGAAATCTTTTTAATAAATATATTTACTTGAAAATCAAACCAATTCATTAGTCTTCGAGATGTCTTAACTTGCAGATGTTCACATTTGCAGAATGTGATGCAGTCATTTGTTATTCAGCTGTTATATTCGCTGAAGGTAATTTAATAGATGTACAGCGTGAGTCTTCGATCACTGCGTTAATTTTAACTATAGATTCTTGACGTCAAAAGAAACATTTTCTTTCTATAACATTTTTCCAAATTTGGCCCCGTTTAATAGATAAAGGGTATTGAAATTTCAAAAAACGTGGCATTTTCACCTGTAATATTCAAACGACAATGTCAATTGAAATGATCTCTTGTAGAAGGTTTTTGATATATATATTCTTTTGAACTTTTGGCTTACAATATTTTGTTGGCAAACAATAAAGCATATAGATCAGGGGTTAGTGACAGGGTGTCATACAATTCGGCGTATCACATAAAAGCCTAGGGAAAAACCCCAGTAAAAAAAACCCTGGCTCCCCGCCTAAGTGTGAAAGTACAAAAATAAGCTGAAATATATTTTAGGGACTTCTTTCTTCAAGAGTGATCTTCTATTGATGGAAACAGAGACTTCTTCAAGTTGTCCACATCGAATCTGGAAATAAAAAGACAAAAGCAGAAAAAAGAACTGAATATCAAAAATACAAAATTTGAAAGATATAAAGAAAACACCCTCAAATTCGCCTTTTTGGATCAACTCGATATTGTGAATCAAGAATTTTTTAACATAACAAACAAACAAAGAAGATAATCAATGAATACATAACCTTTTATGGTTTCTCTTTCACGAAGATTTTTTTAGTATCCGTATGTGTGTCTCTTGAAGGAGAATAATCTCAGCACCATAGACCTTTGCTAGTTTAGAAATATTATTACTCTTGTCTTTAGAAATACCCTCTATATTCAAATCCAATACACAAAATTTGTCGCCAATCTGAAAGGAGGATTCTTCGAATCGGGTCTTGCGGTCCAAGTGATGATTTTTCAGATCTTCTGAAGTCTGCTACTGAACCCATTCAAAGGGAAATCATCATCCATAGTTGGGGAAGGTTGTGATTCAACACCTATTTCATTGAAAAAATAGTAGAGGAAAAATTTTTGACTGACATTCATTATGACTTATGTCATAATGGTTTTTGATAACAGTCATGCATATTTTGACATCAATAGATTTATTCCATTTCTTGTGGGTTTCTCACTACTATTGTACAAATTGGTAAAATTGCATGAAAAACAAATATGTCTTGAACTTCAGGTCCGTATCTTGTACTTCCTAGAATAATAAGTCTTTTTTGCAGATAAAATAATTCCTCATCTTTTTTCTTAAATTGCACCAATTTTGAGATATTTGAAGTTGAAAGGAATTAAATCGATATAATCATCTAATGAAACATGAGTGAATGAATCATTTTTTAGAGGAAAAATAATGTTTTTAAACAATTCAGATTCAATAGTGGATGCTGTGGAAGGTAATTTTCATTCAAACTAAACTGGACTACAGAGAGGTGTTGGTCCAATGTGAAAACTTAAATGCTTATAACATTGTAACGCAGCTGAATATGGAAAAACGGTATGGGAAAAAAGTGTTTCTTTTGATCTCAAGAATCTATGGTTAAAATTAACGCAGTGGTCAAAGATTCACCCTGTATAATTGAAAAAGCTCATTTCTTTATAAAAAGACATGAAATCACGATTTTTCTGTATAATTTGATGAACAACTGAAATTTCATTTTCGTTTTTTTTAGAAATTTTCTAATTCTGAGTGAAAAAATCATGAGGTAATTGAATTCTATTCTGAATATCGAATAGTGCTGGGCTATCAACTCCACACTGTTGCCATTCAAGCTATTAATCAACCAATCTACGGATTTTTCGATTTTCTTTCATTCTGAAGGAAGAGCAGAAGTTTTTTGTGAATTAAATAAAAGCACAACTCAGCAAAAGCTCAACTGTAGAGAACATTTTTCACCGAAAAAAACGAATATACTGGTCCAACTTTTTTCCAATTTTCCATTTCAGTCGGAAAACAGCTCGATTTTTGTCAAAAGATTAAGAACAAAATTTCACACACGCTCAGCACAATTCTGCTCACATATTTCGATTGAAAAAAAAACTGCTGTTATGGGTTTGTAGTATATTTTGCGGATTTCCAAGAAAAGTTCACTGGAGCCGTTTTCGTCCGAACACGACAGAACTCGACCGAACGATCCCCCAACAAAGAAAGGAATAGATGCGCGTCCTTTGCGACAGATTCATACGGCCGTGTTCGGCCGTGTACGGCCGATGAATTTCTCGATCCGAAATAAATGGGATTTTTCGGTCCTATTCGGCCGAACTAACTAGTCAAGCCCAGACAATCTAGTGTAGTGTTCCTAATCTGAAATTGTTCCACACTCTTGTTTGTTCCTGTATTTTAAAGTAGTGCTGTTTCATAAAGTTCTTACTATGGACAGTGAAAAGTTGATAAGTTTGATTGAAGAACATGTTCCACTTTGGGATATGCGAGACAAAAGATATCATCGTCGAGATGTTCAAAGGAATCAGCCTCCTCCAGCCTGTGGAAGAGCTTCTAGAACCAAGCCTAAGAGAAAATTTGAAAGTTCATCTGAGGTTCCTTTTCTTTACATAGAAAAAGAAAAAATTAAACTGCTTCAAGAAAATTCTGCGTTGAAACAAAACCCAGATTATTTGTTTCTGCAAAGTCTGCTTCCTTATTTAATGAAGATTCCGGAGAGGAAACTCGAAGTAAGAAATAAATTACAAAACGTCCTGATTGACGAACAATCCAGGCTAACGAGTTACACGTCCCTTGGCTTCTCCTTCTCCTCTGTCTCCGTACAGCTCTACTTCCCCTGCTTACAGCTCTACAACTTCCCCTGTATGTCCACAGCAAGGCAATTCTTTCGAGTACAATCAAGAAACACAAATGGATTGTAACCCTGTCCAAACGTACTTCAATTCCTTTTAATATCAGATTATTGTACTTTTTTTAAATAAAATTTTAGAGTTTTTTAGTTTTTTTCTTGGAGAATTATTTGTTATTTCTTACCTTATTGTGACAGCCAATCGTTCTTCCGGTGATATAGTTTCTCAAAAATTTGAAAATCATTCTATTGAGTGGCAAATTTTATTTAATATATAATTAAATGTCTCCTCACTCAGTAACTCAGTACTCAGAAAACTTGATTTTATCTTCCTTAAGACGGCTATACAAATGATGAAACTCGCCAAGTCGGCTCCTTTCAGTCAGTATCGGATGCACCCAATACCTTTTACTCCTTTTCCTCTCCCTCCTCATCACATAGGTATTTTCAAGTAACATCATCTCATCGAAATCCATTCCAATCTCGCGGAGTTTGTAAATAACACAAAGAAAAATCACTTTCCGTACTAACTAACTTGCCACTTTCTGGCAACGTACTACTGAACTGGACTGACGAAAACGGTTGCAATGGACGATCGTGTTCGGCCGAATTGACGGCCGAAATTTCAACCGAACCGACGGCCGAACGGTTCGGTCGAATGCGGTTCCAGTGGACGGGTACCCCAAATGAAGCATATATTTTTACAGTCATTTGCGATAAATAATATAAAAGTACTGGGTTAATTTTTTTTGCAATCTCCTTTTTGAACATGAAAAAATTCATTTGATTCGTTGAACCTTCTTGATTCATTATTTTCAAAATTAATATGATCTTCTGGGAAACTCCAATACCCGGGTGGAATATAACACTTTATTTTTTAAAATTTTTGGTTCGAAAAGTTCTCGAATAGTAAATGGTTAGTGATAAATAAAGGAAACAAAGATTTATGTGATTTCCGCTTTTACCTTAAACTCATGTAGGTATACGAATGCCACTCGCGAAATTGTATAAGCAACAAACAAAATTGGGTAATTTTGTCGGCAAAATTTTATTTTTAGTGATTATAAATATAATAATTACTATATCAAAATCATGACGTAGTCCTTCTTTTTCCGCTGAATAATTGAAGTATGCAATCTGTTAAAAGAATAATATGGAGCTGAGGAATGTTCACAACTTAAAAATGTGCAAACACCTACGAGGAAAACTAAACAACCCACCTTCATAACACCCCATAAAGCATGGGTCTCTGAAAGCAAACCATTTCTTGAAATAACAACTTGACATCGTTATATTACGCTTGCGGTGTCTAGGATGATCTCAGTCGCCATTGCATAACCAATTTCTATGCGAATTTTATTCATTGCAATAAATAAAGGAATTGTCTCGAACTCAAATTAATCTTCAACGCATATCGTAAAATAACTAGAATGATAGTCACAATCGGATTCAATACAGTGAAATATTCCGATGCAGCAATGTGGGCAGATAGTGAGCCATAAATTCAACACCTAGATAATACTCATACAGTGCTCAACATTCAAAATGACCTTTTCTTTCGTTCGTCTCATTCAAAGGACTCTCATCAATTCGTTATTTCAGAGGTTATAGATCTCCATCTCTACCAAGCTTAGATTTCAGTTTATGGTGCAATCAATAAAACTCATTTTGCTATAAATGCAATTTTATATATGTCCACTATCTCTTATTACTCTTGCTACCAACGATTCAATAGATAAATGGTGATTCATTGAGAGGTACTCTTTGTGGAGAGGAGTTAGTTGCAGATCGCGCATGTGTCGTGTAAACTGAAGTGGTATTTTTGTTCAGTAGTGTCGACAATTCATAATGGAACGACTTAGCCTAGCACAGCCTCTACAAATTGTTCAGCTTCATTACGAAAATAGGCGTTCTCCGATTAATGTGTGTCGGGCACTTAGAACGAATTACAGTCCACATAATCGGCCTACTGAACGCACAATTCGCTCTACCATCATGAGTTTGAGACTCAGTATTCGATATTGGATGATACTCGACCAAACAGACAACATCCAGGTCGTAGTGAAGAGAATATAGCGGCGGTGGGGAGAGTCTACGTAATGACCTTGAAGTGTCCATTCGTCGCCGTTCTCAACAGCTGGGCTTTTCGTATTCAACGACTTATCGAATCGTTTAAGTTTTAGTCGCTGGGCTCTTGACAAGCTTGCAGAGGACCTACTCTTTTCGACAAAAGTTTTTTCACTGTGGAGGACCATTTTGGACTTAATCGGTTCGTGATCAAATAAAATGATGGAATCTGGTGCAATGAACAACCCGAAGAGTCCCAAGAATTGCCGTTAAATCCAGAAAAAACAACTATTTGGTGTGGTTTATGGGCCGGAGGAATAATCGGTCCAAATTTCTTCAGAACAGAGGATCTTCTGAATACAACTTTTTTATTTTGAAGGAGGATAATGGGTTAAACCGCAGAAATGCAGAAAATATGGGTAATGGATGGAACGTACTTGCCGACACGTGTTTCTGCTTATTGGCTTCTTCAGTGCAAGGCAACCTATAAACCTGGATAGGGATGGAAATGAATAATAATAATAATAATCATAAACGTATTTACTTTTTAAAATTTTTTCATTAAATTTTTTCTTCATTTTGGAGTTCATCAAAGCGCATGATAAACCGGAACATCTTACCAGGGTCACTTACCGTTTCCAAAAGAAAGGCCTACCATAAACTATTTGAGCAAATTGAAACAGAAAATAAGGAAAACATTGTCTGGATTTTCGAGTAAAACAATTATCCTATCACAATCTGTTGTTACTTCCAATGATGACCATACTTCGTTTTCAGGTTGTTCAACTACAGGTGATATCAACAACTATTATGAAAAACGAGATTATTATACAATGTGAACTGAAATAATGCAAACTTTCTGACCTTTCGATGATACTACAAAATTATATCCTCAGAATTTAAATTGGTTGTTTTCGTCATCTCCAGCGATGAAAAATGTCGAAAAATTTGTATCGGCAATTTGAAACTTGTCTTCTATTTTCACCTAATTGATCTTCCAAATCTGGATTTATTGATATTTTCAGTGCTACTAACTAATTGTATAGGTATATAGGGTGCCGGCTGGAATAGTTATTTATGTACCTAGTGCGGTTCATTGGTCAAATTTTTTCCTCCGAAAGGTTTTAATAGATATGGTAGGAGTGGATAAGCCTCATCACTTATAAACACAAACGGAGCTTTCGTATTTGTTTGGGGTAAATATGACAGTTCTGGGAGAGTAAGATAATTTCTCGTTAAAAATTCATAAAAATCTGAGGCCTGAAAAGTTCCGCCGTCACTTTGTTTGCCATATCCGCCAACGTCTACGGCAATAAATTTATAATTGGCATCTGCTACACCTTGCAGTACTACAGAATAAAAGCTTTTGTAATTGTAATACATTGAGCCTGAATTTTTGGGACAATTGATACGAACATGTTTTTCCGTCAATTGCACCAGTGCAGTGAGGAAAATTCCAAACCTTTTCAAAACAGTCTGATATAGTCTGAAAATCTTCTTTAGCGGGAACAGGCATATGAAACGGTTGTAATTCCTCCCATAGTACAGTTGTAGTTTCTGCGACAATTTTTCCTGCAGTCGATGCCCCAATTCGAAATGCAAATGATAAGGACTTAAATGATGAACCTGTAGCCAAATATCTGAAACAAATTTTCATAATTAATTTTTACGATACGATATGAAAAGGATCCTCTTTTTTGTTTTAGAACAAAAGATACGAAAGAAGTGGAAGTATTTAAGAGATCAGTTCTCGGTAGAATTAGGAAAACTTCCCCGACTACGTTCTGGAGATTCTGCAGAATCGACAAGCGTGTGTAAGTGGCCTTATTTTCAACAATTGATTTTCCTTAAAGATATAGTAAGGCCTAGACCAAGCACAGGAAATTTATCAGCTGTTGAGACGTCTGAAACATGTATAGAAGAGTCTCAGTTTTCAGTTGAAAATAATAATGAACAAACTTGTGATGAAGTTGTTGCTGAAACCTCTGGGGATGAGATGCATTCTTCTGAAATACCAGAAAGTGAAAATAGCGTTCAACAAGAAGGGGTTGAAAAACCATGCAGACCACCAAAACAGGCAGTTGCAAATTTATATGGATCTTAACGCCGGAGGGAAACATTCGGCCCGAGGGATGAATGTTGCCCGATGGGCGTTAGGATCTAATAACGCTCGTGGTGCATACAAGATTTTATTTTTCACGAATATATCATTTAATTACAATAAAATTCGATTGCTCCTATGATTTTTTCTCCATTTAACTTTCAGTAGTAACCATGGCATTTGTTAATATTTTGAAGTTCGTTATTGCTGTCATCATTTTATTAAGTGAATGTCATTACTGTTTTCGTTGTGAAGATTTAAAGAAATAACAGAAATGAATAGCAATTTGCCAAATAATATAATTGAAAATGCAGCCAAAGCTGCAAATAATTTATTACCAGAAAAATCCAGACTCGTCTACGACAAGGATTATGAAACATTCCATCAATGGAAGTTGAAAAATGAAATAATTGCTATAGATGAAACAGTGTTATTGGCGTACTTTCAAGAATTGGTATGCTATTTTATTTTTCATTTTGTTCATGTGTGGGTAATTTTTTTTATTTCAGTCTGAAAAATTTTGTCCTGCATCATTGTGGATGAAATATTCTATTTTGAAATCTACACTGATTTTCAATGAAAATATCAATATTTCACAATTCTCCCGGATAGTAGCGTTTTTAAAAATGAAATCTAAAGGATATATTCCGAAGAAATCCAAAGTTTTGACAGCAGAACAAGTTCATACATTCATCAATGAAGCTCCTGATGAAATTCATCTTCTTCATAAAGTAGTTCTAATAATGGGTGTTTTTGGAGGACTAAGAAGAGATGAATTGGTGAAAATGTCTATCAAAGATATAGAAGATAAGGGTAGCTGTTTACTTGTTAAAATACCCGAAACTGAAACCGATATGTCAAAAGGATTTAGCATTGTAGAGGAAGATAAAATAGGAGCTTTGGGGCTGGTCAGAAAATATATATCCTTGAGACCCAGTGGAGTGAAGAATCCTAGATTTTTCCTCACGTTCCGAAATGGTCGGTGCACCATCCAACCTGTTGGCAAAAATACCATAGGAAGTGTGCCTTCGATGATTGCCAAATACTTAAAATTGGATAATGCAAATGAATATACAGGACATTGTTTGAGACGGACTTCAGCAACTCTTTTAACTGAGGCTGGTGCATCATATGAAACGTTAAAAATACACGGAAGATGGAAGAGTGCATCTGTGGCGGAAGGTTACATAGAGCAGAGCATTTTTTCCAAAAACAAAATATCGACGATGATTGTGAATTCGGTAACAGATTCTTATGAATTCTCTAGTGGTTCTCTTGTGAACGAACTTCCAAGTACTTGTGGTCAAGTTTTCGCTCCTCAGGTTTCGAAAACATCCCAAGATTCACGATTGAAGAATTTTTCCGGGAAATTCGAAAACTGCACCTTTAATTTTTATTAAGAAAGAATTTGTTTTCGTTTGTTGAGTTGTCGTGGTTTTAGTATTAAAATTCTGCGAAATAAATAATTTCTTTCTAGCTTATTTTGCTTCTAGCAACAACGAGCGGGCGTTACGATCCATAATGCCCGCTAAAATGCCCCATGGCATAATGAGTGTATTTATAGCAACCCTTTCTAAGGTAAAATAAACATATAATGTACAAGTGAAAATTAAAGATGTTTATAGCTTTTGATTGAATGCCAACGAATGGATTTTATGTTGATAAATGTGGCATTCAACGTCGGCAATTATGTTTGTTATATCAGATAATTGTCCGCCTCCGTTAGCCTCACATTCGAGCCCTTTTGAACACAATTTCTGATACAATCTCACATATTTCATACGGAAATACATTGATTTCATTACGAATACTTTGTTTGAGCTTCTAAACCGTTCCGTGTTTGTTCATCACTTATTGATTAACTGATGTGAAAACAGCCGAGTAAGATAGCCGAGTTTTGTACAGAATTTTTTGTACGCCACTGGAATATTGGCCGGATAGCGATGCAAACAATTTTGATTCGCCGAGATAATTTGAGATTTTTCTATTTTCACGTTGGAATCTGGATACGGTACGTTCTCTACTACGATGGTCCATGATAAATCCATCACCAGCACTCATTCCACAGCACCCCCGAGTCGAATATGCCGAATGACGAACGAGTTTTCAATAAAAAAATTCTTATCTAGCCGAGTTCGAGCCGAGTTTTCTGTGAGTAATTCGTACCTGGGAAACGAGACATAGAATTGAGATCAAATTTCACAATAACATCCGAAAGCATCAACTGATGATTTCTGCATATGCCATATTCACTTGCACCCCCCAGGCGGGTACTAGGTACTCGGAATGATTTTTAAAAATTCATAAAAAATCAACCATACATGAGAATGCCATCAAACTCCTGCAGAAGTATTTACATGTCGAAAAAGAAATAATTCAGTCTCTGACTTGCAACCCTAAGGGGGGCTGAAATAACGTCTTAATGATTATTCAAGCAGATACGAATATCTCGAGAACTAGGCATAGAATCGACACGATATTCGGTATTTATTCTTCCCTCTATATACACTAAATAACTTTGTGACTCATTTCCACTTGCACCCGCTGGGGTGGGCTAGCCGAGTTCCAGCCGAGTTTTCGGTGAGTAAATCATATCTGGGAAACTAGACATAGGATTGAAGTAAAATTTCACAGTAAAAACCAGAAGCATTAACTTATAATTTTTGCATTTGCCACATTCACTTGCATCCACCAGAGGGGTCAGTAGGTAGTCGGCCTGATTTTTAAAAATTCATAAAAAATCAACCATACATAAGAATGCCATCAAGCTCCTGCAGAAGTATCTACATGTCGACAAAAAAATAATTCAATAGTTATCTATGACTTGCAACCCTATGGGGGCTGAAATAACGGCTTAATGATTATTCAAGCAGATATGATATAAGTTGGTGGCGCTAGCCGAATTCCAGACGAGTTTTCTGTGAGTAGTTAATTCCTGGGATTCCACAGTTAGTTTTCCATATCTTTACCACTGCCAAATATGAACTGTGAAGTCTAATGTTTACTAAAATGACATGCCTTACGCATGGAATAATAAACTCGCATTCGTTTCAAACTGGCCTAAGAGTTTTTTTTTATTGCTCATCGTTTTTCAGTCACGAAAGAAACATTAGATGAGCGTTTGTATCAGAAAGATACAAGGTGTCCAGAAAGAGTATCGGATATTTGTTATCGCGCCATATTCGGAACGGAGCGTCTTAATGGAGTTGGGAGGATCTCATGGCGTCCGCCATTTTGTGGAGTTTTAATCACGATGGAACAGTACTCACAGGAATGGTGATTCAATAGTGTCTGCTCAACGTCTCTATCGTGCGGAATATCGTTTATGCCACGCGCCAAGTGACGATAGCACTGGATCTAGATGTTCGAGAATACAGGTGCGACAGTTGAAATTCGAAACTCTGGTCGTCCTCATTGAGCTCGCGATGGAGAAACAATTGAAGAAGTTGAGGCATCGGGTCGTCAAAAGCCATCTTTGTCCATCCGAAAGCGAAGCCAAGCGTTGAACAACAAAAAATTGTCTTTACATTAGATTTTGATGAATGACTTGCATTTTTAAAAGCCTTTGAAATTCAATTGGTTCAAGAATTGAAGGATAATTGACTGAATTTTGCGAACGAAATGCTGCAGCGATTTAGCAAGTTCAACTATATACTGTTTAGTGACGAAGCAAATTTTTACCTGATTGTTCACGTTAATAAGCTGAATTCTCGGTACTGGGCAAAGGAAAATCCGAGACGAAAGCCTGAACGACACAAGCATAGCCCAAAGTTCATGGTTCGGGCCGCTATGTCTGCTAAAGGTATGAATGATCCTTATTTTCATGAAGATCAACGAAGCCGAGCAATTAATTGATTCATTTATTTATTTATTTATTTAAATGTACAATGTTCTACAGGATAAACCCAACTACAGAACAAGGTAAACAGGAACAAAAAACTAATTCTAAAAATACAAAATAAGACATGTAATACAAAGTCAGCCAAAATAGTATGACTTGATATCTGAGATGCTACAATAAAAGATATCCAAGTTAGGACAAACAGAATTACAAGCGTGACACAAATTATAAAGAGGAGAATATTTCAAAGTGTTAGTTCTCGGTGTTGGCATGTAAAATGTGTTGTCCGCTCTGGAAGCAGTTCTTGGAACCAGAAAATTGATATTACCGAGTATGCTAGAATATTTAACCATCCCATTGATCAACTTGTGCATGAACACAACGCACTGGCAGTCCCGCCGACATTTCAGACTCTTTATGCCGTGTCTACTCAAAAGTAAATCCTGAGGGAAACCAGTGGGCGGATACACATTATCCTCTCTGTATGATAAAAGCTTGAGGAAACGTCGCTGCACCGACTCAATCTCAACAATGTGGTTTTGGTGGTAAGGGGACCATACTAAAGCTGCATATTCCAGCTTGGACCTGACATATGTGTAAAAAAGGATCTTCAATGTGGCTATATCCGAAAAGTCACGAGAAATGCTCGCAATAAATCCGTACATCCCTTTTGCAGCAGACAGAGTGGCATCAATATGTGGTGCAAACGAAAGTTTTGGGTCAAAAATCACTCCCAAGTCGGTCAATAACGCCGGACGCTCGAGCGAGTTACCATCCACAGTATAGTTGAAATGAATTACATTTTTGTTATGTGTAAAAGACATAACATTACACTTCTTGACATTCAGATTCAATCGGTTTCTTTCGCACCATTCAACAACGCGCAGCAAATTGATGGAAAGCCGCTGACAATCATCAGCAAATAGCAGGCAGTTAACATCCACCACATCAGCCAAATCATTGATGAAAATTATGAAAAGCAGTGGTCCAAGGTGCCCTGCGGCACTCCCGAAGTACTCGAAAATACCACAGACCGCACACCGTTGAACTCAACATATTGCTGCCAGTCAGACAAGTAGGACTTAAAAAGATTTATGAGATTGGAGCTAAAGCCAAATTGGGACAACTTCGTCAACAAAATTCCATGGTCCATTGAATCGAACGCTTTTGAAAAATCAGTATACAGGATATCGGCCTAGGATCTTCTCTCCATTATCTCAGAAACAAACTGTGCTATGCTAAGGAGGTTGGTAACTGTTGAACGGCCTTTGACAAAACCATGCTGAAAAGGTGTTATTCGATTACAGACTAGTGGATATAACCGACTGTAAAGGAGGATCTCAAATATTTTGCTGGAATTACAGATTAAAGATATCGGTCGGAAATTAGAAATATCAAATTTGTTGCCCTTTTTGTGAACCGGGCGCACCTTAGAGAGTTTCCACGCATCGGAAACCATGCAACGTTTCAAGCAGATATTAAATAAGATTGTGAGCGGATACGCCAAGACACACGCACAATCCTTGAAAATTAAGGAGGGGATTCCATCCGGACCCATAGTCATAGTTGGTTTCATCTTCTTCAAAACCGTAAGAACCTCACGTTCCTCAAACAATGCAACATCAATATTAGTTATGTAAGAATTAATGTGAATAGTGACCGTTATTGCGCAATTTTGCAAAATTTTTTGGTCCCATAGTTGCAGCAGTTTGCAGGTTTCAACTCAAGGACGTGACTTCAGCAACATGGGGCCACTTGCCATACCTCAAATGATTCAATGGAAGTTGTTTACGAATTATTCCCTAATAAAGTCATTTCGCGGAAGGGTAACATCAACTGGCTCCTAGAAGCCCCGACCTTAGTCCGCTTGACTATTTTGCATGGGGATACCTTGAAAGTAAGGTTAATCAAAATAATCTGACGAATCTACCCCGTAGATTCCGTTTGGAACGTAACGGTCATCATTTGGATAACATCATTTTTTCCAAATAACTTTCCAATTTATATGTTGATAATAAACAATAAACTTTCTATTGCTCACAAATATTTTTTGTTTTATTGAACTTACAAATACCCGATACCCTTTCTGGACACCTTGTACTTATCATTTTCATGGAAAATGAATTTACTCATCAAACTACTGCTTTTAAAAAAATATTCGAGTTTCTTAAGGAAATTGAATTAAAAGAATAGGTTATACGGAAACAGAAGGGAATTATGCTCTATGTAAAATTTTCAGTTTGACTCAGATGTACAGCAAAGAATCCTTTTTAGTTGGCTTCCTTTCCTAATTAGTGATGGCATTTTAATCTGATGGCGCTTAATCTTATTTTGTGAGTGTCTCGCCTATACTCTGTTTAACCAGTCGATGGTTTTAAACCTAATTAATGAAGTGATAAGTTTATGAAATCCATCATTATCCGTTACCATTGATGAGCACTGTACAAAGATACTTTATTCGGAAGAATCCATAGTCTATTACAGCCTTGAAAAACCTATTATTATTTCGCGCCCACACTGATAATTCGTAATTTCTAACACCAGAAGAATGAAGTGCAGATAGAATTTTAATTAGACCAATAGTGGGCAGTTAATTTCCTCACTAGACTCCTTGAAACCGTTTTGCATACTTATACATCTAATGATGTTAATATAGTTATAAACTGTTTGAAATATCGTTTTGTGAATGCGATAACGGGAATACAAGCATGCATTTAATCGAATTAGGTATTTCTTGCAACCCGCTGGGAGTAATACCCACATTGCTATGTTTTCTGAGCATCTCCATTTCTGTGGAGGCCTCGTGTATAAATAAAATTCAATTCTCCCCATTCATAAGTGAAATGGAGGTGTTACGATATGAATAATTTCGGTTTATGTTTTGTAATGATCGACTATGAATGGAATTCCAATTTATACGATTTAAATATTTATAAAGATGTGAATACAAGCCCACCATAAGAAATATGGAAATTATTCATTCGATGAAATGGTAATTACAAGTTCAATGTTAGCAGAGAAATTTCAACTCATTTCTTTCGACAACTATTAAAATGGGAGTAGGTATACAAGATTGGGATAAATAATGAAATCGAGTTAATATATTTTGAACAAAAAGGTCGATATTTCTGAAATTTCCCTGTTGGTCCCTGTTGAATCGGAATTTTAATTTGTTATTCTGCATTTTTTCCGTAACTTGAAGGAGCTCTACAAATTGAATGGTGACATGTGTTTAACATATACAGGGTGAGTCTTTGACCACTGCGTTAATTTTAACCATAGGTTCTGGAGATCAAAAGAAATACTTTTTTTCTATACCGCTTTTCCATGTTCAGCTGCGTTAAAAAGTTATAAGCATTTTAAGTTTTCATATTGGTCAAATACATCTCTGTAGTCCAGTTTAGTTTTAATGAAAATTACCTTCCACAGCATCCACTATTGAATCTGAATTGTTTAAAAACATTATTTTTTTCTCTAAGAAATGATACACCCACTCATGTTTCATCAGATGATTATATCGATGTGGATACTGGATATATCTGCTCCTTGAATCCAATGAGAATTCTGAGATGACCAATACCAGGAGTTATAGCAATTAACCATTTCATTTAAAGAAAATTTGCCTTACTAGGTATATTACATGCAAATACGAGCATTCTTTGGTAGTCTAAGAATAAGTAAAATTCGATGGGGGCTAAATCGGGTAAAATTATTGCAATCTGAAGTGATATTCATACAATTTAACCATGGCAGTTGACAAATTGTAACATTGAGTGTTATCTTGCTGAAAGAGCATTGTATTCCACTGCACTGTGGTCGTTTTTTGGAAGTATCCCTCCTCAAACGGCCCCACGATAAAATTCGTTCACATATTATCTATCTTATTTTCTTCAATGCTAGTATAATAATATTACAGATTATTCTTATTAGTGGAGCAATCTATACTTTCCCATAGAACCATAGTGCTTCATTGCGCTTGTTAATGTAGAAAAGGCTTTCAAATTAAAATATGTGAAGTCAGCTTATTGTTTATCGATTTTCGAAATTTTTTTTTGCTTGCTTTGTGCTAATTTGTGTTGCTCAAATTTTTACTTCATTCTATGTAGTTTTCTAAATATTCAGAATGAATAGAATAGTCCATCCCAGCGCTCTCTTACCTTGCCAAGCCAATTTCATGGAGCATATACGGACATTGCTTCATCTTTAACGAAACAGTTGACCATTCTCAAAAAATTTTCGATCGAAAAAGCTTCAGAACATGATTTTCTTTTTTCTGGTGAAGTTTGCAACATTTTGCACTTTGAATCCTTAACCAGATGAGCTGATATGAAAATTAAAACTTGGAATGGATCGATCATCCTGTCATATTCCTTGAAAAACTTGTTTTTAATCATCTGTGCCTTAACAGAGAATTCTTTGTTATATTCTCCGTTTTTTCCTTAACATTAAAAGCATAGTTTTCTAATATTTCTGCAGTCATTTTTCTATGTTATGCATAGTTTCTTGCAACGCTTTGCACTCCACTGACATTATCGATATGCACGGGTAACTTGCAACTGATATACCTCAACATACTGAGTCATATAGTACACCCATACACTTGTTCTATGTTGCGAGAACCTAACCCTGGAACTGCGAAGTTGAATTACTTGTTGAGTTGATACAACCCGAAATGTGAAGCCGTTTTATCTTCCAAAAAAAATATCGCAATCCGTCTCTAAAAGTGACTCTTGTGAGTCAAAGTTTTGCGAGAATAGCATAATTGTTCTCGCTCCTAGTCCGGGATAGAGATGTATTTTACTTCGGGATTGAACTTGAACTTTCCTGTTTGCTAAATGTCAGTAACTATTGAAGAAAACAGGAACTAATGGCGGTATTCACAGTCGGCACTTGAGATGAGGACTGAAAGATACTTGAGTAAGGGTTATTCAGCCCTCAATCTTAGCGTTCATATCATAGATCACACTCAAAGAAAACTTAGTCGATGGTGATTAACTCAGAAGTACTCTTTATAGGGGATTTAGTTGCAGATCGCACATACGTCGTGTAAACTAAACTGGTTTTCTTGTTCAGTAGTGTCTGACATTTCATAATGGAACGACTTATCCCGGCACAGCGTCTACAAATTGTCCAGCTTCATTACGAAAATAGGCGTTCTCCGATTAATGTGAATCGGCCACTTACAGCGACTTACGGTGCACAGAATCGGCCTACCGAACGCACCATCTACCGCCACTAAGTTCGAGACTCAATAATCGTTATTGGATAATACTCGACCAAATACACAACATCCAGCTCGCAGTGAAGAGAATATAGCGGTGGTGAGGAGAGTGAATGTGATAACCCTGAAGTGTCTATTTGTCGCCGTTCTCAACAGCTTGGCCTTTCGTATTCAACGACTTGGCGGATTTTACGTAACGATCTTTCTTCGAAAGCTTACAGAATTTAATGAGTTCAAGAACTGAAGCCGACCGACCTACCGAATCGCTTAAGTTTTAGTCTTTGGGCTCTTAACAAGCTTGCAGAAGATCCACTCTTTTCGACGATGGAATAATGGGTTCGTGAACAAACAAAACGCCCGAATCTGGTTTGATGAACAACCCGAAGGGTCACAAGATGCCGTTAAGTACATGTAATATTGGTTATTCTTCAATCCAAAAATTATTGGGAGTTAGAAATAAAAACTCAATTGCGTTTCATCTCTAAACAAAAGTTTTTTTAATCACATTATTTACAAAATAACTTAAAACTAATTTTCATACCTGTAAGCAAAAGAAACAACATTTACAGCTTTTATTCACATATGATTCAATAAAAAAATACTATTCCAATAATCAACTTGTCTTTCACATAAAGGCGAGGAGAAGGAAACTCCTCTGTCACAGAGTTCCGGCTGCTCGGTCGATATCACAGAACACTATTATGTCGATATGCTCGATCTATGTGCTCAGTCGTTAGGGCGGCAGAATTCAAATTTAAGGAAGACAATGACTCACATATATGGGTGTCTTGTTTTTCTTTACATACAGATAAAAACACTGTTTGGTGTGGTTTATGGGCTAGTGGAATAATCGGTCCACATTTCTTCTAAACAGAGGACTGCCGGAATGCTTCTGTGAATGGTGATCGTTATCGCACCATGATAACAGACCATTTGTTGCCCGAAATTGAAGCCCGTGGTCTCGACGAAATGTGGTTTCAACAAGATGATTCCACTTGCCATACAGCCCATGAAACCATGGCTTTACTGCGAGAGCATTTCGGCGAGTAGATAATTTCACGCTTCGGACCAGTGATTTGGCCGGCTAGATCATGTGACATCACACCTCTTGATTTTTTCCTTTGGGGCTATGTGAAATCCAAAGTCCACATGGACAAGCCGACTACGATTGAGGTATTGAAAGCCAATATTAGTCATTGGAAAAATATCACCCGAAATACTAACACGCGTCATTGAAAATTGGAACTATCGAATGGATCTTGTTAACTGTAGTGGAGGTCAGCATTTGAAAGAAATTATCTTTAAAAAGTAATTGTAAAAGATGGTTGTTTTATTTGTTGAGATTTATTATGAAATAAAATAGTTTTTAATAAATATTTTAGTTTAAAAAAAAGTACCTCAAAATGAACCACTCTTTATATATGTAAACGTAGCATTTTCTCAAGACATGTTTTGAAAATGTCATAAAAAAACATCATTGAAAGTATAATTTCGTAGAAAAAGATGAGGAAATATACAGGGTCTGTAAATAAATGTGAAGAGATATGGAAAATGATTCATGGGGAAAATTAATGGGGGATACATCTTCTAAAATTTTTGCGAGAACGCCTTGCTTCCCTAGTTGCACCCCTCGGAACGGGTCGACAAATTTGCGATCTTAAATTATCCCGGTTCTGAGAATCGACTCTAAATAATTTTCTACACATTCGATTATCCGCTTATAAACTCATACAGGGACTTTTTGAACCTGATAACGTCATTATTATGGGTTGAATATAGCTACCACTATTTCTTTTTCTGTTGTATCGGATTTTGTGATCACGAGATTCTGAAAATTTTTTATTCCCTTGAATCCAACGTTGCAGGCATAAATCGTAAAAAATGTTCGGACTGAGACGCCATGTTTGCACCCCCACAATTCACCCCTTGAGCATGGATACTTGCACTGCTTCATTTACGGCATTAGAAATGAGTAATAATTTTGTCTTAGATTTGAGAAGGCTGAAACGGGTGGTAACTGAAAATGTGTTATTCGTTGAACTAAATCTATTACAGAATTTAAAAAACGATCAAACTCATTCTGTATAGTGTGTTCACTGTCGGAAAATACAATTGAAAAAATTTTGCTCCGTAGACTTTAAGTGCATAGACCTATCCAGCCATCTATTTATCCAATACGGCCATCTGGATTTGAGGTAAGTGCACACTGCACCGGCGTTGAATAAACTTGGTTCTTGTGCATCAGATAAAGATTATAATATGTAATAGCATTGTAATGTATTCAAATGACTGCGGTTCGGTAGCCATATCGGCAATCTGAGATCATCTGGGGTCCCTGGAATACAAGATACTCCACTTTACCATAAGCTACCGTTTAGATACGGAGATTCAGGACCATAGAGCGTATATATCATCCACCTGCACATTCACTGAGAGAGATAGCGAGAACATGAAAAACTCATCGATTATGGAAAATCATTTATTGTGAAATTTGAAAATCAATTGAATTAAATGATTAACAGATTGATAACAATAATAAAAATAATGTATGTGTTTATTTAATCAATAAACTATTTACATAACTGAGGTATATAGATGCCTGTGCCTGACAAAGAAGATATATTGAATGATTATTTGGGCTATTACCATCATCTATTGTGGATGTAATGTTTTCCGACGTTTCGATAGACATCTTCTATCTTTATCAAGGAGGAAAAGTAAAAAACCTTTTGAAAATTATCAATTTTCAAACAGTCAATATGACAGAAGTCATGAAAGAAAAATGAACAATGTTATAAACTCATCTGTGATATGATGATCTTTTTAAGTTGGATCGAACTATCGGCGTCCAAACTTCTGGCAGATCTATAGATGGAGCACTTATGGAATCTGGTGTTATTTTCATAAATGCTGCTTCTTTGATTTTTCTTCTTGCAAGTTTTTCTTCTTTGGATATTATTGATGCTTCATCCCACTTTATACGATGATTCTCATCTACAGCATGTTGGACCAACCTGAATTTGTCGCTGTCTAATACTCGTAGAAGCTTCTGATGTTCTTTTATTCGTACATTCAGAGGGCGTTTAGTTTCTCCGATGTAAGATCTTCCGCACTCGCAAGGTAATTCATATATGCAGTTCTTTGTCCTTTGTGTCTCATTATTAGGTTTAACTTTTGTAAGTTTAGCTCTGATAGTGTCTTGAGTTTTGAATGCAGTCGTTATGTTGTATCTATTTCCAATTCTTCTCATTTTCTCCGACAAACCTTTTACATAAGGAATTACGGTTTTAATGGTCTGATTTATATCTGTTGGTTCAGGTTGACTTTCTCTTGTTCGTTTAGCTTTTTCTAATATCTTTTTGGGGTAGCCATTGCTTCTAAGAGTTTTCGAGATGTTATTTATTTCTTCGTTTTGGTCTTCTTCAGTGCAACAAATATTTATTGCTCTATCAAATAAACATTTTGCTACTCCTAATTTAGTGTTTAGTTGGTGGTTTGACTCAAAATGTAGATATTGTCCTGTGTTCGTTGGCTTTTTATACACAGTGGTTCTTGGGATTCCATTTTGTTTATGTACGAGTACATCTAAGAATGGAAGTTGTCTGTCCTCGATTTCAATTGTGAATTTAATTGATTCCTCTTGATTGTTTAGATATTGAAGGAATCCATCTATAGTGTCTCTTCCATGTTGCCAAATAATGAAAGTATCATCTACATATCTTTTCCACAGTTTGGGTTTAAGTACATATTTTTCTAATGCCTTCTGTTCGAAAATTTCCATATATAAATCAGCTAAAATTGGTGATAGTGGTGAACCCATGGCCATTCCGAATTCTTGTTGATAAAAGATGTCTTCGAATTGAAATATGTTGTTTCAATACAAAGGGAAAGCATTTCCATAATTGCATTGACGCCTAGTGTAGTTCTTTCACTAAGGGTTTGATCTTCTTCAAGCTTTTTCCTAACTATGATAAGTGTTTCATCTGTCCGAATATTAGTGAACAAACTGGTGATGTCGAAGCTGACCATAACGTCTTCTTCCATGATTTCTTGAAATTTCTTGAAATCATGGAAGAAGACGTTATGGTCAGCTTCGATTATTCGGTTATTGATGGTGTACGAAAGCAAATACCAAAATATTTAGGTTATACACCGGCAACTGATTTCGCAGAACTGGAGCCACTATGGTTGCGGATTCGGGTGGAGATATTTTAGCACTAAAGCGTGCAGGAGGGTGGAAGAGCACCGAAATCGCGATGAGTTATGTAGATGATTCAGTAAACAAAAAAATCCAAATGTCTAGCAAATTATTTGGTAGTGAGGAGAGTACAAATGTTCTGCAGTCCTCGAGTTCAGCAGTTTCTGAGTCAACAGATGGTTAATCATCATCAGTAACAACTCTTTCATCATAAAATCTGTGTTACTGGAAATAACAATTGTACCATGATTGTCAACATATATGACGATAAATCAAAATTTTCTAATGTAAATAATACCACTAACTTGTAAAAATTTTGCAACTGTCAGTTTTACAAGTTAGTGACTTGATAAAATAAACTTTCTTGAATAATATTGTGTTTTTGGAAACTGACGTTTACAAATGAGAAACAAATAAAATTATTAAAACAAATTCTTTTGAGTTTATGGGACTTCTTCACCACCCATGAGTTTTTTCAAAGCAATTCAACTAGCTCCATATCTTCCATCGCCAAAAGCAACATCAGTTCAGAAAAAATATGTCTCCTCATTTAGATTTTTGTCTGAATTTCAAGAACTTTTTATCAAAATTTATATGTTTTGAGTCTCTGAAATTTCTTTTCCCCAAAGTGTCTCAATATCTCGGTCAAGTTCCTAATTGGGCAAAATCCGTTCGATTGTTCACGAGTTATGCGCATATCTCGTAGAATATCCATCGGATTTAGTTGTAACTTGAAAGATATTTGGATCAGGTGGAAACATATGGGTTTACAGAACTTCGTAGAAATTGACGTTAAAAAAATTATCCAAAAATTTGAAATACAAATTTTTACATACCTAATTTATACCACATAAAATATCCGTGGTATTCAAACGAAAATTCCTGAATTTATGGACGTTATTGATAACTTGTATATTCTCAAATTTCTAAGTTGTTCCTTCCTTTCATCAGACGAAACTTTTTTTTTCATTTACTTTAGGGCAAGTAACACCGAAGGTGAAGTTAATAGGAAATTGTCAGAATCGACAGTCCAAATTTGTGCTCCGAAAAATTTTAATATAATACTCTTGAAAATCATTAAATGCTTTCATAATATTTGATGCACAAGAATCATCGCATTTTGGTGATTTGGATTTGAATATACTATAAGCTATTTCAAAGGATGAAATTCAGATATGATGTTGAGAAAAGACCTTGTTCACCAATATATAAATTTTCCTGATTATATTACCATATGCATTTAAGTGATTCAAGTGAAACAGAGTTATGGCTGGAGCTGCTGCAGCGTCGCCCATAAATAGTTCTTAACCATTTTCATAAATCCTGCTTCGAAATGAATTCCATTGTGTTTGCTTCGGAAGGTCTGATTACGACAAACTGAACCATATCACTTAGAGGCCCAGTCTCAAAAGACTGAACAGTCAGCTTTAGGGTTACAGACCAGGTAAGGAGTAGAGCTGCAAGCCTCGTGAATCAAGTCCTGAAGACCAAATCATCTGGGTGGAACCAGTCCCGAAGATCGACTCGTTTGCTTACTGCAGAAAGTAGCATTTTATAGCCCTGTTTGGGTCTTCCACCTCTAGTCACCGTAATGCGCGACCAAGAGTGGGCCATTGAAATGAAGCAGTACCAACGGTTGTTGTCGTGGGCTCTTTCCGAGGACGGAAATATCGCATCGTCATCAACCAAGCTCGATGTAAAAAAATAATTTCAAACATTTCAGTTCATCGATAAAACCTGTTGTTTTTCGGATAGAAAACAGTTTGTAAGAAATTTCAACTCTATTTCTGTGAAATTTATGTTTTAGCAGAAAGACATTGCTTCATTTTTAATTTTATTGGTTTGCATTATTGGGTAATACAAAATACTACTTTAGTTTGATCAAGTGAATTTTTATGAATATTTCAAATTCGTGAGAGTACCTATTCATTATGTGAATGTAAATGATATGCAGAAAACCTTCATTATTTCTAACTTTGAAAAATAAATTGACACTTTTCAACATTCATCGATGTTCTCAAACGTCTTACTTTGAAACTTGTGAGGAAAAAAAAACATTAATCAATGATTATGAAAAATACTAAATCATTGTGAAAATAAACTACTTGAACTTTGTATTTCTATGTATAACTACAAATCGTTAAAATGATTATACTTCAAATAATGAAGACCAATAGATTTATTATTAAGGGAGCTTCAATACTTGAATAGGAAAATTATTCATAAAGATTCATTACTCAATTCGAACAATTAGTTTTTGTGTGGCAATAATTTGGATATTATTCATGCGTAATTTTTTTTTCTAGAAATTTCGTCCCTATATTTTGTTCATTAATTATGGAATTTCACACGTTACCTTCAGCAACTGTATTACATTTCAATCCGCCATGGTGAATTTCAATTTTAAGTCAGTTGTCAAAGGTGTTCGAGAAGATTGTATTAGACGAATGTACGATTTCCTTGCGAAATTTGCAATAATATCAGATCATCAGCATGGCCTTCGGGCAGGGAGGTCGATTCAAACGGCTTGCTCTGAATTTATTGAGTTGTTCATTGCTCTCTGGACGAATCCTATCACGTCGTCGGCATTTTCTTCGATCTGTCGAGAGCTTTTGACTGTTCACAACACCAATTCATTGTGGATAAGCTTTATCAGATTGGATTCCGCGAAATATTTCTTAAATGGATAATGAGTTACCTATCGGATCGTAATATGTTCGTCGATTATAACAACAGTAATTCAAGAGAATACTGCACCAATCTTGATGTCCCTCAGACCACATTAAGACAGATATCATTATTTTGTTTGCTGATGATACTTCTGTAGCTCTACGATCGAGAAATCTAGAAGTACTGAAGTACTGTGAGGAGCTCGTCCAACAGTTCATTACATGGTATGGACGTAATTCTCTCATGGTCATTTAAATAAAACCCAAATCATTAAGTTCCAATATCGAGAAACCATCCAATCTCTTCCACTTGTTTTTTTCCGTTGCTGATCGACAGATCAAGGCAGTTGAACATCTTAGGTTTCTGTGACTGAATGTTGATAGGTTCTTGAGATGGGAGTCACATATTGAACATCTTTGCAAAACATTGAGCAGGTCATACTATGCTATGCATCAACTGAAGGATCACTCCCAAGAGATGCACCTTTGAATGTATATTACTCTCTGGTTCACAGCCATCTCAATATACCATCACAAATATAATGTTATTCTTTGGGGTGCTTCTGCCTGAAATAAATAGAGTTTTTATTCTACAGAAAAGAATTATACGAATGATATTCAATATAAGACCAAGAAACTCCTGCAGAGAAATTTTCAGAGATTCAAAAATTTTTATAGTATGATACATTGTATGATACATTTATATTTTCAGTTGCCTCTTGTATGTGCGATCGCACTTGCATAATCTCAAAAAGTGCACAGATTTCCATGATTAAAACACTAGACATACACTGTAAAAAATAGCTCCTCATCTCAAACCATATTAATTTGTCTCAAGTAGTCCGTACGTTTGAATACAGCCAAATGCATAAAGTACTTGACCCTACAGCCCTCTACGGTTGAGAATAGCGTTTACCCTAAATAAAAGTTTATTGAGGTAAGAAACTGATTAGTTTCAACCAAGCTCAGAGTTATTGACTCAGGTGGTAAAAAATTTGATCCAATGGTAATATTAATTAGTATGTAACTATTGATACTTTTCGTAGAATAAAAATTTTGGTTTCATGTAAATAAATATTACATTTCACTGAAACTCGATTTGTAGTTGATTTAAATAAAGGATCTTAGTTGAATGGGTCGAGAATTCAGTCGATAAAAATGATAGTATCTCTTATGTCAAGTGAAAGTTTCTTGGGTTAAGAAACTGATTGATTTGAGCTAAATTGAAGGGTTTTTGACACTAGCAAAATATTAATAAATACCGGAATACCGCGGCAGACCATGAATATTGTACGGAATGGGAAAGGCGTCTAGAGTTTCGTTGGAAGTTGCAGAGAGGAGCGAGTATACCTCAAGCGTCAACCGTCTGCTTTTCAAGACACGTCGTAAAGACAACCGTTCCCATCACGTCGGGGTCACCAATGTAGAATCGAAGGAATTTATCCCTACTTATGCGTTTCGTCCCTGGCGCACACATTTGGACTCATCAGTAAGGCTTGTGTGCGCCATGCCATAGACGCAGTGGTTAGAAGTTTTGAGGAGCCGCCGGGAGTTGAACCCGGCACCTAGTACCTAATCGGTGTGATACTTGAGCGTAAACCTCTAGGCTACCGACGCTCTGTGAATTAAGCTATGCGTGGCTATATAGAGTGCCGCCAATAGATCCCTATACACTCCCCTGCCGCTACAATAGCTATAGTCCAGGCAGTGGGTTATCATCTCATCCCTGTCATCATCCAATACCAGATCACCCGGTTCTCCACCAACACAAAGATATTTGGTTTGGCTAAGTTGACATTTAAGCCCCACTTCTCGTATTCTTTAATTAGCTTGCGCATCATGTATTCCATGTCATCTTTATCACCGAATACAACAATATTGTGAGTAAAATGCAAAAATAATTGCATTTAAATGGGATATATTTAATAAAAAAGAGATTGAGTTTTGATTTAATTGCAGCCAATATAAAAAAATTGCTACAATTAATTCGTTTTATTAAATCAATTACGCAATATTTTTTTACAAATGTCACTTCATATTGCAACAATTATATGTTCAATTTTATTCAAATATTTATAGTTTTCTTCAAGTAAATGAGGCGAATAATATAATCTTACGAGATTCTTGTCTCAAGAAACTGTAGTCGTTGCATCAACTGACAGAATTTACGACAACCGTACCTTCGTTCTATTGAACAAATAAAAATGAAACGAACGAATGATTTCGTTAAAACCTATTTAGAATAATGTATTTGTATCAATCAATTATGGATATTGAGACAAGTGCATAAACAATTTCTTGTAATTGTATGTTTATGTTGAATCAGTTGTTTCTTTCATTTCGCTGAAATGTGAAAAGTTTCAGGCGAATGTTTTAGCTGTTCTCTATAATCAACTAGGTTGTTTTAATCAAGAAAAATAGTTCATTTGGAGTAATCAATTTTAGATTAATTCAAATTAAAATGGTTTGATTGAAAAAAATTCTCAAACTCCTGGGGAGTTTGAGCGCAGAATTTTATTTTTTACAGTGTATCAATACAATCAGTGTCCCTAGGCACTCCAACACCAAATTTAAGTCATCTCCCATACTTGCAGGTATTTTATTGTATAACCACTTACCAGATAGATTCAAAAACATGAATTTACGAGAATTCAAAATTAATATGAAAGCACTGTTATACTCTAGGAGTTTTCATAATAGTGGAATATTTTTCAGATAGGCTTCTTTAAGAGATTATCACATGTAATATTGTTCACCTTTTGTAAGTTGACATATCCTACGTATCTTTTGATATCTTTAAGGACGAATAAACATTTATTTATTTATTTATTTATGATTCTCAGCAAATTAGCTCCAGAACCGCAAGCACAGTAGTCGATGACTACCGAAAATACTGAACTAGTATACAAAGAAGAATTTGACAACATTAAAAACTGTGTGATAATTTTCGGCCAATTTCCAATTGTGTAAATACCTACAGGATTCATTTCAAATCTACTATTCAAATATTTGACAAGAAATCTGTTATGCTCAACATTTGATGGCCGTATTTTTTAACCATTTCTATGTATTTTATACAGACAAAAGCTTTATAGCAAATTCTCGACATAATTTGGTCTTTATATTTCGAATGGCTGCTTTAATAATAATTTTGGATAATGCAGTTTCAGCTGCTTCCTCGATATCGCTCGATACGCCAATCTCTGAATCGGACAATGCAGTATATTTTTATCTACTTTGAGACAAATTTAACGAATTATTTGCCAAAAAAAAATTAAATTTCTTTTTTCTGACAATCAAAATAACGAAATATGACACTAACGATATTAAATGAATATCTCTGAATTGTGTGTAAGGACGTTCAAATACTTTTAATTTCAATTCAATGGGCCACATCCTATTCTGAATTTGAAAAAATATTAACGTAACGAAACACTATATACCAAAACTCGCGTTAGAAGAAAATGGTGGTTGTCCCAACTTTATTTACCACATTCAATATAATCATCTTCTTTGAAGTAATTGTCCAACTTTTCGACACATTGACTTTTGAACAACTATACGATTTCCATTCATTTTAATACAAAAATTCAGAATTCGTAGAGAATAAATTAATGAAAATCTAAAATTGACTGTTATAGTCGTACAATTTCAAATGAATTTTATTCCAGAAAACAATAATTATGAAAAATGAAACAGAATATTTTCGTTCTAATCAAAATTTTAAACAAAAAAAAAAAAAACTAAATGAATATTAATTACAAAATGGAATAGAGCACAACACATACGTTTTGACTTTTGTCTTCTGAGCTTCAGACTCTTCGGGTATTCATATTGATTTCAAAAATAGTTTAAATGATTTTTGGTTCAAAATAACTGTGTGATATGTTGCAAAGAAAATTCCATTTGATGTTTTGCGCCTAACATCTAATATGAGTATATTGAGTAATCTTTCATTCCACCAAATCGAACGCTGAAAAATATCACCGTATTCTATGGTTTTCTATAGAATTGGGTTTATCATGAAAAAATTTCAAATAATTAAATTGAACAAGTTATTCTTGAAAAGTTTGAATGAATTATTAAAAATCTAAGAATGACTCTACATGTGTCGTGTTCTGTTTTAATTAATTTTTCTGTAGTCTTTTAAATTGTTTGAAATTATGATAAGAATTAAAATATTCTCTTTTATTCTATATGAACCTTGTTTTCTTGTACTAAGGTATAGAAGAAACTTCAATTGAAAATTTACGACTATTATGGTCACTTGTGAATATTTCTCAATTTTTTATGATTATATTCACACTTTTCAAGAACGCTTTGTTCAATTTGAATAATCAAAATTCGTATTACAAACCACCTAGTTACCATCATTTCCGCGAGATGATCGGTTACCCAGAGAAACGCAATAAGCACTATCCCCCTCGGACAAGATTGGCTACAAGCCAATTCAATCAACAGACGGTAACCCATCGCCAAATGAAGGAAAGCTGAACACAGCGAAGCTCAGTCACATTGGCCGTTATGCTGGAAGCATGATGAATATGCACTGTTGGCAAGGCGAAATAAAGTACGAGCATAGCATTCCTCATCTGTATTATCGGTATTACATCTAATAATAAACAGGTGTTTCCTTTTTTCCAATAATCTCGAGGCACTCGAACACGAAGACGGTGACCTGACCCCTCGCTCTGCATCCTGGTGAACACTGCATCTTCATGGTACCACGCCCAGTAAGGGCTTCCGCAATCCGTACCTAGGACAGAGGTGGACTGTGTACCGGAGGATCTCGAACAATCAGTCAATTTCAATGATAAAAAGCTAGTTGTTGACAAGAAATACTTTATTATGGAACTCGTGTAGAACTATTTCTTGCGAAAAAATCACCATCCCTTATTGTATCGTTTTGATAGACATCTTAGGTCGTTTTCAAGGCGAAAAGTTAGCTTTTGAAAAAGCTGACAATATTTGAACATTTTTCGATTTCATTATGTGTTAATTGAACAGAACTTGTATCGGAGACACAAAACTCTCCTTGAAAATAAGAATAAAAGAACATCAGGTGTTGGATACCGACAGATCATACTGGGTCAAACATGTTGTCAATGAAACGATTCATCATATCCAAAAAAGAAAAAAACCTTTAAGAAGAAAAATAAAGAAGGCAGCATTCATGAATATCACTTTCAATCCCATAAGTGCATCTTGAATTCAGTTACCGGTAGTTTGGTGGCCAATTGTTCGAAGTAACTCAAAGAAGTCTTCAAACCACAGTTAAGTAAAAATTTGATCTAGTTCCAGAGTTCCATTTGAAACTAAATGAAAGTTGAAAAATTTTCAAACATTGTGAGCTTCTTTAATGGCTGATTTTTCGCATTGAAAACGACATAAGATGTTTGTTGAAACGTTGTTAGCAAGAATAATAAGAGATAATTGGCCATAATAATAGTTTTAAACTAGAAACAGCTATTTACGCAACCAGTTACGCAATTCCTTAGTTTGTTCAACACGTGATACTAAAACAACAGCCGCAATGAATGAATAAACTTATTTCTCAATTCTAAAATATCTATTTGCGGGAGTGTTCACCAATAATTTCTGGATTATATACAAATGTTCATCAACTTCAACTACAATTACAATTCTATTCTCTTGGGTTTGGGCCGTACCGCACAGGATGCTTATACCTCCTCCGTGGCGATACTATGATTCTAGGGTTAAAGCAGGTCGTTTTCACCTGTTGTAGTCCTCTGTGTTATAGTAAGTTCTGTTCTTTCACCTCTTGCCTTGGTTTCACGGTGTCGTTGCCCAGAAGAAGCCCATAAGCAGCAAGACTTGGTAGAAAGTACATACCAAATATTTATATTTATACTTTCTGAATTTCTGCTGAAATGCCCAGAAATTTTTTCTTCGTTATATTAAGAAATCCTCATTGATCGACTTCTACTATCAAAAATAAGTATTCACAGTTTTCCTTCAGTGTGCCCCGTTCAAAGTGTAACATTCCTTACAGATAAAAGGCTAAAAACACTCTTTCAATATATTTGTTGAAGATGAAATTGATATTTATTGCTTTGAATAGCTCAAGTGGCAAATGTCTTGTCTGGAAAGTTTCTTTATGGTTAACAAATATCGATAAATTACACAAGGGATCGAACAATGTCCAGATATGCCATCAGTGCAAGTTGAATAACTCGTGCATCTCTTTGGCAAGCAAACACTCAATCAAATATGAAAATGAGTGTAATGCTGACTGTGCGGGTACAAAATTTGGAGTAAATAATAATCACCCGCTCAATGGCACTTCCTGAGTCGCTGGTTATACTCTAAGAGTAGATCCAAAAATTATCTTTGGTAGAAAAGATGTCTGCAATGTGAATAAAACAAGTTTCTAATTGCAACAAAATTATGTATTCACAGATAAGAAGAATTAACAAGGTTCGGCACTTGAGAGTTTATATTCACAGAGAAGAGTTTTAAAATGTCTACAAAGTCCAAGTATTTGAACTTCTTTGCTCAATCTTGGGCACTTCTGGTAAGACTAGACAATAGAAAGATCTGACCTTATTTTCCTGATATGAAATTCACCAGTTCTGCTTCAATCGTCGAAGGTAGATTTCTCAGAACAAGGTGTAGGTACTTGCAACTTGAAACTTCCACTAACAAATTGTGGCTTAGCAATATGCAACTGGTTCACAGATTCACAAATCACAACTTTCTTGTTTCACTTTGAAGGATTGCAGTTGAATAACTCAGATTCACAACGTACTAGGGTATCTAACTGACCCAACTGGAGAAAATGTATAACAGAGAGATGATATTAAACTACGAGGAACTTTAGAGTTTACACGTTATTCGCTGCTGAAAACTAACTGGTAAAGTAGAACTTACTGGTAGAACTGACCACACTGGTGGTCAAAACTAGAACTGTACTGAGAGAGGGTTTTTGAATAATTGAGAGAGGTCGGACGTATCGAAAGTACCTGTTCAGCTTTAAGGATTCCCAAAATTCCGTCCGATAGAAAGAATTCTTGGAAGTAACGGCCGCGGCTCTAAATTCCCAGAAGTGTTTTGTTGCGAGATTATCGCAACAGAGGGTTCTTGAATAAATGAGAAAGATCGAACGTATCGAAGGCACAGTTAGCTGAACTTAGGGATTCCCAAAATTCCGTCCGATAGAAGGCATTCTTCTATGTCTTCTTCTATATCTTCTAACAAACTGTCCTTTGTTGCGAGAATATCGCAACAGTTAAGTACGAATTAGTACTTCAACAGCATAAGGAGTCAAATGGATGATACGTTTTCTCATTAATTAAAGAAGTAATGAATACATGACCAGCTTCTCCACATTTTCCTTCGTTTCACTAGAAAAATGGATGGAGTGATCTTCATAAATCCAAAAGATGTTCCAATAAAGAAGTTTCTTCTGACCAATTCCTCAAAAATACCGAAAAAACACTGAGAAAATCCAGGAAATTCAATTTTAAAACTAACCAATTTGCAATGTTCTCCCAGCAATTATGGCGAATGTCGACACCAGGTGTCTCATTTCAGAAATATGCAAACCGCCTATACTATAGGCATTTTTTCTGGGAAAGACTTGTCAATAGGTTTGTTATAACACTAGATTTCCTAGAAATTTTCAGTTGTTTTGCAAAGTATTTTTGTGAGTTTACCCAGAAGAAGGATTGATATTGAAAGATCATTTGGATTTTTGAAAATAAATTTGATCATTTTTCCAAAGAAAATGAAGAAAACTAGCTTTGAAGAAAGCTGGTCATGTTTACAACATTATAGAGCAGACTGGTTTCATTACTTCCAAAGTAATGAGACAAACTTCGATAAATTTACCACCTTACAATGTTGAAATAACCTTAAGCACACTTCTCGACTAGGCCAAAATATAAACATTTTTGTTTTTTTGGCGCTCTTGTTCACCCGAACAGAGTGCCTTTCATTTTGCCCGAATGTCTGGTATTTTGGAATATCGAGCCGAAAATGGTCTCAATCGATTGGGTTCGACTCCTGATGAAGAATTTGTGGCGAAAGTTGAGTCTGTCCGGCCGGCCGGTTGTATCCTCTCTAGCATCCAAAAGGAATCAGCTAGAGTTTTCATGTTTTCAAAATAGGTTAATTGTCCAAATATCTCGGTCAAATTCGTTATTGGGCCAAATCCGTCAGATGTTTATGTTTATGTTTATACTGGCTTACCTAGGTATACATATATCAATGTACACCCCTCACAAGCTAATTAAAGCTTGTACGAGTAAGGTTAACCAGTGTGTGTTCTGTGTAGGCATTGTTACTGTGTCCTTACACTACCTTAGGCACAGCACTGTTAATTTTAGACCCAACAGTGAATAATGGTGGCCGCATACCGAAAGCTCCAAAAATTTCTTTCCTAGCCCCGGACTTGAACCTACGACACGACGGGTTTCCACGTCATAGGTCAAGGCTTTATTCCACTAAGCTATGCGACACGCAGATGGTTCAATAGTTATGAGCATCTGAAATTTTGTTTCCTCAATAACTACTAGAATATCCATCCGATCAAATTGATACTTGAAATATTGTTGAGGGAGGCTGCAACAAAAGAGCTCGCAAAATTTCGCAGCTAGAAAAGTTTTAAAAAATTCCCAAAAAAATGTTTTAATCCTCACTATCTCATAAGATAATTTTCGGATTTCAATAAAAATTCGTGAATATATTGAGGTGATCGATATCTTACTTATCCTCAAATTTCATTGTCGTAGCTCTTTTCCATCTAAAGATATGATCATATTTTTTTTTAATTTACCCAAGAGAAAAGAGAAACGACATACGTCCAGATGATTTTCTTTGAAAGATGGCCATCACAGATCGATATTCGATTGACAAATGCCGAGCCCAATAATCAGAGTCAGTTGGCGTATTATTAATCAAAATGTTTCATAATGGGGAAACATAGAGATAGAATTCAATCTCGGTGGCAGAAATAATATACGTTGTCAAAATTCAGAAAAGCACCGGTTTTTAGGAAAAGGGAATTATAGCTTCGAACAAAACTTGGGGAAAATTATGAGTAGTTATTTTCAATTTGAGATATAGGTTTGTTCATTCATTAGCCGTTCAAATTTGCATCACATTGTCCCATAGTACGGAAAAAGACTATTGTTCAAGTGATCAGAGTGCTTATAGATTTGTTATGGTTTGAATATTTACTCGCAAGCAGCTCAACAAGAGCGCCAAAGCAATCTGACCTCACGTCAGTGCTTTCTAAATTTTTTTGAACTAGTTCTTCCAAAAGAAAAGAAAAAAGTCTTTGGCAACTCGATGAATATAGTTGAAATAAAACTTCTCATGACACAAATAAGCCAAATTTAATTTTCATCAGAAAAAGTAACAAACTATTTTAAACATTCGAGTTTACAATTTCCATGGTCGCTGTAAGCAAAAATTGAAACAAGAAAATTGAATCTATCGAACACAATAATAGCAATACAGTTCGACTCAATCGATGGGTTCATCGATGCCAAGACATTTGTCGTTTTAACCAACAAATAATTTGGTCTTATCGGCAATAATAGATTTAATTGCCACGACATACATTCCCTCCGCACCATCACCTATGAAATTACTCTCCAATAAAAATATACAATCATATGGATCATATGAATCATATGGATCAGTTTGACGTGTAAATTTCTTCTGGCCTCTTTGCACTTGCATTGAATGATTATCATCACCTCTTTCAATTAAAGATTGAACAATATATTCTTCCTTGGACACATCCTTTCTTCTTGATCGTGCTATTTTTCTTTGAAATCTCTCCACTCCCATAATGGAAGAACAATCACAGGTATATTACTCTTCGCATATTTTATGGAATTTTGTCGGTTGCCATTGCTTGGAAGTACCATCATTACTAAAGTTTTGAATGAATGAAATTATGATAACATCTCCGATCGAACAGATATCCTTAACATACTCTTTTAACTCTATTAATCCATATCTACTTCCGTTCTCTCTCGAACTATTTATTAGGAAATGAATAAAATGGAATCGTCTGTGTTATAATAAGCGTTGTGGCAACCTACTACACAACACTGTACTCCTCGGCCTTCAGCATTCATTTTCGATATTGAGGATTATAAATCATCAACTCTGAACTACTTTGCCATTGCAAAAAATCAGGAATTATACCCCAAAACCAACATGTAGAACACAGGGAAATGACAGCGAATTCGTATTCTCTCTCAACGAAAATGTCGAATTCCGCCACATACAAATATGCAAACCGCCTATATACTATAGCATAAGTATCGGTCGAATTATAAGACCGAGTCATCGGATATTGGGTTCAACGAATCGACCGCTGCAAAAGTGCCCGAGGATGTCAATGAAGGACATTGAATACCATAATCAAATTTTTAGAATATGTCAAATGGTTTGCATTTTATTTAAAAAGAAATTGCTAAGTCCCCATTCGAAAATCCTTCCCTAGTCTAGAAATAATCGCCAATTAAGATATTTACCTCCCTCTGAATTTCGACCACTCTTTGTGTAAAACAACGCAATAATCATGTATCCGGTACTATCCTGCGATCTACTTCGTGCTTTTTGATATAACTTTCAAGCAAATGTCCGATCACAAATCAAATGACTTCTTGCCGCGAGTTGCAAGAGCGCTTGGCGTCCATAGAAATAACCATATATTTCTAAATCTTCTTCTATAACCGCCGCAGTGATTTAGACGAGCATTGTTGAGGTAGCTGCGAATTTAACCGACAATCGTGACTTTCTCATCCTCCTTGCTGGGTAGATCTTAGGGAAGATACGGTTTATGATGAAGGGGATTTGTGGTATCTCTGTGTATCTCGATGTTTATGACTAGTGTTGTAGTTTACCGATTTTTGCGTGTGGCAGTTGTGAACCTTAAGGTGCTTCCTGGTTCACTTTGGGTTAGTACAGGACAAGGTTAGGCTCATTGGATTCCTTTGATTCAACATAAAATTTGATGTGACAAAGGTGAAATAGAAATTTTGTTGTATATTGCTCTGTTTCTACCAAATTATGGCAAGAATGTCGATCTCAATAACCTCTATTGGCCCTTGTTCGGGAAGACGAGTCAACAAAAAAGTTATATCAATAGACAACATCCTCACAAATTATATTAGAATTACAAGAGGAATAAGACAAGGTGACATTCTAAGTGCAATACTCTTCAATCATTTCCTAGACCACATAACAGAGTCAAAACTGTGGTCCCTATAGCAGAAGATGAAGATATTCCACATTAAATGATTTCCAGATTCAACTAAGAGGCAGTTCGGTGGAATATAAAGATTTCGATCCTAATACAAAGTCTATGGCAATAATTAAAGACCCCATACGCTTCAAACTATCGATGGAGGATAAGAAGTTTGAACAAGTTATGAATTGTAAATATTTGGGAACTATAGCATCCATCAATTGAATTATATTCCAGAAATCATATGAAAGTTGATAGTCCTAAGAAGTTTTATTTTATTCGTACTGTTGGGCGCTTGTTCTAATTCGAAAAGCTAGTAGAACCGCGTGCTGCCATTCTGCCTAAATGTTTGCAATTTTTGAATATCTCGATGGAAAATCCAGGACAAAGTATTTTCTCAATTTTCCTAAGGAGAAGAGCTATAGTTTTCATGTTCCTAGCTTAGAATTCTAGTTAAGATGGACAAATAAGAAGACGCGATGTCTGATGTGTCGGATAAAAACGAAAGAGATTCACAATATTATAAAGGTTGTGCAACCAAACGCTGTGAATTTGAAGTATGCATCAAATGCTTTGCAATTTTTCATCAAGCTTGTACAAGGAAAAACTCCAACCTGAAATTCCTAGGTGGGAACAAAGTTTTCTGTTGTGACGAGATGGGTGAACAAGTGGGAACAGGAACAGAGGGTAAAGGTAAAGCGATAGAAATAAGGTATCTCAAACAACTTATATAAAAAGCAAGAGATAAAAATGAAATACTTAAACTTAACATCAATCTACTATTGGAAAAAATCGTAATGCGTTTGATGAACTTAACAAAACAACAAGAGAGGATGATCAGGGCCCCCGCTACCACATGTGCAAAGTGTGCAATGCACACGGGCGCCATCCTTTAGGGGCGCCAAACCAAGGGCCCAAAAAAACAAAAATAGTCAATACATATAATAAACAAGTGATAAAAGTCATTATGTGACCATAACTGACTTGAGCGAATTTTCAAAAAGTAGGCTCACAGGAGTGTTTGTGATCCTTAGACTATACTCTATTAAATAAAAAAAAATCCGTTCAAATTTGGTTGAGAAATAAAAAGAGTCCCCCGCTACGCCTCCTAGGGGGCCCTGATTTAACATCCTTTCCAGTAGCGACAGTATTATAGTAGCGACGCTACTACAACAGCTATTTTTCAATTTTTCAAGTTTGTTATTGGGCCAAATCCGTCGGATGGTTCAGTAGTTATGAGCATCTGATATTTTGTTTCCTCAATAACTACTAGTATATCCATCCGATCGAGTTGATACTTGGAATGTTATTGAGAGAGGCTGAAACGTAACGGCTTGCAAAATTTCGCAGAAATCGTCGTGCTAGAAAATTTTTAAAAATTTCCAAAATGAAAATTTTCAATACTCAATATCTCCTAGGACTTCATTTAGATTTAGATAAAAATCCGTATAAATATTGAGGTTACCGATATCTTACTCATCCTCAAATTTCATTGACGTAGCTTTCCCCCCTTCTGAAGATATGATCATTTTTTCATTTACTCAAGAGAAGTGTCCGAGCTTTCTCATTGAAAGATTTGCCATCACAGATCGATATTCGTTTGACAACTTGCGGACCTAGATATCAGTGTCAGTTGGCGTAATATCAATCAAAATTTTCATAGAATTCATAGAGGTAGAATTAAGATGTCTAAAATACTGGTGTGTGCACTTGTCAAATTTTGAATGGAAACGTCATTTTACTTTTTGGGACATGGCGACTGTTTAGTTTTATACTCACATGAGGGAGCCACAGGGCAATTCATTCATAAATTTACATCGCAAACGCTTGACATTTGTTGAAATTTTAAATCAAATATCAAATCAAATATGGAATAAATTTATTTTATTCCCCTGAAAAATTAACTAGACAAAAAGAGGGCGTATCGCTTCTCAGAAGTTCCCAATGGATTTCACCGATTAACTGTCTGTTAAATAAATATTCTTGTGATGCGAGTTTTGATCACGTAATGCTTCCAATTAGTATGGTTTATCCATATTTTTTCTAACACATTGAAGTATGATTTTTTTCACTAATAGATGGTCTCTTGCTCAAACATAAATGTTTTCAGTATTATTTTATAAAGATTTTACAAGCCTGATTTATGGTAAGTTGAGGCTCATTTATGTATGTGTTTTATTAATTTCTGATCTGATCATTTTGGCTAAGCAAGAAAAGGTTTGTAATATCAGTAGGAAAGTAGTTACTACAGGATGGCATGGGTGATTTGGGAGCTCTCTTTCTGTAATGATGAAAAAAAAGTATTCTAATTCTAAAAAGTTTTAATTCAACATATAAAATAGATAATTTCAATATATATATATATATTCTTTTGAACTTTTGGCTCACAATATTTAGTTAGCAAACAATAAAGCATATAGAGCAGGGGTTAGTGACGGGGTGCCATACAATTCGGCCTACGGAAAAAACCACAGTGAAAAAACCTGACTCCCGCCTAAGTGTGAAAGTGCAAAAATAAGCTGAAATATAATTGAGGGACTTCTTTCTTCAGGAGTGGTCTTCTATTGATGAACACAGAGGCTTCTTCAAGTTGTCCACAGTGAATCTGGAAATAAAAAGACAAAAGCAGAAAAAAGATCATTTCTACTCACCTTTGGCACACTGAAAGTTCGTGAATTTTCATCCGCAGCACTAGGCTGTCCACATGAAATACAAAATCACATTATATAAAATAAGTAATCACTTTTTATACATTTTTATACAAAAATTCTGAATAACGCAATAAATAATTTATTCTAATCAGAAACTGACATTCGAATAGATTTGAGTGGCGCTATTTTAGACATCTTAGGAAGAATTCGATGTCGATGACGTTGTCAAAATTCAGAAAAGCACAGACGTAATATTAATAAAAAAATTTTTTATTATAGAGAAAGATGGCGTCAAAACTCAGAAAAGCAATGTTTTTAGGAGAAGCATAGAACAAAATTTGGTGAAAATTATGAGTAGTTATTTTCAAATTGAGATAAAGGTTTGTTTATTCATTAGGCTTTCATATTTGCATCACTTTGTCCCATAGTACGGGAAAAGACTATTGTTCACGTGATCAGGGTGCTTAAAGATTTGTTATGGTTTGAATATTTACTCGCAAGTAGCTCAACAAGAGCGCCAAAGCAATCTGACCTCACGTCAGTGCTTTCTAAATTTTTTTATTAATGGAATCGATTCTACTAACGATTCTGAACTAATTTCAGGTGTTGCGCTTTCTCATTAAAACGTTGTATATGTAGACATGAGGCAACATCTCTGTTATTTGTTCCTAAAAAATTGTGATTTTAAGTTTATTTTCTAGTATTTATGAACAACGTGTATGTACCCCATTAGTAAAGTAAATGCTTTAAAATGAATGTGAACAAGAATTTATTATTATTATTTCATTTTCATAGTTTAGTCTACAAAAAAATGACTTTTAAAGTTCAGTTATTTGCTTTATTTCAAGTACCTACATACCATAAAGAAGATATTCCGAAATGCCGTAAGGGGCGCCAAAATCCTGTTTTGCACACAGGCGCCAGTAGCCCTTACGGGGGCCCTGAGTATGATAACATGCTCCGATAGGAAAAAGGCAAAAATTATAAACAGGAAATACGGAAATCAGACAATAGAAATAAATCTCTCTGGAAAATTGTAAAAAAAATCAAGGGTACCACATATCAAAATACTGAAATACCAGGAAATCCGGAAATAATAGCAAAGTTATTGAATACCTATTACACTGGTCAAAAGTGGTTTTGGTGCCGAAGATTTTGGAGATGATTTCATATGAATTTCATGCCCTGAAGTAAAATATGCTATAAGTTTTTGCCTGTCAGCTCAAATTTTTAAGATATCAACATTTTTGTGAATTACACATTACACTATTTTAAAAGAAAAACCATGGTTTAAAGAAACAAATTGATAAAGGAATTTTTATTATATTACACAGATAATACAGATATTATTCATTATATACTATAGAAAACATAAAAAGTCATCAGTTAAACCAAGTACTCATTAAACTTTTCGTAAACTTCTTTTGCGTGACATTCTTGAATGTATTTTAGAACAATCCCGTTTTAATGACGAGCAGTAATCTGCCATCATGTGAGTATCCCATCTTCCTTGATAGCGATCCTCTATACATTTGATATCTTGGTGAAATCTTTCACCTTGCTCCTCACTTATGTCGCCTAAATTATCAGGAAAATGATCTAAGTGGCTGTGTAAATAGTGAACCTTAATGCTCATGTTACACCCAAGTGATCTGAAATTATTCAGCATTTCATTGACTAATTCAACATAGTTTTCAGCTTTGTGTTTACCCAGAAAATTTTGGACAACTGAAACAAATGAATTCCAGGCATTTTGTTCAATATCAATCATTGAATTTATGAAGTCAGGGTCTTTAATCAGCTGTCTTATTTGTGAGCAATCAAATATTCCTGCTTTAATTTTTTCCTTACTCAGCTGAGGCATTTTTTCCCTTTATATGCAAAGCATGATCCATTCTTATCAAGAGTCTTTACAAATTGCTTCATTAGACCCAGCTTGATATGTGTCATATTATGTTAAATAATCTTGAATATTTAAAATATATACAATCTTTTGTATAGTAGATGTACGCAAGTGTGATATCTGTACTACGCATGTAAATTAAGAAGTGATAATAAAAATCAGTCTTCTACCACCTCTCGAGATAAGTGTTTCATTGAACCTAAATAAATTAATTTAAATGAGACAATATAACATGGCGCAGTCGTAACCTAATGAAATATATGTGTAGTGAGTACAATAAGAAATTATATGAAAATGTCGAACCCACCAACTCCATTGGCCGTTAAAGAATACTCTTCGATTCCACCAAGTGAACTGAATTTCACCGGCAACATGGCCGAAAACTGGAAATTTTTCAAGCAAAAATTTGAAATCTACATGAACGCAAGCAAATTAGTGGATGAATCTGATGAAAGTAAGGGTTATATTTTACTAAATAGAATTGGAGACAGAGCTCTTAAAATTTATAATAATTTTCAATGGACTTCAACTGAAGAAAAAAACAAATGTACTGATATGCTGAAAAATTCGAGGATTATTTTATTCCAACGAAAACGTCACGTACGAACGTTATCTTTTCTTTACTAGAAATAAGAGAGATAACGAAACATACGACGCATATGTTACTGATCTTCGACAGTTAGCATCAACTTGCGAATTCATGCAATTAACAGATAGTTTAATAAAGGACAGATTGCTATTGGGAATACACGATGTCAACATCAAGGACAGACTGTTGAGAGAACCTGATCTTCAGCTAACAAGAGCATTGAAATATGTCGAGCAGCAGAAATCGCAGCGGAAAGAATGAAAGTAATTGATGGAAATTCTAAGGATGAGATATTGGCGATCAATAAATTTGGAGGATCCAAGAAAAATAATAATTCAAAATCAAATCAAACCAACCAGAGTTCTACGTCACGGCAGAATTATCAACAGAAAGAAGGGTCTCTTTCACAAGAAATCAAGGCGCAGAGTTGGACAAATTCACAAAAGTTAAGTAAATTGAATTATATAAATAATTGTACGAGATATGGATATCATCACAAACTAAATGATTGCCCTGATTATGGAAAATTTTGCTCAGAATGCAATTGTAAAAATCACTTTGCAAGGGAATGTGAAAATTTTAGAAAACAAATTCAAAACTTAGAAGTAATCAAAGATAATGAAAATGAAGATTTTAAGGCTAATTTTTTTATTGGGAACATTCCTATTGAGAAAAGTTCCAACTCTGATGAAGATATGAATTATAATTCGGAATTATGGATTGATGAATTCTATGTAAATAACACAATTAAAGTACCATTTAGGCTAGATACAGGGGCGGACTGCTCAATTCTGCCATGGGTTTATTTTTTGAAATTAGGAATATCGAGAAATGATCTAAAAAATACAAATGTTAAACTTTCTGGATACTCAGGTACTCAAATCGAAAGCTTAGGTAAATTAACCCTTAATGTTCATAAAGGAAATACAGAAGCAAGACAAATTGAATTTCACATAGTTGATACTGATAAAATTCCAATATTAGGGGCTCATGCATGTATCAAACTAAATTTAATAAAGAGATCTTTCATTAATGAAATATCAGAAATATCCCTGAATGATGAAATATTCACGAAAATAGTCCATAAATATTTTGATGTGTTTCAGGGTTTAGGTGTTTATCAGGTAAACACCATATTGAATTAGATGAAAGGGTGCCTCCCAGAGTTCAGCCTCCAAGGAAAGTTCCTTTAGCTTTACACCAGAAACTGAAATTAAAACTACAACAGCTAGAGCAAACATCTGTTATAGAAAAAGTAAATGAACCTACTGACTGGGTTAGTAGTTTAGTTTTAGTAACAAAACCAAATGGTGATCTGAGACTCTGCCTTGATCCATTTCATCTTAATCAAGCTATAAGAAGGGAACATTTTTATATACCTTGTCTAGATGAGATTGTAAGTAAAATGCATGGTGCAAGGTACTTTTCAATATTAGATTGTAGTAATGGATTCTGGCAAATAGTCCTAGATGAAAAATCAAGTAAATTATGTACCTTCAATACACCATTTGGTAGATATAAATTTTGAGATTACCATACGGGATTTCTTCAGCTTCTGAGGTTTTTATGAAAAGAATTAGGGAAATTTTTGAGAATGTGGAAAATGTAGAAATATACATTGATGATATTATTATATACGGCAGAACTCTGGAAGAGCATAATAAGAATCTTGAATATTTAAAATATATACAATCTTTTGTATAGTAGATGTACGCAAGTGTGATATCTGTACTACGCATGTAAATTAAGAAGTGATAATAAAAATCAGTCTTCTACCACCTCTCGAGATAAGTGTTTCATTGAACCTAAATAAATTAATTTAAATGAGACAATATAACAATATGCAGGGGTGGAAACATGATTTTCTCTCATGGAACTAAAGGATCATTGATGATATTCTTTCCCTCAACATCCATGTTTTATCTTCTAGGCCACTCTTTTCTAACCCAGTGTTGCGTTTTGTCTCTGCTATCCCAGAGGCACAAGAAACAAGGATACTAGGTGTGGCCACTTTGCTGTCCAAGGAGAAAGTTTACCATTTCTAAGTCTACACAAATCTTCCATTGGTGTTCATGTTATTTTATTTTTTCCAAAACCAAAGCTATGTTGTCATATGACTCTTTCATTTTCGTTGAGTAAGCAATTGGTATTGAGCCATATTTGTTCCCATTATGTAGAAGAACACATTTCAAACTTCGCTTCTAGCTGTCAATAAATAGGCGCCAATCATCCGGAAAATATTCAGGAAGACCCATTTTTACCAGGAGTTCTCTAATAGCATGGCAAAATACAAGATTTTGTTCTTCATAGAAAAAAGGTAGCAGATCTATCTTACTTGTGCGATAAATTGTAATTTTCGTTCTTGGTTCAAGTAAATTTTTTTCCTTCAACCTGGAAGCTAGTAATTCAGAAGCTTCTTTCGACAGGTTGAGATCTCTACTGAGGTCATTTAACTCATCTTGGTTGAAACATTCGGGAATTGATGACATCGTTTCAAAATCACTGTCACTTTCAGTAGTGTCAGAATTCTGATCAGAGAGACATGTGTCCTCACAGAGTTCTGGTAGCTCCTGAAAGGTGGAATTGCCACTTCTTCTGAGTGAGGGATAGGGCGTCTTGCAGAGACTAAAGCTTCATAAGTCCACTTGTTACGGTTATTTCGATTGATTCCAGTAATATTTACTAGGCAGAAATAACAGTCATCGAAGTGATTTTTTGGATCTCTCCAAACCATTGGTACTCCGAATTTCAGACTTTTCCTTTTCCCGGTAGTCCACTATCGTAAATGCTCTGTACAAGTTTTACAGACAATATGTGGTGTCCATGTTTTATTCTGATCACCAAGCTTAACACCAAAATATCCAAGACAAGCCCTCTTTACAAAGTCACTAATAGTTTTTTTGTTTTCCAAGAACGTGTATTCTCCGCATGTGTAGCAAAAAATATCAGGATGATGTACACAGCTTCTTCTACTTGAACTCATTTCAATTCGACAACACAAATACAACAATTCACATTAACAATCTACTTTTTAGATTTACTTTTCAACAACTCGTTACTAAAGAGAAATTTCACATGACGCTAAGTTCTATCTATCTACACCGCGGGAATTCACACACTAATCTCAACTCTCAACTGTAGTTGAAGTTCACTTCAAACTGGAAAGCTCCATAAATCGGATATCTATGGAACTAACTGGATGACACTTAATAGGATTAAATCCCACTTGTTAACAGTTTGTCAACCAATCAGTTATATATCTCATATTGTTAATCTTCTATTTTTAATAAATGATTTGAAATAATAATTTTAATGAATATTATTATTTTAAATTCAATTTGTTACAAATGAATACTGACAATAAGGGAAATATACAAGAATCTATCTCTTGTATAAATTTTACAACACTCATACTTGAAAGTATTAAATAGGAAAATGCATTGATAGATAAGTGGATTTATCTAAAAAACTAGAGCTGATACAGAAAAACTGCTATCATATTTAGATTCAGCAATAAAAATATAGTTAAAATCAGCTCAAAAATACTAGGCCCCAGTAAAATATTTTATTTTTGCAGGCCTGAGTTATTCTCAGCAAAGTATAGTAAGTAACAATTCAAACTCACAACTTAAAATCAATATAACAGGAACAAACACCATCTTCAAACTACGCACATTCTCGGAAGAAGATACATTGAAAACAATCTTTATGTTGAAGAATAAAAACGGCTACGTATGTGGAGGAATCCTGATGAAATTAGTAATAGATTGCGCAGAACAAATAGTGAAACCCCTGACATCCCAAATAAATGTTTCCATAAAATATGGCGCTGTCCCAGAACGGAGGTGGTTTAAATCCTACCTAACCAACCGTAGACAAAGAGTAATAATCTCTCAGAAGGAGAACCACATGATATCCCAGGCAGAATTGACAGAACTAGGAGTACCACAAGGAAGCATTTTAGGTCCCATCATATTCATTATATTTTGAATGATCTATATACCATATTCGATGAAGCGAATATCAAAACGTTGAATTATGCAGATGACATAAACTTCACAGTCATGGCCAAGACATTCCCAGAAACGTGTCAACTTCTAAAAACAACCCTACTGCAAGCAGGCGAATGGTTTGAAGCAAATGGTTTATGCATGAATACTAAAAAAACAAATGCAGTGCTATTCAAAATAGCTCATTCAGGTTTTCAAACATCAGCAAATATTCAACTCTGAATGTGATTTTGTGTTGTAATGTCCTGGGTCTCAAACAGGAGGAAACTCTTGATTGGAGTGAACACATCACCAACCATTGTGCTCTATTGAGTTCTATTTGCTACTTATTTGGGGTACTCAGTAAATACCTGGATTCAATGTCAATGAAAACAATTTACCAAGCAGTATTGAAATCGAAGATTAAGTAGGGCATCATGTTCTATGGTAGCTCACATAACTTGGACAGAGTGCTGAAGACTCAAAAGAGAGCAATACGTACAATCTGGAAGATGAAGAGAATGGAATCGTGTAGGGGAATATCTAAAAAAAAGATTTATTAACAGCACCAGCTATACATATTCAGGAATGCTTGATTTTCACTTTCAAAAATATGCATTACTTTGAAGAGATAAGTAATTATAATACAAAAGGAAAAGCAATAAAATCTCCCCAGCACAGACTTAGCCTCACCGAAAAAGGACCTGCATAAAGGTGCATTCGATATTATAACAAGATAAAATATAAATTGGGAAGAGAATGTATCCTGCAACAATACAAGAAATTCATTTTCAAGTAGCTACTTAACATTGAACTATACAGGGTGAGTCTTTGACCACTGCGTTAATTTTAACCATAGGTTCTTGAGATCAAAAGAAAGACTTTTTCTATTACGGTTTTTCTATATTCAGCTGCGTTGAAAAGTTATAAGCATTTTAAGTTTTCACATTGGGCAAATACCCCTCTGTAGTCCAGTTTAGTTTGAATGAAAAATACCTTCCACAGCATCCACTATTGAATCTGAATTGTTTAAAAACATTATTTTCCCTCTAAGAAATGATTCACTCACTCATGTTTCATCCGATGAGGTCCATATCCAGAAGGAAGATACAAAATACTTATTTTCTGGTAAAAAAAATTCAACACCATAAACATAGATTTTTGTTGTTCTACTATATTTTCTTTCTACTTCAAGATTATAAACCATGCCTTTCTAGTGAGAAATTCCAAAAAATCTTAGAATTATTGGCTGTTATCAGCATACATTTGTAATTTTCTTCTTAAAATTTCCAAATCATGATAACCATCATTTCTATGAAACTTCCAAGGCAAGAGGTTGTCACTGTGCTTTTTTTTCACTCAAAGCCAGAAAAAATCATCTATGATTTTCCAAACACTGATATTTCTGAAGTTTCTTCTCCTTGACAGAGACCAGTGAACAGGTATTTTCTGTACTGAATCCCAATAACAATTTACCTGGATAGATTACAAGTATTTACAGATTTAGGTAAGCAATTATACTTTCTTGATGAAATACCTAAATTTGATTTTGAAAAATCAACTAGGTGTTCTTTGATAAAAATATTTTGTTAAATCATTAATATGATTCTATTCTGTTTAGATTATAATTACTGATTACTGATTTGTATAATCAGAGTATGTTTTAATTACGTAAACAAGAACATAAATATTGAATAATGGTTATTCATAGATTATGTCAAATTTTAATACCTTACCATAGAATATTAATTTATTACTGAACCCCAGGAGAGAAAAAATTAATATTTGCAATGTTTTTTTAAATGAAAGATAATATCTGTAACTATTATTGATCTTTAGTTATAATTTTCCTCAGAATAATTAGAGTGAATTATTATCACATTAAAATATTATAACGTCTCTGTGGTGGGTAGTTCCAAATAAAAAGTGTTCTGTGGTTCCTTGTTGTTTTGATTCTGTTTGAAACTGTCAAAAGTTATTTGTATCTTCAAAGCAAAAGTGGAAAATTTTTAGGGATAATATTGATAGTTTTAAATTATTCGATTCAGTATGAAATGATTATATTCAGAAATTGCATTCTATTCTAATCTTTCTTGTTTATGAGCTTATAGCTTCCAGATTCAATATTGATTGAATTTTAATTAACCATGCATCATAACAAACATTCAGAAATATTAAAACTAAGTCAAATTCCTTTATCTCTTAAGTTTGTGAACAAGGTTGAATCGGTGTATGAAATAAAGATAATAAAGGTATAAAACAAATCTAGGAGCCTGGGTTCAGAAGTTTTTAAAACTCATATGAGCTCAATTTGCAGCATTCCTATATTAGAATAGATATAATTTGATGAACCCTGAAAGCCTGAAGCTATAAAAATCAGCTCTTCATAAAGACAAGTCTTCAATTTAACAGGTCCTGACAGAAAATACTTTACCTATTTCAACGGTCAAAATATACCGAAGAGTGATGGAAAACTTTTTCTTTATTTATTATGGAATATTATTCTAGATTAAATATTAAACAAGGTGCTAGACATCATAAACAATGAATACAGCAAATGGCAATTTAGATTTTGTGGTGAATGTAAGACAAAAATTGTTCAGTGGTTAATTTCATCTATAGTGTTTAGTGGTGGAACCATAGACTGGAGAGATTTCCCAATCTTTTGTAGAAATATTTAATAAAGACATAAAATATGGCAACATTGAACAAATCTGATTATTGAATCATTTCAGCACAGAGTTGGATTTGGGAAAATCAGAAAATTTGGACAAAATTATATCGATTCAATTCCTTTCAACTTCAAATATCTCAAGAATGGTGCAATTTAGGAGAAAAGATGAGGAATGATTTTATATGCAAAAAAGACTAATGATTCCAGGAAATACGAGATACGGACCTTTAGTTCAAGCGATATTTGTTTTTCATGCAATTTAACTAATCTGTAGAGTAGTAGTGAGAAACCCACAAGAAGTGGAATAAATCTATTGATGCCAAAATATGCAAGAGTGTTATCAAAAACCTTCTACAAGAGATCATTTCAATTGATATTGTCGTTTGAATATTACAGGTGAAAATGCAATTTTTTTATGAAATTTCAACACCCTATATCTTTTGAACGGGGCCAAATTTGGAAAAATGTTATAGGAAGAAAATGTTTCTTTTGACGTCAAGAATCTATGGTTAAAATTAACGCAGTGGTCAAAGACTCACCCTGTATAGTGTAGAAGACTTCCTAGTCTACATGATATAATGAGAATAAAATTGTTTATGATCCTGTTTCATCTCGGGTGTTCACTGTATTACATGTATACACTTTACCTGAAATGAAGTATATTATAATTATTATTATTATTCGGGACAAATATCTCAGTCAGGTTCGTTATTGGACCGAACTCAAGAAATAGTTAAGCAGTTATGAGCATCTGAAATTCGGTATTCTCCATGACTCCGAGAATATTCATCCGATCGAATCAAAATATGACAATTGTTCAAATAACATTGAAAGAGTGAGATAAACAAAATTAAGTCAATATCGTCCTGTTGAAAATGAATTGTAGTTCATGCCAGAAAGTATATATTGGACAAACAGGAAGGAACTTCGAGAAGAGGATTAAAGAACATTTGAGTAGTTTCCTGAATAAAAACAGAACTCAACTTATGCGACCCATCTTTTAGACGAGGGACATATGTTTGATCCAAACTATAACATATAACTGCGCATAGAAAACAAAAGCAGAAGGCTTAATATCCTAGAAACAATGGAAATTAACAGATATAACAAGCAAAATATCTTACTCAATGACCAAACGGATGTCAACAGATCACCATTGATGAACATGCCATAAAAATCCCAGAAGTATTTAGAATACCGGTCCCCCTCTTCCATCTTGAGAAATATATAAGAAAGACTCAAAAATTTTTGGAGTAGTTTAACATCGAACTCGCCTGAAGAAGCCAAGAATTTGGCGAAACAATTGTTGCAAATGTAGTGTTACATATTGTTAAAACACAATAAATATGGAAATTTTATTAAATAAGTTTTCATTTAATCATGTTCAAACTAAATTTTTTTTTTCATGATTTTTATGTTGAATATGATATATCTGTCTTTTATAACTAATTCTCATGGTTATCAGTTACTAAGAAAATTCATGCCGGATGAAAAATTCTGTCATTTTCTGCGGATACTTGATCTTTCACAGAATTCCAGATTTTTCAATGAATTTTGGAGCTTGAAAAGCCAAGAATCACAAGAAATGCTCAGAGCAAATTCTCAGAACGATCAACTTATAACTAACAAGAAGCAGATTTAAATATCTTCAAATCCATATTCATCGAAGTTAATAACTACATAAAAGGTGATGCTATTTCTCTCACATAAATTCCCCATCGATTGTCATGGATTCTCCTTATAAACCATAAATCTCAATCGCTTAATGGCCTCAACTCGGAAGATTCTCGACAAAATCGTCAAGAAAGAAACTGATGAATCCTGAGACTGCAAATCATCACGATACATAAGAAATTCCCCATCGGAAGGAATTGGAATGCAAAACAATGCAATATATCATCACTATAAGGTAATTACATGTATCAACTTGAAGAGTTTCATATGGTAAAAGAAACAGTCCTTGTTTTTCCAAAACCAGAAATTGAGCTCGCTCGTGGATCGTGAGTCACTGGCGACCTATCCAAGGTTACTGTGGATTCCACATCTCAAGCTGTCATCTTCGACACTCGTTCATTTAATCTGTTCTTCGAATTGCAATTTTACAATACCGATAATGGAAAAGTAATTATTATGTAGCGAGTGAAAGGATTGCCTTTTCATGATTTCGTCACGTTGAATGAAAACATCGCAATTTCTTTTTATGAATTTTCGTTTAGTACCGGGAATTGTTGATAACTTGATACCCAAACGAAATAAACAAGGTGAGTCCTTGACGGCAATTGATTCCTGAATAAAAAAAATTCCAAGCCTTTATTCCCAACTCAGCTATTTTACCAAAATTTATTTTTGTTCATCAATATATCAGGTATGCCGGTATGAAGTGAGCGTCAAGATAAAAATGTCTCGATAGGGAACATTTGTTGTGAATGAGCCTTTTTTTTGTATGTTTGCTATGACGTCTGTGAAACATATTTGGTATACATCAAGTCATTGAACAGACATATTTTTTCATCGTGTTAAAAATGTCGAGTGTTGTACCAGAAAGTGATGATTCGCAGACAGCACTAATTTTTTGTTTTCATTCGAAGGAAAGTGCTGCAGATTCGTATCGAATGCTTGTCGAAGCATATGGATATCATGCCCCATCAGACGTAACAATGCAAAAGATGGTTTCAACGGTTTAGAAATAATGATTTTCATGTAAGAAATGAAGAACGTGTGAAGACAACCAGAAATTGTTTGAAGACACCGAATTTCGAACAATATTTATTTATTTATTTATTCCACATTGGAATACATACAGGCAATCGCCCAGATACAGTATTCACATATATATAAACTACTTCCAACAAAAGGAAATTCCTAAATCATACATTCACAAAATATCAAGAACCTATCATCCAATGCCAAATAACATTAAATACCAACCCGAAAAATGAACAAAACAGGCTTACATTAAATCATAAAATTATCTATCCGAGGCCTCAAGATTGGCCCTGACAGTTTTCTTCAACTTTAATAATGGATCGTGAAAAACATCAACGTTCACACAAAGGGCATTACATGTCGTCATAACTCTATGGAGTGGGGGTTTTGCGCCGAATTAGTGTTTCTGATGATGCCATAGAAAGTACCGAAGGATCTCAAACCTACATTTGGAACCCTTAGAGATATAAAATTGAAAATTTCAGATGACAAAAACCGTCCTCTAATGATTTTACACGCGAATAACACATCCGTAAGCTGTCTGCGATTGGACAAACTCATCATGTTGAATCTGCGTCGAATAGTTGTGTAATCGTAATCAACAATGATTAATTTACTCTTGTGAGCTAAATATCTCAAGAACCTATTCTGAACACTCTCTGAATGCTGTTCCTTGGGTTCCATACAGTGGACGCAAAATTTAACCTACTGTGGACAAAGGAATGATAAAGAGTCAGCAGTGTTTAATTTTCCTTGAATTGGAAACTATTACGGATAATGAAACCCAGTATTTTATTGGCATTATTCACAATTTTCTCTACATGCAGGTCGAAAATAAACCTTGAATCTAAAACAATGCCCAAATCTGAAACATTGTCGACCGCTTTGAAAGGTCTACCATTTATGGAGTAATCAAAATCAAGAATATTAGTTTTTCTAGTAAAAGATATTCTACAACATTTTTCAAAGTTGAGAAACAGAGAATTCTCTTCACAATACCCCTGGAGTCGCATAAAATCCTGCTGTAGCTTCTGGCAATCACTCCATGTTTTCACTGGTCTGAAAAACTTTAAATCATCAGCATACAGAAGAAATTTAGAGTAGCGAAAACATGTCCCGATGTTGTTAATATAAATTAGGAATTGCAGAGGGCCCAAATGAGTGCCCTTAGGTATACCCGAGGTGTTTTTGAATATTCTCGACCTACAGCTATTAGTAGAAACATACCTACTGGGACCGATTTAAAACGTATGACTCGACCCATCTCAGGAGACTACCACAAATATCCATATTGGATGGAGATGACACTTTGAATAAAAAGCAAATGGCAGAAATGTTAAATGTTGCACCATAAACAATCTCTAACCGTTTAAAAGCTTTAGAAAAGAACCCAAAGTGTGTGAAATGACTGCATTGAATGAAAGACAAATGGAAAACCGAAAGAACACTTGTGAAGTTTTGCTTCAAAGACACGAATGATAATCGGTTTTGCATCGGATTGTTACTGGCGATGAAAAATGGATTCATTTTAGGAATCCTAAATGGAAAAAAATCATGTGTTAATCCAGGATAACCATCAACATCGACTGCAAAACCAGATCGATTCGGCAAGAAGACAATGCTGTGTGTTTGGTAGAACCAGAAAAGTGTGGTGTACCACGAGCTCCTAAAACCGAGTGAAACCGTTAATACTGATCGCTACCGACAACTAATGATCAATTGGAACCATCATTGATCGAAAAATGACCAGAATAATCGGTTCAATATCCAATCAAAACACTTGGCTGGGAGCTGCTACCCTACCCGCCGTACTCACCAGACTTGGCTCTTTCCGAATAATTATTTGTTTTCATCGATGGGACACGCATTAGCTAAGTAGCACTCTGATTCCTACGAAGAGGTCGAAAACTGATAGAAAATTGGTCAAAATGTGTACAAAACAATGACCAATATTCTGAATGGGATGTTTTTACTTTCCCATTAATAATTATTGTTTTATTTTCACAAAAACGCTCATTTTATACCGGTACTCCTTCTTGAGCGATTCATTATTTTCAATGTTTCTCTAGCTTTTCAATACCACCGATGTAGAAGGATTTATCGAAACCTTATAAAATTGCTTTTCTTCCTCATTAGTGCCAAATCTCTTTTAACAGACTATGATTTCGAGTTCAACGAAGAGACAAGAGTTGCTGGAGGAAGGTCTGCGGTAGCCATTCCAAACTCTATCCGACCTGGCATTTTTAAGACCAGCTTCGACTTGAGCGATTTTTTCCTTCAGACAACAATGATAAATGAAATACGGAATTTGCTTTGAATTTTCCAAAAATCATTATTTATGTTGGACCCTAATATTCAACACAATACTGTAGGATTCAGTATTATTGGATATAGTTTAAATGACGGTGCTGTCTTGAGTAATCAGTGCCGTCGATTTTGTAGAAATAATGTGAGTATCCCTTAGGAAAACTATTGCAGCTTAATTTTTTCACAACACAACCGATAATGGTCACATCATTTTGCATTCCTTCCTTTTCTTTTTCTCTCACGCACTCGCGTAGATTGACGCAGGCATTTGACAGTGAGACACATTCTTCTTCTTCTTTCTCCGATTCTAACCATTGAATTTATTTCCACGGTTTAGTAACCGCCAGTGGCGTATCAGCATAGAGTGGAATGAGACTACAATTTTTTGTATTAAAAAAACCTAGGATGTTATAGTGGGTGGGTTAAGATCAATATTATTTGTTTAGAACTAACCAAAGAACAGTTTAGGGGTGCATTCGGAATAGTTAGGTGTGAAATTGAATCATTTATTTCAGAAACCACCTTTGCGACAAAAATTTCAAGAATTACAAAAATTTTGTTGTTACTGTTCTTTATGGAGGTAAATAAATTGTCTAAGCTCCGTCGCATACAATGTTCATCTAACCTCAAAACTTGACAAGATATCGAACACATTCATAAATTCTTTAATTGCTGATTTTTCTGCGCATGTTGGAGAATTTGGCTTTCATTTTCGGAACATAGACAACTCTTCGTTTGTTTTTCTCATCTATGCTCATAACCTTGATTCAAAACATAAACAAGGATTGACATTCTTGTTTTTGTTTATTTACATTTCATTATTTTCATTTGTTTATTTTCAACTCGATTTTCAATTCTATAGATTCAATCATAATTATTTGCTTTATTAATTAATTTCGTTCTTTTCAATCGGTTAGTCTATTTACTCTTTTTTCGAAATTACTCAAAACAAAATTCATATTGTTTTCTGCAGTATACCTTGAATAATAATAATGGCGACAAAATTGAAACAACTCAAAGCTCGTCGTCAAATTGTTATTGATGATCTCGAGGAAATTCTCAATTTAGCACAATTCGCTGTCACTGATGAAAGTTTGCACGTAAGATTAAAATTAAGATGTGAAATACTTGACGATATTCTCGTGGACTTTCAAAATTTACATACGTGTATTGTCTCTATGATAGTATCTTCCGGAGAACCCGAATTGAACACTGAGAAGGTTATTCGAACAACCTTTATGGATAATTATTACACCATCAGAACAACTTATGTTAATTTATTTCCTGTAGTAAACATTCCAGTAAAAAACCAAGACAGTTGCTCTATTAGTTCGCCAAATGTTAAACTGCCAAAGATAGTATTGCCCATTTTCAATGGGAATTATAAAGAGTGGCCTACTTTTTTTCGATATGTTCCAAAGTTTGGTACATGAAAATTCTAACTTGAGTCAAATAGAAAAGTTTCAATACCTCCTTAGTTCACTTTCTTCTCATGCTTTAAATTTAGTTAAAGGATTTCCATTGACTGCTGAAAATTATGAAAGCGCTTTTCAGACATTGGCGGAAAGATATCAAAATAAAAGACTTCTCGCTAATACGTGTTGGAAGGAAATCTGTAATGTTCCAAAGCTACAGGGTGATTCAGCTAAAGACCTTAGGCGAATTCTAGAAGTTTTTGCGGAAAACTTATCGGTATTAAGGAATTTAGGTTTACTCGTTGACCAGTGGGACTTTGTTTTATTTCATATTCTCATTCAGAAATTAGATTCAGCAACGATCAAACGTTTTGAATTACAAGAATGTTCAACAGATATTCCGTCGTTTGTCAATTTGCGAAATTTCCTGACAAATCAGTGTATAGCCTTGGAGGCAGTAGCTCTTTTCTCTTCCGTCGAAAACTCCTTCAGTTTCGAATTCTCAAGTTTTGAAATCTAGTTCTCTCTCAACGAATAAAAGAAATTGACTCTTCTCGTTCAAACGGAAACTGAATCATTCAAGAAACGTTTAACCTGTAATTATTGCAAGTTAGCTCATAATATTTACAAATGTCCATCATTTTTGGAACAAACTGTTCAAGATCGGTTCAAGATTGTGAAGAACAAAAATTGGTGTATCAATTGCCTCCATTCTGGACATAAGATTAACAATTGTTCTTCAAGGTCAAATTGTCGTACTTGCCACGCAAAGCATCATACCCTGTTGCACATGCGCAATAATGCGGATAATGATGCTTCAACAGAGACATTTCATTTCAATGCAGCAAGTTCATCGGATTCAGGCTCAGTTCAACTTTTAACCAATGTTTCTTCAAATTCTACCGTTCTCTTGGCAACCGCTGAGGTCGAAATTAGTGATGCTTGGGGTAGATATCAGAAGGTCCGAGTTCTGTTAGATGGAGGCTCTCAAATAAATATTATAACTCAATCGTGTGTAAATAGATTAGGCTTAAAAATTTGTGATGCTTCATTTTCGATAAATGGAATTTGTGAAAGCTCATCTTTTGCTAATTGCAGCACTGAATGTACTATTCGCCCATCAGGTCAAATAAATCCATCTTTTACATTCGATGCCGTCGTGATTCCGAAGATTTGTGCGGAAATGCCGAGTTGTTTCGTAAATTATTCGTTTTGGAATTGTGTCCATAACAAGAAGTTAGCAGATCCGAACTTTTCCATTCCGAAATCAATAGACCTTCTCCTCGGAGCGGATATATTCTCTTTAATAATTCGACCGGGTCGTATCGAGGGTAACGGTTTAGAACCAACAGCACTTGAGACAGTGTTTGGTTGGGTTTTCATGGGAAAGATTCAATCACCTAACATATCAGTTAACAATTTTCATTTGTCATTGTCTGAATCAGGTTTAAACTCCTCGTTGAAAAGATTTTGGGAACTTGAAGAAGTTTCAGAGAATGTCATTGTATCACCAGAAGATCAATTTTGTGAGAAATTATACACTCAGAACTATTCTAGAAATACATCTGGACGGTACACTGTTGCATTACCATTTAAACGTGATCAGTCAACACTTTCTTTCGGTGACACATATTCTCTCGCACTACGTCGTTTTTTTATCCTTGAACGTAAACTTATTAAAAACCAGAATATATACAGGGAATACTCTACTTTCATGCAGGAATATTTAGAAAAAGATCATATGTCATTAATTTCTACGAGTTCGGATTATGAAAATACTTTTTATATCCCTCACCATTGTATAATCAAACCAAACAGTCCATCCACAAAGTTGAGGGTTGTTTTCGATGCGTCAGCTCATGTACCCGGTCATTTATCTTTAAATGATGCGCTATTGATAGGTCCTAAATTACAAAAGGATATTATTGCCATTTTGATGAACTTTCGTGTTCATCGGTTCGTTTTCACAGTTGATATCAAACAACTGTATCGTCAAATATTAGTCAAAATTCTCGGTTTGAGGTGGTTTCCTTCGTCGGACGAATTTTCTTATTTTGCGGAAACTACTGTGCAGGTATGTACCAAACGTACCATACTTTCAGAACTTTTCGAATTTTTCGACCCTTTGGGGTTCCTTTCTCCATTTGCTTTTCTTGCTAAACATTTGATCCAGCATCTTTGGACATTAGGTTTGCAGTGGGATGATACACTTCCAGACGATGTCAGCCGTCGCTGGAATCAGTGTAAATCCGAATTAGCCGAATTGGGTGAATTAAAGATACCTCGGAAACTTGCATCGAAACCATTTTATCGTTGCGAACTTCATGGTTTCGGAGATTTCAGGTTTTTCAATTATGACGGCTCCATTGACACCTCTTTCGTAGGTGGTAAATCAAAGGTCTCCCCATTGAAGAGAATTTCACTTCCACGACTGGAATTGTGTGCTTGTCTCTTATTATCAAAGCTCATTAATATGGTTTCCTCTGTTTACCAATCAGCCTTTACAATAGATGACATTTTTGCTTGGTCTGATTCTATGGTAGCTTACATTTTCAGATTTGTTCACTTCATGAAAAACTCTAAAGCTCCTGGAATATATAGATTTTCCGCAGTTCATCTCAAAGATGCGCTTTTCTTCATTATAAAGCAAGTTCAACGGGTTGTGTTCAGGGAACAGATCGATGGTCTCATCTCGGGAAATCCCATATCTAAATTACTTCGAAAATTGAATCCATTTATTGGAGAAGATGGTGTTCTCAGGGTGGGCGGTCGTCTGTCTTTTTCTGGTCTGGCTCTTGATCACAAACACCCCGCTTTGCTTTCTTCATCTCTTCGTCTTACTGGGCTCCTTATTCAGCATTTCCACAAAATATGTCTGCATCCAGGTGCCCAGACTTACAGTTCCTTCTGTCTCAACAGGTCATACAGGAGTTTTATACAGTCCACTTAAAGATTGAGTCTGTGCTCAATTCTCGCCCTTATGTCCGCTTAGTAATGACCCGAATGACATATCTGCACTGACACCAGGACATTTTCTTACTTTGGCTCCATTAACTGCTATTCCTGAACCAGATTTATCACACCTATCTATCGGTCGATTATCGCGTTGGCAGCTTTTAATTCGTATCCATCAGGATTTTTGGAAAAGATGGAATTTAGAATATCTGAACACACTGCAACAACGAAAAAGGTGGTTCAATAGTGACTCGCCTCCTTATTCAATAGGTGCACTCGTCTTGATAAAAGATGATCAACTCCCTCCATTGCGCTGGCGACTTGGACGCATTGAGAAATTGCATCCTGGCGCTGATAAAATAGCTAGAGTAGCTACTGTTCGGACTACTCAAGGTGTACTGCAGAGATCAGTGGTTAAATTATGTCCATTACCTCTTCAATAGTTATGACATATGTTGATGTATATATGTATATATATATTTTTTTTCTTTTCGCTTTATGTTCGATATCTTTTCAATTTTATATTTGCTTTGTTTCATAAAATATTCTATTTTAGGTGGGCGGTTATGTTACTGCAACTCAGTGTTATTGGTTGCATTCATTTATTTTCTATTCCAAAATGCTTGTTCGTTTCGTGCGGCCCACGTATGTTCTTTTCTTTCTCTATGGACGTATATTTACGTATGGACATATGTTGGAGCATATGACAGTGCCAGACGAAGGAAGTACGAAGTAGTAGTAATTCGAATACACACGTCGACGCTCGTTCGATGCAGTGCAGGACTTTTCTTCGTTTCTTCGCAATTTTTCTCGTTAATTTCTACAAATTAGAACTCTGGTGAAAAGGTGACTGTTCTGGCTCGTGAGTGACACGTTCAGCCGTGCTGTAAACCAGGTAGGCAATCGTCGATACTCCAACATTTCGTATTCAGTCATTTTTTCTCACCGGAATTTCATTATTAATTTCTCTTTCTTTTTCATTTGATTTCAAAGGCCGTGTCGTGCCACAACGGTTTAGAAATAATGATTTTCATGTAAGAAATGAAGAACGTGTGAAGACAACCAGAAATTGTTTGAAGACACCGAATTTCGAACAATATTTATTTATTTATTTATTCCACATTGGAATACATACAGGCAATCGCCCAGATACAGTACCTATTCACATATATATAAACTACTTCCAACAAAAGGAAATTCCTAAATGATACATTCACAAAATATCAAGAACCTATCATCCAATGCCAAATAACATTAAATACCAACCCGAAAAATGAACAAAACAGGCTTACATTAAATCATAAAATTATCTATCCGAGGCCTCAAGATTGGCCCTGACAGTTTTCTTCAACTTTAATAATGGATCGTGAAAAACATCAACGTTCACACAAAGGGCATTACATGTCGTCATAACTCTATGGAGTGGGGGGTTTTGCGCCGAATTAGTATTTCTGATAGTGCCATAGAAAGTACCGAAGGATTTCAAGCCTACATTTGGAACCCTTAGAGACACAAAATTGAAAATTTCAGATGCCAAAAAGCGTCCTCTAATGATTTTACACGCAAATAACACATCCGTAAACTGTCTGCGATTGGACAAACTCATCATGTTGAATCTGCGTCGAATAGTCGTGTAATCGTGATCAACAATGATTAATTTACTCTTGTGAGCTAGATATATCAAGAACCTATTCTGAATACTCTCCAAGCGCTGTACGTAGCATTTATACCTTGGGTTCCATACAGTGGGCGCAAAATTCAACCTACTGTGGCCAAAAGAATAATAAAGAGTCAGCAGTGAATTGGAAACTATTACGGATAATGAAACCCAGCATTTTATTGGCATTATTCACAATTTTCTCTACATGCAGGTCGAAAATAAACCTTGAATCTAAAACAATGCCCAAATTTGAAACATTGTCGAACGCTTTGATAGGTCTACCATTTATGGAGTAATCAAAATCCAGAATATTAGTATTTCTAGTGAAAGATATTCTACAACACTTTTCAAAGTTCAGAAATAGAGAATTCCCTTCACAATACCCCTGGAGTCTCATAAAATCCTGCTGTAGCTTCAGGCAATCACTCCATGTTTTCACTGGTCTGAAAAATTTCAAGTCATCAGCATACAGAAGAAATTTAGAGTATCGAAAACATGTCCCGATGTTGTTAATATAAATTAGGAATTGCACAGGGCCCAAATGAGTGCCCTGAGGTATACCCGAGGTGTTTTTGAATGTTCTCGACCTACAGCTATTAATAGAAACATACTGGGTCCGATTTAAAACGTATGACTCAACCCATCTCAGGAGACTACCACAAATACCCGTATTGGATGGAGATGACACATTGAATAAAGCAAATGGCAGAAATGTTAAATGTTGCACCATAAACAATCTCTGACCGTTCAAAAGCTGCAGAAAAAGAACCCAAAGTGTGTGACATGACTGCCACATGCATTGAATGAAAGACAAATGGAAAACATTTGTGAAGTTTTGCTTCAAAGACACGAATGAAAATCGGTTTTGCATCGGATTGTTACTGGTGATGAAAAATGGATTTATTTTAAGAATCCTAAATGGAAAAAAAATCGTGTGTTAATCCAGGATAACCATCAACATCGACTGCAAAACTAGATCGATTCGGCAAGAAGACAATACTGTGTGTTTGGTAGAACCAGAAAAGTGTTGTGTACCACGAGCTCCTAAGACCTAGTGAAACCGTTAATACTGATCGCTACCGACAACAAATGATCAATTTGAACCATGCATTGATCGAAAAACGACCAGAATAATCCGTTCAAGATCCAATCAAAACACTTGGCTGAGAGCTGCTACCCTACCCGCCGTACTCACCAGACTTGGCTCTTTCCGAATAATTATTTGTTTTCATCGATGGGACACGCATTGGCTAAGTAGCACTTTGATTCCTACGAAGAGGTCGAAAACTGATAGAAAATTGGTCAAAATGTATACAAAACAATGACCAATATTCTGAATGGGATGTTTTTACTTTCCCATTAATAATTATTGTTTTATTTTTACAAAAAACGCTCATTTTATACCGGTACTCCTTCTTGAGCGATTCATTATTTTCAATGTTTCTCTAGCTTTTCAATACCACCGATGTAGAAGGATTTATCGAAACCTTATAAAATTGCTTTTCTTCCTCATTAGTGCCAAATCTCTTTTAACAGACTATGATTTCGAGTTCAGCGAAGAGACAAGAATTGCTGGAGGAACGTCTGCGGTAGCCATTCCAAACTCTATCCGACCTGGCGGAATTTTCTCACTTAGGACAAGATACATTGTCCTGATGAAAGAGCATCTATTTCTTCTTCAAATGAGATTATTTTAGGCGATTCCGGCCTTCAGACGATCCAACAAACCGATATAGAAGTCGTTGTTGATTGTTTCTGCAGGTTCTAAGTGGTCAATGAGTAACATTTTAATTTCGCTTGAGCATCTTCAAACAGCGGCACTCATTTTGTAAACTGCTTTTTCATACTCGAATGTTCGGCCAACTATCGATTGATGGTCGTTTTCGATGGGCCAGAGCCCTAATATCATTTTTAAGACCAGCTTTGACTTGAGCGATTTTTTCTTTCAGACAACAATGATAAATGAAATACGGAAATTGCTTTGAATTTTCCAAAAATCATTATTCATGTTTGGACCCTAATATTCAACACAATACTGTAGGATTCAGTATTATTGGATATAGTTTAAATGCCGGTGCTGTCTTGAGTAATTAGTGTCGTCGATTTCGAAGAAATATTGTGAGTATCCCTTAGGAAAACTATTGCAGCTTAATTTTTTTCACAACACAACCGATAATGGTCACACCATTTTGCATTCCTTCCTTTTCTTTTTTCTCTCACGCACTAGCGTAGATTGACTCGGGCACTTGACAGTGAGACACATTCTTCTTCTCCTTTCTCCGATTCTAACCATTGAATTTATTTCCACGGTTTAGTAGCCGCCAGTGGCGTATCAGCATAGAGTGGAATGAGACTACAATTTTTTTGTATTAAAAAAAACCTAGGATGTTATAGTGGGTGGGTTAAGATCAATATTATTTGTTAAGAACTAACCAAAGAACAGTTTAGGGGTGCATTCGGAATAGTTAGGTGTGAAATTGAATCATTTATTTCAGAAACCACCTTTGCGACAAAAATTTCAAGAATTACAAAAATTTTGTTGTTACTGTTCTTTATGGAGGTAAATAAATTGTCTAAGCTCCGTCGCATAGTTGCTTTCTGCGGTGAATTTTACTCACGACTTTTATCGGCCTTAACGATACCTGTGAAGTGTTCCGTGGCTTGATGGATTGTTTGTAGATTGTATCAAAAGTTACCATTATCAAAATACTAATATTATTAAAACTTCGTTATTTTGAATTTCAAACTTATCAGATAATTTTGTTTAGATATTTGAAAGACCATCTTAACTAGATATAAGGGCTAGCATAAAGATTGTATATTTATGTACAATTATGAATTCTGTTTTGGGTTGAAATACCAGTTTGTATTCTTGTTTCTAAATAAACAAACAAATAAATAAGTATGATTCTAACTATGTAGATCACCTTATAGAAGAAATGCATACCTACAATCTAATAAAACTAACAACATGATGAACTCCATCCAAATTCTTATATTATAATAAGTTCGTAATTTGAATTCATAAATTTATTAGATTTTGTTTAGATTTTTGAAAGAAAATTTCAACAAGAGTTAGCATATAGCTTATACATTTAAGTAAAATTATGAATACTGTTTTTGGGTTGAAATATCAGTCTGTATACTTGAATACAAATATATAACTCAGTAAAATTCTACCATGTGGATAACTTTTTAAAATTAGGACCTACCTACAATCTGATGAGTTTAACATGTTGTTGGAAGGTATGCCCTTCTTCTGAAAGGTGATTGGCATAGGTAGAATCTACTATAATTTAACTATCTGTTGAACTAAGGTTTCAATACTGAGAAGGCTCACTTGAAAGGTGTGATTAATAAACGACATGCTCAAAAATAGTGGGTATCGATTGACTTTAGATCGTTTTAAACGTATTTTTAGCAGAACTTTGTTTTAATCCCTACAAGAGCAAAGTTCACTTTCACTTGTTCTAAAAGATTAATCATCTTTATAGTTAAAGATATAACAAGTATGTAATGTCTAGATATGCCAGCGATGTAAGTTGCACAACACGTGTATCTCGTTGACAAGCTAAAAGTCAATCAAATATAATATAAAAGTTATACTGATTTTCGTATATGTACCACCTACGACTTGAAAAGCATTAGAGGTTAAATTGATGGAAATTTTTCTCATTCATTAAGAAGTAATGACTATTGAATACGTGACCGGATTTCTTCCCAGTTCTTAATTTCAATTCATTTTCTTAGAGAAATGATTGAAGTTGATCTTCAGAAATTCGAAAAATGTTCAACAATCATCTTTTTCTTAGAAATCAACAGAAATGTCCTACAAACCCTAAAAAACTTCAAGAAATATTATTTTAAAACTAACCTATTTACAATGTTATCCCAGAAATTATGCTGACATGTCTCATTTCAGAAATATGCAAATCGCCTATCGACGAGTTTGGCCCAGAGTCGTTCTGGATACATGAAAACTTTATTTAATCTCCTTCGGAAAATGTATTATTGAGCATTTGCTCCATCAATAGACGAAAATATCTCATCAAGTATCCTATGAGGAGTACAGATCTGAACACACTAAAGAATATGAAAATTACCTAAACAAACAAATCCAGTCCATTGACGATTCATTACTCAGAATGTAATTAGACATCGAACTGTTGAATAATTCAGATTCAGGTGACAGTTGCTCCATTCTAGGTATACGAACAATGGTACAAAACACTCTAAACAATGCTCATTACGATTCAAAGAGCCATAATTTCAGACCATCTGAATAATTAAATAAATTGTTGTAACAACCCAACGAGGTGTTTCATTATACTCAACATGGCATTATGATTCTCTTGTGATGGATTTTTTCTTATTTCGAATTAAAAATTAGGAGCTCATATTGAAAGAGGAGCAGGAATATTATCCTCTGTAAGAAATAACGACCTTATATAGAGGTTCTGGTAACCTAAAGGGTTTTTCAATAGGGACTTGATAAATTTGAATCTAAATAAATCACAAACCATTTGAGATATTTCAAAAACTTTATTATTGGCTTGAAGTAAAATACATAATATTTATGAATGGAAGTCCACTTCATTCATGTGGCCAGCTCGGGCCCGTTTGCATCGGTCAATTCTCTGGACCCAATTTTTGATGACTCGGCCACACATTTAAGCCGAAACGGCCACTATTTCATCGTTGCCATGGCGCGGTAGCGATCGCCATTGACCGTAATGTGACGATTGTCACCAAAACGTGATTTTTTAGGGGATGCAATTGGGTCTCGTGATTCACGTGTGGATTGCTGCCTGTCTAACAACGCATACTTTGCTTATTGACAAGGCCATTGAACCATTGAGCCATTGGAAACAGTGATCGTAGGGCTGATTTTGCAGAGCCCAATCGGAGAACTTATGTCACTTCAAATGGTCCAACGGCTTCAATTCTCAAGTCAACTTGATCTTGTACAGGTGTTAACGAAGATACTTACGCAAAATTCATCAAAGAGTGGTCTGACGGATGCCCAATTCTTGAGATCGCCGTGGAATTGACTGATTTGGGTTGTCGGCTACGGAGGCTCAAACGGCAGCGATGTTTTCATTACTGCGACCGATCCATCTAACAGCAAATCTGTAGACTCAAATTTTTGCGCCAAACTTGTGATTGCCTGTCTGCTAGGGCGCGAATTACGACCGAAAATTGGAGTTAAGGCTCTTAAAGTTGCGGTCACTGACTCCGAATTTCGGTAGTGAATTGCAGACGTTATTCGGTCGTGTATTTCACCATGATGAAAATGTTCACTTTACTGAATGAACTGACGTTGACAGTTCGATGATTGGTCTTAGGGTGCGTTCACAAATTAAATTCAATGTTGTCAAGTTCCCATCAGAAAACCCGATATTTGTCATTTCGATCTCCAATAAGTTGATATATCTGAAATATGCGAGTGAGGCCTAATATTTCGTTATTTGAGTTAGTGGAAAGTTTGAGTCAATTATATTCTGAAACAGATGCTCAATATTTATAGATCTAATTTTTAGGTAGAAGAGAGAACAAATCAAGGTATCCTATAGAGTTTTATTTTTGTCGAATGCAGGTTTATTTCAATAATATGTCTGTAAAGAGAATCGATGTATGAAATTTGGCAAACGGGGTGATCAATATAAAATATCTTCATCGAATTCTCACCTCTTGTTATACCACAAGCGACCATTGGCTTTACTAGAAAACTACCCATTTTTTTGGAATGTTTTTAACGTAGTTTTGTCATGGTTCCGAAGTAGGTACATTCGTATAAAAATGCTCAGAATGAATATCATAACGTCCATGCTAGTTCTGATTTCGGTTGCAATCTTGGCTAAAATTCATTTTGTTCATTCAGATGAACGAAATGAACGAAACAACAAGAAAATGAAACTTTTCTTTTTGTTACAGAAAAGTATGTAGATTCGGCTACTTACGGTCTTTCTTATAAACCACCTCCTTTTTACTTCCAATTAGTTAAGATGGCTGTAAAAATGTTCAATCTCTCAGATTTCACTTGCAAACAAATCACCATAGGGTTTATGCAAAAGATATTATTGTTATTGAATCTTTTTTTTTCTCAGAAAGTTTTTTGTGATTCTAATCAATTTAATATTTGCAGGTTCTTTATACAGGGAGAGAGAGATCAAAGGAGACACTTTATTCCCGAGCCGTTTTTCTATATTCAACTACGTTCAAAAGTTATGAGCATTTTAAGTTTTCACATTGGACAAATACCCCTCCCTAGTCCAGTTTAGATTGAATGAAAACTACCCTCCACATCATTCACTATGAATTGATTTGAAAACATTATTTTTTTTGTAAAAAATTTATCACTCATTCATGTTTCATCAGATAATCATATCGATTCAATTCCTTTCAACTTGAAATATCTCAAAAATGGTGCAATTTAGGAAAAATGATGATGAATGATATTACCAGCAAAAAAGAATAATGATTCTAGGAAGTACAAGATACGAACCTTTAGTTCAAGTGAGATTTGTTTTTCATGCAATTAAACCAATCTGTACAGTAGTAGTGAGGAACCCACAAGAAATGGAATAAAATGCAATTTTTTTTATGAAATTTCAACACCCTATATCTTTTGAACGGGGCCAAATTTAGAAAAATGTTATGGGATGAAAATATTTCCATTGACATCAAGAATTCATGGTTAAAATTAACGCAGTGGTCGAAGACTCACTCTGTATGGTTGTTTGCAATGATAAAAGACATAATCAATGAAAAAATATCAGTTCTAGAGGGATGAAAGTGTATTTCATCATAATTAGTGTTCTCTGTTAAGCCATTTCCTATTGGTGACAGTGCATAAAAACAAAAAAAAATTATGAACTTCTCTTAAGTTATTTTCTATATTTCTCGAATAACGATGCCGCTTTTCTACATAGTGATAAAAAGCAAACTTGGCCAAGACGTCCTTCAAGGTGCCTCCATGAACCATCTGATCTCCTGCAGTCAAAAATATCCCGAAGACTACTTATTAAAAGATAATGAGGAACGTTCTCGTTTAATAAACACGAGGTTCCTAATTTCACACTCGATCCCAGTTGCAGCTGATGCCGTTAGGCACGATCTACGTCGCAACAGACAATTGATTGGCTAGATATTATTAAAAGACGGTCGAGATTATCTAATTTCAGAAGTAAAAGTATCATTAATTTATCGATGGAGTTTTTTCGTGCGTATTACGACCTTGCCCCGCCTAGCAATATTGACACAGTTGTTACTGATGATAATTATACTCAATATTATTATCTTGATGGCGAAGATTTTTTGAAACAGAACGCCTCTCTCTTCGTTCATTATCATTCATTCTCGTCTTTGTTTCAATGGAACGGTGCAGTGGAGCGGAAAAAATGTATCTGAGGGAAAGAAAATGGAATTTATGATTGAGATTTTTTCTCAATGTCCCGGTAATGGATCTTCAAGAAGGAATAATGAATTAAAAAGATCAGGAATCGTAAAACACAAAGACCGACTCCAAATCAATGATTTTTAACTGATCAACTTTGACCATACACACTCTGAGAATCCAAAGAGTAAGTGAATATGTAAATATTACCCATTTGTTTCCTGTGTGTACAAAATTTTGAACTATACTTTTTTTGTATAGTGCATAGTGTATAATATTGATACCAGTATGAAGTGAGCGTCAAGATACAAATGTCTCGATAGGGAACATTGATTTGATCGAGACTTAATTTTTTGTTTGTTCAGTATGACATAAGGAAAAAATATTTAGTATACATCAAGTCATTGAACACTCACAACATCATATTTTTTCATTGCGTTAAAGATCTCGAATTTTGATCCAGAAAGTGTTGTTTTGCGGAGAGTATTAATTTCTTGTTTTTATTTGAAGAAAAGTGCTGCAGGGTCGCATTGAATGCTTGTCGAGGCATATGGTGATCATGCTCTATGAGAAGCAACATGCAAAAGATGGTTTCAACTGTTCAGAAATAATGATAAATAATAAATAAATAAGTAAATCATTTATTGGTCCCACAAGACATGAAAAATGTATGAGACAGAAATGATCGAACTATCGGCGTCCAAACTTCTGGCAGATCTATATATGGACGCCGATAGTTCGATCAACTTAAAAGATCATCATATCACAGATGAGTATATAACATAGTTCATTTTTTTCATGACTTCTGTCAATTGACTTTTTGAAAATTGATAATTTTCAAAAGGTTTCTTACTTTTCTCCTTGATAAAGATAGAAGATGTCTATCGAAACGTCGGAAATCATTACATCCACAATAGATGATGGTAATAGCCCAAACAATCATTCAACATGATACAATCTTCTTTCGAAAAGTATTTAGCAAGAGTTTGGTCTGTACAGACTAATAGAAATTATTCCACATTGATGGAGTTCCTTTCCAATCTTCGTGAGTTCAATGGATTCTGTGTCAGTTGTCAGTTACGGCAAAATAACGGTCTGCTAGATAAGACTTTAGAATCATGTAATAAGGCTGTGGAAGTAGTTGTTTGAGTTTGTACAACAGTTCGTGGTGCCAAACCTTGTCGAATGCTTGCGATGAGTCCTGAAACACTGTTGCGTTGTCGAAAACCTAATTGGTGATTTGGTACCAGTTGATGCAAATCCATACCCTTTTTCAGCCTTTTGAGGAGCAACTTCCTAAACAGTCTACCCAGGATTGGCAGAAGACTTATGGACCTATACGAATCTGCATTGTGGTTTGGTTTACCAGGTTAGGGTATCATTATAACCTCAGCATATCATGGGAAAACAGGATATACTCATCATTCTATCAAATAATTTTGTGAGCAGTATAACAATTTTCTTGAGTATCTTTCTGATAGTTTCGGCTCTTCTGAGGTCGTATCCAGGAACTTTCTTATTTTTAAGTCTTCTAATCTCATTGGTTATTTCTGTTGGTGTGAAAGTTTTAATTATCTGACATGGAACATCCAGAAATGTTTCAACTTCTGCATCGCTGATACGAGGATAAGGGTCATTTGCAGTGATGTCATGTGCAAGATGTTTGACGAATTAAATGCATTTATTTCATCTGTGGCAGCCCATTCTCCATTGGTCATTCTAATCGGAGATTTCCTCAATGTGGGTTTGACATTTGAATTTCTCCGTAACTTTTCAAATACTGTGCTCAGTTTTATCATTTGTATTCTCTATGTAGTGTTAGAATTGAGAATTTTTATATATTCGCAGAGTTCACGTTGTTTTCTGGTGAGTTGATTCAGTTTTGCGGATTCCGTGATCTTTGCCATTTCCTTCTTGCTCTTCGTTTCTCTACCAACAGTTCCTGAATTTAAAAGAGTAGTTTCATTCAAATTTTTCTGGTCCTTGAGTTTGTTTGGGTACTTTTCCATGCTGTTTTTTGCATCGTTTTTATTATGTTGATTGCAGCTGTTTCTATATCATCAGGCGTTTATAAAATTATATTCACTGCCTCTTCCTCTAGTATTTGCTGGAACTTAACCCAATTGGTTTTTTCCGTCGTTAGTCGTAATTTAATTTCATACAATTTAAGTATTGTGTGGAGGGTTAGCACGACTGGTTTATGGACAGATAAAAGATCTAGAGGATAAGATTCCGCTAATGTTAATTCCATTCTAGACGAAAAAGTCCAAGTCATCAGGAATCTTATTTTTGTCTGTTGGCCAGTAGGTCGGTGGATCTGGCGAAAATACGTTAGAATCCCAAGTAACATTTTTGGTAACCTGAAGATTTATAAATTTGAAATTGGTGTTATTAGTGATTCATAATAGGGGTGCTAACTACCTGAGATGTTTAAGTTCATATAGGAGTTGTAAAAATTATTGATTCCCAAAAGTTTCTATAAACTATAGATTTTCAACTGTTCATAAAAACTACAGGTTATAGTACCAAAAGTTTTATAATATGGGTTTATAAAGGTGACAGGAACCCGCCTATGAAACATCAGAAGCAAGGTGATACAACAGTTATTATAGGGCGTTCTATAGAAGTGTTTGCAACTTCGTAATGTAACCGATAGTGATCAGTGTTTCCAAGTTTTTATCAAGTCTTTTACATACATAAAAATCATGTATGTCCAATAACTGAGTACCCTTATAAATCAAGATGAGAATAAGTAATAAAAAGGTGTTTTTAAATACAATTTCATAACTACTTGAAAGTGCTTGACATCACTGCATTTTCATAGTTTGCAGAATAACCTATATAAATTATTAAATTTACACCCAACAATCGGGAAAGAAATTTCTTTAGGTCCTTATTGATATTATTCATTTATATTATATCTATTATCCAATTTTTCTGCAAGGTGATTTAAATTCTCTTCACTTAATCCTTTTTTCCAGGAAAATTCATTGAATGATCTATATCATTGTCCATATATTGCAGCATTGCAGATATTTCTTCTTCTGCAGCCTTGTATAACAAAAATTTGTCTTCCTTCTTTATACAAGGATTCTGTTTCCAGTCTTTGAAAACGGATTTCGTACTGCACTCGCTGCATTCCTTGATTTGGGCCAATAAAGGATGCCGTTTTGTTCCCAAGCTTCAGGAACAATTGTAAGAGAAGGAATATCTCTTCCTGTTTCCTCTGTTTGAACTATTTTGAAAGACATGTCCACATCTAAACACAATTATTGAAAATAGTACACAATATCTTGAGTGAAAACTTGCGTCAAGAATATTAGGTTATGTTTTCATTCAGAGAGCGACACCTTCAAATGACCAGTTGTTCTCATGCATCCAGATTAATTCGCATGCGTGAGAACTACTGGTCATTTCAAGGTGTTTTGAGTGACCATCAGTTATAATACAGGGATATTGGTGGTGTAAATCACTTTGAGTTTATAAAGCTCCTACTTTTTTTTATTCAGTAATTTTTATCACTTGAATTGGTGATTATAAATATTTCAAAAATTATTATAGAACAAAAAGGCAGTGTATTTACATTAGGGATGTGAAGTTATTTATATGAGTCCGAGTGTTGAGCATGACTAAATGTCGGACACGGCCATGTTGTTATTGAAAATGTCGTGTTTTTTTAGGTTTGTGAAAAATTTAGAACAAGGAAAAAAAGTTGAATTTGGATTGAAAATGAATTTGTTGTTAATTTCAAGATACTATTATTCAAAACTTTGTGTTTGTATTGAAAAATTGTTACATTTAGACAAAAATAATTTAAATTGATTTGTATATTATTCAATAAGAAATTCAAAACTTTCGTATATCGAGGGCGCACGTGTTATTCGGAGGTAAAATTCGATTTCATACAGAGTAGAGAAAATTGCAAGTGTTGGTCAATTACCTTCAAGATTTTCTTCGCGCTTATAAGAAATGTAACTTGTAAGCATTCAATAAAACCAACTACTTATCTTCAACTTCATATTTAATGTTATTGGGTTGTTTATAAATTCAACTAACCAATAAACCAACAGATAAATAAAGATAAATAATACTTGACGTAGAATTAGAGTGAAACAATACGACAAAGTTGCGCATGAGCGTTTTCATCCAGAAAGTTAATGGAACAGTATCGTCTCCATATGGGAGTTTTATAACAGTCGTATAGATAGGATTATAAAAGTGTTCAAATGGTTATCGGAAAAACCATAAGTCTTTGTCGACACTTATAGGGAAGTTATAAATTAAATCATTTAAGGCCAATAAAAGATATATAGGGATAGGGAAAATTTATTGTATCTACATTATATAACTTTGAATTTTATAAGGCAGTGTCGAAGAGTGTATTCGCACTTTTATAAAATAAAAAATGCTACTTGGGATGGTTGTTTGTTATCACTTCCATCAGATTACGACTTTTGGGAGTTATTAGTCTTGATGCTTCACATTCCAGTCACCTCCAATTATACAAAATTTTGACTCATATTGATTTGGAGAAATATTGTGCTTGGGTGGTGAGTATATTGCTGATACATCGATACTCCTTAGTTATGTGTACATCCTGATGTTAGTTGCTTGTATTTCGTGTTTTACCATAATAATATAAAAAATGTTCACATCATTCCGGACGGTGACATGCACCTAGACACCTAGGTATTATCTGTATTGTGCCCTTCACTCACCCTTTGATGAGGTGCAATCAGTATCTGTGAGGGAGCTTTATAATAATATAAATAATTCAGGATATACAGAGAGCAAAGAATTCAACCATCATTTTCAACAGGAAAAAAAATTCTGTCGATCACATAGAAGAATAGAAGTAGCAGCAGGATGGTGGCATGGGCGCAAAGACAACAAACAAAATAAGTTCATCAGGATTATCTTTAAAATATCAAATCTTGCAGGATTTTTCATTTTATAGTTTCTGACGTCAGTTTTGAATTTTCTGAATGAAATACTGAGTATATAGGTAAATGCAGTCAGATATCACCAGTACTCTTCAAGTATTTTTTATGAGTGCTCAATATTCAGAGAACTTATCTGATTGGAAATTTACAAAATATGATCCTCATTGTGAATTGATTTTTCTTCTTGTGAAAGATGTAGAGATTGAGAAGGAATTTGTTAGAGTGACTATTCTTAACACTAAGACGAAAGGATACCGAGAATTTGCTGTAACCGCTGGAGCTCTTGACAGTATTAATTACATCGAAATGGTTAAAAAAATACGTTAACCTGAGGCCCTAAAATGTTAAGCATCACAGATTTTTTGTAAAATATTTGAATGAATGATGCGATGTGAAACCTGTAGGTATTAAAATATTTGAAAATTTACCGAAAATTGTCGACCAGTTTTTAAAATTGCCAAATTCTCTGTATACTGTCACTGTTTTCTGCGTGCATCGACTACTCTGCTTATGGATTCTGGAGCTGATTTTCTTTGATTCAAACGACATACACAATATATATAATATATAAATAGTAAATTTATTGATCAAGATATTATGTAGTATATCAATTTCAATGACTTATAGGTAAGCAAATACATAGTTCTTGTACTTTAATCTTACTTTGCATCTGTATTTTTCACAATCAATGGCAAAATTCAGTATTAATTATTTTTCATTTTTCTTAACAAAAACAAAAAGTTTCATAACGTCGATGAGTTTCGAAAAGTGTCAAAACTAGAAAAATATTATTTTATTGAACAAGTCTATTCTTGGGAGTGTAAATGAACCAAGAATATCTAGTAAATAAACAATTATAGTCTTACACTTCTTGAAAGTATTACTGATACCTTGTTGTAACCAAGAATTCTTTAAATTATTGTTGATCGGATATGAATGCCTGGTGAGAGGTGTTATGCACAAATCTCGAAACACATGTGTCGTATTCTATTTCATTTTTGATTAAATTTTCTGAAGTTTTTGAATCGTTTGATGTCATGATAAGAATAAAAAAATTTTCTCTTATTCATCAAAGAAAACGTTGTTTTGTAGAATAAATAAAGGTATCAGTGATACTTTCATGAAGACTATAATTGTCATTTTAGATATTTCTAGAAAAATACATTTAATTCTTCAGTTTTCCTGGAATAAGTATACTGCAATATAGCAACAATTTTGAAAACAGAAATATGAAGCGTGGGATGTAGAACCATGTGATTACCATCCTGCCTCAACTTCTTTCTCTAGAAAAGATGAATGATAACTTAACAAAGCTAATGAAGCGAAACAAAGAGTACTTCCAAATACGTCCGTAACTAATCTATTTACATCTCAATAAGTAAACACCGACATAGAATACCGTTCCCCATAACTCATCTGAGGATATTTCAACTTTATGAAATATTGCATATATCAACATAGCTTCTCGGGCATATTACATTGCCTTTCTGGCAACGATAGATTTATCACTAGGTGTCAATTTAAATAAGTCCTGACCGCCGTATATGGCTTGCCATATCATCGTGGGCATTCTCTAATATATATAAGCTGATATTTTTGCAAGTCGATATGTTACGCGAAGCCACTCATGTTAGTTACTGTCAGGATTTGTCAGGGTGTGGTTGAATCGTACTGCCACCCACTCTGGCAGTGTACGAGACGACCGGCTGTTTTATGAGATTATTGGATCGGGTTACTGCGATGGTTTTGCATAAACGATCTGCAGGAGCCCTCGTAAATAGTTTGTAGGTCTTCGAGAGATGGACGGGAAGGTTTCAGGCGAGTTATCTCGATATCGGATGGACCGCATCAGAGACAATGTCTTGTACAGAGTATTTCACTGTTCTCAATATGGTACTGATTTCATCAGTCAGACCTTTAGTTCGAGTGATATTTGTTTTTCATGCAATTTAACCAATCTGTACAGTAGTAGTGAGAAACCCACAAGAAATGGAATAAATCTATTGATGCCAAAATATGCATGACTATTATTAAAAACTTTCTACAAGAGATCATTCCAATTGATATTGTCGTTTGAATATTACATGTGAAAATGCATTTTTTTTACACCCTATATCTATTGAACGGGGCCAAATTTGGAAAAATGTTAGAGGAAGAAAATGTTTCTTTTGACGTCTAAAATCTATGGTTAAAATTAACGCAGTGGTCAAAAACTCACCCTGTATATTTTATCGCATCATTTTTCCTAGATTATCATAGGAGAAAGTAGGTACAAACCTGCAGCAGACAATTTGAAGTAATTGAGTGGTATGTTGTCCATTTTATCTCCGGAGTCTTATGGTAGAATCCATGTCATTAAAGATGTGAACGTGACGTTCGAAAACTGGACTCGTGGAACCTGCGTTTTCTTGAACGTACGTGTCATCATTTTTTACAATCTGGGGTAGCATACGTAAAAATTTATTTCATGACGGCATTGAAATTAAGTCTGAAAATTTTGAGTCTGCCCATTTTGACAGTTTCTCAAACATAGATGATTTAAATCTAGGTTGTCAGTGAATCAATGAATGTTTGGACTTTTCTAAATGCAAAAAATTCATTTCTTTCAACAATAAAATGGTATAAAGCTGTAAATTAGACTGTTCTAAATGTCAAAAACCTTGATAAATGCTCAATATTTTGTGAATATCTTATGCGGTAACAGATATTTGAAATAAAATCTTCTTGTACAACCTCCATTAAAATTGACACTTTTAATTTCAACAGTGCAGAAAGCATTTTCGGATAATGAAATCAGAATTTTGCAAATTTTAATTTTCATTATCTAACAATCATTACTTATAAACTATTAATATTTGATCGATGGCCTTTGACTGTGGTCAATAAATAAGTTATTATTATTATTAATAGTACAACTATAACAATTCTCAATATTAATGCCTTGCGACATTAGGGAGCTTCGCAACTCATTACTAAAATCTCCAGTACCATCATTACTACTAGAAACCGATACAATATCAGATGACAAAGTTCCAAAATCTGCTGAGTTGTTAGAGGTTGGGAAATTTTTTTCCGCAATGGCATTTTTATGAGCGATGGAAAGATCAACATAGCCTTTGCCTACCGTTATAGACTTCTATCCATCATGTTTCTTTATCTCTATAATATTTAGCACTCTTGAAGAAAGAAATCCCAAATATATTTCAGCTTGTTTTTGTACTTTCACACTTAGGCGGGGAGCCAGGGTTTTTTTTTACGGGGGTTTTTTCCCTAGGCTTTAATGTGATACGCCGAATTGTATGACACCCCGTCACTAACCCCTGATCTGTATGCTTTATTGTTTGAAAACTAAATATTGTAAGCCAAAAGTTCAAAAGAATATATATATCTCTATAATAGCAATTGTGAGGCCAATTCATAAAAATGGTGATAAAGGCGACTTGAACAACTACAGACCTTTAAGCATTTTACCCAGTTTCTCCAAGATCATGGAAATGGTGTACTGCCACCAAATAATGGGATATCTAATAGAGAGTAAAATATTTAGAGGAACTCAGCATGGTTAATCAAAAGGAAAATCCATTAAAACAGCAATCTTTCAATTTTTCAACAAAGTAGTGGAAGCTTTCGAAAACAAAGAATTGGCAATGGGAATTTTTCTCGACCTAACAATGGCGTATGACAGTTTGGACAGCAGAAAACTCTTTAGAAAACTAGAGAATTATGGGATCCGAGGACCAACGCCAGAATGGGTCAAGTCGATTTAGCACACAGACAACAGAGGGTTGAATTGGAAATGGATAGGGAGATTATCAGATCGAGTCTAGAAGAACTAATCCTAGGAATCCCACTAGGAAGTATTGCGGGACCATTGTTATTTATAATATATTTAAATGACTTCAAACTAGATGCAGAGATGGAAAAACGATTAGAGACCATAGTTAATTACGCAGACGATACAAATTTGCTTCTGATAGAAAAACTGTACACACTGCTGAAGATGTTATGTGAACGTACCTCATTTAAGACAAATGAATGGTTCAAGAACAAGAATCTTCTTCTTAATGAAGAAAAAACCAAGTTTATTCTGTTTTCACCAACAAATTCAGGAATTGAAGAAGATAGCTCAATAGCACTGAGCCAAATAAATTATAACATCCTAGAATCCACCAAATTTTTGGGCATGTACATAGATAAAAACCTTAACCGGAAAGAGCATATAAATTATTTGTATGAAAAAACAACAACAGCTGTCTATGGTTTCAGAGTTATGGCCAGGTATCTTAGAAGTAATTACATGAAGACAGCTTACCATGCAATGATAGAAGCAAAATTGAGATACGGTATCATATTTTATGGATCTGGCAATATAAAACAACTATTTATTCTACAGAAGAAAGTGATAAGAATTTTAAATAATCTCAAATATGATGAATCTTGCAGAGATATTTTCAGAAGGTCGGGAATATTGACTATATATGCACTCTACATACAAGAATGTGTCCTTTTCATCTGGAACAATCAAGCTCTATTTGAGAAGCACGAAAATAGAACTTTCTGCAATACAAGAAATGGTGACTTCATCCACCCCAAGCATGGCCTGACAACTTCTCAAAAGCAGGCGGAATATAGATGTTTGAAGTTGTATAATTCTCTTCCAGAGAATATAAAATCAATTTTAAATTCTCATGTTTTTGAAAAAAGTTTATTCAAATATCTCCTTAACTTGGAGCCATATTATTTGGGAGAATTCACTTCTAAGTTCATAAACCAATAATTTAGTTTTTTTTGTTGTTTTGACACTATTCTTTTCATTTCCGTATTTGTGAAGATGATAATGAATTAATGATTATTATTATAATATTTGCTCCTGATTCTGCTAGCAGTGACGCGGAAGATCTCCGAAAACAGTGGCCTGCATATTGCTTTGGTTCAGGCAGATTGAGAAATTCGGCAATAATAGAGGGAATTTTCCCAAATATATTTATACCAACTGTATTGACAGTGCATTTCAGGAGAAAAACGACGATGTTTGATGACAGCTCTTGGATTTATCGATCATGGGTTCGATTTCCGTCCACGCCGAAAAAAAAAAAGTCGTTACATTGATATTTTAATGACAGTCACTAAAAAGTAAAAAATGAATAGTTTAGAAAAAATTAAAAACACGCTCATATTGAAAATCGGACTAAAAAAGGTAGAAATGATTTTAAATATCAATTTATGGCCATAGTATATGAAACATACTAGTAAAATTGAGAAAGAAGAAGCGTGTGGCGCTTGATATACGAAATTTATGGCCTAAAGCGCCCCACGCTTGTTTCTCAATTTTACTAGTATGTTTTATAAACTATTGTCATAAATTGAATTTTAAAATTATTTCTAACTTTTCAAGCCCGATATTTTTTATAAGCGTGTTTATTTAGTTTTTCTAAAATATATTCATTGTCGTTTTGTATTTGGGAGTTGTATGATCAATGATTTATATTTTTTCATTCCAATATCTTCTTCATATTCTTGTTCATGTATAAGAATTTCTGATTTTTTAGGGCGATATCCTTCGCTTTTCCGTTTTGAATATCCCTTCACCTTGAAATATTCCCCATTTTTAACTAGGGCGCTCGACTTCATTGACAATTTTATTCCCATAGTTGATGAGCTCCAAATTTATCATTTTTCTTGAAGTATGCTAGGAAATTCATTTTTCAAATTCCACCAGGCCAGGAAATTGGTGTATGCAATATCATACTACTGAGTTGAGTTCCAAAGTTGCTCCATCTTGCAGACTCTTCAATTTCCACAGGTAAAACCGAATCAGCACTCTTATCAATTATTCCAGTGCGGACAAATATATAGAATAGTCAATAACCAGACTAAATTGGACGAGAATGCAATTTGAATGAAAGCGTCTTTTTCATTAGTAAAGATGCATTTGTTAGTCGGTAACCATAATTTTGGCAAAGTCATTAATAACAACTTTGTGGATATTTAATTCTTGAAACATGGATTAAGATTGAAATGCATTTTGAAGTTCGGTATCATTCCAAATTTGCCTATTTTATTATCAAAATAGGGCAGTTGTACAAAAAACATTCTATTGTGTGTTTCAAGTGATTTTATTTTGTTCGTGAAATTGTTCAATTCGCTCCGCTAAATTCACTCACAAAATGAAATGTAACTTTCATCACTCAAATAATAATAATAATAATTTATTAATCCTTTAGGGCACAAAAAGGTGTATAGGACAAGTCAAGTACAAGAATATAAATCTGAAAATAATTTACATCAATTAATCACTAAGTTAAGGAATTAGATAGAAATTCCTCAATAGAATAGAAGCATCTTTGAATCAACATTTTTTTAATTTTTCTTTTCAACATTCGTTTGTTTAATGATTTTACGTAAGAAGGAAAATGATTGTACAATTTTACACCCTGATACAACGGAACTCGATAGTTTAACCCAATTAGTTTCGTTGTCCTCGGCGACTGTAGTATGTATATACAAAGGAGAGACAGCAATTTATTGGCCACAATAAATTGCCATTGGTTGGTGCCATTTAGGAAAAATGATGATGAATGATTTTATCTGCAAAAAAGACTAATGATTCTAGAAACTACAAGATACGGACCTTTAGTTCAAGTGATATTTGTTTTTTAAGCAATTTAACCAACCTCTACAGTACACAGTACACCCTATATCTTTTGAACAGGGCCAAATTTGGAAAAATGTTATAGGAAGAAAATGTTTTTTTTGACCTCAACATTCAATGGTTCAAATTAACGCTGTGGTCAAAGACTCAGCCTGTATATAATTCTTGTGATGAAACACATTCACAAACAAAATTATTGAATTTATTTCATTCGAAATTTACTTAATTTTAATTTTCACGAAACCACTGAACATAAATAAAATCTTGAAATGATTGAGTAACTACAAAAAACGTGTCGCACAATACAATGGCGGGTGTAAACGAACGATAGGAAGGGACAAAAATGGACTGGCAGACAATACGTCGAAAGAAGACGAAGAATGAGAGAAGTGCGTTTTAGGAACATTCGCATCATAATCTGTAATACAATAAACAAATAATAATTTTTGAACAACTTTCACTTTGCTTCAACAGCTTTCAATTTTTTTTTCTGTTTGCTATAATTGGAATTCGAGAATTAAATATACATAATAATCTCTCGATAAAAATAATAACTCGATCTTGATTCCACATTTTCCAACCGCAGCTTGCCCTTCATGAAAGACAACAACTAGAAACAATCGATCTCTGCCGATACAATACGTCGATACATTAGATACTGTACGCTTCAACACCGATCAACGTACAAAGAATCCAAACACGAAGCACTAATTGCGACATAACTTCCAGTGAATTACTGAAACCTTTGTAACCAATATCACCATTGTAACGCTGCCGAACAGCCGCTACCATTGTATAATAATTATGTGAACTGATTTACATATCGCTATATAGATATCGAAATGGTTTATCTGAGTCTGTTCTCATTTACTTTTCGATAATGTGCGGTTTTTCGTCACAGTAATATTTCGCGATCTTTCATTGTCTTCTGTGCTGAAGGCGAGAGCTTCTATGTTCGATCAATTCATTCCATCTCTATGTTTCGTTACAGTTTATTTCGACATAGAGATTTTTATGTTCATTGATCGGGGTCAATTGAACATGATGAATTTCATGCTGAGCGCATAGAGAAAAAGAGAATATCAACCAATCAGATCATCAATTCTATCAATAAAAAAAGTTTTTAACTAATTAACACTAGGCCTTAATGATGCTATCCTCTGCCTGCTGTTGTTTCTCTAACTTTTTGAGCCTTTCCAATTCGTCGGTTTCTTTATGTTTGTGATATGATGCAACTATATAAATATTCTCTGAAGCTTTTGAATTTAGTCTCGTTGAAGTAAAACATCTTTAGGCGCGACTAGGAGGTAACTGGACGACAATGCAACGGAAGTCCGTTACGGCAATATGGCGTCACGTTTCTGTTCCATCCGGTTCTCAAATATTTTTGATTTTGTCAATAGATAGTTTATAAAGAAATCAATCTGAAATTTTTGAAATATTGAATTGTTTACTAATAATAGTAACTAATTTTTGGTAACACAAATCGGCCGCCATATTTGGTCGTACATGAACGAAGCAGCGGGAAATTTGAATTACCAGAGCAGCCGTAATTTTGAATTTTCTCAAGCATGCATGGTAAATATGCACTATATGCACTGAAATATGCCACTCACGTGAAATTCAGGCATATGCTAGATTATTAAGTTAAAGAGAATAACCTGTAAATTTTCATCATTTTATTGTGATTTTAGTAGATATTTTGGAATATAATTGCAAAGTATTATATCAGATGGAATTAATTCCAAAACTGAACAGACTACAAAATTCATTGAATTCAGATCAGGGATAATTGAATTGATATTAATGGAAGCGCAGTTATTATAATATATATAATATAATAATAATATGAATCTAATGAACAATGTGAAAAAAAAACATGATATGAAGACGAGAAAAATAAAGGATATTGAAGTTATACAAAAATGAATGAGAGTAGAATATTTTACTTATATTCGCAATAAAATTGCTCAAAAAATTTTTGAAAATCATAAAATGACATTCAACCATCAATACAAATTATTCAGAAGCAGAGCAAGGAGAATTGATAGGAAGAGTTGAGTCTTCAATATTGTTAGCACTTTGAAACTACAATGTAATGGAAAAACAGTATGGAAAATAAATGATATTCATGTGGAATGAATAAATATAATAAGCTTTCAGACTTCATAAGAAATTAATTAATTAACAACAAAAAAATTAAACTCATTTTACATGAGAAAACTCATGCTACATATACAATAAAAAATATTTATCGATATAAAATACTTATTCTATATGAAAACGGATCATATTTTATATGATTTTTACCTCCTACAATACCAAAGAAGTTTTACTTTAATTGAGTGTGAACATTACACACACTCTTTTCTCTGTATATTTAGGCAGAAGTAATTGATTGTCGGGTGTTCCCACTTTAATTTGAAAAAAGTGACATAATTAGACGTTTATAAAAAATTTCAACAGTAAGTAACAATAAGTTTATACAGGGTGACTCTTTGACCACTGCGTTAATTTTAATCATAAATTCTTGACGTCAAAAGAAACATTTTCTTCCTATAACATTTTTCCAAATATGGCCCCGTTCAAAAGATATGGGGTGTTGAAATTTCATAAAAAAATGGCATTTTCACCTGTAATATTCCAACGACAATATCAATTGAAATGATCGCTTGTAGAAGATTTTACATAACAGTCATGCATATTTTGACATCATTAGATTTATTCCATTTTTTGTGGGTTTCTCACTACTACTCTACAGATTGGTTAAATTGCATGAAACACAAATATCACTTGAACTAAAGGTCCGCATCTTGCACTTCCTGAAATCATTATTCTTTTTTGCAGATAAAATAATTCGTCATCTTTTCTCCTAAATTGCACCATTCATGAGATATTTGAAGATGAACGAAATGAAATCGATATAATTTTGTCCAAATTTTCTGATTTTTCCAAATCCAACTCTGAGCTGAAATAATTCAATAAACATATTTGTTCAATGTTGCCATATTTTATGTCTTTATGAAATATTTCTACAAAAGATTGGAGAAATCTCTCCAGTCTATGGTTCCACCACTAAACACTATAGATAAAATTAACCACTGAACAATTTTTGTCTTACATTTACTACAAACTTTAAATTGCCATTTGCTTTATTCATTATTGATGATGTCTAGCACCTTGTTCAATATTCAATCCAGAGTAATATTTCATAATAAATAGAGAAAAAGATTTCCATCACTCACATGGTACTTCGGTATATTTTCACGATGACCGTTGAAATAGGTAATGTATTTTCTGTCAGGACCTGTTAAATTGAAGACTTGTCTTTATGAAGAGCTGGTTCTTTATAGCTTCAGACTTTCAAGGTTCCTCAAATTATATTTATTCTAACATAGGAATGCTTCAAATTGAGCTTATATGAGTTTTAAGAACTTGGAACCCAGTCTCCTAGATTTGTTCTGTACCTTTATAGAAGTTTTTTCTCATCTTCATTTTATACAACGATTGAACCTGGTTCATAAACTTAAAAGATAATAGAATTTGACTTAGTTTAAATATTTCTGAACGTTTGTTATGTTGCATGGTTTACTAAAATTCAATTAATATTGAAACTGGAAGGTACAGTCTCATAAACAAGAAAGATTAGAATAGACTGCATTTTCTGACCATAATCATTTCATACTGAATAAGCTATCGAAATTATCCTTACATTTTTCACATTTTTTTGGAAGAAAGGATCAAATAACTGTCGACAGTTTCAAACAGAATCAAAACAACAAGGAACCACAGAACACTATTTTATTGGGAACTACCTACCACAGAGACGTTATAATAACATTTTAATGTGATAATAATTCACTCTAATTATTCTGAGAAAAATTATAACAGAAGATCAATAATGGTTACAGATATTATCTTTCATTTAAAAAAATTCACCCTGTATGTGCCAGTACTATTGATTGAATTCATATAAAATTGTTTTGAAGTAACTTCAAATTATACAACATCAGTTTTTATATTTATGTTTAAATTTGATTTATCCAAAAGTATTGAAGATTCAACAATCCAGGATGATGTAGTTTTTGTCTGTTAGTAGACATCACGACACCAGAGTTTTAAAAAAAAATTTACTTTGCTTATGCATTTGACAGAAAGATATCAACTAGAAATATCATTGTACATGATTAAGAGATCCCGTTCCAAAGGGGATAATATATGATATAATATGTTAAAATGTATTAGAACTTATTCAAAACGTTTAAAAATATCAACAATATTAGATAATATGGAAAGAATGAGTTAATTACAAATGCATTAAAAAGGACACAAATTTAACAATGGACAAACAACTAGTAGAGAAACTGTAACATTCGTCACTTTTTCTTGACATTGACAAATATTATTAAAAAAACTAAATACAATACTGGAGTCTGGATGACTCAAGATACAAAGACTTGGCCATTAAATGCGATCGTTTAGCAAGGGTAGGACTCTTCGTTATGTTTTAATGATAATTCAAGTTCGTGATAATTGAGATTAGTGAAAATAGCTAGGATACAAAGATGATAAATAAAACACAATGGTTAAATCCAAACAATAAGCTCTTTATTGAGGGTCTGAAGACAAATGTAGGGATATATAAAGCCTCAGGCATAGAAAAACCTCTGTACTACTAAACATAACCTTACAAAGTCAAATTATCGGTACCGATCTATTTAATAATAACTAAATTAGGCCATGCAGTTATTGTAGAGGTAATTCCGGGCTAATGAAAGCATAAGCCAATCTATCTTAGCTTAGATGTGACATCGATGAAATGTGACTGCTTTTAGATCCTTCGTAGGGGTCAAAAAAAAAAACATTTATGGCAATTATGGCAACTTCAATAATACAATTAAGATAATAATCATGGCAACTGCAATAATAGAATAAGAATAATAATCAGGGCCACTTCAATAAAATAGTTTATGCAAAAGCATTATGACCATCGTTATGGTCACGGATTCAAGGTATGTGAGCCATGACTATAAATATTGTATGAACTATGGAAATTGGAAGACAGGTAAGGTCATGGTGTTCCAGCGGCGGCTCTGACAAAATGTAACAAAGTGACAGCGTTGAAAAAAGTATATTCTCTCATGCCTTATACCACATGAATATAACGCTTTGGTCCCCTATGGTAATGGGACCGGCATTCAAGGCCCTCGATCCAGGTGTCTAAGAAATCTCATACAACAATATAGAAAAGGTCCACAATCCAGAGACATCAAAATAGAAATACTATGTAATACGAGCATATAGATAAATTTATAGCAGTATGAATTGAAAAAATAAATAAACGAAAGTGCTCTCATCACTTGATAATAATAAAACATATAAATAATCAATATTAAGGAAACATAGACATAAATAGCAGCAGGAAAACAAAAACGAATAACAAAAAGACAACATATACAGAGATTATAAGAAATCCTAGAAATAAATTAATAAAGGATCTCTCACTACTTGATATAATAGTAAATATAAGTGCATAACAATTAGAATAACCGTAAGATATATACATAATCGACAGTACGAAATAAACATAATGGTAGCAAGAAAACAAGTAATTAAACAAAAGCTCTCTCATCACTTGATATAATAATAAACTTCCACAAACTAATTATTAGTTCGATACATTTCTCGATATGAAGTATATTGACTATTCTAATGTTTAGCAACTAATGTGTTCCTATCATTGAACGACAGATCTTCAGTCTTAGGACAGTCCTACATTGGAAGCGGAGTTTCACCAGACCAGACAGTCTGGCGGGTCTGGACGGGTCTAGCTAGGTCTGAAGGAAACAAAAACAAAGAAAACGTACTTTCCTCCTACATTGGACGCAGTGTTCGATCTGGTCTGGGCTGCTCTGAAGAGAATGAAATCGGGTCGGGTTGGCTGGCCAGACCAAATCCGCTTCCAATGTAGGACTGGCCTTAGTCAGCTGTAAAATTTCTTTCAATACTACCTACCTCTTTAGCAGCTCAACAGCATATTTATCTAGTGTATTACCAAATACAAACCTGGCTAGGAGGAAACATCGATCCAGAACAGAGGGGTTGGTAGTAATAAAATAATATACAACAGCCAATAACAACTTCATTATCACCAGCACCGATGATCTCCTGTACACAATCTTTTGTAATTACACAAAAGGTTCTAGTGGGAGATGTGGATGTAAAAAAATTGGGTTGAAATGTTCCAAAGCTTGTGGACATTGCCGTGGCCAGTCATGCTTGAACGCAGAGTCGAGAAATTTAGAAACTATTGAAAATCTAGATTTGAATCAGGAAGTAGTTCTTGTCGACGTTTTGTCAACACCTAATAAAGATAGTGACATTGATAATATTGACAATGAATAAAAAAAATTTTTTCCCCGATTATTTTTTTTCCTTGTATTTTTGCCAAATTTAATATAAAATTATTCACTCTTGAATAAAAAAAACCTTTCATTACATATTGTTAATTATGTCTATAAGAAAAACTTGAAAACAAAAACGCACCTCACATTCTTGCTCGACGGTGGTAAGTAAACGAGTGCTTCGTCATAATGTTGCCTCTTTCTCAGCGCTTTAATCCGAAAACCGTTAATTTTACATAAAAACTATATGAGACCTCCGAGCATAGGTTGAGGAATATTTGTCAAAGACAGATTTTGGTGACCTTTTGACCTTTGTACTTTTTTTTTGCTGGAACGATATCGATTTCGTTTTTTGGCGCTCTTGTTCACCCGAACAGAGTGCCTATCATTTTGCCCGATTGTCTGTAATTTTGGAATATCGAGCCGAAAATGGTCTCAATCGATTGGGTTCGACTCCCTGATGAAGAATTCGAGGCGAAAGTTGAGTCTGTCCGGCCGTCCGTCCGGCCGTATCCTCTCTAGCATCCAAAAGGAATCAGCCAGAGTTTTCATATTTTCAGAATAGGTTAATTGTCCAAATAACTCGGTCAAGTTCGTTATTGGGCCAAATCCGTCGGATGGTTCAGTAGTTATGAGCATCTGAAATTTTGTTTCCTCAATAACTACTAGAATATCCATCCGATCAAGGTGATACTTGGAATGTTATTGAGGGAGGCTGAAACGAAACGGCTTGCAAAATTTCGCAGAAATCCTCATGCCAGAAAATTTTTTAATAAATTTGTAACGCCCTTACGTGCAGTTCCTTTATCAGTAAACTCGGGCGCCAGACTATTTGCTTCTGAGGGCGTCACCCTCACCTATCGAGCTCCTCCGGAATGTCCAGAAGCTCGAGCCTAGGTAGACTCCAGTGGAGAATGAAGTGGGTAGCTGTTGGAGGTGGAGGTGTCACCAATAAAACAGGCGATTAACTAAAAAAATTACTCTTTATTCATACCAAATAAACAAACATTCCAAAATAATAGGTCTCACAGTCCTTAAAACTAATCAACAGTTCGTATCAGGTACAACAGTCCTTAATCTATATCACAAAATCTTCACAGTCCTTAACCTCTAAAAACCCAAATCCCAAATCTACTTGTCAATCACCAAAAGTCCAGCAACATTCCGTGAAGGGCTCAGAGTGCACACAAAGCGACCACAGTGGCGAGCTACCCGACGTATTAGGCATAAAAATGACTAAGGCCGTGTGATAAAAAATGAGAATGTCTCGGGGTAAAAGCGAGACGGGGGGGGGGGCGAAAACCAAAGCCTCACTCAGACCAACATGGACCATCCAAGCGGAGGGGGTCCCTGGGGCACGATTCCGCACGGCGCAACTAGTGTCCGTGCGCAACAGAACCCCTCGAAGAGAACTGCCAAGGCCCAGCCCAAATCGGAGTGACCGGCGGTATGGTGTGCGCATGCGCAAACCACCGCGCGTCCACCCGCGATGACGACAGGACCGAGGTCGAACCAAGTGCCTGCCGCACAGCAGCCCACGCCACGGAAAACTTCGGTCTCAGCACGATTGAGCTTTGCTCATCTCGCACATCAACGTCAGCTCCGCGAGATGGACAGCAGGAGTCCGCCAAGGTAAAACGGCCCACAATCTAGGGACGATTGAGTTTCCTCATCTCGGCACCCAGACGGCGGATACGCAATACCGGCTAAAGGACCCAGCCGACACCCGTGACGAACCCGTGCCTTCCAGGGGTCGGTTCGACAAACGACAACAGGGGGGGGGGCACAGCACGACCCTCACCGCGCAGCAGCCCACGTCACGGAAAGCTTCGGTCTAAGCACGATTGAGTTTCCTCATCTCGTACATCAACGTCAGCTCCGAGAGATGAACAGCAGGAGTCCGCCGAGGTAAAACGGCCCACAACCTAGGGACGATTGAGTTTCCTCATCTCGGCACCCAGATGTCAGATCCGCAATACCGGCTAAAGGACTCATAAAGGACGTGATGCCCTAAACGCCCTCCTGCAGCCGTCGTTCGGTCTCAACGATCGAACCTCACACTCACCCTCCCACCAAACGGTAGAGGCTTTCCCCTTATTTTGAGTTCCGCGCCGTGCGCGGAACTGTCGTTCCAGTGCTCGACTCACCTATATATACCATTCTCGGTCCCCTCCACCAACAAACGTCGTGCGCACTGCAGATGGAGGTGGGAATGATCGGTCGGTGTCCCCACCGTTCAGCGTGATCTCGCTGGAGTCGATCAAGGTCAACGGGTCTCCGCCACGCAAACAAAACCACTTCGTTACAAATTCCCAAAAAAAAAATTTTCAATACTCAATATCTCCTAAGACTTGATTTAGATTTGAATAAAAATCCGTATATATATTGAGGCTACCGATATCTTACTCATCCTCAAATTTCATTGTCGTAGCTTTCCCCCTTCTGAAGATATGATCATTTTTTTCATTTACTCAAGAGAGAAATAGAAATGTCATGAAGTCCGAGCTTTGTCATTGAAAGATTTGCCATCACAGATCGATATTCGTTTGACAACTTGCGGACCTAGATATCAGTGTCAGTTGGCGTAATATCAATCAAAATTTTCATAAAATTCATAGAGGTAGAATTCGATGTCGATGACGTTGTCAAAAGTCAGAAAAACACAGACGTAATATTAAACAAAAAATTTTTTTTCATAGTGAAAGAATTTGATGGCGTTGTCAAAACTCAGAAAAGCAATGACGTAAGTTTTTAGGAGAAGCATAAAACAAAATTTGGTGAAAATTATGAGTAGTTATTTTCAAATTGAGATAAAGGTTTATTTATTCATTAGGCTTTCATATTTACATCACATTGTCCCATAGTATGGAAGAAGACTATTGTTCACCCGATCAGAGAGCTTATAGATTTGTTAAGGTTTGAATATTTACTCGCAAGTAGGCCAACAAGAGCGCCAAAGCAATCTGACCTCACGTCAGTGCTTTCTAAATTTTTCACATATATCACTGATGCAAAGGCGTATACAAAAATTCAGCCAAAAATTTTTCCCGAGATGAAACCTAAAATGACTGAACTATCAGGGTATAAAGGAATGCTCGATGAATAATGCAGAGGCGTAACAAGCTTAGAGTGAAATCGAATATCAATGTTGTCTCTGAGATCTTGCAATATCGTCGGCTTGTTGGCATCGACCAGTGACTTGACGTAGTTCCAAAGAAAAATAGTCCAGAGGCGTCAAATCGCACGAACAAGTCGGTCAATCGACAGGGCCGTTTCTCGAAATTACACGCTCACCAAATGTCTGCTTCAACAAGCCGATTGTTACGTATGCTGTGTGGCTAGTGCACCATCCTGTTGAAACCACATGTTGGCCAAACCCATACCTTGCAATTGCGGCCAAAAAAAGTTCGTTATCATGGCGGTAGCGATCGCCATTGACTGTAACGTGACGATTGTTGGTATCCACAAAAAATAGGGTCCAATGATGCCGCCGGCGTGAAGACCGCTCCAAAGAGTGATTTTTTGGGGATGCAATTGAGTCTCGTGAATCACGCTTATTGACAAAGCCATTGAGCCCAAAATGAGCTTCATCGCTGAAGATGATTTATGGATGAAAATGATCGTGGCGCAGCATTTCCAAAGCCCAATCGAAAAACGTACGTCGCTTCAAATGGTCCAACGGCTTCAATTCTTGAGTCAGCTTGATCTTGTACGGGTGTAAACCAAGATCCCAACGTAAAACTCGCCTTAGAGTGGTCTGACGGATGACGGATGCCCAATTCTTGAGAACGCAGCGATATTTTTGTTACTGAGACCGATCCTTTGTCTCACTAGCACGACAACATCCAACAGCGAATATGTAGACTCAAATTTTTAAACTTAACTTGTAATTGCCTGTATACTAGGGCGAAAATTGGAGTTACGGCTCTTAAAGTTTCGGTCACCGAGTCCGAATTCCGGTAGTACATTTTCATAACTTGCAAATGTTGTTCGTTCGTGTACTTCACGTGATGAAAATGTTCACTTTACTGAATAAATTGACTTTGACAGTTCGATGATTGGTCTAGAGATGCGTTCACAAATTAAATTCAAAGTTGTCAAGTCCCCTTTGGAAAACCTGATATTAAACTATAATGAATAGATAATTTCTCATCGATATGTTCATTTTTGTATGCAATAATTCCTTAAACCAACATCACTTTCATACTTCCCCATTAAATGTTAGTACCGAATCTAATTAGTTAAAATAGCGTCGATAGCGATAAAACATGCACAAATGGCCCTCCTATGGAGAACATGTGAGCTTAAATGCCCATGACTGTGCAACTACCAGATAAGTGGCAAGATCTTATCACAGGAATAAACTTTAAATTGCTGCTTCAACTAAGTGGTCATCTTCACAATACCGCACCATTGTTCCTCTTCTGGAGAGCATATCTGTGAATGATAGAGCGGAGCAGGTGAATAACTTTTATTTGATCTGAGATAAAAAATCGAGATCCGCTGTGAACTTATAACCAAAATTTCAATTCATTCAGTTTGGTAGTTTGAAAGTTATTTGATACAAAGAACACACATAAACGAAATGAAGACTATGTCATAATTTAGAAATAAACTCGTATAATTGTTTTGATTTTTTCAAATTAAAGTGGTGATTTTTTTACAAGCAGTCACTGATGATTATATAGAAATTTTCCTATTAATTATAATTTTAAAATATCCCTATGTAAAAAATTTACCCTTGCTTAACAAAGTGTACAGTTTTGAATTTGAATGAGTTTCAGAAAATTGGAATAATATACATGTAATGTTAAAACCTAATTTGACAGAATTTTTGGAATCTAGGCTTTCAAAAAACTACATCCAACAGAAGCCAATTCATAGATATATTTCTACTCCTTCCGGGCTACAGAAACTTACGAAGATTACGCATTTCACATTTTTTTATAATTTGAAAAGTCGATTTCAAAAGTGTTTTCAAAACAAAATTCAAATATAAATCAAATCACTGGTGTAAAAAGAAACACGGATATAATAACTTTTTAAAATTCACTGACTCAATTTTTTTGTCCTGTTTATGATGGTATGTTTTCCGCGAAGCGGAATTGGATATGGAGTGTCCCAAGAATCTGTTCTAGGTCCCGTTTTTTCCCTTATATACATCAATGACCTGGATATCTCAGCCTGTGTTTCATTATAGGTATCTGTTCTGTGACGATACGTCTACCATTATACATCCAATAAGCAAAAGAGAATTTATTTTGCGATTTGTTTTCACAACTTTTGACGAGGATTAACTGAACAACAGTGCATCGATGAACTTAACTTAATTTTTGGCGATGGAGTTCCATCAAGGACCAGTGTTTATCGATTGTACGGTGAATTCAACCGAGGTCGTACTTCACTCCAAGAAGAATTTCGTGTGGGTCGTCAAAAATCAGATATTGTTCGGAAAACCATTGATGCTGTGCGCCAACAGATATTGTAACATCGTCATGTAACCTATCGTGAGATTGAGTCAGCTTTAGGCATTAGAGGGACCAGCATACATTCGATATTGAACGTCAAAAATGTTTGTTCGCGTTGGATCTCACACAATTTGTAAATCGCTTAAAAAAAGGCTTGTAACGATTGGTCGAATGGAATACTCCAAAACTACAATTGCGGTGCTTCGAAGGCAGGTCTATGACATAGTAACTGATGATGAATCGTGGATTTAAGCGTATGAGCCCAAAAGTAAACAGCAGTCGACTGTATGGTTGTTTCAAGGTGAGCCAAATCCAACAAAAGTTGTTCCAAGCAAATGGTCGCATGTTTTTTTGGAAAAACTGTCACAATCGTACCACTAGAACAACGCATAACAGTCAAGCTTGAGTTGTACACAACCATTTGTCTTCAGGAAATCAAGAAAACCAACCGTCGAAGACAGATCACCCTTCACCCCGACAATGCGAGATCTGACGTATCGGCTCGCACATCTGCATTTTTGATCATTGAAAACATCAATATGATTGGTCATCCGTCGTATAGTCCTGACTTGGCACCGAATAACTTCTATTTATTCCTGTAAATAAAAAATAAAATGAGAGGTCAAGGTTTTTCGTCATCTGAAGATGCGGTTGATGTGTTCAGAATGCATGTTTTGGAGCTACCTCAATCCTAGTGGTTCGGCAATTGGTTCAAACGCATGCAAAAGATCTTAATGGGGAATATTTTGAAGAACAATAAAGCGGTTTGCGGTGATTGATAATTGTTTTTATTCTCTAATCCCTAAATATTAAAGGCAACCCTCGTACATGCGGTACAAAAGGCTGGCCTAGTTTCTACTAGGGAGGGGGGCACATCTGGAAGAAGTTTGAAAGTGGTTATCTGTTAATTTGGCCATGCAATCAACTAATATTTTCTACATAATGAGATTATGTTATTTGGGATATCAGGAAACAAAATATATTAAGGTGATATCTAATCATATATTCATCCAAATTTCACTTTCACGATTGTGTACGAAATATTACAGTTTGATGAACATGTAAAGACTTATTATTTGGACAATTACGGTAATCTATTATTGAATAATAAATATACTAAACAGCCCTTGCAACCCATCATTTTGATAATAAACATAAATTTGATTTTCAAGCGGTTTCTATTTTGGACATAGAAAGAAATTATACAAAAAAAGAACCATCAGTGAGATGATATACATAAAATTAAATGATACGTCAATTGACACACAAAATTTGAGCTTGATATATAATAACATATTAGATCTTTTCAAAAACAAATATTCATAACAGCGAATTGAGGAATTCAACTTTTTTAACAACATATTTCAGACTCCACCTGTTGTTGAACAGGTTAAGATAGAAATAAATATTTCAGTTTCGGAACACTCATTGACCGTAACAAGTGATTGTGATGTTTTGCAATTTGTCTAAAAAACATTCTAGACGGAGTTTTCCAAATTTTCCCCATAAGTTCCTTTTAAATTTGCTCAACAAAGTAATATTAAGATCCTTTGTGTGTAAAACATAAGTTCGACTTTGGTAAGGTTTTTTCGATTTTGAATATATGTTTCTGTCAAATCCAAATAGAAAAAAAAAAAAAAAATAAATAACAAATGAATTCGAATGAATGTAATTTTAATATATAGTTTCAATTGTACGATTTTGTTACCGTTTGTTGTATATGTTTATTTTGGAACCATGTCTTAATCCATTATTCAATTTTATATCAGATGTACTTATACCATATTCGATCTTTTTGTAGCCCTGAAGAAGTAGAAATATATCTACGAAACGTTGGCATCAGTTGAATGTAGTTTTTGACCAATTGCTTTCCTCAAAATTCCATGAAAAATCAACCTAATATGTATCTACAAGGAAATGATCGATCAGAACATAATTTTCAAAGATTTAAATGGTGGTAGCAGGATCAAAAACGGAAAAATGATACTGTGTCAGTTCGCCGACGTTTCGGAAATATATTTTTCCATCTTCAGGGCTCTACAAAAGAACATGGAGCATATAATAAAAAATTCTAAGAAACAAACATGTGAATATATAAAACAGCAGGAATAACAAACCAAGACAACACCCCATAATTACAGTCTAAAATGTGCAACATCAAACAATTAAACATGGATACAGCTCAAAAAGTGAAAACAACATAAACAATCAGCAATAATGTTGAAGGTTTTCGTGAAAAAAAATTTAAGATGTACTTACAGACTAAACAATTGTATCCGCCCATTATCCTCTATATAAATAATATAGTTTACAAATCTCAGGTATGACACACGGAGGTGGAACCAATATAAGAGCTTTCGATTTCTCAGATGAAAATACCCGAACACGCGTTCATATGTTAACGGGAGGCGATGAAAACTTTACAGGGTGTTTATTCATTCTTAACAAGGGAAAATATATTCGGCTTAGATGTTGAATATCCGATTTTGAATTAACTGAGTTATTAACTGCCCTCTGTAACATCTCATACATTATTCGATTCCCTAAGTATGGTTCCCTATTTAGAATTTTAACGTTTTCAAAGTCGAAATTATGTCCCGTGCTAACGCAATGTTCAGTTAAGGCTGTTTTTGGGTTGGAGATGAGCAAGCGGAGAGATATCATGTGTTCCTGGACTCTCGATTTAAATATCGCCCAGTTTGTCCTACATAGACACAAGAACAATCTGAAGATCCTATCCTGTACACTATATCAGAAAGCATAGTAATGGGTGTTGGATTCTTGATGGCACTGAAAAATTGTTTTCCAATTGTATTGGAGCTCCTAAATGACACGTTAAGATTTTCTTTCTTTATGATTTTGGAGAGTTTCTCTGAAAGTCCTCTGACATACAAGAGGGTATCATATTTTACAATTGGGTGCGTGGACCCTCCAGACGAAGGGCTGTGAGGTTGAGGAGGCTTGACTGGTTCTCCCAACATTCGTTCAAACAAATGAGTTGGGTAATTGTTGCTCACTAAAACCGATTTGATATATTTAAAGTTTTTTTCATGATATATGATGTCAGGCAGGTTCAAAGCTCTGAGCTTCAAAGTTTTTATTATATTAATTTTGTGAATCATGGCATGATGGGAAAAAGGCTCATATATCGTCCAGAAAAAGTAGGTTTCTGATACCAATCCACATACAAAATATCATCACTCCCACGCTCAATCTTCATGTCTAGAAAACTGAGTTCTATTCGACTCCAACTCTATAAGTGAAATGCAATTTTGGATGATATTTTTGAAAATGTCAAGCACAAGATGTTCAGTGCCATCCGGTATTATAATAAAAATGTCATCCACATAACGTTAAGAAATTAATACTTTGAAAGGAAGACGAGAGAGAGGCAAACATCTTGAAGCTTCTCCATAACGATGTCACAGCAAAGGGGTGAAAGACAGCTTCCCATACCAAAACCAAAGATTTTCCGATAAAATTGATCATTGAAACAGAAATAACTGCTTGTCGTCAGAAAGTTATATATTGATCTAAATGTTTCAAAGTCTAGATGAGGCTCAGGAATCGAATTTCAATTCTCTTCTCTAATCTGTAAAGTCAAATCTGTTGGTGTATTGGTCGGCGAACTGGCATAGTAACATTTTCACGTTTTTCGATCCTGCTACCCCATTTAAAGCTTTAAAAATTGAATATTAATTCTATACGGGTTTCATAATCAACAATTTTTCGTCAGCAACTTGATGCACATGTAATAAAAAAGAACATCAGACTTTTCATGATTTTCGAATATGCTTCAAGTGAAGGTTTCAATACATAAATATATATTCCATAGAATTCCTCACTTCAGATTCATTACAAAATATGACACCTTGGATTCTCTTCAAGTTCACAACCAAGAAGATCAGTTTTATTGTCCACGGATGCATATCAAGTCACAAAACCGTCGCAATAACTGATGTCGTCATGGAATATCGTATTTTCTATCAGGTTTCTAAGAAAGGAAGCATCCTTGAAAATGTAAGTACATATTCAATTACGAAGATTTTTTACAACTGAAAGATACTCCGACCTTCATGGAGGATCATAACATGATTGTTTCAAAAATACTAATTTACCAGAATTTCACGCTACGTAGACAACAATTTCTTTCAGGAAATCTACTCAGGTATAATATGATATAATAAAGCAGCTGATTCGATGAAATGTTAGTTATAGATTTTCTTTAGGATATCAGCAGAAATAAAGCTTCGAGTGATTTACCATATTTGTCGCTTCTGTAGAATGAGAATCAAAGAGGGAAAACAAATAAGCTAGGTAAGCAAAATTTTTAGTAGTCCTGCTAGGATTCAAATTCATTTTATTATTTTGGTGCCTAGTCTTGTCAAATATCATGAAATTCTCAAACGTTTGTATCTGTGATTAAGAGTTTATTGCCTGAGTTTAGCATGTCCCGGCCGTCCGGAGTTGAACTTATGTTTTCTTATTCATAAAATAAAATGAGTACACAAATACCTCCAAGTTCGACATTACATATGAAAACTCTAGACCATCTCTTTCGATAGATAGAGAGTATACGGCCTGCTAGATGGACATACTCAAGCTCGAGACTGTATTCTTCATCAGGAAGTCAAATCCAATCGATTGAGATGATCATTTTCGATCGATATTCGAAAACCAGTTTCTTATCTCATGAATCTTACTCAAGAAGAATTAACAGTTAAACACTAGAAGAATATGGTATATATCTTTTTTGTATATGTAACAATATTGTCCTTCCACTATTCAAGTTCAATTTGTTCACTGTAGTCTAATCTAAAATATTTTTCAGTGCAATCTGTGAGTTTATACAAGAACTAATATTTTCATTTGATAATATATTTTCAAATCCTCAGAGTGTCCGTGGACTTCATTAAATTATTCACAGAAAAAAAGAAGTAGGTCCAAATTGGAGCCCTTAGGTATACCAAATCTGTGTTTATTAAAATCACTTGTCTTAATCATTATACATTCTGTTGAATGATTGTTTGGGCTATTACCATCATCTATTGTGGATGTAATGATAATAAATAATAATTGCGAGTGCGGAAGATCTTACATCGGAGAAACTAAAAGCCCTCTGAATGTACGAATAAAAGAACATCAGAAGCTTCTACGAGTACTAGACAGCGACAAATCCAGGTTGGTCCAACATGCTGTAGATGAGAATCATCGTATAAAGTGGGATGAAGCATCAATAATATCCAAAGAAGAAAAACTTGCAAGAAGAAAAATCAAAGAAGCAGCATTTATGAAAATAACACCTGATTCCATAAGTGCTCCATCTATAGATCTGCCAGAAGTTTGGACGCCGATAGTTCGATCCAACTTAAAAAGATCATCATATCACAGATGAGTATATAACATCGTTCATTTTCTTTCATGACTTCTGTCAATTGACTTTTTGAAAATTGATAATTTTCAAAAGGTTTCTTACTTTTCTCCTTGATAAAGATAGAAGATGTCTATCGAAACGTCGGAAATCATTACATCCACAATAGATGATGGTAATAGCCCAAACAATCATTCAACACGAGCTCCATCATCAACAATATCTCGTCATCAATTATACATTCTCAATCTAGTCGTTATGACTGGCTTTCGAATTCAAAATGTTTAATAAAATATTTGTGCCTCGTAAAATCAACTACGAGGCTGAGGCTCGTCCGTATAATAATTTCCACGATTTTTTTCACATTGAAAACTGTTTTAATGTTTGTGATCTGCCACGTTTGATATGAAATCTACAATAACCCCATTACGTCTAGTAATGCTCTTCAGAGTGACCGTGATATAATAAAAAAGTGGGCTGAGGACTGACTTTTACCTCTCAATTACTCTAAGTGTCGAGTACTGCATTTGCGTAGCAACAACCCGAAGAAAATCTCTTACTTGAACGGAAGTCCAGTAGAATCATGCTCAACTCACGTTGACCTGGGAGTCTCAGTAGATTCGGATTTGTTGTGGAGGTCACATATATTGCTGGCAACGAATAAAGCCAAAAAGTCCCTCTACCTTATTCAGAAATGCTTCAATCGCTGTCGATACCACACATTAGCATCGCTCTACAAGACCTATGTGCGCCCCACACTAGAGTTTGCCGGTCCAGTATGGCAACCCACATTAGCCCAGGATGCAGATCAGGGGGTGGAAAGTCAGTTCAAAACGACTGTACCTCGTTTTGGGCTTATTTTGGTCAAGTTGGATTCACTACAAGTATGTAAATCTGGACCGACCAATCAGAAAATAGAATGAAAATTGTGGAAGGGATCGAAGGAATTTCTGGGAGTTTCCTACCGTAATGGCGAACAAGAAGAAAGCATGGACAATAAAAGTCATTTTTAATAATTCGTCGCATGGCTATAAATACGGACTCTCTCAAATTTCCGTTCTTTCTGGCTTTGGCGATATTGTAGAGTGAATCTTTTGGACTTTCATTATCGAATCGTGAATTTTAAAATGGGTTTCAATTGTTGTGTTAAAAGATGTTCAACCAAATATGGTAAAATGCGTGGATACTATTTCCGTAGATTTCCACAAAGTAGAGAGGTGAGTGTAACAAATGATTACAAATTATTTATCCTCGTATATTCATATTTAAAATTTTTCAGGTATTGCACTGTAAAAAAATAAAATTCTGCGCTCAAACTCCTCAGGAGTTTGAGAATTTTTTTCAATCAAACCATTTTAATTTGAATTAATCTAAAATTGATTACGCCAAATGAACTACTTTTCTTGATTAAAACAACCTAGTTGATTATAGAGAACAGCTAAAACATTCGCCTGAAACTTTTTACATTTCAGCGAAATGAAGGAAACAACTGATTCAACATAAACATACAATTACAAGAAATTGTTTATGCACTTGTCTCAATATCCATAATTGATTGATACAAATACATTATTCTAAATAGGTTTTAACGAAACCATTCGTTCGTTTCATTTTTATTTGTTCAATAGAACGAAGGTACGGTTGTCGTAAATTCTGTCAGTTGATGCAACGACTATAGTTTCTTGAGACAAGAATCTCGTGAGATTATATTATTCGCCTCATTTACTTGAAGAAAACTATAAATATTTGAATAAGATTGAACATATAATTGTTGCAATATTAAGTGACATTTGTAAAAAAAATATTGCGTAATTGATTTAATGAAACGAATTAATTGAAGCAATTTTTTTATATTGGCTGCAATTATTATAAATCAAAACTCTATCTCTTTTATATTAAATATATCCCATTTAAATGCTATTATTTGTACATTTTACTCACAATATTGTTGTATCCGGTGATAAAGATGACATGGAATACATGATGCGCAAGCTAATTGAAGAATCCGAGAAGTGGGGCTTAAATGTCAACTTAGAAAAAACAAATTGTGTTGGTGGAGAACCGGGATCTCTTGGCGGCACTCTATATAGCCACGCATAGCTTAGTTCACAGCGCTTCGGTAGCCTAGAGGTTTGCGCTCAAGTTTCACACCGACTAGGTACTAGATGCCGGGTTCAACTCCCGGCGGCTCCCTCAAAACTTCTAACCCCTGCGTCTATGGCATGGCGCACACAAGCCATACTGATGAGTCCAAATGTGTGCGCCAGGGACGAAACGCATAAGTAGGGATAAATTCCTTCGATTCTACATTGGTGACCCCGACGTGATGGGAACGGTTGTCTTTACGACGTGTCATGGAAAAGCAGACGGTTGACGCTTGAGGTATACTCGCTTCCTCTCTGCAACTTCTAACGAAACGCCTTTATGATTTTTATCGACTGAATTCTCGATCCATTCAACTACAAATCGAGTTTCAGTGAAATGTAATATTTATTTACATGAAACCAAAATTTTTATTCTACGAAAAGTATCAATAGTTACATACTAATTAATATTACCGTTGGATCGAATTTTTTTACCACCTGAGTCAAAAACTCTGAGCTTGGTTGAAACTAATCAGTTTCTTAACTGAAGAAACTTTTATTTAGGGTAAACGCCATTCTCAAGTCAAGTCAAGTAGGGTCAAGTACTTTATGCATTTGGCTGTATTCAAACGTACGGAGTACTTGAGACAAATTAATATGGTTTGAGATGAGGAACTATTTTTACAGTGTGGAGAAGTGGTTAACAAAAATTGGGAGAGAAGACTTGAACGCAAAATCTTCAAGAGAACTTTATGACAATTACAGGGTTTGTGATAAGCATTTTACGCCTGACGATTATATTCTTGCTAATAACAAAGCAGGAAGTATCCTTAAACTAGATGCTGAACCCTCATTATTTCTAAATCTTGCTGATGGAAACTCAGGTTTGTTTCTTGTTTTATTAATTGCAATTTTCATACATAAAAGTCTTACTTGGCTATATTATAAACAAGACATTATTTGAGAATCTTTTATAGATGAATTAACATGGAATCGTGAAACGTACACAATATTTCATAAATCTACTCTTTTCAGAAGCCACTGAACAAATATTGGAACCTAGGGTATCTTATATGGAAGAAGCATCACCAAGTAAGTTTTACATAATACTTGTTACATTTAAGATCTATTTTAGCATGTCCAAGAAATGCACTAATTTAACTAATTTAAATTTTGGGCCAGTCTCAAGATCCCATCAAACGTATAGCTAGTAAAAATATGAAAACCATAAGAAGTATTTGTCAAAAAATGAAAAGTTTTGATGATCTTAGGCCTACCAAAATTTGTTTTCATTGATTAATTTTTTTCCTTATTTGTATGTGAATTCTTCACAATTCTTTGAGGTTAATTATTAACAATTAGTGTTTTATGTACCAGGTTATTGGTCTCTTTACCAGATCCTTGAAAGTTTGTTCGATTAATTAAGAAAACATAATAATTTTTTAAATGCATTTTTTTCTAGTATGTTTGTAGATGCCAAATTATTTTTCATATCTTATTAATTGTAATGTAACCATGTCTTAATGAAAGTATAACACATTATTTTTGGAATCGATAACATTCACTGTGTTATGAAATAATTGTGTATTATCCATAATTTCAGATTTATTTGCTGTAATCGTATTGTATGATCTCAGGCCTACCAATATTTGTTTTCGTTGATTTAATTTGTGTCCTTATTTATATGTGAATTCTTCACAATTCTAATTCTTTGAGGTAAAATTGATTATTAACAAAGTGTTTCATGTACCAGGTTTTTGGTCTCTTTATCATATCCTTGAAAGTGTGTTCGATTAATTAAGAAAACAAAATTATTTTGTTAAATGAATTTTTTCTTGTATGTTTGTAGATGTCAAATTATTTTTCTTATCTTATAAATTGTAATATAACCATGTCTTAATGAAAATATCACACATAATTTTTGGAATCGATAACGTTCACTGTGTTTTGAATCAATTGTGTTTTATACATATTTTCAATTTATTTTGCTGTAAGCGCATTGTAATTGATTGTTAGCCCAGAAATTACGCTAATGTTAATAAAATTCAGAATATAGCTTTAATTTGTCTTCTTTTCACGATAAAATCTAATTTTAATTGCATTTTCTCTGAATTTGAATTGATAGAAACTCTTTCATTTCCAACTTGATTCAAATCAGGTTGGAAATGACTTGGTTTCTATCAGTCCAATTTCAGCGAAAAATGCGATTAAAATTTCTCAATTTCGAATAGCCCGCCAATACCCCCTCTTTCACCCCCACCACAATTTCTACCTCCCCTGCCCTTTTAGTTCGCTTCACTACAGCATCAACCGCTAGTGTCGCGTTCATTTGCGCATTCACAAAAATCTGCTAGAGTTGCCGATCTATATACTTTTATTTATCTATGATGCAGATCTACTGGAGGCAGTTCAGAGAAGAGCTACTCGAATCCCATACGGTATCATAAGACCTGATTACCAAAATCGGCTTTCACTTATGGCGTTTGCCAATCGTAAGCTGAGAGGGGATATGCTAACTACATTTAGAGCTTTGAAGGGTTTTTTTTGGAGTGGATATATCGGGCCTCTTTACCCTCAATAATAACCAACTGAAAGGGCATAATTACAATCTCAGTAAAGAGAAGTTTTACACAAGAAGTAGAGAGAATTTTCTGAGCAATAGGGTCTTTCGCGCATGGAATATGTTGCCCAGCAGTGTTGTCAACGCAATTGGTGTAAATAGCCTCAAAAATAGATGGGACTCGTGGAGAGCTGGTGGTCCATTGTGACATGTTCTGGTGACTGCTTCCTTAGGTTATGTTGAATGGAATCTTTTGTTATATTGAGTTTATTTCAATCATTGTTTCTTCACACTGAAGTAATTCACTTAAGCTCTATGAGTTATATAAGTTATCCTCAACTCATATATTGTAAATAATAATAATAATAATTGCAAAAAAAAGTATATTTCTGAAAAGTTCAGTTTTTCTTTTATTTTTCCACCACATCGCTGTTGCGTTTTGGGCACTTCTGCCTTCGAGGCACACACTTCTTTAAACCTGTGTCACAAAACTGTGCCGCCAGTCCTTGTAGAAAAGAAACATCCGCTTTTTGTAACCCTTCAGCTGTCTGGAATCGGGTTCCGCCAAGTTTTTTCTCCAACTTGTCACCAGTCACAATATAGCCCAGAAATTCCTCTTGGGTTGTTCCGTGAAAAGGAAGAAATTCTTGGGCCGCTTCAACCCGCTGCCGCTGGTGGTTTGCATTCAGCATTTTAGGTACCCATCTTGAGCAAACCTTCGAAAAGCCTAAATATTCAGTCAAAATCTGGTCAATTGTTGTCTAGCTGACCTCTGAAATTTTTTTCGCACAGCTCCCTAACCGTAATCCTTCGATATTCAATTGCCGCTTCGACTTTAGCAATTGTTTCGTCGGAAACTGATGGCCGTCCTACACTAGCTTCGTCATGGACGTCTATCTGGTCATTTTTAAAGTCCCTGACCTATCTGCGCACCATTCTGGAGCTCAGACACTCTTCTTCATACACTTCACAAAGTTCTTCGTGAATTTCCATAGCCAATTTCATCCAAGCGGGCAGGAAACGAACAACAAACAGCAACTTGCAGCTGGCGGGAGACGCAAGAGGAAGCTCCATCGTGGACGGCCGCTGAGCCGAGACTAAACGTCGCAGTGACGCTGGCTTGATAAAGAGTTGGAGTGGGGGACCCAAACAACCAGCCTCATTACAAGGACTTGCATAGAAACGATCCTAGCGCCAGCGCAGCCCACGGAACTTATTTTACGTGCAAGCCTCGTATTTCGATTATCAGTTTCCCAAACAAATTCAAATGATTCTTCTTTATGACAAACTTTTTCGAAGCTAAGAGAAAACAGTACTATGCACCTAATGGAAATTCGTTCGATATTGTACTTCACCAGTAGGTATATATCTAACATCTGCTGGCTAAGATAAATTTCTTAGTCTTCATCCAAATCAACACATTTTTAAATGAACAACTGGCTCATCTCATTTCAACAGAAACCATAAAAAAATTTCATGTTTTCGTGTGTGGGCGTAATTTAAGAAGATATCGTAATGCTCATCATACTCATATAAAGATTATGAAAGATGATATCCTGAACGTAATAATAAACTCGAAAATTGATGCTGCAACGTGTGTGATCTATGATTTTCGGACGATACAACCATACACGTCGAAGATTGGGAAGCCCTATTATCGCAGGAATTTCGGCACTCATTGTTTTTCTTGCATGCAAGCACCTACATGGATGAATTAACAGGCTGTGATACCACCTACGGAGTCAAATTTCTATATTTCAATCATAGGTATCAATGGCGCATTATTGCGATTTGTATTTTGGAGTTCTTCAACGAAAAGATTTTAAAATAAAATAACTCATTTCATGGGATTTATTCAAATGGTCCATTCATTTGGAAGACGCTAAGCCGAGGACTGAGCAAAAGTGCTTCGAGCACTAAGTGTCGAAAAAGACGACTTATGAGCACTGATTTCGAAAGTAGACTCCAAAATAGCGAGCGCAGTTTTGAAAAAGTAATTCATTATTTCGCGTACTAAACCATAAGCGCTTCACTTCAAACTAATGAAAGTGACGTAGTTCGATAAAAAAAATTCGTAAGCCTTCATTATATGAAAGGATGAACTTTTTTGATATAAAAAAAAGCAGGCATTGGTTCGTAGCATTCAAGAGGAACGGACTCCTTCGATTCTCTTGATGTTTACTGATGCCAGTGATAGCGGAGAAAATGAAATATGCTTGAAAATACGGGTGAAAATATGCTAAAGATTTAAGGCCCAATACAAAAAAATTTAAAAAGGGGGATAAATTATCATCGCACAATTACAGACCCATCAGCTTGCTTTCTACGGCTTCCAAATTCTTGGAAAGGATCGTTTCGGACCAGATCACCCAATTTGCGTTAACAAACGATGTTACCCCTAACGAACAGCATGGATTCTTATCTGGCCGCTCTACCATGACCAACCTCATTTTGTGTATCAATTAGTGGACTAAAGCGTGGAATCGGGGGGAGCCTGTGGATATTATCTACCTTGACTTCTCCAGGGCCTTCGACAGGGTCCCTCACCGTCGGTTGCTTGCTAAGCTCTCTCATCTTGGAATCAGGGGAAGTGTTCTTGCTTGGATTGGGGCTTATCTATCCAATCGTTTTTTCCACGTCAGGGTCGATCGTTCCTTCTCCAGTCCCGGGAGCCCTTTGTTATCTGGTGTTCCACAAGGTTCCGTCCTGGGCCCTATATTATTTTTATTATACACCTCCGATTTACCTAGATTACTCCACTCTTCGTGCTCTATGTTTGCAGATGATACCAAAATATATAACTTTCCCTTATCTAACTTCAATACTCTGCAACGTGACCTGAATGAATTGAATGTTTGGTGTGGTGAATGGTTACTTCCTTTGAATGTGGAGAAGTGCTGTGTTATTCATATTGGTAGAAACAACCCGAGGAGGGAGTACTTCATCGGCGGCGATAGGCTGAAACAAGTTTCAAGTCACTGTGACCTGGGTGTAACTGTCTCCGAGGATCTTCGCTGGTCAAACCATGTTAGCATCATCACTGCCAGAGCCAGACAGTTGACTTATGCCATCCAAAAGACCTTCCACGGATGTGATGTTGCTACATTGAGGCTTCTCTTCACCACCTACGTAAGACCATTGTTGGAATATGCTGGCCCAGTTTGGTGGCCTTCCACTCGTGCCGATGAGCATTGTCTCGAGTCGGTCCAGCGCTGGATCACTCGTATACTCGTATACCACCTACGAGAACAGGCTCATCACTTTCGGATTGCCGACTTTCCAGTCGCGGCGCGACAGAGGTGCTGTGGTTGATGCTCGAAGTGTCAATGGGTTTAAGAATGCCTTGGACTTGTTTTGTGGTGGAGCTGTTCAAATGTGAAACAGTCAAATTTATTTTGTATTGAGTTTATAGGAAATTTCCTCTACTCTAGTTTTTGTTATAATAATAATAATAATAAGAAAGACAGGACAATGAGAACATCTTAACTTTAGGTAGTAGAAGAGGAAAGACTATTGTGGGTAATTCTTGGTGATTTCCACTGGTATGTGTTCATTTCAGATTTTTCAATAGAACATAGGTTCAAATGTTTTTTAAAATGAATAGAATGTTATGAAAGATAAAAGGTTGTCAAATATTTCCCTTCCGCATATTTGCTCCGTATTCAATGCTTTATAAAAAGTGTTACAATGGTCGGATTTAGTTCAAATACTCGCCGTTTTGTTCGATAATCTGTTTCCATCTAGACGGCAACTTCATAATACCTCCCTCGTAGAAGCCCCCTCCTTATTTGCAAAGAACTCGGACAGCCACTTTTCACAAGCCTCTTTTGAGCTCAACTCAGGAAATAGGTAGTAATCACTTGGCGCTATGTCCGGGCTATATGGTGAATGCAATAAATCCTCCCATCCGAGCACCCGTTGCTTCTGACAAGTCATCAACAAAGTGGTCTGGCGTTGTCCTGGTGGAACACTACAGCCTTCCTGTTAGCAAATTCTGGACGCTTCTGGTCGATCGCCTGCTTCAAGCGGTCCACTTGTTCGCAGTAGATGGTAGAATTAAGCGTCTGGTCATATGGAAGCAGCTTATAGTGGATGATTCCCTTCCAATCTCACCAAACACACAGGAAAACCTTCCTGGCCGTCAATCCCGGCTTGGCCACTGTTTGGGACGATTCACCTGGGGTTAGAGCACTGGATAAAAAATTAGGATTTCATCTATTTTTTGTATATTAATGCTTTACTACATATGTTTCGGCGTACATTGAGCCTTTTTCAAGTAATGTGTTACAAATACAGTGACAATCACATCTGTCCAACAATTCATTTTAAAACTCAGTAAAATTAAAATCATATTCATCCTGTTGTGAACGCTGTCAATTACATCATCACATCACAACATGATGAATATGATTTTAGTTTTACTGAGTTTTCAAAAGGATTGTTGGACAGATGTGATTGTCACTGTATTTGTAACACATTACTTGGAAAAGGCTCAATGTACGCCGAAACATATGAAGTAAAGCATTGATATACAAAAAATAGATGAAATCCTAATTTTGATCCAGTGCTCTAACCCTAAGAAAATTACTTCTGAATTATATATAATATAGCACAAGATAAAGTACATATTTATATATATATATTATATTATTTAGAAGTAATCTTTTTGGGATTAGAGCACGGGATCAAAAATTAGGACTTCATCTATTTTTTCTATATTAATTAACTACATATGTTTCGGCGTATACTTTTTCTTTCAATATAAAAAAGTGTTATATCAGGAATTGCAGATAGATCAATAAAACTTACATCACCAAAACATCGCATCGAAACAATAAAAAAGCCAAAGAAATCTTGAAACAAAATAATTATCCAGAAAAAACTAATAGAGAAAATATTTTAAAACAGAATTCATGCAGCTTACAATTCCGATAAAAATGAAAGCTCAAAAAAGATAAAATATACATAACAATTCCATACGTGAAAAACTTGTCCGAAAAAAATCAACCATATTTTCAAAGACACAGACATCAAAATTGCACATAAGTCCACAAACAATCTGAGACCACTCTACACGAGGCTAAAAGCCAAAACTCTGAGAGAAAAATATCAAATTGTGTTTACCAACTGAAATGCAAAGAATGTCCAGGAATCTACATAGGCCAAACAACACAATACATCAAAGAAAGGATCAACGGCCATAAATATTCAAAAAATTCCACAGCCCTTGAAAAGCACGAACGAGAGAATGACCATAGATTTGACTTTGACAACTTTAAAATTCTGCATAAAGAAACCAACAGCAAAATAAGGACATTCCAAGAAATGATATACATTCAAAGAGAAAAACACTCAATAAATGATAGAACAGACCTGAAAAACCTATCCAAAATTTACTATAACATTCTGTAATGGTATCAAAATTGTGTCGAGGTGGCATCTGTGAGTGTATTCGAAAAACATCACCAAAATGAACTAGTGAAAATAAAATATTCTATTCAACAATTTTCACACATATGCACAGATGGCATTCCAGGTGATAAATTGAAAACCTGCATGTACAAAGAGATAATTTGAAGAATGATTCTAGTTGACAGCGTTCACAACACAATGAACATGATTTTAATTTTCTGATTTTTAAGATGAATTGTTGGGGTTTTTCAGGTCTGTTCTATCATTTATTGAGTGTTTTTCTCTTTTTGAATGTATATCATTTCTTGGAATGTCCTTATTTTGCTGTTGGTTTCTTTATGCAGAATTTTAAAGTTGTCAAAGTCAAATCTATGGTCATTCTCTCGTTCGTGCTTTTAAGGGCTGTGGAATTTTTGAATATTTATGGCCGTTGATCCTTTCTTTGATGTATTGTGTTGTTTGGCCTATGTAGATTCCTGGACATTCTTTGCTTTTCAGTTGGTAAACACAATTTGATATTTTTCTCTCGGAGTTTTGGCTTTTAGCCTCGTGTAGAGTGGTCTCAGATTGTTTGTGGACTTATGTGCAATTTTGATGTCTGTGTCTTTGAAAATATGGTTGATTTTTTTTCGGACAAGTTTTTCACGTATGGAATTGCTATGTATATTTTATCTTTTTTGAGCTTTCATTTTTATCGGAATTGTAAGCTGCATGAATTCTGTTTTTAAATATTTTCTCTATTAGTTTTTCTGGATAATTATTTTGTTTCAAGATTTCTTTGGCTTTTTTTATTGTTTCGATGCGATGTTTTGGTGATGTAAGTTTTATTGATCTATCTGCAATTTCTGATATAACACTTTTTTTATATTGAATTGGTGCTGTTGATTCACAGTTTAGGTATCTTCCTGACCATGTTTCCTTTGTGTGCCATATTGTTTCTATATTTGAGCAGTTTCTGTTCTGTATGAGCGTCATGTCTAAAAAGTTTATTTTATTGTTAGTTTCTATTTCTGTTGTGAATTTAATTTTAGGATGGTAGTTGTTCAGTTCATTTAGCAACTACAATCCTATGTAAGTTTTATTGATCTATCTGCAATTCCTGATATAACACTTTTTTTATATTGAATTGGTGCTGTTGATTCATAGTTTAGGTATCTTCCTGACCATGTTTCCTTTGTGTGCCATATTGTTTCTATATTTGAGCAGTTTCTGTTCTGTATGAGCGTCATGTCTAAAAAGTTTATTTTATTGTTAGTTTCTATTTCTGTTGTGAATTTAATTTTAGGATGGTTCAATATAAAAAAGTGTTATATCAGGAATTGCAGATAGATCAATAAAACTTACATCACCAAAACATCGCATCGAAACAATAAAAAAAGCCAAAGAAATCTTGAAACAAAATAATTATCCAGAAAAACTAATAGAGAAAATATTTAAAAACAGAATTCATGCAGCTTACAATTCCGATAAAAATGAAAGCTCAAAAAAGATAAAATATACATAACAATTCCATACGTGAAAAACTTGTCCGAAAAAATCAACCATATTTTCAAAGACACAGACATCAAAATTGCACATAAGTCCACAAACAATCTGAGACCACTCTACACGAGGCTAAAAGCCAAAACTCCGAGAGAAAAATATCAAATTGTGTTTACCAACTGAAATGCAAAGAATGTCCAGGAATCTACATAGGCCAAACAACACAATACATCAAAGAAAGGATCAACGGCCATAAATATTCAAAAAATTCCACAGCCCTTGAAAAGCACGAACGAGAGAATGACCATAGATTTGACTTTGACAACTTTAAAATTCTGCATAAAGAAACCAACAGCAAAATAAGGACATTCCAAGAAATGATATACATTCAAAGAGAAAAACACTCAATAAATGATAGAACAGACCTGAAAAACCTATCCAAAATTTACTATAACATTCTGTAATGGTATCAAAATTGTGTCGAGGTGGCATCTGTGAGTGTATTCGAAAAACATCACCAAAATGAACTAGTGAAAATAAAATATTCTATTCAACAATTTTCACACATATGCACAGATGGCATTCCAGGTGATAAATTGAAAACCTGCATGTACAAAGAGATAATTTGAAGAATGATTCTAGTTGACAGCGTTCACAACACAATGAACATGATTTTAATTTTCTGATTTTTAAGATGAATTGTTGGACAGGTAGGCTAGCATAAAATGTAGAAATGTTAAGAAACCCCTAATAATCTGATTGTACATTTTAGATGTGATTGTCATAATGTTTGTAGCACGTAAACTTGAAAAAGGCTTAGTATACGCCGAAACATATGTAGTTAATTAATATAGAAAAAATAGATGAAGTCCTAATTTTTGATCCCGTGCTCTAATCCCAAAAAGATTACTTCTAAATAATATATAATATAGCACAAGAAAAATACATATTTATATATATATTATATATAGATGGTATGGAAAACATGAAACCTTTGTTGAGTCAACACCAACAAATTAGGAAAGTGTGAAATTTAACAACAGATTTTCTCCTCCAACAAATTCCATTTCATTTTTTATCCAAATTAAAGAATAAAAATTTTCGCGTGATCACTTCTCCACTAGTGAATTTTTGGACTCAAAATCCCAGTCTGTTAGTCAATATATAGCACAGATGTTGCGAGCGATAATAACCTTCATTGTCCGACATCGAGATCGCTTTTGAGTCTTTCACCATAGTCTTCAATTTCAGCCAGATTACGATCGACCCTGCCCATCCAGAAGATTTGCCGTATCACCGGCATACAGCCTACTTGATTTGAATTTATTACGGCGTGGTAAGGTGTCGTAACTGGTATATCTATAAGTTCACTCAAGGTGATACACTTTTCTCGTTATGATATTCTTTGCTAGGATTCTTGATACACTATGAAACTCCGGTATTTTTCAGCAGATTGGCGCGTTGATAGAAGGTGGCTTGGCCTTAACATTTAAGAAAATCGCTTGCTTATGTATACAATTAGTTGGATGTTTTATGGCATTTCTCACTATTTTTTAGTTTTCGCTTCCTGAGAATGATAAAAAAGAATGCCGGTGTTTCCACATCGATGTTGATTAATTGGACACCTTTGAACGTTCGGGAAGATTAGTGTGGATCTGGTTTCATCTAACTCTTCGAGAAACTGTACGGGGCGAGTCTTCGGCAAGAATTATTTCATCAGAATCGGAATATTCGAACAGTGTCAAGAAAAGAATGCGTTGAAAAAATGCTATCGTCTATATCATTTGAACTCAAAAAGTCTTTGGAGCATTTGACTAGTTCTGCACCAATCAATAATACAAAAAATGGTTGAATATTTTCAGACGAGTTTAAATGATAAATTAGAATTTTGGGAAAAGAGATTGTGATATTGACGAAAAATTTTTTATGATGAAACATGTGAAAAATTATTATTTGGGTAATAAATACCATCCATTATTGTTCTTGCTGCCATCGTTGAAATATTAGACGCAGGAAAATATCTCCACAGTTGAAACGAAGATATACAGGGTAGCCATTTGAAAACGAAACAGACGAGATTACAGACGAAATAAATTATTTCAATAGAAATGCTCGGACAGGTTGATTTCTGTTTCAAGGAAGACAACTTAAGATGTAAGTTACGGACGCAGAGCGCTTCAACCCTTGCTACCACAACCCTCACCCCCAAATTTTGAATAGAGAAGATGGGGTGAGTGATTCCTCATTTGAAAGGTATTTTTAGACTAATTTCAGCACAGTAATTGTTTTTTCATTTTCTGCATTAGTTCTCGAAATATTCTTGACTAAGTATTTGAAAATGAAGTGGTGTTTTCATGGCACTTATAGTGTTAATAGTATTAATAAAGTGAAAATTAGACAAAAATAATTGTTTATTTTTAATATTCGAGATGGATTTTCACAAAATAAATGAGTCATCAATTCATTCTAAACAAGGAAAATCTATTGAATTCATTTGGTAATCTAGAAAGAAAACATCTTCTAATTTTAGATGTACTCATTTATAAATAGAATGGAGTCCTACGAACCAATGTGTACCTAAAACCAACAGACACAAGTCAATACTTACATTTCAATTCCAGCTATCAACTAAATACGAGGGTTGCCTTTTAATTCGGGATTAGACAACATATTAACATATTAATAATCAAAAATCGCTCAAGTGTTTTTCAAAATATTCCCCATTAAGATCTATTCACTTCTGCTTGCGTTTGAATCAATTGTCCAGGCACTATTGTCACTCTGATTGAGGTGTTTCCAAAACATGCATTCTGAACGCATCAACCGCTTCTTCATGTGTCGAAAACTATGACCTCTCATTCTATTTTTTACGTACGGAAATAAAAAGAAGTCATTTGGCGCCAAGTCAGGACTTTACGTAGGATGACTCATCATGTCGATGTTTTGAGTGCTAATAAATCAGTGGTTTGAGCCGATGTGTGTGAGTTAGTTTTCCTGGATTCTTGGAAGACTATTGGCAAACAAATGGTTGTGTACCACTCAGAATTGACTCTTCTGCGTTGTTCTAGTGGTATGATTGCGACATGTCCTGTTTTTCCGAAAAAACAGGCGACTATTTGCTTGGAAGTTCTTCGTGCGCGATCAACTTTTATTGGATTGGCTCATCTTGAAACACCCATACAGACGACTGCTGTTTACTTTCGGGCTCATACGCGTAAATCCACGATTCATCACCGAGTGAACTATGACCTCGGTTGAATTCACCATACCATCGATAAACACTGGTACTTGATGGAGCCTCATCGCCAATGCATTGTAATCGACTTAATCCAACTCGAAAGTTGTGAAAAATGATCGAACGATTCAATTCAAATTTGAGATGAATCTTTAAAGTAACTGTGAACTACAAAAATAGCGCTTGTATGTCAAAACGTTCTGACTATGTATAGCTTCGAAAAAGTCAAGCTTAACGATAGATCTGCTAGGATTGCAACACTAGGGTATGATAAAAGGCAACTCCCGTATAAAAGAATAACACATATACGCTCTACACGACAAGATAAAATTGAAGAAATAAGTAACATAACAAAAGCACTACCGAAGTAATAGCTATACCAAAAAGAAAATACAAAGATGGAAACAAATAAGATAAAATCAGCTTGAATCCCATGATGGTAAAATACAAGCAAATATGGGACAAACCATGAAAAGCGTCATTCCGAACGAAAAATTGCATAATATATGAGATCCCATGCTAATGCGGAAGATCTCGAACCGGAGGAACAAAACTCTCTTTGAAATTAAGAATAAAAGAACATCAGGAGCTCTCTAGAATCTTAGACATCGATAGATTCAAATTAGTTCAACATACTGTAAATGAGCATCATCTGACGAAATCGAATTATACATTTATATAATCAAGGGGCAGCAGCTTTGAAAATCGCTTTCAATCCCACAGGTGCACTATCAATTGAGTTGAGTTTGAATTCCAATTGTTCGAAGTAACTGGAATATGTGGAGTAAATCACAGATAAATACAATTTTGATTTATTTTTCTGAGTTCTGACAATCTTGGCACTCAATGAAAATTGAATAATTCTCAGATATTGGCGACTCTTTTAAAAGTTTTGCCTCGAAAACGATAGATGAAGTCTATCGAAACGTTGGTTAGCACAAACAATTAGAGATTGTGGATATTGCCCAAATAATTAGGCAAAAGCCCGAATCCTATTCTGAGAGTATGGATCCGAAAAATGAAGAACTCTCTTGAAATATCCAGTATTTTTATACGGAAATCGCAAAATCTGCCCATTGGGAAGAAACAAAACTTTGCCAAGAGGGCACCGATCGGTTCCTAGATTGTCGCTTCTTCAAGACGAAGAACCGTATCTGTCCTTGAATATAATGAATCGGGCAACCTTAGAGCTGAATCGGAGAGAATATCATCTAAGTAACTGAACAATTTTGATACCTTCGTTTTTGAAGTAAAGTGCAAGTAGCAGATTTACATTTAAGTTCTGTGTCAACCTCAGGCACTTTGAAAACAACGACGTAGGTTGAAAACGAAACTGAATGGAGTTTTCTACCTTCTGGTTCTGGCCAATAATCCCCAATCTTCTTTGGAACATTAGCATTACAATATAATAACCATAAGATCTACACCGGTTCATTGGTTACCAGTTTTGTCTAACATTGTCCCTCCCAATATTCGCAGACAGACTGCAGCTCTGAATTCTTGGAACAAATTTCATTCTTTTTTAAATTTATTCCCAATTATTTCATATATTCCACAAAACAGAATTCCCTGATTGACGTCACGAGAACCATTATGGCATAATACGTTCTTCAATATGAATATAAGCAATGAAGAATTATGGAAGACTGAGTGGAACTCTTACGAAATGTTCAATAAGTATCTCGTTTCTGATCTTTCTGAAAAAATTCCTGGTTTTGATCTGCCAAGATAAATTTGGACAGTTCTTAATCCTTTGAGAACAGGTCATAGTCGTACCAATAGCATGCTATTTAAATGGAACTCAGTTCCTAGCGCAAGTTGTGAATGTGGAGAAGCAGAAGAAACAATACCTCATCTCATCAATAGTTGTCCTATATATAAATTTCAAGATGGTTTTAGGGCTATTCATGATAGATAGATAGATAGATATGAGTTTATTCAACATAATATATTATACAATATGTAATATGCAGTAAACTCTGAGAAAAAACTGTGAGCTATTATTATATAACTTAAATCAATTATTATTAAATCATTATATAAATTAAATCAACCCTCCTTTTTTTTTCTTTGTCACATTTGGTTTTATCACACTCCTTGTCAGATATCCTGTCTCAATCGGGTCTTTCTTTGTCGCAGTTTGGGGTCTAGTCTTGTTAGGTTCGGGAATTTTTGTTATCATCCACTATTTGCTCCTCAACTCTTTCATGAAGAGTTTATTATTTTGTGTGCCCACGATCTGTCTTCTGTAATCAACCAGTTTTTTAACTCTCTCTTAAATTTTTTTATATTATTTATTTCTTTTATTCTGTTGGGTACATTTGAGTAGAGTCTTGGGGCCAGATATGTGCAGCTTCGCTGTCCTATTCTTTTTTGGGCCTTCGGTGTTCTATAGTTGTCTTTCTTCGTTCGTGTTGAGAAATGATGTTCTCTCATTTGCAGAGGTATTTTTTTCTGTTGAATGTTTATGATTATCTTATTTGCGAAAATTTGTCTGATATCCAATGCTTTCGATATTTCATAAATCTCTCGACTAGGAAATGTACATTTTTTTCCGTACATTATTTTTAGGATGTATTTCTGTATAGTGTCCACTCCTCTTTTATGGCAATCCAATAGTCCCCCCCATCCAATTATCCCATATGACAGTTGAGACTGAAATAATGCATCATAGAGTACTTGGAGATGATGTACAGACGGTACTTCTTTGCGTATGACTCTGTACGCTATACCTCTCAACTTTTTCATTAGATGATTCATGTGTACGTCCCATCTCAAATGTTGATCTATGTGAACTCCCAGATATTTTGTGAGCATACATTAATTTTACCCCGATGCCGAAGATCTCGACCAATCAGGAAACGAAGCGCGTTTGCTGTCAATGACAGAGAGGACTATAGGCCCTCTTTGTCATATTTACAACGGTTTGTTTTGACAATCAGCCATCGAATTTATACTTTTGCTAGAAGTAATTATTGGATATTTTTGTTAGCGTTAGCAACGTGTTGACATTTGAAAATTGCAGTAAGAGTAATTTTTATTATCTTTAATCATGGACGGAGAAAAGTAAGTATTTATCTATTATTTTGTAGAAAATGCACTCAACCAATTTATTTGGAAACTTTAATTTTCAGAGATAAACTGAGTTCTCAAATTTGTTCAAAACAATTATCTTCTGCTTCGACGAAACATCGTCATATGCGGAATATTCATCAACAAGATCTTATTCCAAAGCATTTAAAATGCCCAATTTGCCTAGAAGAAAAGAAAATTGCTCTTGAGTCCCATAATGCTTTGGATATTCATTTAGAGCAAATTCATTCTATTAACATCATAACATCACAGTTGACTTTTAAAAACGAAGAAGAATTTGAGACTTGACGAGCATTGGAGAATAGAAGTGTCGATTACATAAAACGAAGATATCGGAAAAGCAGTGATGGATTAGTAATTTATTTTGAATGTATAATCGCAGTTTTCCACCAGTTTGATATAATGAGTTCGTTTGAAATCATGGTCATATTAGGAAACCATTTAACTACCAGGATATGTAAGTCAATGTAGCAAACGCAGCATGAAAACTGGAGGAAGTATCAGAATATCTGGGTTCTGCCTTTCTAGAATTCGTGTGAAGATAAGTAGTACAGGTAAGTTTTTTAGTTATTCATTTGTTTTAAACTAGAAATACGATCCAATATTTCATTTGTATGTTTTAGCTGTGAATGTAACATTCATAGAAACACATATAGGTCATGAGGATGATCTACACTCTAAACGTTTGAGTAAGGATGATCAGAAATTGATTGCTGATGAATTGGAAGTTGGAATTACATAGGAGAGCATTTTGCAGGATTCTAAAAATGTTACAGAAGAAAAACTGCAAAGATTAATGTACTCGCAAGGGCAGATCTTTCTTATATTATGCGAAAATTCAATATTGAAGAAACGAAAACATGATGATGACATGCTATGGCTTTAAAAGTTAAATTAGATTAATGTAATAAAATTTCTAATTTTTCCATAGATTCTGACAGTAAATTTCAAGTAAGTCTTTGTGATAAGTCAGACATGTGTTTCTCAATGTAGTTGAATGTAGATGGAGTTAAACCAAAGCATTATGAAACTCAAATCGTTGCATGAGAGTGATATTTGACGTATAATGAAATTGATTGATGAAGCACATGATTTGACACATGGTACTGGTGCAACTAGAAGAAAAAGGAAAATGGAGAAACAATTATATTTCCCAAAACATAGTAGTTGAATTTAATATTTTGTAATTTCTTTCTCTTCCAAGATAGTTTATTCAGTGAAGCCTGTTTTTCAAGAACAAGAAAATTCTAATAAGATGCATGGTGAAGATCAGTTTAAAAAAAGGGAAATTGATCTCATATGTGGGTTTTGCCGCTGCTTGATAGATGGAGGTGCTAGGATTTTGATGAAGCATGTTTAACTTAAAATTATCATTCCCCATTTGACTAAGCAAAAATTGACTTTTCTCTCCAATCTAAGAATTAAACTCCATTTTTATTTGAACGGAATGTAAATATCAATAAAAGCCATGAAATATATCAGCACCTTCGAACTAATGCATTTTCCAACAAACCTGATCCTGTAAAGAAAACAATGAGTGTAATATATTGATACTGACTTTTTAGTGTTGCTTCAAGTGCCTTATGGTCAATAAGATATTTCGATAAATTTAAAACAGAAAATAGTATATGTGGTCATACTATTTGGTACGTTCACATATGCACCATTTATCCTTGTTTGTAACTCACAACATATCATTTTATTTGAAATGCTGCAATGAGTAATGAAAGTTTGAGTGTTTTGTTCAAATTTACTGTGAAACATTTCAATTTGTTTTCATGAATTGGAAATGTGCATTAAATTAATTATACTACCGATATTGGCCCCTGTTGAGCATCATGCGATATCTTAGGAGTAATTAAATTATTTTTATAAGATACAAAAATTTTGACCAATTGTAAAGGATACTTGGAACTTATTGCATAAATGATCAAAAAAATACCTACAATAACATTAATGTCTGCTTTCGCACCATACAAAATATTAACTTAGTATAATTCGAAATGAAATAAGAATTTATTGATGCTACAAGTATTAGATTTTATTCATCAATCAAATATTTTGTGTTTACTTGTTTCAAAAAAATTTGAGGATATAGGTAACTTATTGCTGGTTTATTTTTATTAACATCCCCTACAAATATTTATCATCACTATAGAAACTGATATGGCACTCCGTATTTAGACTGTTTTTTACTTGAACTTGTAGTTTTCATCAACAGATTCATGCTTATGCTGGAAATAGGGAGCCCTGAAAAATTCAGTATAATCCAAGAGAAATTGTTATCCATTTCTTCATTAGAATTAATGTATAAATGTCTATTTAAAAATAAATGCTATAAACTGAAAACAAAAGCAGCCTATAAAATAGAAAGGCAAAACCGGAAAAACGTTTTCGGAATCCTCTCCTGCATGGCGCTACAGCGTATTGCGGCAAAATCTGGAACCTCAATCATATTTTTGATTAATCTTTCCTCACGTCGACGTAGGACGTGAAGCTAAACTTTATGGAACACAGTGCATCTACGTGATTGGTCGGCATCGGGGTAAAATTAATGTATGCTATATTTTGTGTGATGTTTCCGATTCTTTCTTGGAATGGGTTATAAATTTCAAACGAATATGATTCGTATTTTTATTATTTAGTTCTTTTTTCTGCTTTTTTCTTTTTATTTCCAGATTCGATGTGGGCAACCTGAAGAAGTCTCTGTCTCCATCAATAGAAGACCACTCTTGAAGAAAGAAGTCCCTCAAATATATTCCAGGTTATTTTTGTACTTTCACACTTATGCGGAGAGCCAGGGTTTTTTAGTGGGTTTTTTCCCTAGGTTTTTATGCGATACGCCGTATTTTATGACCCCCCGTCACTAACCCCTGATCTTTATGCTTTATTGTTTGCTAACTAAATATTGTAAGTCAAAAGTTCAAACGAATATATATATATATATATTATAAAATTTTGACCGCATGAGGAGAAATTGGAAAAGTATTGAATATCTTTGAGAACAACGATCTATAGAGCTGAACATTTTCGAATGTGTTATCAGATGAAAATTGACGAATTTCAACAAATGTGTATGATAACAGGAGAAAGCTCTTCAACCGAAACCTCCATAAGTACCATCTACTTATAAACGGATCGATAATTGATCGTGAAATCATTAATCATATAAATCTCGTTCGACGCCTCTAGGACGTTAAATCAAGAAGGAAAAGCTCGTCATCCTCTGAAGGATCCGTCGGAAGAGTGAATGTCGTCCGAAATGAGGGCGACACGCCGTATAAACAAACAGAGAAACAACGAATTGCTCACATATCCCTTCGAAAAAAAAAATGTAGCGAGTAAAAGTTGTCTTGATCATTAACTGGCCGCCTACGATGAAAGCGAAGAATAGCTACTGAATTTCCGAATTAATACTGGAAATAAGATTGGACGGCCGAGTGCGCCATAAATTTGATGCAAGTTTTAATGGTTGAGATTTATTACGATTGTTGGCCGATGCAGATGACCGGCAACTTTGAGTTGGGTCGATATGAAGTGAGTTTTATGGAAAAGAAAGTGATTTATGAAGTTGCTGAGGTGATGACTGATTCGAGGGGATAGTGTCTGTTTCCTCATGATATTTGGCATTATCCTTTTCTACTTACGTTTTGATACATCTTTCTATAATTCTGGCAGTTAATTTGCATTGAACCTGTTTGAAAACTTTTAATTCTCCTTGACTGACAGATCCAATGGAATTATCACTCATCTGCGATATAAAAATATCTTCATGATGGATGGACCAATTGGCCTTCATGCTTCTGCCAAAAATATGTATGCATCACTTCTGGAAGCCGTAGTGATCAAATCAATGCTGCTTTCTCAATTTTTCTTTTTGTGAGTTTTGTATCTCTATATTTGTATATTTTTTCGTAACTTCAAAAGGTGTTTCATTATTTTGATATAAAATCTTATGTAATCGCATTCAATAATGGAATTCTACGTTATTTACTCTTCATTATCAGGTTTATTCTTTGTTAGATAGAACCTGATGTTTTGTTGTTTCTTGAATGCTGTTATTTCATCGCATTTATCTCCACTTCCTTCTATTATTTCTGATGAACCTTTCACATGAGGAGGTCTTTATGGCGTGTCTTCTATATGATTGGGTTGTGTCATTAGGAAGTACAAGTTGATTTCTTCTTACTTCAAAGCTCTTTGCACTTCTTGTTGATATAATAAAGAGGTTTTTAACTATTTTTCCTTAAAGAGGTTCTGATTTTTTTTCATATTCTTTGGTGTTCATAGGATTTCGATTTTTCAGTGCTGTTACTTCTGCTGCCATCGTATTTTCCATCTAAGAAACTAGGACCTTTTTTCAAAAGATATATTTCAACTGATTTTTATGATACCGGCTTTTATAATTCTGTCATACTTCATAACATCTATGCTATTTCAGCTTTTTACGATTAGAATTCTCAGACCTCATATGTATCAGGTACCTCTCTTAGATGTCTATTAAATACATCTTCAATATGATATTATGCTTTCAGATACTGTTGTACCTGATTCGGTTTATCGATTTGTGGATCCAGGATGATTTCAACTCGAAAAGGTCTAAATTGAAAGTATTCCCTTTCCATTAGTCATGACTTGAACCTCATTTTGCTTTATTTAAATATACACTTGCTATATCATTTTGAATAAGAGAATGGTTGATCAATTCAATTTTATGATTAGTTCAATATTTCATCTTTATTTTCTAATAAAATTATTTTTACTGTTGACGTCGATTTTTCTGTGATAAATCTCTCAACTAAGTTAGGATGGACAGTTTCTTGAACACAATTCAATTTCATAAAAGCCCGATATTTCTCATTGCCCTAGTTCTTCTCAATTCTCAATGTGCATATTAACTTCTATTATTTTCGATGTCAGGCTCTCACTGTATCCGTTCAGATTAATCATTATTTTTTTATATATATATCTCTCTTTGAAATCTTAATATATAAAAAAACCTGAAACATTTCAGTTCAGCAATGAAAAAAAGGGCCCTTCCTTTCAATGTTATTGATTTGGATTATTAGGCAGCACACAATACTCGACCGTGCTCAACTTACTCTGATTTAATCTCAAATTCTCACTATCTCTTATGAATACAACGTTCGGACTTTTTTTTTGTGAGATACGACATTTGAATTCCTCAAGATAACTTCTCAATAACTGTATTTAGGTGTACTCTGTATTGATGTAGTTGATTCTTGTACCTTTTTATGATGTACAATAAAAGTTTCATTTTACTATTATCAAGTCAATCATTTGGTGAACGTCGATACCTAAGTAATTACCAAAACTCTTAACACTTAGATTTTTTAACACTTGCGATGATATACTGAGTGCGACAAAGGTCAGTTTACACTGTCTGGTATTCACGCATGCGCGTATTCTCGGCCAGTATCGTACCTAGGGCGGAAAGACGCAGCTGAAACGTAGCAAGTTGAGTTTTCCACGTGTAGTAGTGTTGTGTACGTTTACAGTGCGTTCGTTGCCATTGCTGCGTGTGTAAAGAACACGAAAGAAGATCGTGTGTTTTGCTCACTTCGTAGCTGAAACTTGACGGATATTATGCTGAAATTAACGAAGAATTTCGCTAGCGTATTCCAAATAAGCAAGTTCCCAGCAGACAAGTGGTGCCTAAACTGTATTGCAAATTCGTAAATACTGGCTCCGTAGTCGACGCGCCGCGTTCAGATCATTTTTTGTGTTTTTGTTTTACCATGACTAAACGATGCCACATGAGTGTTGAAGAGGGGGGGAAACAATTCGAACATAAAATGTGAGGCTACTAGTAATTATTGGTGTTATAATTTTCTCCACAATAAATTTATTTGCAATTCTTTTGCTTTTTTTCTCTCAAATGCAAAACTGTAAACTGACTTTTGCCGCACCTTGTATAACCATTTGTCTTGAAGATATAAAAAAATTTAATATTTCGTGGATTCCGAAAATGTACTATAACTTCATGATTTGCCAAATTCTTCAAACTGAAATGAAGTTTATGCGAACATATGATAACTGAAATGAGAAAGCCATAGACAAAAATTTTTCTTCGACATAATCAAGTTGTTGAGATTTTTCTGTTCCGTCTATGGTAGATGATTCTATCTACTTTGGGTCCTGCATCAGTTCAGAAGATCACATTCCGAATAATCATTACTAAAAAAACGGTTGGACTGAAAACTCTACCGAGTATCAGATTTTTTGGAACAAGTAAATGTCGATATTATGAAGTAACTGTTTTTAGTGCGCTAGTTCCTAGTGAAATAGGGAGTTATTGTTCAGCCCAAATGTCTGTTATATACGGCAGAAAATACTTTCAAACCATAGTGTTCGACTCCCTGATGAAGAATTAATGGTCAAAATTGAGTATTTCTGACCTCTATTTTTTGGAAAAACTGAAATAGTGCTTTAATATTTTCATATTAGTTCAGTTGTCCAAATATCTAGGTTGGGTTCACCATTGCAGGAAATCCAGACAATAGACCGACAGTTATAGCATTCGAAACGAGGAGGTTTGCTCGAAATTCAAGTTGCCTAAGTATCACGCTCCATTTTTTATTTCTTAGGGTGCTACCTTGTTTTCTACCTAAACTATGGTACTAATTAGGAGTATTTCCTATTTGATTCAAAAATTTGTTTTCAATTAAGTGAAAAGCGTACAAGAAGAAAGAATGAGATTTCCAAATCCTTATAATGATCTCATGAACGATAAAAAAAACAGTCTACAAAGACATCATTTATCTAGTGAAACATGGTTATTAAGCTAGGGCCTAAATGTTGTAGTTGGAGAGAATCCAACAAAACATATTGTTATCGTGAAGGAATATTGAAAAATACATCATTATAATCGACTTTTATTTGAGTTATACAAAACAGAAAATATACAGATTAAATATTGCATCTTTATTTGTAACAAAGTATTATCATTACCAATTCATCTTTCCCTATATTTACAATTTTCTTAATACATGACTAAAAGAGCTTTTCGCTCGCTAAAATTCAATATTCAAAATGTGGTAACCATATGTGACTAAAAAAATCAATTAAAATAATCTATTTGAATTATGGCGAGTCTTTACAAATTTTCTATTCCTAAAAATTGTACATTACTCAACATCAATAATTTACAAGAGTCACAATCTCATTCGCATTGAAAACGAGATAAAGGAAGGTAACTTAAGAAGAAATTGCACATCTGCGATAAATTTGAAAAAAATAAACAATATAGGAACAATGTAGTACATTTCGTTAAAGTAAAGTGTGTTAGAGAAGGATTCATCTTAAGAGTATGTTAGACATGGTGCAAATATGTCCATTTGTTCAGGAGGTGCTCTTAGCTCTATCATTTTGGAATATGTGAAGTATTGTCTTACAGAAAACTTTGAGTATTAATTCATTTCATATCAACTTTGGTTGAGAGTTAGACATCATTTTTCTGTAGGACAACTGCAGTATACTCGATGAAAACATACAAGACACATCGGAAAACATTAAGGAACAATGAAATATAAAATACTGATTCATTCAGTTTATTCATTTACCAATAGATCTGTGTCATTTGATACGTAAACACATTTTAGAAAATTAAAGTCTAATTTAATTGAGCATGTAGAAGAGAATTGAAACCACTAATCTATATGTTTGTGAAATACTTTTCAGTTTATTAAAAAAAATTCATTTGAAGTACATCATAATCCAGTAAATTGAGTTGCGTTTGAATTCACAGACCCCTCATTGGATGATATGGTTTGAATGTGGAAAAGATTCCCTTGACAGCTTCTGGTGAAGCATAAATCGATTTTATGGCTTCACTAAAAAGGTTGTCTGATATAAATAAATTGATAGTTTTATATAAAAATTCAGGGATCTCATCTTCTTAGAACAACTAATCTGATGACCTGTTTGGAAGATTTTTCACACCATCTATCATCTGGTTTTTTAATAGCATCCCAGAAAACTAATGAATTTGAATAAGAAATATTTCTTTGATGGTAAATATTTAAGATTTTGTAGGTTTCTTAGTTTTCAAGGTGTGTCTGCGCCTCAATAAAACGCCTTTGTATTGATACATTCATGCACTCAAAGTCACAATTGTTGCAAAAGTTAGCCAGATAGGGTCGTAAAGAGGATTTCAAGTCTTTTTTACAAGAAATGTAAATGTCCACCATAAGGAAATCACCATTACGTGACGCCCACAACGCATACTCTATATATGGAGAGTGTAATATGTAACTTGCAACTAAGATTTATCTTTATGGTCGAATTTTTTTCAACAACTGAGATCTCGTTGTGATAGCTGGATGAAACGCCTAATCTTTGAATTCTTCAAATAAAAAAGTTTAAAAGTCCCTCCTTTGTGAAAAGTTACTGATATCAGTTTTATAACTAATCTGAACTATCGAATAAAATCAATTTGCCAATCAATAACAAACTACATCACAGGAGAACCTAAAAATTATACTCTGAGTAGGGAGTATTCTCAATACAAGGATAATTATATTCAAAAAATAATTCTAAATTTAAAATATCACCAATAAACAAACCACTAAAAATGGCAGGTACCTTAAAGTGTATCATTAAAAGAGAAAACTAAAGTAAAACCCAGGAATTCTATTGCAAAGAAAAAAAAACGCATGGATAATATGATATGATTACATCTCGTTCTTAGTAATGATAGACTGAAAATTGATTAAAAAAATTGAAAATATTAATGATAATAAAAACTAAAATGGTCACATTGAAAATTAAAAATCCTCGAAAAGCGATCAGAAATAATATGGAGATGAAAGAGAAGAAAATGATTGAAATATTAGGAAAGACATCAATCGATGATCATCACAGAATGAAAGAACGACAAATTGAATTGAATGAAGATATGAAATACCCTAAAATCATGATAGACAGACTAAAAAAGGATTATAAAGTTTTATTAAAATCCACTAAATTGAATTACTATAAGAATATTTTGGATTTCTCCAGTAATAAAAATAAAACTATTTGGAACTTGGTGCGTGAGGAAACCGGTCTCACTAAATTTGATAAAAATATTAGGTTGAAAGTTCATGGTAGCATTATCTCTGACCAACCAGATGTAGCTAATGCATTCGCTGAATATTTTACCTCGATAAATATACTGAGTGTTGAGAGGCATTTCGGTGGTTATAGGTCTCGTTCGTGTACAACTCGTTCATTGACCGTCAATAATTTCTTTTTCTTTCCGGTTGAAGCTGAGGAAATAGCCTCAGTTATACACAAAATAAAAAATAATAACAGTTGCGGGCTGGATATGATCCCGGTCAGAGTGTTGAAAATTTTGTCGCCCTACATTTCCGAACATCTGGCTAATCTTATGAATGACTCGGTACTGTCAGGTAGATTTCCTTCTCTACTGAAGACAGCTGAAGTTATTCCTGTACACAAAAAGGGTGCTGTTGACGACATTGACAATTATCGTCCTATTTCATTACTGAGCTCATTGTCCAAAATAATGGAACGACTAGTATATGATCGAATGTTGAACTACTTGGATAAATTTTCCTTTGTCACCACCTGTCAGCACGGTTTCCGAATCGGTAGATCAACGGAATCCGCAGCCTGTGAGTTGGTAAATTTTGTATATAGTTGTTTGGATGATGGAGTTTGCGTAGCCGGGATGTTCTTCGACCAGTCCCGTGCATTTGACTGCTTGAAATTTGATTTTATAGTTGACAAGTTGTTCAATTTGGGTTTCCGAGGGGTTTTTCTTGATTGGATGGTAAGTTTTATAAGCGCTCGAAGGTTAACGGTAAAGGTAGGTCAGCAGCACTCAACTCAGTACCCTGTTGAGATGGGTGTACCCCAAGGATCCGTTCTGGGACCACTTTTATTTATTATTTTTATAAACGACTTGCCAGATTACATCATGCATCATTTAATAGCGAGATTGAAAATAAAGATATTGCTATTTGCTGATGACACATCTTTTCTCATTTCTGCCCGGAATTTGAGCGAACTCAAGGCTGGTTGCGAGTTCACCGTCCAGTGTTTCTCTGACTGGTGCTTTAAAAACTGCCTTATTTTAAATGTAAACAAAACGGACCTTGTCTATTTCCAAATGCGTGAATCTGATCATCGGTTCAGTTTGAATCTCAAGTCCGGTATTTTGAAACCATCGAATTGTTTGAAGTTTCTTGGTTTACATGTGCATAAGAAACTGATTTGGGGAGATCATGCAGATTTTGTATGTAGGAAACTAAGTAGTGCATTTTACGCTCTGAGATGATTAAAACTCGTATTACCACGTGATGCTCTTATTAACTCGTATTATTCGCTTGCATATGCTCACCTAAATTATAACGTTGTCCTGTGGGGTGGTTCCTCATTCAGTGATGCAGTTTTCATTTCCCAGAAGAAGATAATTCGTTTAATTTTTTGCTTAAAGCCCAGGGAGTCCTGTAGGCCCTGTTTCATTCTGAATAAAATAATGTGTTTTCCATGTATTTATATCTACAACTGTTTATTGTACACACGTAGAAATATTCTCTCACTAAGTAAATGCTCCGAATTTCATGATTATAATACGAGGCATAGAGAGACACTCAGTTTTCCAAAGCACCGAACCACTAAATTTCAAACGTCACCTTTGTATAGTGGCATAAAAATTTTTAACCATCTACCTGATAGATTGAAGGTCTTGGAGTACAGTAAGTTCAAGAAAGAGATCAAAGCTTTGCTGGTTGGGAAGTGCTTTTACAACTTGAATGAATATTTTCAGGCAATCATTGAGTAGAGTGCATATTCTTTTGCGTCATTGTATTGCATATCTTTTGTAGGGTTTTCAATTTTTATTTGATTGTTTCAGTACTATTGCATTCTATTTTTTTTTGACATGTTCCATACAAATGTATTTTGTCTACGGGATAAATAAATTATTATTATTATTATTATTATTATTAGTAAGAGAGAAAAATCAGGACATGATCAGATATGATAAAACAAATAATAGTAAAAAAGATTTCGTAAAATAAAAATAAACAGGGGGCAATTCTAAACCGAGAACAGAAGAATACCCCCCTGCAAGACATGATCAATACAGTTATATTATAAAAATTCATAGTTTCTTCTGAATAAACGTCACCTATAAGAATTTCAAGATAATTGAATAATTTTCCACTAGGAAAGATTTCAAAATTATATTGAAATCAAGTACCTCGCAGAAGACAAAGCAATGATGCTGAAAACCACCAAACAGCCTCTTTTTTTGTAGAATTGATGGAATACAAAAACTGGAGATATTTGAAATAAATAACATGGAAGATTTCCCTGGAAATTTGGAACAAAATGATTTTTGATTTGGAAAAATTAAAATTTAGGAGAAATTCGAATAAGTATATAGATGGTTATAGAAAACATATAACATGCCAGGTGAAAAATGCAAGTTTTTTGAAAGAGATCAGTTTACATTTTAATCAATATATCCAATTCAAGATAACTAGCTGGGAGATACAAAGAAAACAGTCGTCAAATTTTTAAAAAGAGAAATAAAGCTTGAAAATATTGAGATGAAAAAAATAATATACTTATCGGATACTTATCCTGAAATGTATCCCATTCAATAATCATCACTTAAATACAAACATAACGTAAATATGTTTTGAAGAATGAATAACCATTCATGAAACATCTATCAAGAAATTCGAAGATAGAATTCATTTTCAATATTGATTCAGGTCCTGAATTTATTTCATTTTTATATAATCTCCAAAAATATTCTAATTCACAATAAACGAGGGAAAATTCTTCTAGCTCTCCCCAAATTAATTTTAATCTCCATCTGGTTTGTGAAAAGAATTAAGTTTCATTATAGAAATCAGCAATATTTTCACACATAAAAGATGAAGATTCAACGTTTCAAGGACAAATGATCCGAGTTAAGAATCTACATTAAGATTATGTACATTTTGAAATAACGAACCATAACAGTAAAATCTCATAATGTTGATACTATAAATTCCAATAAGATACGCATCCTTGAGATATTAGCGTAATGCAAGCATGAAACTCTGGTTAGTAAAAAAATTGTAAATAATGGCATTAGATAGACATCAACAGATTCCTGTAAAGCAGCGGGGTATTGCATTCGACACAGCTTCTACCGCGAAGAATCTACCCTTCATTTCTACCAATATCCGAAGTTGACCTAAGGTAAATCACCTTCATGTAGATTAATGGTCATAGACTGCTTCGCGTACAGGTTACTATGCAGTTTGTGCAATCTATGAATCTGAAATTGAAGTTATTTATTCGGTTTAGGCGTATCTGATCAGAGAATCGTCTCTGATAGATTGATATGCCGTTGCCTTATCTATGATCCGACAGGCTGGTTATTGGTTTCCTTGGTGAGTTGCTGGAAGGCTTTTGTTTCGAAAATTTTTATTTGGTCAGGGCAACCTCCATTTTGGTGTTTACAGGATTCGTTCATTCGTTACAAGATTTGTTCATTGAAGAATTGATCACATTCGTTAATTCTCAAGTTGGTTAGTCACTACATTAACAAAGTAGTTTTAAGGCTCAAATTCTTTATAGGAAGAAAGATTTTGTGATATGGTATCACTGGATGTATGATAAGTCACGACGTTGGCTCATTGACGTTGGCACCATTTCATGAAATCGGATCGAATTTGTTCCTTAATTAGATATTTATTATATAATATTGTTATAATTCAATTTATTTAAAAATATTTGATCCATTTGAAACATCTCCAGGTTTCACGTTCTCGAATATCAAAAGAGATCCACGAAGATTGCACTTCTAGAATAATGTTCCATCAATTACGGCATGTTTTCTTTGATCTTCCGCGTAGCTCTTCTTCATATAACCGCAACGGCATCTTTTATCAGATTCGCTCACCTAGAATGGCGTTTTTCAACACTTTTTCGTCGTTTTCGTCTTCGACGTCAATTATGTGTCGACCTTTCTTGTATTTCGACAGTTGAACCGTGTTTTATTCCTGCATTTGGAGGCGTTTATCAGTTAAGAGAGGTTATGATGAGGTGACCCTTCCCGATTTGTATCTTATGTCGGCGTCTTTGATGTTTTTATTGAAGTCGCGTCGGACTGGACGTGATTTTGCGAACGAAGTGTTCATCTACTTTCCACTTTTTTGTGAAAGGAATTTTTGAAGCTTGTACATCGGTGGATATAGGAGTATCAAGGAAACATTTTTTATTATTCAGGAACTCAGTGAAAAAAATTGTTAAGGAGTTCGGAAAACTCTTCAAACTTCCGTTAATGTTCGAGAGAAAATAATATATACGTAATTAATGAATAGATTCTTTAAAATGTCCATTCAACGATATATTTGAAACAGCGTATACGGAATATATTTTGAACAAGCTTCGATTTTTTGGCTGTAAGAGAATTTTTACTGAAAACAATAACCAAGGGAGATAATAGATTTCACCTAAATCATTTTCCCATGAATTTTTCATCATCGGCAATATAAACGTTGCCAAGGCTGGAATGTGGCATCTATAGTCATAGAAGGTACAATTAGAATAAAAGGGAGATATAGGTAATGCGATTCATATTGAAACAACAAAAACTGACTTAACCAAAGGATGCGGACATACTTATACGCTAATACTGCCTATCTACGTTCACGACAGTCGGCTGGCTTAGTTCGAGCGACGGATTCCGGGTTGACAGGCGTGTGAAATGTTTGCACTATTTTTATCTAATGTTTCTACTCTAAATAATAAGTATTTACTTCTGTACTTTTGATATTTAATATGTAATAGTCGTAGCATTTCAGCAAGCAATCCGACAGCCATTTGGTTAATATAACTTTGAATTTCTGTCAGTTTTATTCTTTCTGTCTCATTGTCCATAATCCTAATTACATATATAGTGATCCCATTGCCTACATTAATTTACTTTGGTAAAATAGTGTTGTTGTTTGTATTGAAAACGAAGAGGAAATTAACTGATTAAATTGGGGGAGTATTGAGATATTTTAACCCATCTTGTCCAATAAAGATTTGCGGTTTGAATTTACAAAATTATAGAAGCAGAAAATCTGAAAATTTTGCAGCAGATCTCATAAAATAATATCGAAAAAATATGGAAGAGACTTGCTGACTGAAAGTAGGAATATTTATCCATCTCAATACCTTCCAGCGCTAGTGATTTGCTTCTCCAACCTTCGAAACCTCCCCAGGCGGAGATCTCATCCACCTGATACAAACATGTTTGACGAAAGCAATCCTGAAACATGAAACACCAGAGGCGAAGCTTCAAACGAAGTATTTTCTGTTGGAATCAGATGACATAAACAAGCTTCGTTATTCTTCGTCTTCCCACCCAAGTAACCCCGATAGAGAGGAGATGATTAAGTATTGTTTCTGTATTATTGTAGGTAGAAGAACGATTGAGTCTGCTGCTAACTTGTTTTATTTCAAGAGATAATGTCGCGGAACAAAGTCAGAGTTGGACAATGGGACGCCATATCATCGTGTTGTTTCATGGACCAGATAGGGGATTTGCCTATCGCTTGGTATTTTTTTCGTACGTTTCATCGTAGTTGCAAACGTAGGATGAGTGTTATTATAAATTTTGTTTCTTTTTTTGATTTGAGAATCCCGATCTTTTATCGCCGCATGAAAAAATTTATTGCACGAATGTAGTTATTTGGTCTTCAAAAGTATTTTTTTTTTCATTTCCCTCACCACGTTGAAACAAATCAACTAAAATTAGACAATAAATATTATAAGCCAAAGCTGGACAATTTCTTGTGCTCAATACCAAGTCGAAGTGCTCAAATTTAGTTAAAGATAAGTTAAAAAAAAAAAAAAGAAGACAGCTCTGCATAAACATTTGGATGAAAACGAAGAGTGCGTAATAGATTGCCTGAGCTCTATGAAGTGAATTGAATTTAAAATAAAGAAAAATTTAATTCGTGAAGAAAACTTATGCAAAAACAGAATTCACCAAAAGACCTCAACAGGAAACTGTTCTTTTTAGGTATTTGTCCATGTAACTGATGGAATCTAATTATAGAAATCAAAATACTTGGGAGAAAATAAATCCTACGAGCTTATTGGTTTGAAATGCACAGATTTATGATTATTTGTGAAATTGGGGTTGTTTTATGATGTACTGCATTATTCTCAATTAAACATTCCTGACTTCACAAGAAGCTCTTAAAATATAGGTAGTCAGCTAGTGGCTCAGCCAGGGATTCTTTTCTTGAGAGCTGAACTGAAGAATTGACAACATATGAACAAATTCATAAAGGAAGGTTGGTATCTTTTGAGGAGATAGGGCTGCAGATTGCATGAGATACACTATGTTACATCAGCTATTTCTTTAATGTAATTGAGCGACAGTTTCAATTCAAGGACAAGAAGTGCATTTCAAGTTCCTGGCATTTCTCTTATATTATTTTATATTTCTTTGAAGAAATGAGGAGATCAGAGTGATTTTTTTCATCCTGCTCTGAAGAAGAACAATAACTTGAGAAATCAGGTAGTCTTTCATTTCCTGATCATATAGTAAATCCAGACCAACAGCAATAGCAATTTCGCAGCGATAATATCGAAGGATTCTGTCTTGGAAAACTGCGCAATAAAAAGTTTTTTACTTGAATGGAATACAGAATATCACTCACTATTCCAATAATATAAATCTCAGAAAGGGGCATCACAGAACAAAAAGTCATTCAGCATTTGACGTCGATGAGAGTATAGTTATATAGCTATAGGCTTGGACTTTAGTGTATAAAACTCACACTTAAGTCGCAAAATATACGCGATCAAATATACGCAGTAGTTTTTGGTTTGTGTCTTTTTGAATATGTAGAACGATAAGCAGCATCTTCGACATATCTTACTGTTTTATTACAAAAAAGGTGAAATTGCTGTGCATCCCAGAAAGAAATTGACTGAAGTGTATGGAACCGTGTGTTGACAGCAGGACAGTGGCAGAATTGGTTCGCTAAATTTGAATCCTGACATATAGATGTCGACATCTTAGTGGAAGGCATATTTCGAAATTTAAAGGCAAAAACTGTTTCGTTTGAAAAGAAAAAAATTAAGGTGCAGACCTGCCCTCGATAATATGTTTTTATATTAGAGAATCATTCATAAGCTAACGTGAAGTCGTGTTATTTGTATAATTCTCCAAATAATTATTAAGAATACATGCTTTGTTGCACGTGTCGGAAATTGGATCTATCTTCTGGAATCACCCGCAGCTTTGGCAACATTCCATTTCAGCCTTATCCTTCGTGTAATTTCAAGAAGCTAACGAAGTGCTTCAAGACGCACGCCCACCCTGGCGGCCACGGTATGAACTAATAACGAAAGCGCATTTCACCGCTGATTGTAAGATTGTCTATTATTTAATGCTTCGTATAGTTTTAAGTTGTCGCCCCTGGTTCTGACGTGAATGATGGTGAATCGGTAACTATTGAAGGTACTATAATGTTGAGGTTGGCACGAACGAAACGGAATCATCGGCATGGATCTGTTTAAACTTTTACCTGTCATTACAGAACATTGAAATAGAGGGCTTTTTCGGCCCTAGCTTACATAATAATATAGATGCGCAACTCTATTTCAGATTTAGATCTCCTTTAAAGCTACATCCATATATTTTTCTAGGGTCTTTTTAATCGCCTAATTAAAAATTACTAAAATATACCGAGCTGTGCTAATAGTATCGCGAATTTGAGTTTTTTTTATAACTTAATGCTTGTATTCATTCCCTTTCTTGTTGTCAAGCTTGGCTCTTTTGAATATTCAGTTAAATTTAGACAGCTGTTGTGCTTGGATGTGTGATGATATGTTTGCAATTTTCAAAAACTTAATCAAACAATTTTGCGTGCCAAAATTGCTCTATTTCGACCTTGTATAGTGACACAATTCGACCCATCCTAGGTAAAAGGTCAGAAAATGATCGTAAAGGTACACTTTCATCCCTTCAAAGAAAGCGTGTAGTTGTTGCAGATGAGCTACTATAGGAAATGATTTCAAAACTGACCCCATTCGCTAGTTGGCGTCAATTCTGAGTGAACTCAACAAAAGGAAAATTGTTTTTAAAAAACTCTCAAATGTTCTTTCGATTTTTAGTCAAGTTTTAACCTTTTTCAATTTCAATATTGAGTCAAAAATCAATTATATAAATATAGTTACCGTACTCAAATTGAGTCACATTGTACGACAAAAAAGGTACCGGTAATTCCTTTATATTGGGAGTCATCCTACTCCATACCTCAGGAAGTTTTTTAGCTGAAAGCTGAAAATTCCCAAAATAGGCTTAAAGTTTGGTGTTGGTAATTACGTTAGTCAATATAAAGAGGAAACTTTTTTTCGAGAATCTAATCAATAATATACGAAAACAACAAATAATATGTCAGGAACAGATCGTTATATCACTATCTAATTTTTTTTTCGTTAAATGACCGAATGAACATGATTCTTCCAACTTCTTCCGCATATTAATAGATTTTTTGTATCATGATCGATCTAAAACAATGTTTTATATATCGAAGATGAATAATCCTACAAAATATTGCAGAATCACTATCCTTACACGGCAAATTCCATTAAAATGAGACAATAAGATTTCGAGAAAAAGCTTGTTTCCAGTTGTTGCCCATCCATCCTTAATGTGATTTTTAATTAATGACATTTAAAAAAATTGTCGCTTTTCACGGCGTTCAGGTGATTAATTGCATTTGCAAGAAGCAACAGTCGACACGTCAGGTAAAATATGGCAAAAGCTACTGGTTTTTCGGACAAGGCTACCAATTAACATTTTGGGTGTAGGTCTCTTGATATGCTAAAGATCATGTTATCTCAACTTGTTTTAATTGGGTAATATCTTCACGTATACGTCCGTTTTTAATGCTGTAGGTTCGAAATTTCAAGACCCATAATTGTCGAGGTATACAAATATAAGACGGATTGAAGGATGCAATTATTCGTCATTTCTTAAAGGTTTTTTATGTATGGGCGCCCAACGTGTGGCCTGTCGGAAGAGATTTCTCATTATCGAAGGTATCAGATTATATTTTCAGTACGTTTGATTGCTTCCGACTATATAAATTGAGAAGTTTCCAATATTTTATGAAAAATCCAGTATTGACATTGAAACTAATTTTTATTTAATTCGTATACTAAATTCTTCTGCGAGTAGATTGAATCATCTCAGGGTTTATATTTTAAATTTTCTCTCTCCTTTCTATTATCAGATTTATCACTTGAAATTAACAATATTGTGACCTATTGGTGAATTTAATTCGCTGATCTCTTCTTGATGAAAATTGCAAATGGAGCATTGCAGCATATTTAAGTTGTGATCTGAGCTTTGGATTGTAAAAAACCTTTCAGAGGAAAAAAGAGAATTTGGGGTGAAAATTGAAAGGGAAAAATGCATAAATCAAAATGAACAAATGCATGTGGACAAAATTATATCAAAGAATAAAATTCATGAATTGGAATATTTCACATAACTTAGTTGAGAAAAAAATCTGTCAAAAACAGTATTTCTGAAACGATGGAATATAGATCGTAAAAATCAAAAGCAATTGGATTAATGAATATAACCGCCTTTGATCATATAGTTATGTTGATGGATGATAACCGTCTATTTTCTTCTTTGCCTAATGACCATTATAACTCAGTGATCTTCTTCCTTCCATTCAAAAAACTTGAAACCGAGAAATCCATAACGAACCAATTTATCACTCGGATTTCTTCGAGCTCTAGTTGTGGGAACTGACGACACCTAGTACTTGAATTAAGTAAAGATCTACAGTTAACCAGGATGACATTGCATTACCATCCAAATGGTTTATAAATTACAGGTTATCTTGGTCTTATATTGGTTGAATTAAGAGCATATTTATACACATGGGAAAATGACTATATCCAGTCGTGTAAATATCACTGTTGGACTTCTGAAGAAACGATCACCGACGTATAATTTGATGAAAATATGTAGGTTTCTAGTTTTTCAATGGTCACTAATTCGAATTACCTCGAATGCATTAGTTACGTTCATTATATCTCTCTTGTATTCGAATTAATTGGAATCTTGTAAATTTTTCAAATGAAGAACATTAACTGAATAAATTGACGAATTTTTAATCGAGATACGTATATTTGATACAAAGCTCTTGAATTTTGAAAAAATTATATTGTTCTCAAGGAAAGTTACAATAAACAAACAGGTATGAAAGAATGGGAGAAAAAAAAATTTAGAATTTGGTTATGCTTCTCACTTGAAAATAATTTATATTATTATAAACATATACATAATTTTCTTTTCTAGATAATTTTGGCCAATATTCATGATATATTATTATAAAAGGGCATCTGTAATTTTTTCCACATAAAGAATTACAAAATAAAAAGAAATTGAAATCTATAGAAAATATAGAATATATTTAATAGACGAATGTTAGAGGAAAGACATTAAATAGACCAAATTGAAGGAGATACAGGAAGAAAGTATTATAAGCACTTCAAAATGATGAATGAGAAAAATAATTAACAAATTATAACTTTTGAGATGAAACAGAAAAAATTGCCTCTACTTCGGGGAGCTGAAATTGACATTTCAAGATTACTTTCAAATAATTTTCGGGAAAACGATAGGTAGAAAATTCAAATATAGTTCGAGGGTAGAAAAATATTGTATTTATAACGAGAACTCAAATTGGTATATGGGGATTAATAAGAAAGGATCACAATAGAAGATATACTCGAAGAAGGAAATGCCACATAATCATGTATCTCGTTTTCGAGAAAAAATGATCTAAACTGAAAAAAAAAATCTAATTGGTAAGGAGGAAAAACTCAAGTTTGTCCATAAGAATCAAACAATAAACTGAGAATAATATGAAGTATGATTGAGTGAGTTAATGAGAAAATTTTGATGATGGAGCTTGTGATCTTTTGGGCTATATCAAGCAGGTTGATTAGCAGAAAATGTTTGAAAACACATCAATTCTAATCGATTGTCAAGATTGGAAAAACTCATGTTACTAATTACAAAACGGCACTTATTTGGGGTTTGAAGAGTTCTTCAGGTATATCAAACAATTATTTCCAAAACTTCCAACAACTCTCTTCATGGAGCATTCACAAGATCAGAAATAAATCTCACAAATGCTGCTCTTTGGTATTTGTTCATGTGAGTTTTCTTTCTTTGAATAAAAAAAATTTAATGACGCATATATAACACGCGCTATCAATTGTGTGGGCAGAACTTTGGAGGCAAATTGTTCGATCTAAGTTGAAGAAGTCTTCAAACCACACATGAGTACAAATTTGATTATTGAGAAAAAACACTTTTAAAATTTTTTCCTCGAAAGCTAATTCACCTTTCGAACGATTAAAAATTTCTATCGAAATGTTGGTAGGAATAAGATCAATGACAGATGATAGATATGACCCAAACAATCATTCGACACGAATGAGTTTGACTATGAAAAGGCATTCAATTTTATGCAGCATAAAAGTTGATTATGATTGAAAATGAGGTGATGACAGGAAAGTGAAGAATGAAAAGAAAAGAAATTAAGAATGATAAATTTATCAAGTAAATATATAACCCGATAATGCTCAATGATCTCAAATATTTTAGGAGTTAATTTAAAAATTTGAAAGAAGTGCAAAAATATATTGAATGAATCAAAGAATTAAGAAAAAATAAATGTTAGTGAATATTAAATCGCCTCAATCTGATTCAATACATCAATGTTTTTCGATATAGTTTAATGAGATAGTCACAAATAGGAAAACATCAAATGAAAAGTAGATTTCACTGGATGTGATCATGGAGTGAAGATGCATAAACTTGACACATACAATACGTTGTGATAGCGTAGCTCTTAACTTATGAAATACCAGAAACTTTCCTGGCGTTTACTAATGTATTGGAAAAGATATTTTTCGAAATTAAATGGATACACATGAATTATGACTCAAGTGGCCATATACACAATGATCAAGCTCGCCAAAAGTTAATTGAAAAGGGTTTATTGAGATCAAGAATTAGAAAATGCAATCTAAAATTAGCCTTGCCAAAACTCTTCAGAATGTTTCCTCGATGCTGAGTATGAGATCTGCAGTTCACGTAATAATAAATAAAAAATTTTGAAGATTAAAATAATATACTTTGTGTTGTTAATTAAGCTAATAAGAAAAAAATCATCTTCACTTATAATATTCTACTCATTCTCTGAGTGATAATACTCATCGATAAGAAAATGACGTGCAACATTATATGTACCCTGTGAAATATTATTCCTCTTAGATTAAGCTTGTTTCAAGATTATAGTTGATAATTAACTCAATATATTTTTCAAACGAAAACAATCAAACGTAAAAGTGAAAATATAGCAGAAGATATGAGAATATCTGCTTCTTCCAGTCCCTATTATCAACTGAAAATAAATCGGTTAGAGATCTAACTACAGCCTTCAGGCATCGGCGCAGTTAGATCCACCCACTTCCTCTTCATGAAACTGGTCCACTTGAGATTTTATGACGTACAAGTGGCACTCTTGATGACCTCTTGAAGACCACAGCCGTTATAGGGTATGGTCAGGAATTGTCTCTATTATTCTTCAATGATATGTAGACAAATTGTAGATTGCGATAATATGAAAACAAGGAATGAAGTTCAGAAGTAAACGTTTTCGTTTTGAATAGACCATCATAATTTAATTTCCAGTTATGTTAGAAATTTTTTAAGATTAATCTAGAGTTGACTAGATAGCTCATAATCATAAACACAACAAGTCATTCAAGGTTTTAAGGCATTAAAATAAACAGGAAATTTGCTCATCATACATCTTAATATAAATGTTAATTTTTGATGCAACACTAACCTGAATAGCTACCACAAATGATACAGAATACTTTAAATATCCGCATAGCTCAAACCGAAGTGTTTGGTTTTTTATTACTGCAGTTTATCATCTGAAGCTAGGTCGTGAAATCTCTAATGACACTTAGATCCGAGCTAGTTCATCATTTTTTCAGAACCGTCGACAGGTTCTGTAGCATTTTATAGTTCTGTTTGTGGACACCTAAAATTCTTGCACGTCGCTCACTAACGGACTGAGAGCGTTTCGAACGCATCAATATTTTTTTTTTATCAGTAGATAGAACGAATGCAATGTGTCATTATTGATTATGGGCGAAAGTGTAACTTCTCCACTAGTTGAGATAATGCATACTTTAGGAATAATTATGCACTTTCCAATATTCAGATCAGAACTTCTTTGTTCCTGAATGGGATAGCTAATTATTGATTCCTTCAATGAAATGAAATATGAAGAATAATATTCTGAAATTGTTCAGATTGTTGAAATTGATATAAGAAATATAAAAAAGGTGATGAACCATATGAAAAACAATATGAAATCAACGAGAAAATAAGAGCATGAAAAATAAAATGAAATACGGAATTATTGAGATTTCTAATGGAAACCAAGGTAGTTCCATGAACAGATATGTATTATATGTAAAGTCACGTGAACGATTTAGAAAAGTGATATTGAATTTTCAAGGAAAATTTGCACAGCTTCCTGTATTATAAGAAAAAAACTAAAAATCTGAACAATTCTGGATAAGTCAACAAGAAGGGGGCGTCGAAAGAATTGAGTAGTTTAAAGCAGCTCAAACCAAATAGAGATATATGTTTCAAGAAGTGATAGAGAACGATATGTCGAAGGATATTTTGAAGAAAAAAAAGTGAAGATATGGTTTTCTTTCAACAGGAGATACAGATACTGATGTCATAAATAAAAATTAAAGTCATTCAAGAACTCAGATTGATTTTCTACAGAATCAAGCTGGATCACCTTGGGTGCTGATTTTTCCACTCTAGGCACATGATCCTCAACATCAGTCTTTTCTGCAGCCAAGTTTTGTTGTTATGCTTGGTTTTACAGTGTATTTACACTAAAAAATTATGCACAATTGAATACTTCTATGGAAAAAGTCACTTGAACCATAGGATCTACACAGCTCCACTGGTAACCAGTTTTGTTATTGGCAGATACACTGCAGCTCTGAGTTCTTGGAACAAATATTATTCTTTTCCTTATTTATTTACAAGTATTTCATTCATTCTACAACATAGAAAAGAGATGAAGAATTAAAGCAGATTGAATTCTTATGAAATGACCAAAAAGTATCCCATTTCCAATCCTTCGAAACAAATTCATAAAAAAATGTGATCAATTCATAATCTTTTGAGAAGAGGTCATGTCGTATCAGTAGCATGCTATTCAAATGAAATTCAGTTACAACTGTGAGTTCCAAAAGTAGAGAAGTAAGTATTGAAAGAGAATTTGAAAATTCAAGCTTGAAAGATATACGATACACGATACAGGATATTTAATAAATTTGTGATTGAATATGAAGTAGGAGCTTTCAGTAATTTTTTTAAAGTGAGTTGAACCTAACATAAAAAATTCAGGTATAAATATATTCCTATCTGAATTTTTTGGAACAAGAAGGATATTCTGATTGAATGATATGTTACTAAATAGATAATAAGAAAATAAAAGGATTTATGCAGTAAATAAGTGATAAAGTTGATAAAGATTATTTGAAAAAAAAAGGAGATTCATGAATGATTGAAAAAAACAGATATATGAAGTTGAAAACAAGTAATATAGAGAAAGAAAATAAGAAATTTGTTTCAGGTATAAGATAATTAGAGGTCATCTAACTGAATAACTATTAGTTGGCTGCATCGAATATCCAGTGAAACACGTGAAATTGAATCAAGAGATGAGTATAAAAGCGAGGTAACATTTTTCAAATACGGTAAAATAATAGACAGGCTGAAAAAGAAGTTCTACAGAAAGAACAAAGGAATAAAATTAAGTTGAGAAATTATTCTTGAAGATGAACATTTTATATAGCTCTATTTGCATCAAATATTGAAGTATGAAAAAAAAATTAATGTAGAAATCAGATTTTGATATACACTGGAATACTAAGAAATGCAATTAGCCAGGAGCAATTCATGAAACCCAGAATGTGAGTTCATAATTAGTGTTCAAAGTCACACAAAAAATTATTTTCTAGACAAATTCTTAGTTTTGATTTATTCTCGAAGTAAAACTATCTCTCGAAATAAAATCCATCCTTCATCCTCTACTGACACAAGTAGAACAAGACTAGTTAATTTTATGCCTACTTAATGAATCTAGAATGCGTCTTCTAAATTCCTCGTGCTACAGACCCTGCCTGTAGAATCTTCTATTTCATGGATCGCCCTGAGCAACAGAAATACGCAAAACTGGACCCAACGCATTCGGTACGCCTTTAAAATTCGATCTAGAAAGTGAAGGATGATACTTTAATCAATTAAGGTCCAATAAATTATGATCGGAAGCAAAACTCAACCGAGGGAACTGCCAGATTGAATCATCATATGATTTCTAATTAGTAGGTGTATGACCACGTCTATTTTTCTTGAACCTATTCCTGGCTAATTAAATTCAAATAGCTCTTAGCAATTTGGACGTTTAAGAGATGGCCCACGGCTGACATTTTTCCATCAATCAAAATTATCGACGTTTCGTTGATTTCACCTCAAAGGAAATAACTTTCTCTGATAGCCGAATAAGAGTTGTCGTTCTTCAGGCTACACATTTCCTAACGCAGAATCAGGAGAGGGTTTACCAAATAGAGCGTGTTTTCATCGATATTGTGTATGATCTTGAAAATTTGACTTATAAATTAATCACATACAAAGTTTAATAATCCATATTCGGGAGTTGAAAGGAAAATAAAAAATAAAGCCCTTTCTACAACTCTGGATTGACATGGATTATGGATTTACATTGTCACATGATTAAACCTCTAGTCCAATTCAGAATATTGAAAGGAAAAATGAAGGGTGAGAAAAAATTTATTTGAAAGATTTATCAGAAAGAGAAGTGAAGATAAGGAATTATATTTTGAAAAATGTTGTCAGTATAATTACAAGATTAAAGAAAAATTGCAAATTTAAAGAGGAGAAGAAGATAATGAATAAAAGAAATTATTTAAACTTAAGATCAGGAGTTTTGTTGAGGTAAGTAAAGAAAAACATGTTACTATTAGAAATGGAGGAATCATTCGAAAGAAAATACAGATAGAAAGAAATGATGCTGAATTTGAACAAATTGGTTCAATGAGATAGCTCCAAAAAAATTATGAATTGGAATAGAAAACTTGATATACAAACAATTAAATGGTACCTATTAATCGATAAGAATTTCAAAACTGCTTGACGAGATATTTTTCATTAAATATATTATACTAATTTTTTTTCAAACAATCTAATATATTTAAAATATAAGTGTCAAATCTATTTGATGGTAAGAGAATGAAGATCTAATAAATTGAAGAAATTTGAAAAGATTAATCAAAGAATTGATATTGATATTGAAAGTATAGATCAATCAGAAATCAATATAGAGAAAAAAATTAGGCTGAATCATCAGGAAAGATGTTCCGTTCTTCAAGAAATTTGATGAGGAATATAAAATAATTTCTACACAATCAATTGAATGCAACAAAGTAGTAGAAATTTCGAGAATACTTACAGAGGTTTTCTTTCTATATTTGATAATAATAAAAGAAATAATATTCCTGGGGAAAGAATAAAATAAATAATAAATTGAAATTTTCCATAAGTCTGTAGTAGCTGAATATTGCAGCTTTCGAAATATTATTTTCAGACCATGATAGTATGAGTGCATTGAAATAAGAGAAGATATAGACAAAATAAGAAAATTTGGAGAAAATGATAAAATGCAAATCAAATCAAATAATAATAAAGCAGAAATATCAACGAATGAACAATGATTAAAAATGAAAAATAAAGGAACCAAGCGCAGGGTTCAATTCATCTTCCATTTGAAAGAAATATTTTCCTACAACCAATAAAAACATAAAAAATTGATATTGATAATTTTCGGAGAAGGTGGAATGTTTCCATCCTATTATATACCCCCATCATTCAGAATGCTAATATGATATAATGATAGATTCAATTGTTTATATAATAAACGGAAAGTCAATTCAAAATCATCAAAGCGGTAAAAGTGAAGTTGATGGGAACGATGTATATGAACAATAAATATATATATTTTTATATATATTCAAATATTGGAAGATTTAAAGTGAATAATTTTCTAAGAAAATCCATAGAAAATAAAAATATTTATCAATAACTGAGATTTAATGGAAGAAAGTCTAAAACGATGTAGATGATAAAATATTAAGAAAAATTCCACAGCTGATATCAACAATAAATGAGAATTCTAAAAAGTTTAAAAAAGTAATTCAAAAAGCATAATAGAAAAAAAAAAATGTGAAAGTGATAGAAAACTAGATGTTGATTGAAATATTTCTAATTTTCTGAAAGAATCATGAATGATTGATGATAATTTCTGAATGTGTCGGAGTTAGTCACCTTGAAATAAGAAGTAGGGTGCAAAATTCAAATGAGTTAATAATGTGAGAGTTTAGGAACGCAAAAACCTATCAATCAGCTGAGAGTATGTATCAGCGTATGAATCTTGACTCCAACCAAATGGAGAAATGTGTGGATTGCAATCGAAATAAATTGAATAAAAATGTTTAATAATTATTTGTTGCGTGAATATATCAACCCATTTATGTTCATTGCTTAATGAATTCTAGAATAAAATGAAATCATGGTCATTATGCAAATAAAAAGAATGAAAATCTTACAAGTGGAAAAAGGACGAGAACGTGTTAGTTGAGTGATAGTGTGTAGACTGCTTGAGTAAAATCAATTTAATCAAATTAGTATAACAGAACTGAGAAAACATAAGATGCGAAAGGAAATACTCCTCGAAGAAAATGAAAAAAAAAATCGTTTTAATGTTAGAAATAAGACGAAATGTTTGAAGGTATTAAATCGAATGAAATGCTCATTTGAAATAACAGGAAAATAATTATTGCATTTTCCAGATTGAAGGAATAGTATAGATGAGAGAGTAGCAGAAAATAAATATCCAATTCAGGGTGTTTAATTGAATCTTTTCGGAATTAATGTGATGGTTTGTAGCCATCTTCTCAGAGATATATTTATAATTCAAATATCAGCAATTGTATTGAATGGAAACCTCATTTATGCGTACATCTGATGTTTAATTGATCTTTTTACGACCACCGTATAACCATCTCACTGGCTGATGAGTCGAAGAGGTGAGAATCGCCTTTCCTTCGGCCGTTTGAATCTTATGTAAAAACTCCATTTTTACTGTAGATTAAATCGGTAATTAACTTCTGAATCCAAATAATTCCAGTGCGGATAATTTGTAAGCCGATGTTGGCTGTAATTAAAGGAATTACGACAGTCTTAGAAACGGTATGGGGACATTTAATTTCCGATGGTAATATTGTTAATTAGCTCAACGGTTTCTTAACACTTTAGATTTATTAAATCCTCATATGGTGTAGTCCATTCAACTTTTTCATCTTCCTTGCTTCCTATTTCGTTCGAAATGCTACGTTTCACGCCGACAGAAATTAGTTTTTCATGAAGGCAGCTTTCTTGTACTGTACTCGGGTTCAAATGATTTCTCCGATTATCAAAAATGAGAATTCATCACAGTTCCTTTAATTAACCAATTTTCCAAGTATTGCTCAGAAAAAGGCGTTAAAACGTGTACAATATTCTGTGAACTTTTACTCATTTCCTGTGTTTTTGCATATTTCATTCTCTCGAGACATGTCGACTATTGAATTTAGTAGTGCGTTATTTAAACATAAATATAAATTGAATGGTTAATTCGCAGTCTGTCATTATACTCTCTGTTTTTTTGTGATGGCACTCACTGCATATGTGGATATTCTTTGAACTCCCTCACAGAACTGATTTCAAGAAACTCTGGCAAATGCTCTATTGGTTTGGCACAGAGGGTCTTGGAACAGAAAGCTCTTCAAGAAACTTTTTGTGTCATATCAAATTGTGGAAAACTTATTTTCTACTGAGAACTTTATAACGTCTCAATATAATACTACTGCCTTTTTTTACACTTGAAATCTGGATCACCCAAATAAATTGACGGAAACCGAATGGAAACCACTTGCACCCCTTGCTATCATTTCATGACACAGACCTCTGAACTTGTAGGTAACATTTAACAATAAACAAAGATGCTATCGCAATGCATGCCTCATACGATGAGTAGGCTGGCCGATCCGATCGTTTGAAAAGGCGTGTCTGTTTTCCACACTTACAACTGTTATGAACGAATTTTTATGGCCAAAAATCATTATACTTCTCTCATACTGTAAAATAGGAACTTTTTTAATATTTGAGAATCCATCATATATGTCAATAATTATTTTAATCATGTTAATAATTATTGGGGATGAAAATCTCCATTGAAAACACGATACGTCGAATGTGAAATAAGTGCATATCGATTTTTCATTGTGTGTCTTCTTTCTATGCACCTTTAGGAAACGTCGGATATTAATAAAAAAATTTATTCGATATTTGAAATAAACATTAATAACATGAAACAGTATAATTCCACCGCTTTTGAGGTATTCACAGATCCATTAATGGATATTTTAGAGCGAGGTATTTGTTAGATAAAACATTTTTTGAAAGCCGTGGCTCGGCTGGCCGACGTGGGTATTATAAAGAGGAAATTTGAAATTAAAATAATTGGGGGTGTCATGTCATGTCAATCTTTTACGTGACACTTGGAAATATGAGAAATATCAAGGACAGAGAAATAGATACAGAAGAAATTTCTCGAAATTCTTATATTGAAAAATTTATTAATATTGGTTATAATTAATAAAGTGAGAAAACAGATTGATTTTTCTGTTAAATTTGATTTTCATCTCGTAAAAACCTTCATAAGTAAACGGAAAATAGTTTTGAGTAAACACTTTATTTGAAGAAGGTTATTTCCGGAATTGAAAATCTTAACACCAAGAGATTTTCACAACTTTCATAATTACGCTTTAATTGCATATTAAATATGGCGATACCTACTAATGTTGTGAAGAGTCGAAAATCAACACTGCCAAAAAACTGGGAAATAAAAATAAAAGCTAAACCATTAAATTAATTAAACAGTTGAATTTTTTTCAACAAGCTTCTTCATTAACTTCAATTGTAATGATGTTGAATTGAAAACTCATATTTTATTAGTGTAGACCATTTATAAAAATAAAGATATCCAAGAGGGAAGTAAGAATGATTTTTCTGAAATGTTATTTTTTGTTCTAATTTATACCAAAAATTATTTTAGAAAGTCAACTAAGCATATTTTAATTTTCATACCTAAGTTTTTTTAGAGTATTATTGAGCTGTATTAAAATCAATCATTACAGTGGTGGAGTAAACTTTTGGATGGTTGCTTTATTTTTCATTCAAAGATAAAATTCATAGCATTTTCATTAATTCCACTTATTCAAGTCAATAACAACATTTTCTTCTCTCATCCACTCTGGAGTTCCAGTAGGGCTAATTAAAATTCTAATTATCCCATTGAATCAAATCAAATAATTGTGCAACATTAATTTCTACAGCTTCTAATGAAATTCCCAACACATTTACGGCGATAAAGAATACACATTTCGATTTTGTAGCTTCATAAATAACCGCAAATAAAACCCTAATCAATCTGTACGAAGATCCGTATGTCACAATCTTTCCTTACAACTGACACTAGATCACATGGTGTCCCCTAATAAAGTATAAGTAATTGCGTATAAATAGGAAGGCTCTACTTTTTCCAGGGACGAGTTATTGCCAAGACGCCATAAGACATGGAAAGATTGGTATCTATGTTGGGAACGGATATCAAATATGCTTCACAATATACTGACACGTATGAGTTATTGCTTTTCAGTTTTTGCTGACGAAAGTTATATGTGCGAGAGTTACAGACAAAGATGAGATTTTTCCGGAATATATATATACGTTTGGGAAAACTGCGGGGAGCGGAAATGGAATTTCTAGAGAAATGGGTTTCTCACATGTGAGAGCCATCGACATGTATGCTAATAGCCATTTAAAGTTTTTGCTCGTTGAAATACGGAAAAAGAGTTGATTGAATAGATAGTTGATAACCTTTTGTTTACTCTGTATATATTAAGACGATTCTGTGGAAGACTGGGTTGGCAGCATGAAGGAGATTTTTGTTTTCAACTCATTCGAACGAGTCAGTCTTCTTAGAGCCGCACAGATAATTGTATATTTTCTGAGTTCTTTCTTTCCATATCGATAGAATGTAATTTTTTATTTCGGTAACTCTTGATTCTAAAAACCATATGAAGGAAAAAAAAATAATACGTATAAATTGCAAAACTAAAAAACTCGAACCATGGATTACACACAAAGTGATCGTAAGTGGGACAGAATAAAACTGGATTTAAATAAAAATTACACACAGGAAATGAAACCACGATATATAAATTATAGAAACTTCCTCAATAAACTCCTTAAACAAATTAAAAATAATTATAACGCCAACAAAATTGTAACAGCAAAAAATTATTTTAATAAAATATGGAAAAAAATGAATGAAGCGGCCGATGTAACGAAATCAAAAAAACAGAATTACGATTATATTAGGTGAAAACAACGGTAATTTAAACCATTCAACTGAGATTCCCCGCTATAGGAGAAAGAATGCGGAAAAAAGTAAAGACAACAAATAAAACATACAAAGCTAAGGTAACTCATCCGAATACGCTTTTTTTAACACCAGTACGCTCACAAGAGCTTATTGAATTGATAGCTACTCTAAAGAACTATTCCTCGCCAGGAGATGATGGAATTGACGTAAAACTTATAAAAAATAACCATACATGCATAATAGACCCCTTCAACTATATTATTAATCTTACATTTGAGAAAAGTCTAGTTTCCTTGGAATGGAAAACTGCAAGTATTATATCTGTACACAAATCCGGTGATAAATCATTACTACAAAATTATAGACCTATTGCACTATGCCAAACTATTCGAGAAATGCTTGAAAAGTTCTTAGAAAAGTGTAATATTGTCTAAAAAAATCAATATGGGTTTAGATCAAACTTAAGCACAGGAGATGCCATATATAATCTAACGAATGAAATAAACATGTCGTTGAACGCAAATTAGAAGAACTTACAGTTTGTGTCGATTTAGCTTAGGTATTCGATACGATCCCTCATGACAGATTACTGGAGAAGATGGAATCTGTGGCAATAAGGGGAGATTTACTTTTTCAGAATTACTTATTCACCAGGATACAACGAGTAAAAATCGAGAATACTTATAGCTAGGTCAGAAACACCACAAAAGGTATTCCACATGGCACTCTCCTGGGGCCTACACTGTTTCTGATGTACATAAACGATATTGGTTCAGTTCTGAAGAACGCTTAAGTAATTGCTCACGCTGATGACACGGTTCTGTCGTTCTCAGGCTCCACTTGGCCTGAGGTATTTGGGCAGGATGAACTAGGTATGAAAGATTTATATGGTTGGTTTAATCATAACCTTTTTAGTGTAAATATCTCAAAAACCAAATATATTACATTCTCCATCTCAGCTGTCGACAAACCACAAAATAGGTTTTTGAAAATAAATGATGAAGACTGCCGGAGTTTAGACTGCTCGTGTGAGCTAATAGAAAACATGATAACATCAAATATTTGGGTATTATTCTAGATGAACACCTGAGATGGGGTGCTCATTGTAATTACATCAATAAAAAAATTGGAAAATCAGTTTATAGATTATATAAACTCAGAGATATTCTCGATAAAAATTACTAAAGATGTTATATTCCCCATTCATTGAGTCCATTCTGAGATATTGTCTGTGTACTTGGGCCTTACACAACGTCGTCACATCTCAAAAATATATATTGAAAATAATATAAAAAAGACCCGAACATTTTCAACTCAAAGACTATTCAAGCTGGCTAATGTACTTCCATTTAAGGGCTCTTTATGTTCACGATTGTATAAATTATCTTCCCAAGGTAGAACATCTTTTACCGACAATCCGTTCGTATTACACCACCAGATCTGACTTATACCGAACCTATTTGTACAATAAGGCCCATTCACAACGTACAGTGACATATTTTGCACCTAAATTGTGTAAAAAACTCCCTAGCAACATAAAATCATCGAAAAACAATAAACGTAAGTTCAGTAAATTAACTAAAATATTCATCCGAGAGAACTATGAGATGTTTTTGGATATCATGAAATCTATTTGACATATTCGAACCATTTGCTAGATCAGTAACGTGTGAGCCTACTCCGTGGGGCACTCTTTCTTCGGACTCTCTGGGGTCTGTAACTATTGTCTCCTCACTTGCTCCATTTCATTTGGGTGTCCATAATCAACGAATTCAGCATCTGATTCACGACACAGACATGGATTCGTTCATTTCTAATGTGAGTCCAGTTGCACACACTTTCACTCCTTCTACATGTCTTTTGTTATTTAACAAAGTAACAAAGTGTTATTTGAGTATATTTTACTTTATATTATTGTGTGGATTTATTTATGATGAATAAATTTGAATTTGAATTGTCCCTTAAACATAAGAGATGTGACTTTTCCGCATGTAAGAACAAGATCTATGCTTTGTGTCTTATTTATGATTACGAGTGAAAAGTTACGTAGATTGAAGAAAACTAATCTGAAAAAAAGTGAAATCAATTGATTTCAGCGAAGAAAACTTAAATTTCGAAGCGTGAAGCTCACAGGAAGCTATAAAATAACGAAATATCCATTTGTTCTAAGAGACAGGTATTTCGACAAAATGGCGAAATTGTGACATCGTGTTCATGCTAATTCGATCCGCATTTTTATCGGTCTTGAGCAAGGAGCTCAATTCGTGGGAAAGACCTTATCTGAATTTCTCCGAAAAACGCAGGAAACAGATTATTTCTCCATAAGTGTGTTAATTTCTCGTTTAATTGCTCTTCGAGTGAACATATTAAGCACAATTTCTTCTAAAGGTGAAACTGCACAAGTAGTGACCTCTATATAAAGCTAATGAAGCGGATAAACAAAGGATGCAATAAATCGACTTGAAATCATATGGATTATAATTATTGCTTATACCTCTATATCTCGTTCAGTTTCCTTTCAGAAACACGATTTTTACTTAGTTTTAAACTGGCGAGGATAAATTCATGATGATTATATTGAATTTTACGTTGACATTCAAGGAAGGTAGCTCTTTTCAATGGCAACAATATCATTATTCTTGACTCATTTAAGGAGAGAGATTGAGATCTCAGTCGTAAAAAATTAACTTCGACTATTAAGAATAATGTTGTATGAATAATAAATACTCTTTAATATCAAATAAAGAAACAAAATTAGCAACAGGTACTGAAATTATCTACAGAAATTGATAAAAACATCCAACTTAACGACGTTGCCAGATTTACCATTTCTCAACACGTTCTTTTCTTAGTCCTTCTCATGTAGATATCTGTGGGTATATAGCAATAGTTCCTAATTGAATGCTTCCCATAAAGATGTTAACTTCATTGAAATAAATTATATACAGAGTCTTTGACCAATGCGTTAATTTCAACCACAGGTTCTTGACTTCAGAAGAAACATTTTTCCTTATAACTTTTTTCCAAATTTGACCCCGATCAAAAGATTGAAATTCCTAAAAAAATGGCATTTTCACCTGTAATATCCAAACTTCAGTTTGAAGAGATCATTTCAATTGATATTGTAATATCAATTGAAATGATCTGTTGCAGAATGTTTTTGATAAAAGTCATGCAAATTTTGGCATCTACTACTGTACAGATTGGTGAAGTTGAGTGAAAAACAAATATCACTTGAACTAAAGGTCCGTATCTTGTACTTCCTGGAATCATTAGTTTTTTTGCAAATAAAATAATTCATCATCTTTTCTCCTAAATTGCACCATTCTTGAGATATTTGAAGTTGAAAGGAATCAAATCGACATAATAATCTGATGAAACAAGAGTGAGTGAATCGTTTCTTAGAGGGACAAGAATGTTTTTAAACAATTCAGATCAATAGTGGATGCTGTAGACGGTAATTTTCATTCAAAATAAACTTGACTACAGAGAAGTATTTGTCCAAAGTGAAAACTCAAGATGCTTAAACTTTTTAACGCAGTTGAATATGAAAAAAAAAACGGTATGAGAAAACATTTTTCTCTTCATCTAGAACCTATGGTTAAATTAAACGCAGTGGTCAAAGACTTACCCTGTATAATCATGATGTGATGAAAAAAAAATCATTAAGAAGAATTGAAATGAACCAAAGTCAAACAAAATTTTATTGAGAATTTAAATAATTGAGATAAATATTGAAGTAAAGAGAATCGAGAAATTATTGAAATATAATTTTAAGCGAACGGATCAGAAAAATGTGAAAGTAAAAAAAAAGGATACGCAGTACAAGGATTATAGAAAGCGAAGGTGGGATTTTCACTATAATTACGGCTAGGCAAAATGATATACAGTTTTAAATTCAAAGAAAGGGTAAGGATATCAGGTGCACCAAAATAAGCTTTTGAGTGGATATAAAACATGTTTTGCAGCCAATAATCGTAAAATATTTTGGAGCAAGGAGAGTAGTAGAATATAAAAGTAAGGAGATGATAGATTACGTATAATATGATATTTGAAAGGAAATTAAGTTGTTGAGTAAAAGAATGAAAAATGAATGGAATGGTTTAGTGAATGAATTTGCTGAAGAGTTTGATATATAATAGGTTAAATTAGAATGAACAAGTAAAGAAGATCGAAGTAAGTTTTAAATGCAATGAGATCAATATTAAGATGAGAATAGCACAAAATAATAGATACAATAAAGTGAAGCGAGCAGTGATTTAAGTAGGTGATATCGAGAATAAACTGAATACAGTATTTGGATCTGAAAAGCAGTTGAAGATTATTAATAGTAAAATAAACAGTGAAATGAATAGAATTTGAGAGGGAAAAATGTTAGGAAGTGAAGATAAAAGAAACATAGAAAAGAAATGTAAAGGCTTATTGGAGCAAATTTGTCCTACTATGTACTGAAGGAAATATTAAGAAATGAATGATGACATAAATGAAAGTGAATCCATAATTGATAAAATAAGTCAGATTGAAATCGACGTATAGGATGAAATAATTCAACAGAAGTTAAACATAAAATAAAGTAGGAGGAAGATTGTTTAAAAAATCTGGCAACAGCAAATGAAGCTGATGAGGCATAAAATGATATGTTAATCGAAAAATGATGAGTTCAAGATAATTAATTGTGATGAAATCATATAAGGAAATGAATTCTCTGATGTCACTATTATTCAAGAACCAGTTGCAGAATGGACATCCGATAGGAAATCGCCTTCTACGAAGAATGCCTACTTGGCAATATTTTTATATTTTGAAGCAAGACGAGTAAAAAAATATCAAAGTAGAGAGATGATAGATTACGTATAATATGAGATTAAGTTGTTGAGTAAATGAACTGAAGATGAATGGAATGGTTTAGTGAATAAATTTGCTGAAGAGTTTGATATATTATGAGTTAAATGAGAATGAACTTGTAATAAAGATCGAAGTTAGTTTGAAATGCAATGAGATATATATTAAGAAGAAAATGACACAGAATAATAGATTCAATGAAGTGATATGAAGTGAAACGTGCAGTGATTCAAGTAGGTGATCTGTAATCCTAACTAGAATAAGTTAAATTAGGTGTAATTAAATGTGAAGAATATACTAGATACAGTAATTGTATCTGAAAAAAAGTTTAAGACTATTAATAGTGAAATGGGTAAATGAAATTAAGTGTTTCGAAACAAGCAACATGAAATGAAATCAGAATTCGAGAGGAGAAAATTTTAGGAAGTGTAGATAAAAGAAGTACTATGTACTGAAGGAAATATAAAGAAATTAATGATGACATAAATGAAAGTGAATCCATAATTGATTAAATGAGTCAGATTGAAATCGACGAATAGAATGAAATAATTTGACAGAAGTTAAACATAAAATAAAGTAGGAGGAAGATTGTTGAAAAAATATGGCAACAGCAAACGAAGCAAATGAAATGAAATTAGAATTTGATAGGAAAAAATGTTAGGAAGTGTAGATACAAGAAACATAGAAAAGAAATGTGAAGTCTTATTAGAGTGAATTCAACCTACTATGTACTGAAGGAAATATAAAGAAATTAATGATGACATAAATGAAAGTGAATCCATAATTGATTAAATGAGTCAGATTGAAATCGACGAATAGAATGAAATAATTTGACAGAAGTTAAACATAAATTAAAGTAGGATGAAGATTGTTGAAAAAATATGGCAACAGCAAACGAAGCAAATGAAATGAAATTAGAATTTGATAGGAAAAAATGTTAGGAAGTGTAGATAAAAGAAACATAGAAAAGAAATGTGAAGTCTTATTAGAGTGAATTCAACCTACTATGTACTGAAGGAAATATAAATAAATTAATGATGACATAAATGAAAGTGAATCCATAATTGATTAAATGAGTCAGATTGAAATCGACGTATAGAATGAAATAATTTGACAGAAGTTAAACATAAAATAAAGTAGGAGGAAGATTGTTGAAAAAAATCTGGCAACAGTAAACGAAGCAACATGAAATGAAATTAGAATTTGATAGGAAAAAATGTTAGGTTAGGTTAGTATTTGGATCTGAAAAGCAGTTGAAGATTATTAATAGTAAAATAAACAGTGAAATGAAATTAGAATTTGATAGGAAAAAATGTTAGGAAGTGTAGATACAAGAAACATAGAAAAGATATGTAAAGGCTTATTAGAGTAAATTCGTCCAACTATGTACTGGAGGAAATATAAAGAAATTAATGATGACAAAAATGAAAGTGAATTCATTATTGATCCAATGAGTCAGATTGAAATCTACGTATAGAATGAAATAATTCGATAGAAGTTGAACATTAAATAAAGTAGGAGGAAGATTGTTTAAAAAATCTGGCAACAGCAAACGAAGGTGATGAGTTCAACAAAATCAATTGTGATGAAATCACATAAGGAAATGAATTCTCTGGTGTCACTTTTATTCAAGAACCAGTTGCAGAATTCACAGATATGGAGTCGCCTTCTACGAAGAGTCCCTGCTACTAATGTAATGAATTTCTTTTATATATCCTAGTTGATTTTGGAGTTTGGACACTGATGGTTGTGTGTTGCCATTCGGTAGGATCGAAAATCAGATTTGACTCTAAAAACAAATAACTAGGAACAAAGTTGGAAAGTGTTATTTACAGAACAGTTTTCAGTGATATTACGAACTCATAACGATTTTTAAATATAAAAAGATTCAGTTTTATTGCTTTTGTTGGAATTTTATATTCTCTTCATAAAAACTCCAGAGAGGGATTTCCTAAAGGAAGACTTCTCAAAACTCTTTTCAGTCCGGAAAAATGAGTCGATACTATCGTATCTTGCCCACGCCAAAATCGTTTGCAGTCGCTGCAAGGCGAATAGAACACAGGCATATAATTTAAACGACCGTCTGATAGTGATGAGATCACCGCATCATAATTGGATGTGCCTCGAAAAATGTTGGACGAAAATGAATTCACGTTTCGGACCAAAGCATTCGATAATTGAAATTTTGACTTTCGCTTATTTGAACCTCCCAAGAATACCTTGAAGCAATTTTTTGAAGATAGCTGAAGGTATTCGTTGCTCCGACAAAAAGTTGCGATTTGTCGAGGACCTTGTCGATCGCAGAGATTTTGGAGAATTGAATTCTGTATTAGGAGCATAATAAAAAAAATTCATAGCAAGTTATTGATGATGATAATAATAGCTGTGTTTTTGTTATGATGTCCTCATTTTTCACGCTCTGCTACTTCTAGTTCACTGAGTAAATATAAAATACCAATTAAGAAGTTGAGAACTTTTTATGATGTTTATACAGCATTGGCATGTACTTCCTATTGAATGATGACTTCAAATGAACCTTATCATTCAAATTGTTTAAAATAATGTCTATAAACGTCTCATAATTAAATTATTTATATTGACTTCATATTACAGCATTCCTGAATTGAAATCTTCAATACTTTGTATATCTCAATTATAATCTCAGATGACATTCAATAAAGATCAGTATAAATCAACTTTATGACTTGCTCCAGGCACCCATAGAGAAATACCCATGAAATAAGGCTAATATCCGAGAAATCTCAGAAATTCTTGAAAATTGATCGTAATTGAAATACGGGTGAATCATTACCTTAACCAGGTGATGCGAGATGCTGGAGGATTCTGTTTGAAAGAACCTTGATAATTTTCAATTAGACTTCATATATCTCCGAGTTTACGCAGGAAATGACACAGATTTACATCATAATTCACATTGATCTAGATTGAAAAGGAAGGACTATGTCTTGAACAACATTTAAATGTCAATGCTCATCACCACATATCTTTCTTTCAATATGAAGAAAAATAAATTAAGACCATCAAATACATGATGTTATTACTCACTATGAAATCTGAAAATCACGAAAAATCAGGTATTGTTATTTTTATCATTGCAATTTTCATCCTTTTCTTCACTACAACTCATTTCACCACTTTTTAACGTTTGCTCTTCGTCTTTTCCAGACGGTGATTCGGAACCAGTAGACGACCTAGAAGAATAGTTGTCTTTGTCGGAGAAATAGGAGGAGTCCCTTTTCGTTTCATCTGGTGTGCCTTCCTCATATTCGTTGGGAGCCATATTGAATACTTTCGGTGATTGGTTCAAAGGGAAATTTGGAAATTTATTGTTTGGTTGAAAATGTTGGAGCAGTCTGCTGTCTGTGACTTTACCCATGAAAGATCTTATTTCTTCGAAGCAAGACTCCTCACTTAGATTCCTATTTAGCTGCCTTCTCTGCATATTTCTTTCATCCAAGATTGTTGGACCATCTGCCTCGTGCTTCTTCAGATGTCTATCAAGATTCGTTTGTTGTCCGAAACATCTTTCACATAAAGGACACTTGAAGGGTTTTTCCTTATTATGAATATTTCTAACATGTCTTTGAAGGTTGCTCGATATACTGAATGATCTCTCACAATATCTACATTTATACGGTTGCTCCCCAGTATGCGTTCTTAAATGTCTAGTGAGATTAGCTGATCTTGGAAACACCTTACCACAAAACTTACAAGCGTACCTATCTTTCAGTTTACCACCATTTGTGTCGAATACTTTAGGAGATTGTTGTTGTGGTGCGTTTCTCATCAGATCAAAAGGAACTTGGTTCACTGGAGGACTCAACATATTAGGATTCAAAAACGGAAACCTCTGCGGATAACCTTGTGTAGCATTTGAATATGGTATAGGAAGACGTGGCATTTTATCTCCGCCTTGAACCCTGTAAATCGCCTCCAACATCATAGGATGAATTGGTTGAGGAGGAAACAACATTCCAGGATACCCCGTCATTTGAGGTGAAAACTGTTTCGACAAATTATTTTGAACAGGACTTTTTCTATCCTCTACAACGATCTCTTCTTTATCACTCACATCACTTGGAGTTGGTGATATTATATTTCTATTTTCATCTTCAACTTGTCTTCTAGACATCAAAAGCGATTTCTTGTGATCCATTCGGAGGTCTAGAGGTTGATCTTCGTTGTCTTGAGGACCTGGAGGTGGTCTTCCAGCTGGCGACATATGGGGACCAGGGGATCGTGTATTCCTCGAGAGATCGAACGGCATGTCGTCTACAGGGGGAACTCGTACAGATAGAGGGTAGGTGGCTGCCTGCTTCGGCGAACTGTGACCACTGGAGGCAACCAGCATCTTGCGTGGCGATGAATCTTTTTCTCTCATAGTGAGGGGTAGGGTTATTGGTAGAGGTGGGAGGTACCTGAGCCAGGGAAGGCCCGTTTCCACCAAACTCATGGGACTTCCAAATGGAGGACCTGCAATAAAAAAATACGTTAGTATATTTCTTCTGTACAGCTTGAAATCTGCTTTTGCATAAAAATAATATTGTGTGTCTATTCAAAGTATTTATATTTCACAATGTGAGAATCGCTTCCACCCCGTAGGGTTATAATCAGAAAGAAACTTGGAATTTATTAGAACTAGGTTGAAACAAATAGGCAAGCAATATTTCTCAAAAATCGACTGGCTGGAAAAAATGTTCTTTAATATTCAATATCTCTTAACATATCCGACATCTTGGAAAAAATTTGGGCATATTTGGACGTTTTTATAATCTCAAACATATTCATATTTTATTATTTTAGGTTTCATTCACTAGATGATATAATTCTTTTCTCTTTAACTCAAAGGCTAGCAATCACAGAAGTTAATTTTGATTAATTAGGTTGACATTTACGTTCCCTGTCGCCTCTGGGGCATTTTGAAACTTTGGAGCGGCAGTCGGAAACGGAACTACAGGAAATTTCTTATTTCCTAACTCCTCCATTCCCCTCAAACATAGAGAAAAAGCCCCAAATTATTCGTCTGAAAATACAAATTTTTAGTCAATTTCTGATTTCTTTCTATACTTTGAGAATAAGTAAATAATTACTGACATTTCTAAAAAGAATTCAATAACATGATTTTCTTTCCAATATAGTTCATTTTGAGGGGTTTAACAATCATTTAAATATTTGAATGACGTCCAAGTTCATATGTACTCCAAAGTATTCAGTTATAACGCAGTTCTTATAAAATGAGCTGAGTAGATGTTTTCAAGAGAAGAAGTTTTGCGGATGAAAAAACCTGAAGGAAAGGTTTCATTATTCTTCATCATACAAATACCGCCTTGGCCAAAAGTATTGAGCACCCTAAATAATTTCGCAGGTGCACGGCAAGTGTGGGAAAAACGAAGCTATTGTTTAAGGATTTTTTTTGTCGGCATCTAAAAAGGATTAAAAATAATTACATGTGCCGCAAAAAGCAATAAAACACCTGGGTGCCATAAAGTTTGCTATTTTTGTACATTTTGTCTTTATTTATCAGTTCGCTACTGCCCTTCGTTGTGGACACATCCAGTCGTTTATTTTGCTTTTGGTGATTGTTTGCGGAAGATTGGAGTGATATCGTTATAATATGCCAAAAAGAAACGAACTTTCGTTAGAAAAACGTGTGCAGATACAGGTTTTGCATGAGCAAGGGAAATCACATGTAGAGATTTCCAAAACTGTTAAATGTTAGCGCCGATCTGTGCAATATGCTATTGAGCGATTCTCTGCTACCGGATCTCCTCGGAATAGGCCTAGAACCTGGCGCAAACGCATCACTACAGGTCGTCAAGATCGTCAGTTATTGAGAGAGTCGTTAAAAAATAGGAAAAAAACTTCTTCCGTACTTGCTGCTGAATTGTCAGTAGAAATTACACCATCAATTTCTGTTCGCACAATTCGCAGACGACTTCAGGAAGCTGGTTTGAGAGGGTGTAAAGCCAGAAAGAAGCCATGGCTCTCGGATGACAACAAGAAAGCTCGATATGAATGGGCTTTAAAACACCGAAGTTGGACTGCAGAAGATTGGTCAAATGTCGTGTGGTCAGATGAATCAAACTTTGAGGTAAGTTAGTTAATTTAACGTCCTTATAATATTTCAAAAACAGTTTGAAAAAAATGTCTCTCGTTGCAGATTTCTGGAACACCTGGTGTGATCTTTGTGCGTCGCTGGGTAGGTGAAGAATTTAAACCAGAGTGTGTAGTACCAACTGTAAAACACGGTGGCGGCAGCATAATGGTTTGGGGCTGCATGACTGATTCTGGAGTTGGCGAATTGTTCGTGTGTGAGGGTCGCATGAACTCTGAAAATTACATAAATGTACTAGAATCTGCGTTGTTGCATTCATTCAACACACTTTTTGGAGACACAATTATGGATGGCGTTAAATTCCAGCAGGATAACGCGCCGTGCCACAAGTCTGCTCGCTCGATGACATGGTTTCGAGAAAATTGCATTGAACTTCTAGACTGGCCTGCCCAGTCTCCGGACCTAAACCCCATAGAGCATTTATGGGGTTTATTAAAGCGCCACACTATTAACAACAAAGAAGAGCTAAAACGCTGCTTGCGTCTGGAGTGGAACGCGATAACGGCTGAAGACTGTAGAAAACTAGTGAACTCGATGCCAAAAAGAATTTCTGCCGTAATTAATGCAAAAGATGGACCCACAAAATATTGATTATGTATCAATGAATAATGATATAAACATACAGGAATTGCTTCATTTTATTTCGGTTTGACCCTGTCCAAAAACCTGAAAGGTGACATGGGTGCTCAATACTTTTGGCCAAGGCTGTTTGGTTGTTGATGCTTTCACCTCCTTTATGGCGTTGATCCTGTATCGAAATATTCGAAAGTCCAGGAAGGGACTTTATTGCAAGCTCGTGAAAGGTTCGACCACACAATGGTTATCTACATTTTAAATCCATACCAATTAATAATTCACTTTTGAATTTTATTTCAATTTTCAGAAGTGTAAAATTATAATTGTCAATTTTAGATATTTTGATTTATTTACACTCTCAAGAGTAGACTTGTTCAATTAAATGATTCGAATTATGGGAAGAATTCCATTTTAAGTCATTTTCATTCATTTATAATAATCTAATTTTTTCCTGAAATCATAGAATGCAGTTGTAATTTTCTGTGTCGATTTGTTGAACGAGAGAATACTCTATGCCTATTTCGAGGTTAGCTTTTAGAATTTCAAAGTACCATGTACATTTTTGTTCCACCTGCGGCATCTCACAAAGTTAGTTGTAACCAAGAATTGTTTCAATTATTGTTAATAGAATATGAATGCCTGAAAAGGGAAAAGTGTTATACACAAATTTCGAAACACATGTGTGGTATTCTATTTAATTTTTTGGTTAGTTTTTCTGTAGTATTTTTTAATTGTTTGATGTTATGATAAGAATGAAAAATTCCCTTTTATTCGTCAAAGAAAACGAAGTTTTCTAGAATAATCAGATATCGGTGATATTTTTTCAGAAGTGTAAGGGCTCGTTTATACTGGCTGGTACCTTATGCCCTAAGCCCTTACCTTATTCCGTATGCCGTAAGAATTTCAGTAGGCGTTTATACTGGCTGTTAACTTAACCTTAAGCAGAACATAGAGTTTATGGATTTTGCTCTACGCTTATTAATAATTCGTCATTTTGAATTTGTGTTTCTACGTTTTGATACGTGCTGATCATCTTGAATTATAATTTATGATATTATTTGAAATTACCGCTATTAAAACAGAGATCCTTTCTCTATTCAATACTCTGATATAAATAATTGACCCTCTATAGAATGCGCATGTGTCAAAAAAACTCGCCCAATATTACATTCCCTTAATTTGTCTTACTTATAAGATAGTCTTATACACTTATAAGATAATCTAATCTAATTATCTAATATATATATGTAATTTGCCCAAATTATTTATGAATATATATTTCTATGAATTTGTCCCTAGAAGTTGAACATTTTAAGGGTAAGGGAAACGGTTAGGGAATGAGTATGAACGAAAGCATTGAATTCCTATGGTTCAACTTTTAAGGTTAAGGTTACGGCATAAGGTACCAGCCAGTATAAACGAGCCTTATGACTATAATTGTCAATTTTAGATATTTTGATTTATTTACACTTTCAAGAATAGACTGTTTCAATTGAATAAACATTTTTCATTTCATAAGAGTAACAGAAAACTACGACTTTCAGATAAGAAGCTGCGCCTTTTTCCTTTATCAACTGAACTAACATCAATAAAATCATTCCAATACATAAATTGCCCATTTGAAAACAATCCATCAGTATTGTAGATCGTTGTCCGATATACCAAAGACGCGTAGCAGCATAGCTCATCAGTCTGACAGCAAAAAAATGCGCTAAACCAGATAAATGAAACAGATATAATCCAGTTATCCATCATTTACGTACAAGGAAGTCGACGTTCGGGCTGACTGCCAGAAAAACTGAAGTGGGGAAAATTGATACGACAAAAGGCCGACAAAAAGGGATCAGCGCCGTTGTAGACGGGCAGATAGACCATCTTGGAGCGCATCATACTGCGAACTGCAAATTATCTATTGGAACGTGTGGCAGGATATTTTCCTGTACCACCGTTTCTAGATAATTGAATTCCCTGCTTTCTTTTTACTTGTACAGGTTTTATATTGATCATTGATAACAATATCGTAAAGAAGATCGTAAGTGATCGTTTGTAATCAGTGATTGCGGTTAAGTTTACATGTAGAGGTTTTTCTTGGTTTATTCACTTGGGATGCGGGTTGTTTTCAAACATTCTGATTGAGCCACCAAGATAGATTCACGCTGGTACTTCTGAAAAAAAATGTAGGGTTTTGATATATATATATATATATATATTCTTTTGAACTTTTGGCTTACAATATAATAATATTTAGTTAGCAAACAATAAAGCATATAGATCAGGGGTTAGTGACGGGGTGTCATACAATTCGGCGTATTACATAAAAGCCTATGGAAAAAACCCAAGTAAAAAAAACCCTGGCAACCGGCCTAAGTGTGAAAGTACTAAAATGATATATTTGAGGGACTTCTTTCTTTAAGAGTGATCTTCTATTGATGGCGACAGGGACTTCTTCAAGTTGCCCACATAAAATCTGGAAATATAAAGACAGAAGCAGGAAAAAAAACTGAATAACAAAAATAGGTATCATATTCGTTTGAAATTCATAACCCATTCCAAGAAAGAATCTGAAACATCATGAATAGCCCTGAAACCATCTTAAACTCTATATATGGGACAACTATTGAGGAGATGAGGTATTGTTTCTTCTACTTCTCCTCATTCACAACTTACCTACGCTTGGAACTGAGTTCCATCTGAATAGCATACTATTGGTACGACCATGATCTGTTCTCAAGCGATTAAGAACTGCCAAAATTGTTCTTAGAAGATCAAAACCAGAAATTCTTTCAGAAGGATCAGAAATGAGATACTTATTGAACATTTCGTAAGAGTTCCACTCAGTCTTTCATAATTCTTTATCCCTTATGTTTATATGGAAGAACGTATTATGCCATAATGGTTTACGTGACGTCAATCTGGGAATTCTTCTTTGTGTAATATATGAAATAATTGGGAATATATGCGGAAAAAAATTCAGTGCTGCAGTCTGTCTGCGAATATGGGGAGAGGACAATGTTACTCAAAACTGGTAACCAATGAACCGGTATAGAGCCTATGGTGCCGGAAATTATTCTCATGGGTGTATTCAAATGTGCCTTGATTTTCTGTGGATGTGCACTATTAAACCAAACAGAGCAACAATACTCAGCTGCAGAAAAGACTAGGCTAGAGATGCTGTGCGAAGAGTGAAAGCATCAGCACCCCAAGATGATCCAGCTAATTTCTGAAGAATATTATTCCTAGGTTTCAGTTTTAGGCTCAGATCATCTAAATGAGCCTTGTAATTGAGATATGAATCTAATTTAACTCCAAAGTATTTGGGATAGAAATTATGGTCCATAGAGTTTTAATGATCAACCATGAGGCAACGGCTGCGTTCAGCGGAAACCGATATGCTCGCAATACGTACCGATATCGGTTTCTTCTGCTTTAAACAAGTCACAGATATCCGAAAGTTAGGTTATGTTGCTTGAATTGTTAATCATTCGAGGTTGCCAAATTTACTGATATCTCAGTATATCTTCTGAAAAGTTTATCAATCTAGTAATCAGCTCGATATCTAATGAAAAATAATATGCGTAAAGATTAATTTATCGCTCCTATTATCGTATATTGTGAAGGGTATATCAGTCATCAGGAATCAATTTTTTGTATAATTTATTCAACAGCGACGTTTCGAGACATTCTAGTCGCTTCTTTGGGCTTATGAGTATTTGATGAATCGAGTTTTCCTTTGAAATATTATTTCAAAATCGTAGGTGGCCAAACACTCCATAGAATCATCAACATATTCACGTCTTTGGTCAATAGTAAGCAAACGTGGCACCCACTTTGAAAAAAGCTTTTTCATAGTCAAATGCTCATGCAATATAAAGCGAACACGTTCTTTTGATATCTTTTTGATGTCTGCTAACTCACGCCACTTCACTTTTCCCAACAACAGTGCAGTCTTTTTTAAGAATATACTGATGGCATATGTACCTACAAGATACGAACAGAAAAAATTCAAAATTTCAACCCAGGAAAAAGTAAAGAAATTCATTTAAGGGACCCCAGATGACAGATGACAGAATGTAACTAGATATAGATAAAATAGTATTACTTGAATTATACAGGGTGGGTCTATGATCACTGCGTTAATTTTAACCTTAGATTCTTGTCGTGAAAAAATATTTTCTTTCTATAACAATTTTCCAAATTTGACCCTGTTCAAAAGATATAGGGTGTTGAAATTTCATGAAAACATTGCATTTCAACCTGTAATTTTCAAACGAAAATATCAATTGAAAGGATCTCTTGTAGAAGGTTTTTGATAACAGTCATGAATATTTTGGCATCAATAAATTTATTCCATTTCTTGCAGATTTCTCACTACTACTGTACAGATAAGTGAAGTTAAATGAAAAACAAATATCACTCGATCTAAAGGTCCGTATCTTGTCCTTCCTAGAATCACTTGTCTTTTTTGCCGATAAAATTATTCCTCATCTTGTTCCAAGTTACAGTTGTCAAATCCGTCACAATATACAGGGCTTTGTTCTCGAAGATTATCGGCAACACATTTGGTCGACGCTTGAGCTGATACTCTCTCATTGAAGTGCCACAAAGGATGGAAATCTTACAATGTGACTGAAGAATTTATTGATGAATCACTTGATCATAATGTAGAAGTAGAATTTAGAAAAGGAAATATTTTCCGTAAATTGGAAATGCTCTTAAGAGCCTATTTAAATGAAATTCGATCAAGTTTATTAGGAGGTACGGCGAACCGAACATAGTCATGAGCATTCGAATACCTAGAACATAAAAGAAAGAAGTCTTACTGTTGTTCTGTTTATTGGTTTTCTTACCAAGAAGATAATAACTTTTTGTTGAACTAAATTAGTTCCTTTCTAGCATATAAATTTCTTCTTTGTTTCCGCTCACTCAGTTTTGTGTCTTATCGTACAAAGTGGTTGTTTGTTTTTGCCAAGGATCAGTACTCTGAATCCGAAAGCCCTAGAAGGATTATTCATTTTTACGGTCTATGTTTCCTATTTTCTGTTGTTTACTTTAGTTTTCTCTTGGTTTATCGGTTGCACTGTTCTGAAGACAACAATAATCCGAAACACATGTCAGAAAACTTATTGGAAATTAATTTTCTTTTTGCCTCTTTACGTAATTGCTCTTCGTTTATTATTGATTACGGCAATATCTGCATGAAGTAGATTGATCTCCTTATATTTATTCATGATTTACCTCTTCGAATGTTAGAAAAATTCCTGAGCTTAATCGAAATTCCGATTTCAGTTGGAGAAACTGCACAGGTCGACAGTCGGGAATCCGAGGAAACATGCCAATGTCGAACAAACGGCATAATCTACATATCGACTAAAGAAACCCCATTCTAATTTCACGTCCGCTCGGAATACCGTCTCGTATACACGCCGAACGTGTGGAATCGTAGATTATATCCTCTAATTGACGTGCTAACCGTAAAAGAACATCCAACAAGCCATCGTGTCCATTCCTGGCTCCGCATCGAACTTGTAAATCTTGAGAAGAACCAATAACCGATGTTACGCCTTCTAATTGTCAATTTTTTCAACGTCCCAGCGGTACGGAATAGGAAAAGTTCACATCGGGTTTTTCGCGCTTCGGGGCTGAAATAAGGTACTAGATGGCTGGTGGATTCTTCTCGGTGTCGAACAAAGTAATTGGAGGAGTGTAATTGTTAATTTGTCAAAGGATGCGCCGTTAACAGCCAGTCAACCAGTTGTTCTTGAAGTACTCCCGTTGTAAAGGGTGATTCTTTTAGAGGTACTTTTTTTGAATAAAAAATAATAATAATAAGACAATAATAAAAACAATTTTATTTTATAATTTTCATTAACAAATAAGAGAACCATTGTCGTGGTGAAGGGTGATCCGTTTTTGGCTGTTGGTTTTTCTGATTTATTGAAAGACAACTGGCAAACAAGTTTTTGTGTACCACTCAGAATTGACTGTTCTGCGACAAACTTTTGTTGAAGTTGGCTCATGTCGACAGTTGAGAGTTGTATAGAATAATCGCACGAAAATGTTCACGATTTAATTCCATTTTCTAGGAGAGATGAATCTCTTAAGTTACTGTGAAAAACAAAAATAGCGCTTGTATGTCAGAACGTTCTTACAACGCCAACAGAGATCTCAGTTGGCAGATTGCAACTCTAGTGTTGTCCGATCCCGAAATATAAAAAGCAACCATCGTATGACAAATATCCTACATACCTAATGTATTTTAAATATCACATAAAATCTCAAATAATAATTAAGTATTCAAGATAACTGACGAAAATGTCGGGAATTCTATGAACAGTGACATCTGCAGCAGAAAATACAAAACTCCTACATCCCTGAAATTTGGAAATAAAATCTAATCCATGCTTAAACCATGTATATTGGGCATCGGAAATTCAACGTAACAGAGTTCAAGGCTTTGACTTTTTCCGATCGTAACCTATTAAATCTGCGTTTTGAAGTCAGTGGTTTACAGCGAGATATAATAAAGAGGAGACTACATGATATGCAATCGAGCAACGAAGAAATGGCACTACTTGTTTGAAGTAAATACGGCAGAAAACCAGTGTCGGTTTTTGTAAACGACAAAACAGATGTTTGGATAAGTAAACAATCGAGAAAAATACTTGGAGTGTACGACAGTATCTATTATAATAATATGATGTATAGTAAGGTCTAGCGCCTAAACAAATCAACCGATTTGCATCAATTTTTTTTAAATTAACGGTAGGCATCTAAACTGATGCAGAAAAATAATAGCTAGTGCCATACATCTAAAATTTCTCTAAAAACACAAAAACCTTAAAAACCAAGGGTATATGGCATGTTTTCGGTGTAGATGGCGCCACCGCTCAACAAATTTTTACTGATATGGGCTTTAATTTCTTCTTCTTGCACTCCAAGTCACCATTATTTTCATATATTTCATTAAAAACATTTGTAAATTTGATTAACTTTATTTGTATTTAAATTATAACATGTGACTTATAAATCATATGGTAACATTGCTAGAAGAGGAAAAACACTTTATTTTAGTTGTTTTATGTGGGCTTTCAATTTGAAAGGGTGAAGTGAATTTTTGTGAATAAAATAATTTGTGAATTTGCAATAGTTAAAAATTTCAAATTTTGTTATTGGAATAAAAGTACCTTGAGTGAAAGTTGAACTGTTAGGGCGAGTTAAAAACGGTTCAAGTATACCACCTGACTTGGTCAGAAAGTGAGCATTTGAATGATTTCATAACAATTTATATATCATATAACGTGCTTGAAAATATAAGATGGAAACTGCGATTTTGAAAACGTTTCATTTTAAAAGTAATTGTCAAACTTAATAAGGTTTAGTAATTATAATAAACATCTATAATTTCTCTAAAAAACACAAAAGACCTAAAAATTAAGGGTGTTTGGCATGTTTTCGCTGTAGATGGCGCCACCGCTTAACAAATCAAGATTGACTTCCGCCCATGCTTCTGGAATATCAGCTTTGACTTTCAAAGAGGAAAGACGTGTCTTGACGAGCTTGATTTTAAGTTTGATTTCAAGCTCATTTTAATTTCCAAACCTACCGAGTCAGTTAATTTAGAAAATTATAATTGAAAAAGATATTGAAAACCCAAATTTGGAAGGTTATTTTCCATTTCTGGGTGAAAATTGAAAACGGGTCACGTCCGATTTTTAAATTTTGAGTTAGGTCCAGAGTAAAATTTTAATTTACAATGGAGATACGACGAGGAGGCAGAGCAGTGGGTTCTCGAAACGCTACTCGGACAACCCGAACTGAAAGAAACCGACGCTGCGTTCATAACAATAATTACGCAATGCGATCAGTATTTGTAGCGAGAAGGGCTCCGGTTGAAGACGAAATTCCCGCGTTCTCTGTCGGCGAAATGAGCGAATCGTGTCAATTTTGCAATGCTCTGCATTTTAGGGGTGAAAAAGAGCGAGATGGATTCAGCCAGTGTTGCCAGAAAGGCAAAGTTGTAATGAGCGAACAGATGCAATTGAAAGAAGTACCAGCTTTGCTCAGAGAACTATACACAGGAACAGATGAAGAATCAAGGAATTTCCAATGCAATATACGCCAGTATAACAGTGCCTTTGCTTTTGCTTCCCAAAAAGTTAGCTTAAGAGAATTTGCATCAACTGGCCCTTATTAATTTTGTCTGCATGGAACATCATACAGCAGAATTGGTTCCATTATTCCGCAACCTGGAAACACGCCCAGATTCTCTCAACTTTACACACTTGATAATAATGAAGCTCTGCATCATAGATTCCAACACCCAGCTAACCAAGGATGCAATCCAGTGACAATGCTTCGCTTCCTTACTTGCGCCCGTGGCGACACGGGCTTTTCCACTAGTTAATTTATGTAATCTGTATTTTATTCAGGTACAAAAAGCTGATGACAATTTCTGACCTCTTAGTCATAAACTCACAGAACTGAAATATATAATAGATAGAGCATTAACCAAGCTTTATCTCAAGTGTATATCTCAAAATCAAAAATTAACCCCGCAAAAACAGTTGTTTAGGGAATGAGTTCTAAAGATTGCAAATTGCAAAGATCCTAGTTGGCAGAAACTTTGAGACTAGATTGAAAGAACACCATAAATCCGACAAACAGTTCGCAGTTTATAATAACATCAATACTGAATAACATCATATGGGCAATGTGAATATTAAATACCATCACAGATGTGAGATGCGGCCTGAAATAAAATTTACTGAAAGAGACAAATCTATAAAAAAACTCCCAATTATTTAGCAGTTAATATCCTAATAAACATAAGTCACATTGAATATCCCATAGGTTTAAGCACAGAAAAGTACATCAGTCTGTATCCAGCACCTGACGATGGTTTAATAACCGAAGCCGGTAGTTTCGTAAGATTAATCATAGAAAAAAATTTCTTTAGATATTTATGAGTCAACAATAAAATCTATTGATTCTCGAAATGTCATAATTTGAAGGGAAACGCCTACCAATTTGGTAGAACTGACCCCATTTTAAGTCATCTCTTCACTATTCTACCTGATGGTTGCATTAAATATGTTCACGTTCAGAAAATCATATGCTTCATTCAACTTGTTGAAGAAATCAGTAACTGTAGCTTATTAGAAAAACCTTGGATAAAAAGGATTTATGTACTTCATTTGTAGTAAACTGAAATTACGACAAACAAAAAGAGCTTATTTTAAATCCAGTATTAAATAAAATAGGAATACGCAATCATATAAAAAAAGAATATACAGAAATGAAAAACTACGAAGTACTTGAAATATTCAGATAACTTCTTCAAGCATCGAATGAAGATGTCCTTATTTACAAATTCCAAAACAAAGCGATACTCAGCCATTATATCATCAATTAAAAATTTCTATATCTCACCTAACCCTGATCTCTCCGAACTAACCTATATATCATAGACGATTTCAGTCTATTATTCGCAATATAAATGTCAGTAAACCACAGAAGTAATCCATTACAACGACGTGTTTAGGCAATATTGCCCAAACGATACTCGAAAAAATTAGATAGAAGTCTAACAACAAAAATACGTGCCCCGAGGAAACGATAAAAAGACCGAAACAATGCATGGCTAATGGGTAAAGATCCCAGTTCGAGATAAAGGACGCGAGCCTTGTTATTAATTAGTAACAACGTAAAAGAAGGCTATTTATTGAAGGAAAGCGGCCCGACGGAGGTTTTGTGATACGCCTACTCGGATGTACGCCATGAATTGAGTGAGGCAGAAATCTGAACGGGTATGCCGCCATACATTTGAGTAATTGCAACCGATTTATTATCTTTCGGATGAAGTGTGTTTTGTCTGCGAGGATTGATGGATGTTACGTAAGGATGTTGTGATTTTTCGTGGTGATTTTCGGCTTCTATGATTGTTGCGTTATCGGATCTTGATTGTTCGTGATGTTTTGATGTATAACTTCACAATGCCATTGGCGTTAAATTGAAAGCTGCCATCGTTATGAGCTTGTACTACCCTTGAATCTAAAAATATGGAAGTGCTGTTAAAGTCACAAGGAGGTTATTTGTTTGGAATAGGTATTCCAAAGAATATGCATCCATTTCAAGCTTATCCTTAGTGATTACTACAGGATGGTGGAAGATTTTTCGTATTATTTCCCATAAATTCTGAGTTTCGAAGCACAACTAATATTTTGGTGTTGTAATGTGATGGTTATATCCTGATGACCTAATAACCTGACAAACTCTTACAGAACTTCTATAGCATTCCAATAAAGAATGCTGTGATGGTGACTAAATTTAAATACCATAAGGAATATGGAGCTTCTACTCTGCAATTGAATGAATATAACTGCAGAGAATACATTATGCAATATCGTTTTTATATAAGCAATATAAAACAATTATAAAAATTTTCATATTCACCCAGGAAACGGTATCGGAAGTTTATTAAACGTTACCTCCGACACCCAAATTCAATTAGAAGTTGGCTTTACTTACAATAAACGTACGCAGTACACAGTTGCTTTATTCACTGTTAATCAACTCTACATTCGAGCAACATTTATTCAACTGTAAAGCCCCTTTTTTGTGTTCCTATCAATTAAGCTTTACGCACCTAACATTCTACACAACTAAAATTCAGTGTTACATTGGAACTTAATATCAACGTTATACTTATGGTATCATATTCATGACAATGATGTTGCTAGCAACATTTCATTAACCATGAGGGAAATGTTGCACTATTTCCTAGAATTGAAATTAGTGACGTTACTCAAACAATGTAACGTTTTATGAACGTTACTGCGTTTGCTGGGCCTTAAATAAAATGGAGAAAATCACGAGATCTGGCGTTTTTACGCGCTTGTTCTAGAGTACTTTACCGTACTCTATAAAATGAATAAACAAATCGGTGTCTCGAATTAAAAATAACTACTTCTACGACTACCTTCAAATTGAATATTAAATTGCCATCTCCTACAAAGCAACCAAAAGTAGGCATAATAATTCCATCGATAACTATTTGGAAAATTTTATCCCATTAGGCACTTGTCCTATGACGTCATATACAGGGTGAGTCTTTGACCACTGCGTTAATTTCAACCATATATTCTTGACGTCAAAAGAAACAATTTCTTCCTATAACATTTTTCCAAATTTGGCCCCGTTCAAAAGATATAGGGTGTTCAAATTTCATAAAAAAATTGCATTTTCACCTGTAATATTCAAACGACAATATCAATTGAAATGATCTCTTGTAGAAGGTTTTTGATAACAGTCAAGCGTATTTTGGCATCAATAGATTTATTTCATTTCTTGTGGGTTTCTTACTACTACTGTACAGATCAGTTGATTTGCATAAAAAACAAATATCACTTGAACTAAAGACCCGCATCTTGTACTACGTAGAAGCATTAGTCTTTTTTACAGATGAAATCATTCGTCATGTGTTTTCCTAAGATGCATAATTTTTTTGAGAATTTATTGAAAATTTTCTAGTTTGTCGATTTCTACGAAAATTTGCAGGTCTATTTTATGCAACCTCGTTAAAACATCTTTCAAGTTACTACTTGATCCAATGGATGAACTAAGAGTTATTGAGAAAATCAAATTTTAGATGCAGATAACTGCTGAACCATTCGACGAATTTGGCCCAATAATAAAATTGACCTAGATTTTCAGACAGTTAATTTTTCTGAAACAATGAAAACTTTTGCTATTCTCTTTCGAAAGATAGAGAGTATACGACCATTTAGACGGACATACTCAAGTTTGACCCTGTATTCTTCATCATCAAGTGAAACCCAATGGATTGAGACTACTTTCGGCTTGAATTTCGAAAATTACAGACATTTGGGCAAAATGACAGCACACTATTCCACTAGAACCAGCGAAAAGTCGTTATATTATATATATAATGTAGAAAAGCACGGCGTGAGGGCAGAACCTTTTGAGAACTTACCCTAGTGTATTTTTCCGAAATCTGGTACAGTCCGATACTAATACAATTGCGACGATGAATGAACAAAGCTATATCTCAAATCAAAACCAATAACGAACTCGACCGAGTAAGTTGGACAATGAACCTATTCTGAAAATATGGAGATATACTCCAGTTTGACACTAGATTCTTTATCACGACGTCAAACCCAATCGATACCAAAAGTCAAACCCAATCGATTTTGACATTTGGACAAAAGGACACCACGCAATTCTACAAGAACAGTCTCGCAAGATAACTAATTTTGCTCAAAAAAGATGTTTTGCAATTGTAAGGCGGGCACTTTTCAATTGAATTATTATATGCTGCGTATTCACTTGAAATTCCCGGAATTTTTGACGTTTGGTTTGAAAACTACCCTCACTCAATGATAACAAACCATTTTACAAAACTTTTGTTTTTAAACGAGAGCTATTTTTTGAAGCTTGTGCAGTTGCTCATCCCAACGATGGCCAACCCTTGCCGCACCCGACCACATTATACCACAGTATCAGAAAGCCTGCGGCGTTGCCTGACGCAAACATCGAAACAATCAAGGCCAATCGACGCATTCGCACAAAAACTGTATTTCTTACGGCCTTATCCGAGTACATCGTCCGGCTATTAGCATGTTAGTTCTATTTAGCGTGTTATCTTTGGATCGCAACGCTGAGCTACGTGCTCCTAACGGACCGCGGACAATTTGTCCATGTAGGTCTGGCCTGGTCACGATTCTTCTATCGGCCGTTCGAGCCACCAGCGCTGGGTGTGGGTGCCTGACAGGACAATTTATCCGCTACTTCCGCGTGCAGATCGGCTTTCCAGCGGGGCAACTGGAGCTGTCCGCTTGACCAACGACGTACGGAAGGGCGAACCACAGATCGAAGAATATATTTTCGTTGCTCGAGAATTGATGAGGCATGCCATTTCTTCGCTGTCTGTTGTCATTATTCTAATAGAATATTTTGAACGAAAATCACGATACTCCATGTGACGTATTTTAAGATTTCCTCTACCATCTGAGTTTGGATAGTTGTCCGCTGGATGTGACATCTGTTTATACTGTACTAGTAGGGGTTTGGCTGAATTCAACAATACCCGCTACCCCAGATTAAAGAGAACAAGATGGGAAACTGAGCGACCAAGTTCATCCAAACGTCATCTCTTGCCTCAGAATAAACATTAAACAGAGGACATAGTGATAAAGGATGGTTAACTCGTATTAGCTGAGGCAATTCACTATAAAGAAACAAAGTTGAGGTTATAGGCTGTTTTTGTATACAAATAATTATTTCTTTTTAAATTTCACAAGTCAACATTACGTTTTCAATTTTTTTCCCGATTGGAAAATGGTTCTTCTACATGGTGCTGTATATTGCATACTAAGAAGTTCCCGCAATGACAAGATAAAGAAACTAGAAGTTACATTCTTGAATTTAGTAAAGAACACGAATATGTAAGTATTCAATGCAATCAATTATTACAAATTAAAAATCATTGTGTTTTTCAGTGCAAAATAGTGGATTGAATTCTCTGATCGTCAAGATGTTGATCTGTAGGATTATAGTTCACATTTCTGGATTTGCAGCACACTCTTTACTGTGTTTGCATTGATCATTTTTCTGTCGATCAATTTAAAATAAATCCAATGGTGCTGTTGTATACCGTTGAAGCATTCCACATTTTAATGGGCCTACGAAAGTGGTTGAAAATAAATATTCGTATGATCTCATTTCAATGCAAGAGAAGTTTTCTTCTATTTGTGTAAATATATTATCAAATTAGAAACAAGCAGTTGATGTGCCATGACCTTGTCAGGTTTACAACCTTGTATCCTAGTGAACTCTTGGTAACTTGAATAATTTATGCTTCTCAAGTACTATTATATATTATGTCAAAAAATGTTCAAAATACATATCTTCAACAGTTTTTCTGCAGTAATCATGCACTAGAAGTCCTAATGAATAAAGTCAGAGAACATAATATTGTATTTAATCTATGTTCATCTGAATCCTCTTGCCTTTTTCTCAAATTATTCATGTCCATGTGTTGCTTATGGAATTCTCGTTTCATTAAACAGATCAAAATTAAGAAAGTTTATACAAAAAATCCAAAACAAAATGTATGCAACCTAAAGAATTATTCAATAATTTATATCATATTTCATGAATTATTGTATTAGATGTAATGTATATCATATTGAGAATCAAACCCTCCATAAGGTTATGAACTATGAGTTTTGGAAATATAATTAATATTTCAGTGGAATTTGAATGATTTAACATGGTACTTGAACTCTTGTGTCTTTGACAAAAGCGTTCATTCCAGTGTCACTATGTATTCAGTACAAGTGTCAACTCCAAATAAACAATTTATTTCAGTGAATCAATTTATTATCATTAATCTGTAGAATATTGATTGTGATTTTTATCTCTTTGTATATTTATGCTTGCAAAAAGAAGTTATTGTATTTAATTCGAGTGTCTATGTTATGAATTATTGTTAATGAAGCATCTGTGATTAAATATCAATTATTGTAATTATCCCTTATCAATCCAAATACATTAGAAATTTCAAACTCCAGAAGATTTTATAATTATAACTCTTGAACCCTAACTATTATAAAAATGGTTTCAATTGTTTTTCTACCATTTGAAGGTTCCATTTGAATCATTATTTGTAGCATTGAAATAAGAATAATTTTTATCTATGGGTCGATTTAAAATTCCCGCCTTCTATTACAGATTTCTCGTCATATTACAGATGGAGTTTCAGTGCCATCTACTGTTTCAAAATAAACAACAACTGCTCAAATGTAGTCGCGCATTAATACTGGCAATACAAGGCAGTTTCACATCTTTATTCATTTTAATCAATGCCCGCTACAATATTGGTTATTGTTCAGAGTCGGGTTATACTTATCGCTACCATCTCTCAAGTTCGTAGAGCATAAATGGAAAAAAATTTCCATATGAAAATTGAAGAGCGTAGTACACATATAATTTTAATATTTGACATATATGTTTGCGGTTTTTCAATAGTCCAATAGACTTTACCGACCAATTGATCCTCTAGAAATCTGCTGCCACTTGAGAGCGGAAGGAAACTTTTTGTCTCATAGATAAAACTCCAAGCAAATAATGACACATTCAGCTGTGAATTGAAAAGGATAGATTGAGAAATTAAAGTCCTTAATTCATGTAATTTTATAGATGGACCTAAATTTGAACAACTGAATGTTGAAGAAGAATCGGTTGAATACATTATTGAAAGCAGAAAAATCAACTGATTTTCCTTCTAAGATGTACCACCAGTTCAACTGAATAGGTTCTATTCCAAAAATCATGGCATGTAAGAAACTGGTTGAAAATCAAAATTTGTGCTTTATTCGAAAGTAAGAGAAAAAAATATAAGTCCAATCTGCTGAATGTAAATCGAAAATTATATCTTCATTCTATAACCCCGAGTCAATGAATGATGCACACCTTCCTAAGCAACAACGGTGAGCATCTCTCTTATCAAGGCACAACCTCTCCACTCACAAATCAGCCAATCTACCCAATAATAAAGTACCGATGCCTTCTGGCCTTCGTAATTACAGCTTCTACTTAATTGAAGAGTTCTGTGACCGGTCAGAGTCATAGAACAATGTAAGCATGTAATGTCGATGAATTATTAACTGGCTAATATCATACATTGCGATATTGAGAGGTTCCTGCAGGTACGCTATTTGCCTTGTGGTGTTATAATATGACATGGAAGGTACAATGATGGTCTGTGTCTGCGGGAATTGCTTCATTACTTGATAAGATGGTTAGTAAAGTGATGATCGTGCATGGGCTGGGGTTTTGAATACACTATAACCATAAAGAATGTGGCTGTTTTTCATGTACATGGTAATGATGGAACATCAATTGGAAACATAATGTGTTTTTTTCACTGAAACTAATCACCATATCTAGAAATACGAGGCATGTTTTTTAAGTAAGTACCGTTTTGCGATTCCGCCGCCGTAGCGATACGGTCGGCGTTCCGCGCATGCGTGCTGGTTACCTACATCTCTTGTCTACGCACTGACACCATTACAGTCTGATTCTTCATTGTATACGTTGTTTACTGCTTGTTTAAGTTGCCTCCGACAATCGTGAGTCCCGCTGATTGTGAAGTACGGGCTGTTATACGATTTCTCAGTGCTGAAGACGTAAACCGATTGATATATGTTTACGGACAAAACATTATGAGTGATGGAATGGTAAGGAAATGAGTGAAAGCATTTAAGGATGGCTTCACAAATATGCATGATAAAGAACGGAGTGGACGTCCTTCGGACGTCAATGAAGATTTGGTGCAGAAAGTGAACGAAAAGCCCTGATCTGGCACCTAGCGACTACCATTTGTTCCTACACTCGAAGAAACACCTGGACGGTCAGCGTCTGCAAGACGATAATGAAGTCAAAACATTTGTGACACAGTGATTAACAAGTCAGGCGGCAGAATTTTATGAGTAGGGTATCCAAAAACTGGTGCCACGTTATGCCAAGTGCGTCAATATTCACGGAAATTATGTTGAAAAGTAGATTAAGACCCAGGTTTTCATGTAAAAATAAAATTATTGCGATATCTTTACGCGTCTTTTTTCAATTCCAAAACGGTACTTACTTAAAAAACATGCCTCGTAGATCCAACGAATTTTCATATATTTTGTAAATGTGCAGTTAATCAGTTAAAATCGGTTTATGATTTTTAATAGTTAATCAAACAACGTGCTATCGTTTTGCTCTCTCAAATCTACGTATTATTCGAAAATGGTCAATTGATGGAGTTAAACTTACTGATGAAGAATACGGGTCAAACTTGTATATTTACGGGCGTCCTAATAACTCGGTGGAATAAGTTATTGGGCCGTATCCGTCGAATAGATCATCAGTTATAAGCATCTAATATTTGGTCTCCTGAATAACACTCACAATCTTCGAACAATCAGTTTATAACTTTGAGAATAATAGAACTTTGATTGCTGAGTTTAGTTGAAATCGTCACTGAAGCAGCATTTATGAATGATTCAAAAAGGGCTCCATCAATAACGTTGCCGATTGTTTGTTCAATTTAACTTAAAGAAGTCATTAAACTACAGGTGGGTACAGATTCAATCTATTTCAATAGTCAATCTTTGCATTTAATTGAAATTGAAAATTTTCCGCTCTTTCAAAAAGCTTTTTGAACTCGAAAACAAAAGGTATATGTCGCCCTAATTTTGTTCTTAAGCATAAAGAATAACACTTAAAAACAACTGTGTCCCATCACAATAGTCAATAAATCTCACAGCTCAAACAATACAATCCTTTAATAATTATTCAAAGTGTCGCCGGTGCCTCATCAATAAATGGATTTGAATAATTATATGGCACGTGGACGTCTCACTTGCTACGTCGGGTTTTTGTTCGTACCGGCAGATGTCCCATCTTCTTGTGAACTCTGACCACCGCAAAACCACGCTATGAATAGAGGAGGCGCTTAATTTACGTCGTTGAGTATAATCATTTGTCTCTTTTGTATTTATAAATAGTAATGAGGCGAATGTGGGATTAGCATTCAGCGAGCTGCGACCACATGCAAAGAAAACAAAATGAAATGTTATTATTTTCATATTTATTTCGTTGAATATAAGTTTTTACCTTTTACAGGTAATGACTGTCCAATATTATTGGATATGTAGAGTTTTATTTAATTAACTGTATAATGTAAATAAATTCCTGCATTTAAATTTTTGCCCTGTTTACCTATTTATTATCCAATGTTATTTGATATGCAGGGATTTATTTAACTTACTGTATAATATAATTTGGTTGGTGACAGGCAGCTCTTGGAAAAAGGCGCCCGAAACGTCTTTCATTATACAATAAGTGTGTTTATTTGTAAACAGGATTTGGGCATTTTTTGGCAACAATCCCAATTTTACCTCTCCTTATCTTGCCGAAAAACTATCAACATTCAAGTAACATTTAATGGAATATTTGGAGTGATTTTGTAATCATATATTTCAGTACACGTCGAATATGTATACCAATTGAAAGATTGCCTAAGATATTGACTGACTAGCAACCTTTCAACAACGAATGTAAAATAATTAAATTATTATCCAGTATTATTTGATAAAAACGATTTAATTCATTTTTTATGGCATTATTTTTCTGGCGACGCAATACGAATTATGTGTTTATGTATTTTGGACAATACAGTATTGAAATCTATATGCATGATTCATTAATTTACATTTATCATTATTAATTTTAGTATTTCATATACAAACATATTTATTTTTATCGATGATAAAATGAATAAAATAAATATAAATTCTTGAATAAAACAATGCATATAAAGTTTTTACTATGTACCATTAGATACATATTGGAGATGCATTAGCTTTCATTTCATAAAGCTGCTGTTGTTGAATATTATTTGATTTGCATTTTGGACAATCATAAGTACAAGGTGAAATCTTATACACAGCGTTTTATTTGCCTATTCGTTTTATTCATGTTACAATAAAAAGAAATAAATTTGAATTAATGGAAAATAGATCAATAATTAATAATTATTGAGAAAAAATATACATAAATAGAAGCCTGCATAAAGGTTGATGCAGCTCATGATAGTCGAATAATCAAATTAAATGAAACACATATGTCGTATTCTGTTTCATTTTGGATTGATGTTTTTGTGGTTTTTTTGAATTGTACAATGTTATGATAAGAATGAAAAAAATTTCACTTATTCATCAAAGAAAACAGTGTTTTCTAGAATAAATAAAGGTATCATTAATACTTTCAAAAAGTGTAGGACTATAATTATCAATTTTAGATATTTTTGGTTCATTCACACTTTCAAAAATAGACTTGTTCAATTAAATAATTTGAAGTGTGGGAAGAATTCCATTTTAAGTCAATTTCGTTTTTTTATAATAAACTCAATTTTTCAGAAAACATATAATGCAGTTGTAATTTTATGTGTGTATTTTATGCTTATATTTGAGGTGGTTAGTTTTTAGAATATCAACCGATTTCAAAGCAGGAAGTTCATTTGTTCCGTTGCGGCATGTCACAAGTAAGTTTTAACCAAGAATTTTTAAAATTATTGTTAATCGAATATGAATGCCTGATGAGAGAAAAGTGTTAAACACAAATCTCGAAACACATGCGTCGTATTCTATTTCGTTTTTCGAATAATTTTTTGTGGTTTTTTTTTTTTTTTCAATTGTTAAGTATTAGGATGAGAATGAAAAAATCTCTCTTATTCATCAAAGAAAACATTCAACAAAGAAGACATTGATACTTTCAAGAAGTGTAGGACTATAATTGTCAATTTTGGATACTTTTGGTTTATTTACACTTGTTCAATTTAATAAATTAAATGATTTTGCACTGCCCATCACAGCTGACTCATATTATAATAAATCGAAATAAATATAAATGAATAAAATCCTGAGGATAGGCAGGCTACCAAATTATATTATAGAATGAATTGAAAAAAACTCTGCATATCAAATAAAATTAGACAATCATTAGCTATACACGATGAAAATTAATTAGCCCTGCTTCTAAAACCGCGCTCTGTTTCAAGGAACTGGATTTTATCAGTTAGAAGCCGACAAATGTACAGTGCGCGGATAATTTCGATAAACCTATATCAACAAATATGGAGCAAGTGTAATGAATGGCGAACGAGCTGGGTTGACTCTTTATGAATCATTGAATTTTTTGGATGATGTACTCTATTTATCGATTAGTATTAACTTCTTCTTGGGAAACACCAAGCGATATAAAGGTATTCAAATTCGAATAGAAGAACGGCTCATCGTTCGAAAATTTACAAGCATGATGCTGAGGATATGTTCATTTTTCAAATAAACATTCTAGCGGAGCTCTAGCTACCTCTAACTCCATAGTACTCCATCTTCTCTAGTAGTATTTCCCTGTCAACACAATCAAAAGCCTTACTGAGATCCAACGCAAGTATTTCAGGTGTAGATGATGGTCTAAGGCTTCTGTGATTCCCGCAATGAGTTCGACTATTGCTGAAGTAGTGGATCGCTTTGATCTAAAACCATGTTGAGAGTCAGAAATATAGGAATGTTTGTCTAGGAAGGATAGTAAGCGTCTCCTTCAGAATTTCCTCAAAACTTTAGATATAATTGGCAGGATCGACACTGGGCGATAATTGCCCTCCTCATCCACATCATCCTTTTTATGGACTGGGACCACTCTAGCAATCTTCAATTCCTGAGGAATACTCCTTGTTCCATGCACATATTCAACATCTCACAGAGAGCATCTGAAAGAATCGGATATATCTGCTTAAACAATTCAGGATTGAGTCCATATATATCTTCCGATTTTTATTTTTGAGATTGCAGACAATATTCGATACCTCGTTAGCCGATGTTGGCTCCAAAAACATTGACTGACAGGAGGATGATAACCTGCCTTTGTCCTTCTTCAACATAGTTAATGCCTGATCCACGGAGGGGTTACACTGTTTCGAGATAATTTCTCCAATTTCCGAGAAGAATTTATTGAACTCCTCAGCATTCAGGACGCTAATATTCTCAGTATTTCTCTTCGATTTACCCGTTTGGTTCCTGATGATATTCCAAATAGCTCCAGTCTTATTTTCAGCTAGCTGTATATGCATCTCATTTTGATATTTTTTAATATTCGTGTAATATTCTCGTAGATGCCGTTTGAGAACACTCAGTAATTCCCATGAGGCTTTATCCTTCCGTACCTCATATATAGTTTGAGCAGCCTCGATTGCCTTGTGGAGTCTCTCGTTCTTATTTTTGCGTTTGTCAGAATTTCTCAGAGAACTGGTGTTTTTTACAATTATTTTTGGGAAGCAGTCATTAAAACAGCCTTGGAGCACTGAATGAAAGTTCTCATAGTATTTTGCAGCATTATTATCCCTTATACTTTCCCAGTTTATTTCAGCCAGTAAATTTTTGAACTTTTGTATATTTCGGCTATTAATATTGTACTTCATTTTGTTTACTAATTTACTTCCAGACACAACTAGAGGCATCGATACGATCTGGGCACGATGATCTGAAAAATATGGATCTATAGTTTTGTGTTGGTAAGTAGAGTCGTCATAATCTCTGTGAAAATGTTATCAATACATGATTGCGTGTGTCTGCTGATACGACTAGGTTCACTAAAAATCCGACTCAATCCATATGACTCAAAAAGTTCAATAATATCTGTTCGCTGACGACTTTCTTTCAAAAAATCTACATTGAAGTCACCTGTGACGTATATATTATGATTAGATTTCAAATTTGTCAAAATTTCCAGACTTTCGTTAAGTCTCGATAGAAAATCATCAAAGTTTCCCTTTGGAGGCCTGTATATGGCCAATATAAACAATTTTTTCTCAACTATTCGGACTGAAGTCATTTCTATATGATTTTCCAACGATTTTTCCTTAACTGTCCTGACTTGTTCATATTTTTGGTCATCTTTTAGGATTATAGCAGTTCCACCATAGACACCCTCCTCTTGAGAAACAATCAGCCACCACGAAATTAGCAGGAACAATTCGCTGAAGAACATCCACGGACGTCCAATGCTCAGTAAAGCATGCAATACTTATGCTGTTGTCAGGGAGAAAGCGCTGCACAATATCTACTTTATTTTTAACTGATTGTAAATTAAGATTACATACTACAAATGTTTCCTGTCTTTCACTTGCTCTTAGTTTCTTTTGTCCCTCGAAAAAATCTGTACCTTTTAACAACAATATTTTCAGGCCAGTTTTCACCTTTATATAGTTCATCAGCCATATTTATATCTGCACTTACCCTAAAAGATCTGCTATGGGCATTCTCTCTCTGTGGAAGTCTCTCTACCGTGAACTGCCTTGTAGGAAATTTGCTCTTGAGGTAGCTATGGACCGTCTCTTCCTTAGTATCAATATTTGCACGTCCCACATATATCCATGCCTTTCTTTGGGAACTCACGAAAGTTGTGCTCGATTCAGTTCCCATTATGATTGATTCCCTCCGTAGACCGCTTCTTGATACCTGTGTTTCCCCAGAATTGGGCATCCTGCTTTTTTCCGCGACTTGCCTCATTTTTCTAGGCTTACCTGAGAGAATTTTGAATTTTCGGAATTTCCAGTAGTAACGGCAACATCGCCTTCTACTTCTCTGATATGAGTTTTATTTACATTCATCATTGACTTCTGCAGTTCGATTATACACTTTTGATTTTCCACTAACTCCATCAGGCATGATGTCTTCTCAGATGAAGCGTCCAATTTTGTTTTTAGAATTTCCAATTCGCTTTTCAACTTCACAAATTGTATGTTCATTTCTAGGTTACGTTGTGCTAACTCATCGGATGTTTCATCTAAACCGTCATCTAGCCTATTCTTAGTCAAAAATCAAGTTTTACCGATTAAAGACTGGTATTTGTGAAATTGCCACGCCCGAAGAAGAGCATATAAATCTATTGACGATTATTTCTGACGTAAGTGTATCACTTTCTCATTTTAATTGCCCATTCCGATGTTTATTAGGTATTTTTACCTAAAGAAATAAGCCAGGCGGATTAGGAGAGAAGCAATCTTAACGTATAATGAGTATACTTGACAGAGACTGGGCGTTCAAGTGTACCAACATATCGATCGAACGTATATTTCTTTTTCGTTTTAATTTCGCAAGCTCGAACAGAACACTCTTCTTAGAACGTCAGTTGTAATATGTATAGGAGCACGACTGAAGAGTATTGGTTTATATTGTTTTTCATTCTCTTTTATTTCCTCTTGAAGTTATATAAGATCCGCTTTTACGCCAAAGATTTTGATCTAAATAATATACCTCACGATAATCAGGAAATATCGTTAATTCTCAGTTGAATGCAAGCTACCAATGTTTTCAATAATTCATTACTGTTTTTGTCATGATTTTTCAATTGGTTGGTAAACAATTTTTTTGCAAGATCATTAACATGGAAAATGTACCACTTGTTGAACTATTGTCTCAGTTGTCTTTTGTCATTTTAGGATTCAATTTCGATAGATCTTAGTATAGATTTCTAGGGAAGCAGTTGGAACATTTTCAACAATTTCACTTTGTTGTCCAAAATTGACTCACTTTGTTTAATGAAGATTAATGGTTTTTAAGGTAAGAGTCTCTGTCTTTAGAGAAGGTTAAGAAATTGTGATATTGAGGATATTTTGTCATATAATTCTGTGTGGTGGAATGCTTCAGATGCATTGAAGGTTTTTATTCTGCAAAAAAATTATGAGATATATTTCGTTCATCACAAGGTTTCATTAATTCCAAGAATAATGAGAAATAAATGTTTGAATTATGAATATCAAGATTATGTACAATTTGATGTTATATGAATATTATTGATATTATTAGTGGTTAAATTTGTGAAAGTAATTTTTCGTACTTCCGGGCCTAAAGTGACAACTTCACTCCCTTGTGACAGGTACTGAAGTGTCACATCTAATCCCTCCGGGATTAAATATTGACGAAACTCCCGGAACGATTAAATCACAAACAAACGAATTTAAGGGATATTTTATTGAAAAATACAATTAATTAGAATGGTAATTAACGTTAATATTCAAATTAATATTGTGACAGTTCGTCATATTGACCAGTCTTTCCTGGCTGGGTTAATGCAGCAGGTAACTAACGAGTAACAGAGAGGTCCTTATCATATTGAACTGGTGTTTGCTTCGACGATCATGCGGAAACAGGAAGCGAGAATGAGGACTGTGGCATAACTATAGTGGACGAATCGGCGACTTGACCAAATATTTTATCTGAAATTTTTGTTTATTTTTAATAGACGATTCAATATATCCTCGGACACGTTGGAGGATTTCCATCCTCCATGTCTCTTCAGCACGTCTATTGTTGCTCCCGAATCAGCTAACAAAGACGCAGATGTGCGTCTAAAACAATGTCCCGTATAAGACATCGCATTTTCTAATTTCAAGAAAGCTGGCACTGTTTTCTGAATATTTGATCACAAAATTTCGGTCAATTTTATTTTTGGTGTTTCTAATCGCAATTAGGAAGGAATCGCCCAAATCTTTCACATCGTCGATTTCTAAATCAACCAACTCTTTTCCACGACAAGCTCCCACAACGCCCAAAATAAGTGCAACCTACAAAAAAATTGATTTCTTAAAATTTCTGAATATAAACACATTTCCAAATTTACCTTAAGCGTTAAATATTTATCATCCGGATACCTCCCGTAAGAACTGATCTACCTGCTCAGACGTGAGAATTCTTGACTTCTTTGGCTTAAATCCTCATTTCTTCTCTTCAAAAGAGCTAATAATTTTGGAAATTTACTTATATCGATGTCTTCTCTATTGTTAATAACCGATTTCAGCATTGGGTAATGTGCCCAGAGAGTTGAGGCACAAACGGCTTTTGATTTATCATTGAAGTAGACTAACAGCGCATTTTCAGTAGGTTGTCTAACATGTTTTAAGCGGCACCACTTTTTAAAAGCATCGTATTGCTGCTCGTATAGTTTTCTAGATTTCGGTGGTAACAATTCTTCACCTACTTCGGCTGATCTTTTATCGATATCAGATACACCTTCTTCACTCATGATACCAATAATTATCAATAACAATGTTTCTTTACAATGACACTAGTAATGACAATGTTTCTAAATTAAAATTGTCACAACGCAATGTTACTATGGTAACTTATTTTAAAGACAGTTTATTAAATGAGTTGAAGAGAGAAAAACTTGATTGAAATTATTGAAATAATTAATAAAATCATACCGGAAGTATGAAAAGTATCGTATATACCTTGCGACTGAAGTACATTTAATCCTTCAGGTAAATTATGGCCCTCCTGCGGTCGGGCCATAAACTTTCCTTCAGGATTAAATGTACTGCTTCAATCCCGTGGTATATAATATACTATTTCGATTATATAGTTAGTCACTAAAAATCAAAACCCCTAGGTAATTTAACAAATTTCAATGAACAAATTAGATTTCAATGTGGAAAAAATTCAACTAATCATTTTTAATTAGCCTTAAACATACGGGTCACTTAGTGACAATAAAAATATTAATATTCCATAAATAAATTCTATTATTTCATTCAGTGGCGGATTTACAAAGTTGCCGCTAGTAGGCCATTCAATTTTTGCCGCCCCTACTGACTTTTGAAATTCAATACGTTAGTTTAATCCCATTATTAGTATGATTGTGAACTTAATGATATTTCTGTCAGTTACTAGATTATTTTTGCATCCCCTTATGTACTGAAGAGTTTAATGTTGACCTAACAAGTTTATTTGAGGCAAAACAAAAAGCCCCGACATTAAAGCGTAAAAACTCCGTAACTTTTAAACAGCTCAATCGATTTTCATCAAACATGTCTAAGAACACTCGCCCGTAAAACACTTGTAATAAAAAAAAACTAAATTGAAATCGGTTCATTCGTTCGGGTGCTATGACACACAGACAGACAGACAAACAGACATACAGACACGTCAAACTTATAACACCCCTCTTTTTGCGTCGGGGGTTAAAAATAACAGCATGTACTAATCATAAGGTGGGGAAAGGATGACTTAAAAACCTACACTATATGAACACAGACAAAATAATGAGTGGCCAGAAAATATTGTTTTTGTAACATATTTTTATTGCACTTAACCGTCTAAAAACAATACAAACAATTTCTATTAAAATATAACATGTTAACAATCAGTTAATGGCGACAGACAATGAGATCAAATAAGTTTTACATTATTTTCTTGCGAGATTTTAAATTTGCAAAATCATCCTATCGTCGTATGAAATCACTTTCATAAAATCTGACTCTATGCACAAAGAGATAAAGCATTAAGCTTTTTTTGACTTGAAGTAGATCGAAGATAGTTTTCAACCCGTTTTAAACAAGAAAAGCTTCTCTCAGCTGAACAATTTCTCACCGCACAGAGCCATGCGAAGTATTATATCCAAGTTTGGATAAATATGCTCCAAATTCTGTTTTCGCAGAAACAAAGAGAGACTTTACTATTAATGCAAAGTTTGATCAAAATCGGTCTAGTAGTTTTGGTGTGATTGAGCAACAATCCAAACAACTAAACATCCAAACTCACTTCCACTTTTATAAAATATTAGTAAGATCATAATGATTTGAACCATCCAAGAATTGTGAAAAGTTCACCCGCAAAATTCAATATTTGATACGACCATCAACAAGGTTTGCATTCACGCGTCTGCCGCGTTCCGGTTGCTCACTCAGGTATCTGCTTCCGCTCCGAATCTCACCAGCGCTATTGCCGCCCCACAACCACCGAATTGAAAAAGTAAATATATGTTCCTCCAACAATTACTTTAAAGAATATCCATGAAAAATTTCAAAGAGATTGGACCACGGAATCACGTAGTTCCATACAAACGTTGACCCCCTTAAGGGTACAATTTTGATAAATATTTTATGCTGAACGTTAAACCGGACTTCAGACTACACAATTCAAGGAGATTCATGTAAAAGTGCCCAGTATTTTTTGCGTGATGTTCATTCAAACAAACGGACAGACAGACAAACAAGAAATTATAACACTCTTAAGCCATCCTAGCGAATTTTTTTCGAATATCTTCAATGTACAGACTATTTTAGGTTCACGATTTTATTATAGTATAGATTGTGTACACGTATAATTATAAAAAAAAAATCTGTAAAAAAAAACTTTGCCAAATTTACAGCCCCTCTAAATCTGCCGCCTAAGGCACCGGCCTACTAGGCCTATTGGTAAATCCGCCACTGATTTCATTTAATTTTGCGAAAAAGACTAAGGTCACCATGTTCAGTTCAATTCGTTGTTCAAATAAAAAATAATAAATACGTTTTGAATTTCAACTTTGTATCTCCATCAACTGAGAAATTATAATGAAATAAAACATTCAATGATGAATAAACAATTTCTTTTATGATACATGTTTCATTTGGATTTTTCGAAATGAAAAAAAAATACGTAATTAATTTTTTATTAGGTAAACGATGTTTTTGTCAGTTGGAAACTGGTTGTTGAATTATAAAATCAATAATTCAAAACATTTTTCAGTTTTTATTGATAATGTAAAAAAAAGAATCAACTTTATGAATCCAAACTGTTTTTATGACTTGAATTTTTTAAACTTAATTGTTCTAGAAGAAAAAGTATGTTTTCGTTAAATAACTTTCATATGAGAAATATTCTATGATATTAGAAAATTCAATATCTAATAATTTTTTATTGATGTAGAAGGATTTTATAATAACTGCATATAACATATAATAACAGAAAGCGAAAAATGGTCATGAAATATGTATGTTTATGCCATTATATCTATGGAAATCGAGCTCGTTATATATTTATTAATTTATTTTGTTATATCAGAATATTTTCATCGAAAATAATATTGTTATACATTTTGATTAGCTCAGACTACAAACAAATTTGATTATTCCATAAAACTTGTCGGTTTTCTCGTTTACTGTACGTAACAGGCAGGAGCTACAACCGAGAGGTGTTGAACAAGTAAATACATCAGTCAAACATTCCAAGATGCCGACAATGTCCCCACCATTTATCTACTAATGTCACGGCATACGTACATATGACTGTTTAGACATTTAAAAGCGTTGTACCCAAGACTGGAGTGTTGTTATCTCCCTACATTATGTCTTCCTTGTCACGTATAAGAGATATTTCCGCGCTCTGAAGCTTTATTCTATCCCTACGCCGTCTTATACCTCTTTTGATAATGTTCTTATGGGAATAACAATCGCGAAGATAATGTTTATTGTCTTTTTGTCTCAGTTTTCACCTGCGACCGTATTAACAGTAGGATTAACATAGAAATGGCTTAATTCCTCAAAAGATCGGGAAATAAATAAAGACCCTACTTGGAATTGTCGATGATTCTTTTCCCATGGTAGAAGATATAGTAGAAGTAGCGGTCTGATCTATGTTTTCAATGTGGAATATTATCTCTTTCTCCTTCAACGTAAAGATTTCTACTTGGATTAAACGAAAAGGGTATTATTGTAGCCAGAAGCATGTATGCGGTTTCTAAAAATCGATGATTGATTGCTTAGCGAAGAATAAGATGATATTATCATGCTAGATTTTTTTATTGGCCCATAGCTACACAGATATGATGGTATCATCAGTATCGAAGAGATTTACTGCTACGTTATCTCTCCTTGAGTTACAATACGTACTTTATCGTTACTATCTTTTTATAATCATCGTGATTTGGAAATAATATAGAAGAATTCATGTGGAGGTTTATTTAAATTTAGTATAGGTAAGGTGAGAAGTAACATTCACAAATAAACCAACTCTTATGTGTTGCATTGCAGATAAAACGCTTGAAATTTTTAGAGATGTTAATTCTTCGTTAGACGTGATTCGTTGGAGATACCAACTGTGTAATAGGCAAGAGCCCTTCTAAATAGTTTTCAATTGTTAGTTTTTTATAGATACTGCTTATCTATTACTTATCTGTCATATTAATGTGCAAAGCTTGATTGCCCATCATAGTGATCTGGTCAATACTTTTTCGCACAATAGATATCACCTCATACTTGTCAGTTAGACCTGGCCTGAAAGATAGTATTAGTTCACCTTTTGTTAGCTAACCTGGATATGTCTTGTTAAGGAATGATAGGGTCCTACATCGTGGGGGTGGAGTTGAGATTATGTCAGGGAGAACATCCCTTGCCAAATAATATAACGTTCCTGCTCAGGGGAGGTACCTGCATTGGAGTACCTTTTGTTGCAGTTGATTCTCATAGAATGTGTTGTATTGGCCTTTTTTATTCTCCTTCAATGCACGACTATTTTGGCGAGTTGGAGTTTTTATTGGATACAATTTTTGCTTGTTATTCGGATGTGATGATGATGGGGACATAAATAATTGTATGATTCAGAATTCTGCCCGTTCGAGATCGATGAAGAACATATTGGAATCCTTTAACCTAAAACTAGTAAATAACTAGTCCACTCACGACAGTGCTACCTGTAACACGTTACTCGACTTGCTTATAACGCCTGTTTTGAAGCAACGAATGAAACTTCTCAAGGTCAAGATAATAGGCCTATGTTGGCTATGAGGAAAAACTCCTAGAATTCCACGTCTTAAGTGAAGCGGTTTGCAAGTATTGTCACAAGACACTAGGCAGAGATCAGGATTGTAGCCTCTATTCCATCTAGAAGAATGTAGAAAAGGTACAACTTTTCCATCAAAAATGAAAAAGAAATTATTGTCTACCATCTAGTCAGCTAACGATATTCTACTTCTATCATTATTACTATAACCCCACATTACGTGGTGAGAATTAGAATCACCGCAATAAATTGGAGGAAGAGGAAGATAATTATCCAAATATTTTGGCCGAATGGTATTCGGAGGTTTATAAATATAAATAATGGAAATATTACAAAATTCAAAAGAGATGAAGAAAATATCCTCGAACTCGCATATTTTGATTAACGCGATATTGTGAATTAAGAGTTTTTCAACATAACAAGCTAAACCGTAAAATTTTCTGAGGAGATAATCAATGAATACATTACCTTTTATTATTCCGCTATCAGATTTTTTAGTATCCGTATGTATCTCTTGGAGGAGAATAATCTCTGTACCATAGTTTTCTACTAATTCAAAAATATAATCACTCTTGTTGATTGAAATACCCTCTATATTCTGCGAATCGGATCTTGCAGTCGAAGTGACGATTTTTCTGATCTTCTGATGTTTGAAGTCAGCTATGGAACCCATTCAAAATGAAATCATCATCCATAGTTAAAGAATGTTTTTTCATTTAAAAAATAACGTAGGAAAATTATAGACTGACATCAATTATGACTGATGATTCCTTATATGATTCTCAATGGGGAGCATATAACTTCATATGATGGATTCAGAGACAAGTTTAGGCTTCTCATAAAACTAAAGGAAAACTGTGAGTGATTATTTTGAATTCGAGATATAAGCTTGTCAATTATTTCACATTCATTGATGCAGTTTCACACTGTTTCTGAGTCTGGGAAAGGGTTATACGCGCAAATGCATCTGACCACCTGTCATTGCCTTTCTTAATTTCTTCTTATAGCTTGTGAGATGTATGAAATCATTAAGTTTTAGCAACTTTGTTATTCCAATTTCCTCAACAAATATATCAAACCAATATGAAGAAATGCTGAGATTCAGTGACTCAACTAAATAGATTCCTTGTAATGCGTTTCACATTATAATGTCGTTTCATCAAAAACGCTATTGAAATACTCATATTAATTCCAAGGAATCTGTTCATAAGTTGAAGCGTAAAAAATAATTTACGATTTCAGGATTTTTTTATGCACCAACTGTTACCCATTACCTTTCAACAGTCTCATATACGTCCGTGCATATATTATACCCCCATAACGACTAAAGGACTATATTTCCATTCTTAATGGGTAGAACGTTGACTTCCGAGACATCTGGTTAACATAATTGGTCTGCGAGACCATTTTTGCCACAATAAAATTGGATGAAGTAGGTTGACAAGTTGAAAACAGGAAATAATTACCTATGCACCATACATCTTGTGTACTGAGCATCTTATTAACTTTTCTATTAGTCAGTCGACTGTGGTTTTCTACTGGTTACTTACTTATAAGGTGTATCGGATGCTGTAACTCGTTGACAGTTTCCTGTCATCTTGACCTGATTCTATGGTATGGCTATTTGTTCCAGTAGTTGAGCATGGATAACTCAGTGCAGAACGGTATATAGAATGAGCACAGATCGATGGAAAAATTGGTAGGAATTATTGAGTTTGAATCGAGAATCCAAAGATTTTGGATATCTTAACTCCAACGGATAGAATGACAAATGTCTTTGGCCGAATTTTGAAGTTATGATATCTCTAGTAATTGGTATCTACTCACTAAATGAAATTATGTGAAGTGAACTGGTTTACCAAAAAAATTATAATGACAAAAAATTAAGTAATGGAGAACATGATAATCCAATATCAGAACTAAAGTAAGAAAGAGTACTAAAGTAAATATGGAGATTTTGTCGGCTTATCCTCTAAGTGCTAGCTATAATCATTAAGATTAACCTAGATATATTTAGACTATATAGGAAAATATTTATTGACGATTTCAACTCACGTGGGTACTTTCAAGCCGAATCTTTCTAAATATTCTGTTCCACGTAAAATTTGGAACTTCACCAATGATTTTGAATTAAATTCACCGAATGTATTAACTCGATTGACATCTGAATTTATGTAGATATATTTGGGTGCTGAGACTCAGAATGGATGGCGTATAATTCCTACGCAGATTTATCACGAACAAGAATAATGATTCAAAATAGTTCTTTTCGATGGCTACCTTCAACATTGATGGCAATACATGGAAAAGGAATACAATTCTGAAAAATAATGGTTTTAAGTATTGATTTCATGGCCTGTTTTCGCAATCTATTATTGATGTCCTCCTAACCAACATTTTATTAGGCATCTACTACTGTTTCCAAGGTGAATATACCCTGATAATAGCAGGAGCTATCTGCAAATTCTTCAATTTTCATTGGAAGTCGAGATTGAAATTATGTAGGAATTGTCGCTTATCTGCTGTCACTCATCTGAGAAATGAAGATCTTTTCAAATTAGATCGGGTATTGGCCTCCACACTTCAAGCAACTCTAAAGATGGAGCAATTGGGATCAGATGTGATTCTATTTCCTTGAGTTATCTTCTTGTGAAGTTATCTTCTTCGGATTTATTGATGTATCATTTCATCGTATCCGATAATCCTCATTTACAGCATGTTGGACTGACTTTGACCAGTCGGTGTTCATTATAGAAAAATGGATATGAAGTGCCTTTTTCCTAATTTCAGATGTCCTTTAGTTTCTCTGATACGAGATCTTCTACAATCGCATGGTATTTTGTACTTGCAATTCTTCATTTGTTGTTTTATTTACTGCTTGGCACTGATATTATTTTGTGTTTCGGTAATTGCTGTAAGATTTTTTTATTTCCAATTTTTCATATGTTCCATTTGACATAAGCTATTTTCATATCTATTTGAGATGTATTTGTACGAAGTTCAAGTTTTTTCATCTTCTTTGTTCAGTTGATGACGAGATATTGTTGATGATGGAGCTCGTGTTGAATGACTATTTGGGCTATTACCATCATCTATTGTGGATGTAATGTTTTCCGACGTTTCGATAGACATCTTCTATCTTTATCAAGGAGGAAAAGTAAAAAACCTTTTGAAAAATTATCAATTTTTCAAAAAGTCAATATGACAGAAGTCATGAAAGAAAAATGAACAATGTTATATACTCATCTGTGATATGATGATCATTTTAAGTTGGATCGAACTATCGGTGTCCAAACTTCTGGCAGATCTATAGATGGAGCACTTATGGAATCTGGTGTTATTTTCATAAATGCTGCTTCTTTGATTTTTCTTCTTGCAATTTTTTTTTCCTTCTTTAGATATTATTGATGCTTCATCCCATTTTATACGATGATTATCATCTACAGCATGTTGGACTAACCTGGATTTGTCGCTGTCTAGTACTCGTAGAAGCTTCTGATGTTCTTTTATTCGTACATTCAGAGGGCGTTTAGTTTCTCCGATGTAAGATCTTCCGCACTCGCCAGGTAATTCATATATGCAATTCTTTGTCCTTTGTGTCTCATTATTAGGCTTAACTTTTGTAAGTTTAGCTCTGATAGTGTCTTGAGTTTTTGTTAATTCTTCATCAAAATTTCGGGGATGGTGTTTCATGTCAAGTCTTTTTCTGTACCATTATTACTTTGTTCAGTTGAAAAGCTGAATCGAAAATGGTGGCGAGGGCAAACGGATATTTTTTATCAGAAATTTTTTTTATTATAACGAAGGAAACAGCGAATCAATGCGTGTCCAAGCATACATTTCGCTCTATTGCATCTAATTGGGTGTATTCCAATGCAATCGCATAAAGACCGTCTCTCCAAGGAATCCAGATAAATGAGAAGATTACCATATAGAGAGCGCAAGACAACAATCTGCGCCTCTCGCGGCTTCACCAAATGTCATCCGGCATGTGTGGGAGTACAATCGAGGTCTGTGTTTTGTTACTTATCTAAAAATTGTTGAAGCGTGTTTGCGGATAGTTCATGTGTGCAATTGTTTCCTCTATTTGTGGATTATTAATGGTCGACGGTTAATGGAAATCGGCAACGATTGCAGAGCGTATGAGATATGTCTGCTTGGGGTAACAATGGAATGGGTAACGCCCAAGGAACGTAAATGTTAGATTGTCCCAGGTCGGAGGAGCATTCCAATATATAAAAGAAATGAGGACACTTATTGCTTTCTAATAAAAATACTTCATTCATAGTGAAAAGTACAACATGCAATTCTCTCTGGAATCCTCTGATTCTTGCTTCGAACTCCTCGAACTCGGTCAGTGAGAACAGAAAATAAGGAGTATTTTTATAGATTTTCTTCATGCTCTGTCATCACTTCAGTGGATAACTGTCAGGAAATTTGAGATATTGTTTTCATGGACGATAGATAAGTGTTTTCTTGTCTATATTCATGTATTTTTTACAAAAAAACTTTCATTTTTGAAGATAACTAGTGATATATTATTCAATTCCTCTATGATATTCTGAAATATATCAGAATTATTTTAACTAGATTAAGTATTGGATGAAATGAATAAAGAAGTTCATTATTTGGTCAGACTACAAATTGTTGTTATATGATATTTATGTACCTTCATAACTCACTCTCATGGAGAAAACTAAAAATTGCCATTTCATTAGCATGAGTTACCTTACAAACTTCAGTTTTCCACATTTTTTCCAGAGTAGACATATTTTCACATAATTTTAAAAGGCTCGAAGTGTTAATGGTACAGAAAAAAGACTTACATGAAACACCATCCCCCGAAATTTTGATGAAGAATTAACTTTTGGAATTTTTCGTTTCAATTTTAAAGCACCATGCATATATTTTGTTGATATTGAGGCTTTAAATCTCTATTTCCATTAAGTCATTTACAGCTTATCAATTTTGAAATGGAGGCCAAAAACCTGAAGCACGTTTTAGATCTCAAGAACAATCTTTTGTGGATATGTCCTCATGTATAATAAGTACTTGTGTTATATTAATTTCGTGAAAGATCAAAGAAAGTGATATTTTGATAAGGTAGTAGGATTATTCACCATCTGCCATCGATTTTCTTTCCATTTAATTTTCCTCGAAGTTAATTAGTTTTTAAATAAGCAGAAAATTCGTGAAAATTTTTCAATATCCATTAATTGTCATAGTTGAAAGAACTCATGAATTGTATAAAATTTGCACTTTTCTGTAGTATGAACAATAGATGGTAAAAGTGGCCTACCTTTTTCGATGGAGCACTTTTGGAATCGGTGGTTTTCATTTTTTTTTTATTGTAAGTTTTCATTATTTGATGTTACATATGTATCATTCCATATCATCCGATAATCTTGATTCACTAACTTCGATCTATGATCATCAGAAACGATATTCGTTCATTCGTAATTCAAAAGAGCGTTTTGTTTTTACGATATAAAATCTTCTGCACTCGCGAGGTTTTCATATATCCATTTCTTCATTCTTTGGTATTTGTAATCAAGTTTGACTGTTGCTAAGTTAGACTTATGCGTTTGTTAAATCATATTGATTCATATTCAGTCTATTTTTTTCTGTTTAATCTTTTACATAAGAAATCACAGCATTTTTACTTTATCTTAAATCTAGTTTTGTTGTTTTATTCTGGGTCTTGAGTTGGTTTTGTCGTTCTTTTTCGCTCTCTTCTTCAATTTTCTGCACAATGTTGAGTTATTTAAGGAAATTTGAGCAAGCACAATATTTTGCGTAGGGTTAACAGATTCACAATATTTGAATTCAATAATGTGAAATCAATTACTATATAATAATGGAATAAAATAATGAACAGTGGAAATAAATTTTTCAATGTTGATATACTTCATTGAATTAAATGACAAGAAAGGGTGTCACCTCCAAGATTATTATTACTGAACAATAAAATATATTGCAAAATCTAATTCATTGAAATTCCATAACAGAATCTCCATACTGATTGGACGAAATATAGTTTGTTGGCTGGGAAGACTTGAATTTAAACAAAAGGATTTGCGTCAAAATGATTGTGAAACACAATATCCGTAAGATTAATATATACAGTGTGGAAACCACTTATGGAATAAATTTCTTTATGACATTATTTTAGAAAATTATAAAAAATGCTGAGACACGTCAACTTTTGAATTCAGTTGTGCGTTATGTAAACATAAATTTAAATGTACAGGGTGATACACGTAAGTCTGCTATAGTCAGTGTTCTCTTTTTTTAATGAAACACCCTGTATATTTGTATATTTTTGAAATCCTCTTAATGAACCAATTTCAACAAACTAAATAATGTATGGTCAATTATGAATTATACAGGGTGAAATTTTAAAATTAATAATTTATTTCACTTGAAATATTGGTACTTTTATAATTTAGCTAAATACGGATTTATCAAAAATCTAAACCAATTATTAGACGTATTTGGAAAACCTTCTGAATTAAATAAAACCTGGTACGCCAATGAATTTTATCATAAATACCTAAAAAGTGCATAGAAACGCCAATAATTAGACAAAATCGGTAAATAATGTGGAGTTTTTTAATATTCTGTCCGTTGTTGATGTGTTGACAGTTTATACTAAAAAAGTAAAACCTAAGTAAATGGATTTCTGCGAAAGATTGATGAATAAGCTGAACAGAAATGAGATAGCTCTTGGTACCATTCTTTTTTCTGACGAATCAACATTCACAATGATTGGGGAGGTAAACCGACAGAACTGTAGATATTGGTCAGCAGAGAATCCTAATTGGATGCGTGAAACACATGCTCAGTACCCTCAAAAGGTGAACGTTTGGGCCGGGCAGCTAGATCGCCAGACCTTACGCCGCTGGATTTTTTTCTAGGGGGTTATCTCAAGAACAAAGTATATGCAACACAACCAACTAGCATTGTAGACCTCAAAGACTACACAGACTAACTACAGAAATACGGAATATTTCACCTCAAACTTCAAACAAAGTTAAGGAGGAGTTCTATAGGAGACTGTGCTATTGCCAACAACTAAGTTGAGAACATTTTGAGCATTTATTTCAATGTGTTAAAATCAAATACATCAGCTATTTTATGTATGTGTTTAATAATTGTAAAAATGAAAATTTCACCATGTACAATTCATAATTGACCATACATATTTAGTTTATTGAAAACGGTTTATTGAAAGGATTTCAAAAATATACAAATATACGGGGTGTTTCATTAAAAAAAGAGAACACCGACTATAGCAGACTTACGTGTATCACCCTGTACATTTAAATTTATGTTTACATAACTCACAACTGAATTCAAAAGTTGACGTGTCTCAGCATTTTTGATAATTTTCTAAAATAATGTCATAAAGAATTTTATTCCATAAGTGGTTTCCACACTGTATAAAAATATATCTAGAAATATACCACTTTAATACCATTGAGTATAATAATCTCATAAGCCCCACAGGCAGTCAGATCCCATAAAACCATCATAAAAACCTCAATCAAAGCACAAACTATCAATTTAGACCTTTCGAGTCTTTTCTCCAGAGAAACGAGATATCATACCAAATCAAGCAACATCGGTGAGATACCACATCCCTAAAGATGGAACCGCTCAATTTGAATTAACTTAATTTTATTATTGCCACCCACTGATTGGTGAACTTAAGATATTTCAACATCGGTGGCACTGCCTTCTTCCGCCTTATGGTCAGATCATGTACGCTCATGGGCTGCGTGTTGCATTTCGAATGAGCTTAGAAGATGTGGACAATTCAATTTAATTAGAAGAGGAATGTCTCCTATTCGAACCAAAGTTGGCGAACAGAGAGTTATACGTTCTGATTCCGTGCCTGGAATGTTCATCTAACGATCTGTTGTAACACGGTCTGAAATGGTTGGGCTGATGGTAGATAGCTTTTGGTTCATTTCTCTATCTCGAGCTTCGGACGAGATTCGTGGAATTGCATATTTCTTTTCTATGTTCCTTTGATGTCAATCAGGAGGAGGCATCCGTTCCTAGGATTCTAGTTTCGATGTGCTGGGATAGAAGAACGCTAAGCAATGACTGCTTCATTCGTTCATTTCGTATTACCACTGGTTCAAAATTGTGCGAGAACATATTCAGGAAATATTGTATAAAATAGATGCATATTTGAATACGAAAATTTTTAGGTTCTTCAAAATAAATAATTGAACCTAGAGGATAACAAACTTCTATTTTCGGAAGAGAAAAAATATATTTGATCTCGGCCAAGTTTGTGATCAGGCCAAACACTTCAAACAATTCAGCAGTATATGAACCGCTGAAATTTGGCTTCCTCGATAAATCCCAGAACGTCCATCCCCTTAAATCGTAACTTGAAGGATGTTTGAATGAGGTGGAAACTAACAGGGTTGCAAAATTTAATAAGCTCATGTGAATAGCAAACGCTAAAAAATGTTTGAAGATACCAAAACTGGTTGATATACTACTAATGAAAAGATAGTCCCGAAAAATTATTGTTGACTGAGAAAATATTTAAAGTTATTCAAAGACTTCTAATTGATAAGCTCACTATAAATAACTCTTCGAGGGATGCTTTTAAATTAATTGAATTCTATTCATATCAGAGAATACTGGTTTAGTTCAGTCAATCTGTACATTTGGTGCGGATATTTGGATGAAATTTGGTACACTTGTATAATAACTACCTTTGCGATGGCTCTGAAATGATGAAATTTCAAAGTACACTTGTTGAAAATGATGTAACTAAGCTACCTTTGCGATGGCCTCGCTGAAATGTTGTTCCTTACATTATTATCAACAACTTTTATTTCAACATTTTTTTCGTACAACTTACCATTTGTCTTTGTTAATAACATTGAGAGTTCAACAAAATAATTCATAACAGAATGCTACTCAAAAAATCAAATAATGGATAATACTTGTCAAAAACAAATTGGAATTTTATTTATTAAAGTTTAATTGCTAAGAAAAATTAAATTAGTAAAATCTTGATTTAAACGTGCACTACCGATGTGTACTCATACTGCGTACAACAGTATATTTCGATTTTTCAATCTTCTGCAAGCTGCAGCTTCAAAATGGTAAGTTGTACAAAAATAATGTTTAAATAAAAGTTGTTGATAATAATGTAAGGAACAACTCTAACATTTAAACTTTTGCATTAAAACAACATTTTCAGGGCGAAAAACATGAAAAACACTTTTTTTGATACTTTAGCGCCACCTACTTTGTGCGCTTTTAGTCGTGCAGCATTGCACCAATGACAAAAAATGTAGATCGCAACGTCCTCTACATTTTTTGTTCAATAAAATTTTCTTTACGATGCATACAATTCGAGAAAAATGCATTTTTTTACTTTTTTTGAGTTTTTTAAGTTTTTCAAAAAACCGCTATCATTTCAGCGAGGCCATCGCAAAGGTAGCTTAATTACACCAGTTTCAACAAGTGTACCAAATTTCATCGAGCGGGTAATTATACCGTCAAAACGATTTATTTTTCGACGGATTGACTGAACTAGTTGAAAAAGTTGAGTCGTTATCACAGGATATAAAACAAAGTTCTGGTGTTCCTCAAGGAAGCATTCTGGGGCTATTAGTATTTATGATATTTGTTAATGCCTTTCCTAACTGTTTATGATTTTCCACTGCACTGTTGTTCGTGGAGGATTTCAAGTTTTCTAGGAAAGTCTTGAGTCTACTTGATTGCTCTTTATTACACGAGTACTTGAACAGTGTGGATCATTGGTTCAAAATTTATAAAATGTCTCTCAATATGAAAAAAAGGCATCTTAGTCAATATATTTCAATTACGTAATTGAATCAGATTGAACGCAAGTCTGAAATCAAGGATTTGGGAGTAATTCTTCAACATAATTTTAAATTTGACACATAATTTGAGTTAAACGCCAAAGAGCTTACAAGGTACTAGCTTCAGTTTTTAGGATTAGCAAGGATCTTGATTTTTTCATTGCCATTTTACTTCATAAATCAATTGTACGACCTTACCTTGTGATTACATATTGATGTGTATATGTAAAAATAAATAGAAAAAATAACAAGAACTTACATTAATTATAAATCATCTTCATTTGTATATGGAAATATTTAGTGCTCTAGGTATCGATTCAATACAATCTATGAACATTTGAATCACTGCGAGATAACATACAGGAGATTCCGCATATCTTGGATTTCTCTGCGCTAATTCCGTCATAAACTTATCGATTTCAAGAAACCGTCTTAATCTCCGTCATAACATGAACATCTTCCGGCAATCTCCCAAAAATAGTCATGTCCGACATTCTAAATATCCACTAATTAAGAAATTATCTCGAGATATCAAGTCTGCCAGTCCGGAAGCCATGTCTCCACTACTTGCTGGAAGAGTCGCCTGCCCAAATACGACTTCTGCTCTCTTCTTATCTTCAGCGCACAGCTCTACTTTCTCACCATTGAAATATAGATGGATCTATAACATATGAGATGCCACTATTTGATGTAAATCGAGCCACTTTCTCCTCGTGTTACAAGCACCAGTTGACCATTAACTGGATCTAACGCTGATTTGTGCCTTCCAGGTTGGATATATATTTCAGTTTCAGCCAGCAGACCGTTTATTTGTTTAATGAGACGTTTTGTCCAAACGACCAGATTTTCTAGCGTTGCAAATAAGAAATAAAGACGATAGAATTTGTTACCGCTATTGGTTAGGTATAGTTTACAAGATATAATGTTTTTGCAAAAGTTGACTCAGAACGTGGCGAATAGGCAAAGCTCCTTACCCCAGATTACCGAAAAAAATCAGAATATTACTGAAATGAAATAAATCATTTAAATAATTCAAAAGCAAAAATAATATATAGAACAAATACAAAATTGAAAACAATATTGAAAATGTTTGAAATACACTGAGGTCGGGAGCTTCAATATCCTCTGGAACAGTGTGATACTTATGCAAACATCTCAATGAATTAACAATCCTTTTGAATGAATTCATTCTGATTATCTCTCAATGGTGTTCGTAAATCTTCTCGAAATGAAATTTTCCACGGATTCTCGCAAACCTATTTGTTTCAAACTGAAGCATCTTTCAATTTACAAATCGATATAATCGATATTTCAGGAATTATTGCTGAAACCGAATTTCGGATGCTCCTTACTACTGAAACATTGGGTGGAATTTGTAGACTAACGAACTTGACCGAGATATTTGGACAATTATTGTGTATTGTGAAAAGATGAGAGCTCTAGCTCATCTATTTCGAAAGATAGAGAGAATACGGTCACCTAGAAGTACTCGAACTTGACTACTGATCACGAAGTCGAGCCGAATCGATTTTCGGCTTGATATTGAATTACAGATATTTGGGCAATACGATAGCAGCCTGTTCTGAGAGTATTTTGAACTACAACAAACGCGCAATATATGAATCATTTGCATTTAAAATAAATACCAAACATTAACTTCGTACTTTCTTTCCATTGGCAAAAATTGTTTCTAAAATATGTCTCATCGACCTCAAAAGGTTGAAGAACCAATCCTGCCTATGATATAATAATTGGTATCAGTGCAGGAAATGACAGATCAGGAACTAAAATGATGATTGAACGAAACTAAAATATTAAAGATGCCGACTTCACTTAAATGAAAAAGTAATCAAGGACATTATTTGCGATATTGTTGAACATCTGGTTTAACAATATAAATTGTTACGAAAATGCTATATTACACCACAAAAGTCGATGAGTTCAGATGAAACGAATTAAAACCGCTGAGTGATACAATAATCGATCAGCTCCATAACCTCACGAACGTAAACATCTCAGATAATCACGTCGCAATGACTAACTTAACCCTGAAAAATTATGAATTTTATAGGAAGAATTAAATGAGTGAGAATTCTAGCGTGCTCAAGGTGAACTGAACTGATTTTGGTTCATCAAAAAATTATTCGATTCTATTCAATACATCCAGTGTGATATTGTATGGGTTCATTTGAAACTATTCTGCTTCTGATATACCGAACAATTAGTCTGCTATGTAGCATATGGAGAAATGCGGGTAGATTTATGAAGTCTTTTAGTTCATTCTCTTCAATATCAGCTAGAGAAATTATTTCGTTTTCATGAAACTCAATCATAGAAGAAAATACCCAGTAGAACCAATCAATTATTTGTGCAATAGCCAAAACCTGTTATTGTTTTGGGCGCTCTTGTTCACCCGAGTTTTCATATTTTCAGAATAGGTTAATTGTCCAAATATCTCGGTCAAGTTCGTTATTGGGCCAAATCCGTCGGATGGTTCAGTAATTATGAGCATATAGAATATTCTTTTCCTAATAACTACTAGAATATCCATCCGATCAAGGTGATACTTGAAATATTGTTGAAACAAAACGTCTCGCAAAATTTCTCAGAAATCGTCACTCTAGAAAATTTATAAAAAATTCCCAAAAAAAACTTTTTCAATACTCAATATCTCATAAGAAGTTTTTCCGATTTCAATAAAAAATCGTGAATATATTGAGGCAATCGATATCTTACTCATCCTCAAATTTCATTTTATCATTTTTTCCATTTACTTATAATTACCGATGATTTTCTTTGAACGATGGCCATCACAGATCGATATACGATTAACAAATGTCGGGCTCATTAATCAGTGTCAGTTGGCGTTAAATTAATCAAAATGTTTGATTACGGTGAAATCATAGAGGTAGAATTTTAGCTCGATGAGAGAAATAATATACGTTGTCAAAATTCAGGAAAGCATTGAATTAAGCTTTTAGAAGGTTATTTAGCTTCGAACAAAACTTAGGAAAAATTATGATTAGTTATTCTTAATTCGAGATATAGGTTTGTTCATTCATTAGGCGTTCATATTCGCATCACATTGTCCCATAGTACGAGAAAAGACTATTGTTCCCCTGATCTGAGTGCTTATAGATTTGCTATGGTTTGAATATTTACTGGCAAGTAGCTCAACAAGAGCGCCAAAGCAATCTGACCTCACGTCAGTTCTTTCTATTTTTTTGTTACTACCAACTTTTCGACAGACATCTTCTGTCGTTTTCAAGGCAAAAAGTTATCTTTAAAGGAGCCGAAAATATTTGAAAATTTTTCAATTCTCATTAATGGGAGAAATCTAAATATTCTTTGTAGTTATGGGAAAAACTACGGTTTTAAAATTCATGACCAAAGAGGTATATGGTCCCTACCTTCGAGAAAAGAGCTAAGCATTTCAAAAACCGTGTAAAATTGTCGACTTGGGTTATGGTATTATCAGAGAAATCCATTAATTCAATCCATGAATTGATAAGGTTGAAGTATGTCGCAGAAAAAAATTCCATACTTTATAACTCATAAAATATCTGACGTATTCGAACAAATCTTGCTCATGTGGACGTTGACAAGCGTTGCCTATTATATTCCGGGATTAGACAAAAAAAACCTAATATTAATAGAAAATCACTTCATTGATATTCATTCGAAGCACTTTTGCCACTTTGATTGAGGTATCTCCAAAAGATCCATTCTGAACGCATCAGCCGCTTTTTCATGTGTCGAAAAACGTTGTCCTCTCATTTAAATCTTTACGTACGGGAATGAAAAGAAGTCTTTCGGTGCCAAATCAGGACTATACGGCGGATGACTCATCAAACAGATGTTTTGAGTGCTTAAAAATGCAGTTGTTTAAGCCGATGTGTGAGACCTTGTAGTAAAGTAATGAAGGGTGATCAGTCTTCGGCGGTTGGTTGTTTCAGATTTTTCGGAAGACAACTGGCAAACAAATGGTTGTATACCACTCAGAATACACTGTTCTGCGTTGTTCTAGTGGTACGATTTCGACATGTCACACGATCTTGCAATATCAGTTGGAGCACAGCATCAATGGTTTTCGGAACAACTGATTTTGGGTGATCGGTTGTCATAACGTTCTGACTACGTATAACCTCAAAAAAGTCAAGCTTTACGATAGAGCTGGCAGATGGCTGATTACTACACTAAGACTGTCCAATCCAGAAATATAAAAGGCACCCCTCGTACATATTTTACATATTTTAAAGTTTGATTGCCGTAGGTTAGTTCAATTTAAATCATTACTAAAAATCGGCGAGTTGAGTAAGGTTAGCATATATCGCCAAATAGTATTAGTTCTTGAAAATAGATTTGTATATCTATTTGCAAATTATTCAATCCTATTCTGCAGTAATTCCATATCTGTTTCAAGTATATGACTGCATCAAAGCCATTATTGGATTTCACAAACTTGTGGTCAACTCTGCTATCCTTATGATATCAAATGCACCAAACACCTTGAAACCAGCTGGTAATTAGATAACATCATCTCCTTCATCAAAATTACAAAAAAAAAGATACAGCGTTTTCATGATGTTCATTATACTCATCAGACTTATAATGCAGTGTGAAGACGTATTGTTCTACAGATATCATCAGCATAAGGTGCAACTGATTCAGTGAATGAAGTCAACTAATTAATAACGAAATGTCGTGAATAGTAGTGGACCAAGAATGAAACCTTTGGGTACTCCCTACTTCATGTCCTCAGTTCTTGAAGCAGTTGAGATTCTTTTATGTATTTGTGTCCAAATAAAGGCATGAAGATTCTATTTGCGATTATTAATTGAATAAATTCTTTCCTCCTAATTTCCAAATCTTTCTTTCACCATTGAGGTTATTTAAATATTTTGTTTTCCATTTGCGTTTCCATCAATGGTTGGAGGAATGTAAGAAACAATCACACTCCTCAGCTACTTATCCAATAACTACACACCATCGCATCATTGCAAGTCACACTGCCGATCGTGATCAACAAATCAATGCAATTATCAGCGACGTAATAAAAAGCCATCGAATCAACGATTGGCGGAGATTTTTCCTACGAGATTCCTAATCGAAAATCGTGCTCAGCGCACGCATAGCACACCCAAGAACACAGACTAGGTAATATCGTCGAACAGGGAAGAAGAACAGGTTCGACATAGAAGAGGATAGAGACGGTACCGAGTCTTCTAGTTAACAAAGCGGGATTCAATTATTATTCAGCTCGTAATAACACTGCAAGAGACGCTCATTTCATTATTGATTTCATGATGGCATGCCGCTTTTTATCAAAGCTGAAATCATGAATACACAAGACGAGAGGTAGCACAGAGTGGACGAGGCATCGTTCACATAGTTTCAAGTTCCCTGAAATAATAACATTTAACAGCTGAATTCCCGAATTTTAATTAACTGCTTCTCGGAGATCACCGACTGCGAGAGCGCTGCTCTGTGACCGATCACAGACGACCGCGACAATCTTGTTCTTCGCGATGCCGCGAATGCTTTCGCATGGCGCTCCAGCGTTGGAAAAAATGACGAACAAGACATCATACAACGATATGGTCCAGCGCGGTTGGAATTAAATTATCGTCTTATGGGACGATTGAGCTGCGAATTTGGTGGGTTATACCGATTCGGAGTAATGATGAGACGATTAAGTATACCGGTCAGGTGGTTGGCTAACGAGGGGCTTGATGGTTGGTGAAAAACGCGGAGTTTGGATTTGGACGGGGTCTGATTGCGTTAAGGGAATTATTGTGTTTTTATACGTTTGCATGAATCGGGGAACAGACGGCGTTTATGTTGTGTCGAAGCCTTTGATTATTTCGGGAATCCGGCACGAAGGACCAAGCCTTCAAGCTGATGAGAATACAGATCAATGAATTACTTTAAAGTGGGCACAACATCATTTGATAACAAAGTCTGTTCAAGAATATGAGGGAACTGACTGTCTTTATATCTGAATATAGAAAGATCCAGTTTGAAGTTATCGAACTATATTGAAAATTGTCAGTTCTTGAATAGCTGCCACAACATTTACTTGCCTACGTATTTAGCGCTTTTGTTCACCTGAACAGAGTGCTTATAGATTGGCCCAAATGTCTGTATCTTTCGAATATTTTGGCGAAACTGGTATTAATAGTTCTGTTTGGACTCAGTGATGAAGAATATGTGGTCAAAATTGTTTCTGTACGACCGTCCGTAGCTCCGATTACGTCCAAACTAAATGAACTAGAGAGCCGAGATTTTTTGGTACGTTTGATGAATGTCCGTTAATCGCCCTAATAGCTCAGTAGTTTCCGAGTAATTAAAAAATTGCTTTTTATTAATCATGCTTCTTAAATGAAATTTTTCTTATGATGCATTGCATTGATATCTTTTGAAATTTGGCTAATTACTTGCTATGATACGTATTATTGAGTCCAATAGTAATTTTATACCAGTTATGGTAGTTATATTGGTTACTTGCATTGGGTTCCCTCCAGAGGAACTCTGTTCGAATCCGTACAAAGCCTAATATGATATCTATCATTATGTGATTTTTGAAAGTTAATTGCCACTCAGCTCAACAAGAGAACTTAAGCCATCTGACCTCACTGTAGTGTTTTCAATTTTTTTTAACTAACTATTTTAAATTTATTGTGTATAAAATATTCTTTTAATTTCCCTTTCAGTGCAATAACTTTACTCTACAGGGTGTGTATCAATATATATATTCTTATAATTATTTTTCATCACAGATTAGGAAGGGAGATTTTTCCATTGAGTTACAGTTCTAATTTATTTTTATGAAAATATTTAGTTGAGGAACATGTTTGAAATTTTCCTACAGGCTTGTCCAATAAGAAACTTTTGAATTTATTTTTTTAGATCCGTCTTACTTGCTACTTCTAATCATTGTTATGGTATATTGAACTGAAAAATGTCATTTTGAATGAAATTTAATTGAAATGCCTTGAAAATGGATGTTTTTTTTGTAATTTTATAGTTTATAGTTTCAAAATGTGAGCAAGAGTGAAAAAAAGAATGGCTAGTTGAGAAACTACCTAATTTTTGATAACAATTAAAACCGTTTACAGAAAAATTTTCAACCACTTTCTTTCAAGAACATAACAAAACCAACAACATCTAAAAATCTATGTGCAAATTGTCTGAAACTACTCAGATAGTTTTGCTTTTTTTTCTCCTCTCTAAGTTTTGCCTCAATTCTTATTCATTCTTGCTTTCCATCGCCTACACCAGCTCTTGGTAAAATTTCCAAATAAAAAGAGTCGATGAGGTAGAGGACCCTTCATAAATGCCCAAATTTTTGTTGAATTCCAACTATCATCTTAGGAGATATCGAGCATTAAAAAACATGCGAATTTTTATAAAATCTTCTATCGTAGCGATTTGCTCGAAATTTGGCACACTCCTTTCTTTCAACGATATCCAAACGATTTTTTAGTTTGGAATTGATCAGATTAATATTCTTGGAATTATTGTGATAACCCAAATTTCAGATGCTAATAACTGCTGAACTACTCGATAGATTTGGCCCAACAACGAACTTGACTGAGATATTTGGACAACCAACCTAAACTGTAAATATACCTCTAGGTCTCTTTTTCGGAAGATTTTGAGTATACGGACTGAGGGCCGGACATACTCAAATTTGATCAGGAAGTGAAACCCAATCGATTAAGACCATTTTCGACTCGATATTCGAAAATTAAAGACATTTGAGCCGAACGGTTGCCTGCTGTTCTACTTGGAATAAGCGCGAAAAAAGGGACGACAATTCCGAAAAACCATCGCTCCAATGATGCGAGCTAGTCACGATTGACCTATGATGTCCCAAAGAATCAAGAACCCAAGTGCAACTGTGGACCGGTTTCGCGGTGACTGCCTCTCTTCAGCAGAATGTGACACTGATAATACTGAGGGAGGCTGAAAGTCCTTACAAAGAACATGATGAACCGTCCAAAAATGTCTAGAAGACCGAACCAGCCTCGGTTTCTCTCCAGATTCATACGACACACTGTGGTGATTAGAGGCAGTTACCTCGAAACCGGTCTACAGTTGCACTTGGCGTCTTGATTACCTTGGATATCATACGTCCATCGTGGCTCGCTCGCACCATTGGAGCAATTGTTCTTCGGAAATGTCGTTTCTATTTATTAACTAACTTTGCGGTTCCGGCATGAAGATATTAGAAATCATTTTCCTTTAATAATTCGATGATGAATGGTACAGACCTAGAAAAGTTGCAGATGTAGTCTGTTACATCAAGTAAATGTTTCAACTAGGAAATATAATTGCTTTGAAAAGTTTCGATGTACAATATTGTAGGTATTGTTTTTTCAACCCACTTTCAAAGGGCTGTAATTTGATCGGAGATGGGTATTGAGCAATATGTTATAAAGGGTATTCCAATAGGGACTTGACAACTTTGAATCAAACTAAATCGCAAACCATTTGAGATATTTCAAAACTTTATTATTGGCTTGAAGTACAAACACGTTATTTATAAAAAATAACTCGACTTCGCGCATATGCCCACCACGGGCTCGTTTGCTGCGCTCAATTCTCTAGATATAATTTTCGATGACTCGGCCACACATTACAGCCAAAACGGCCGCTATTTCGCTTTCAATGTTGTCTCTAAGCTCTTTGCAATGTCGTTGGCTTGTTAGCATAGACCAGTAACTTGATCTAGCCCCAAAGAAAAAGTCCAGAGTAGTCAAATCGTACGAACGAGGCGGCCAATCGACGGGGCCGTTTCTCGAAATTACGAGCTGACCAAATGTTACATGGGCTGTGTGGCTAGTGGCAGCGTCCTTGAAACCTCATGTTGGCCAAGGCCATACCTTGCAAATGGAGCCAAAAAAAATCGTTATCATGGCGCGGTAGAGAGCGCCATTGGCCGTTACGTGACGATTGTTGGCATCAACGAAAAATACGGTCCAATGATGCCGCCGGCGTGAAGACCTCACTAAACCGTGTTTTTTTGGGAACACAATTGAGTCTCGTGAATCACAAGTGGATTGCTGTCTGTCCAATAACACATATTTTGATTATTGACAAAGCCATTTGGCCAAAAATAAGCTTCATCGCTGAAGATGATTTTTCGATGGAAATCATGATCGTGGCGAACCTTTCCAGAGCCCAATCGGAGAACGGACGTCGCTTCAAATGGTAAAACGGCTTCAATTCTTGAGTCAGCTTGATCTTGTACGGATGTAACCAAAATCTTTACGCAAAATTCGCCATAGAGTGGTCTGACGGATGCCCAATGCATTAGAACGCCGTGGAATTGACTGATTTGGTTCATGGGTGCGGAGGCACGAACGGCAGCTATGTTTTCGTTACTGCGACCGGTCCTTTGTCTCACTTGCACGACAACATCCAACAGCGAAAATGTAGACTCACATTTTTGCACTAAACTTGAGATTTCCTGTCTACTAGGGCGCGAATTACGACCGACAATTTGAGTTAAGGATTTTAAAGTTGCGGTCACCGACTCCGAATTCTGATAGTAAATTTTTATAACTTGCAAACGTTGTTCGTTCGTGTATTTCACCATTATGAAAAAGTTCACTTTAAGGAATTAATTGACGTTGACAGTTCGATGATTGGTCTAAGGGTGCGTTCACAAATTGAATTCAAAATTGTCAAGTCCTCATTGGAAAACCCGATATATCAAAGACTCTTCTCAATTTTTGTTGAAGAAAGGCATTTCAGAATATCTTGCATCGATTCAGAAGCACCTAGATTAATAAAATATGTTCAATTGAACCTTACATTTTTGTGGATCTCACCTATTACCCAACAATACTAGTGGGCCGCTCACCTGAAAAGAAAAAAGTTAAATTAGACAACCATCAAATAAAAACAAGAGATCAGATCAATTTTTCATGCTAAAACCGAAACGGTCGTGCTGTACCCATCACACCCATCCTCCATAACTTCCACATTCCAAATTTGCCGAGAATCACGAAAATTTAAATTAATATAACATTTACTGTTGTCAGAAGTGATAGGATACCCGTTATGTCAGAGAATAATAACCATAATAATCACCCTGCCCGAGCTGGAGCACTTGTTTATGCCACTTTGGGCTTACATTTAATTAAGATTTTATCGTCATTATTCTTGTAAAAACCAACCTCGAGTAATTGACGGTGGGCAGTGTTCAATCTATATTACACAGCGTGGTCCGGCTTATACATACCTAATACATATTTGCTACGGTCGAATGGAGCATATTGAAAATAGAACGATTCAGTTAATGACTGTTATCGAGAGGTCATAGAGCGAACTTCATTACTTTGCATCGGAAGAGTTATCATAATTGATTCTCTTACATCTGTTGCTATTTCGAACGATGTTTGACATTATTTATAGCACAATTTCAAAATTAATGCTTCGATTCACCTAGAAGTAGCATCAATATAAAAGTAACGATTTCATTTGTATTATACCGGCCACACACGCTACGGACGTACGGATAAGTAAACAGCACAAGTACTACTCATGCATGTGGCCGGTAGCGCCGACAGGTTATTACAAGTTTGGTGCGAAAATTTGAGTGTACATATTCGCTGTTGGACGTTGTCGTGCTAGTGAGACAAAGACCGGACGAAAACATCGCTGCCGTTCGGGCCTCCGATCCAAATCAGTCAATTCCACGGCGTTCTCAAGAATTGGGTTGGTTTACACCCGTACAAGATCAAGATGACTCAAGAATTGAAGCCGTTGGACCATTTGAAGTGACGTACGTTCGAGGATTGTGCTCTGGAAAGGTTCGCCACGATTATGATTTTCATCGAAAAATCATATTCAGCGATGAAGCTTGCTTACAGCTCAATGGCTTTGTCAATAAGCACAATATGAGTAAGTGGACAGGCAGCAATACACACGTGATTCACGAGACTCAATTGCATCCTCAAAAAATCACGGTTTGGTGCCGTTTTCACACCGGCTGCATTATTGGACCCTATTTTTTCGTTGATGCCAACAATCGTCACATTACGGCCAATGGCGAACGCAACCGCGCCATGATAACGATTTCTTTTGGCCCCAATTGGAAGGTATGGACATGCCACTAGCCACACAGTACACGTAAAAATTGGTATATTGAAGCAGGCATTTGGTGTGCGTGTAATTTCAAGAAAGAGCCCCGTCGATTGGCCGCATCGATCTTGCTATTTGACGACTCTGGACAATTTTCTTTGGGGCTACGTCAAGTCACTGGTCTATGCCAACAAGCCGACGATATTGCAAGAGCTCAGAGATATCATTGAACGCGAAATAGGGGCCGTTTCGGCTGAAATGTGTGGCCGAGTCGTCGAAAATTGGGTCCAGAGAATTGACCGCTGCAAACGGGCCCGTGGTGGCCATATGAACGAAGTCGAATTTCATTCATAAATGTTATGTTTGTACTTCATGCCAATAATGAAGTTTTTGAAATATATCCAATGGTCTGTGATTTATTTAGATTCAAAGTTGTCAAGTCCCTATTGAAAATCGCTTTATTATCTCCGGTAGATATCCTTTTTTAAATGCACAAATTTTCGTTAACATCGGACGAATATCTTAAGAGATATGGAGTATATTCAAACCAATTTTTTCTTATTTTCCCTTGTTGCCCATTTCAGAAGATTTAGTGCATCCTTACTGAGGTATTAAATAAACTTGTCGTTTGAACTTTACGCAGAATTCGCCGTTAAGTAGATTTTTGACCAGATTCAATCCTGCGTTTGGCGACACTGACCTGTTTTGTACAATTCTCTCCCAGTTCAGGAGAGTTTTTATGCGGAAGCTATCATCCGGGAATTATATCTTAAAATATTTTATTCGTAACACCAAATAAACTATTTATTTGCACTTAAGTTGAATCGCAATTATAGTATATACAAGCATGCATTTTTATTTAAATTGTATTATTATTTTTCAGTTAATCTGAGAGTACTGAATTTGGGTTTTAACGCCCGTTTGTAGTCTTTATGCAATTGATAAAAATAATAAAAAAGATTTAAGTTATATGTTTGAGTTTGATTAAAATATTCCACCACCTCTTTTTTATACCAACTTTGTAATTTACAAGAATTGAATATTGAAAATTTTTAACCTTTAGCGAATCGATGAGCACAGTGAAAAAAATTCCTGCGGTTATTTACAGGACCCTGGGACCACTGTCTACATTCCAGATCGTTTACAGATGGATAATTCTTTCTACCATGTAGTTTTCGACGTACGGAAGTGATAAATTATTACCGACTTTATGATTTATCGATAGGATCTTTAAATCTGTGAATAACTATCTAGTACACCCACTGTCTATTCGTGGAACGCCTACGTAGATCATCTCCGCTTTGAATCCATTCATCAATACGGACTTCAACATGGAAATCTTTGATGTTCATAAGAGATTCAACTCAAATCGGTCTTAGGTGCCATAAGTCACATGCAAAGGTCGTAAAATACTTAAATATCAATTGATTTTCCTTCGACCCACACGTAAACGGTCCACATGTTGGGAGATTGAGGTTATGTTATGTAGTATAAATGGCGGCCCCGCTGACATAAGAACAAATGAAGGTTTAAACATGACAAATTGATCGCCAGGCCGACTGTAATAATGTTTCATTATCAATTTCGCTAAATTATTGATTTTGGGATCTGAAAATCGTTCTGTGGGTGTTTGATGCTGGTTTAATGATTGGGTGGATGGTTTGATGTATCTTCTTGAGATCAAGGAAGTATAAGGATCTTGATTTATTGGCAACATAAATATCCATTTTACACGAAACACTTTCTTTCAGTAGATCAAGTTTTCCTCTATGAAAATATAATGCTGTATTGTTATTGAATTAAATGCATTTTGGAATCAATTTATTTCATGCTGTTTTATGAGTTGAAATACCTCTGATGTCGTAACTCTTTTGAGAAACCTCCATTGGTTGTTTCACGATAAAGCAACATGGTTGTAACACTCATTGGAATTTTTGATATTGCCGGAATATAAATTTCTCTCTAAAAGAGATAGAATTACAGGAAATTGACCAAATATGCATAAATGTAATTCATGAGTAGGACCAGAGAAATACTTTGCCAAAAAGAGCCAGAACTCAGCATGATTTGTAGTGCTGCACGTTCACTGAGTAGTGCTTTTCGAATTTTTGAAATAATTCTTTGGATTGTCAGGAAAATTGAAAATTATAAAAAAAGTTAGCTAATCATTTTTGTTTTTTCTAGTCACCAATAAGTGTTAACTTTGGCGCTGTATTTGTGTTGAATTTTGCTGTGAATATTTTATTTGGAGTAACCTCACATGTTCAAGGAAATCTCTGAAATATATAACAAATCCAACCTAGAACTTTCGTTGTTTTCAATCGAAATATGTAAAACAAATTGTGCTTGGCGTTAGTGAAGTTATACTGTCAATCTTTTGGCAAAAATTGAGCTGGTTTCCTTTCCGATCCCCAAGAACTGAAAAATTTAGCTCAGCACTCTATTTTTCTTGATTTTTTTTTATAATTATGCTTCATTTATACCAAAAATCTGATAAAACTGAAAAATCTGTTTAGAATCAAAGATTTTTTTACATTCATAAAGATATAATTCTCTTTTATTTGGTGAAAAATAAATTGTTTTTTGAGAATTTGCTCAATGCTGAACCGAAAACATAGTCTGTATTTATATTCTCTATTGAAAATCGAAAAATGCTGGGTTAAAAACACAATACTCTTGCTATTTAAACAATCATTTTACCAACCTTCTGATTTTGAATCTTTCTCCATATCAACAGTAAATTGAAATTTTTTAGAAAATATTAAAGAATGGGCAAGCAGAAATTTGGACAAAAAATCAACCTTCACGCCTAGCATATTTTGTCCATATATTTCGTTCAAAAAAAAGAACGAAAGTGCTTGGCTAGCTTTAGTATATTTAAGAGATTTTCTGCTATTGCCATGGAAATATACAGCACAGACGTACCACCAATTTTTACCTTAATTTGTGATTAGAAATATCAAAAATTGATAGGATTATTTTTTCTGCATGCTTTTTTCAGCTCAGAAAATTAGCAGAATAGCATGCGGTCGTTTTGACGAAATGTCAATTATTCAAATTTTTCATTTTTATTTCAAAAATTCGAACAGCGCAGCTGAGTAGGCGACAAGCATAATTCATTCCAGTCGTTGAAACTCAATTTTTTCAAAAGTGCTGAGCTGGTCCATATAATTCATGGAATAACTAGAAAACTATATGAAATACATATATATATATAGTATATCGTAAAGATAGATCATACAGTTGTCGCGGGGATGGTGTTATAATTGCCAATGACAGTAATTATTATAAATCAGAAAAATACGACGTTGAATGTCCTTTGCAATCTGTTGATGATGTTTGTGTTAAAATGATTATTTCGCCAAGTGTGTCAATTCATAAACTGTTATTGTATATACCTTCTGAAACTGATTATATGAAATATGATGAACTATTTGAATTTCAGAACCTCAAAACTTTTACGAAACTAATGAGTCATCTACCCTAGATACTCAGAATTTCGGCAAAAAATATTCAATGAAAAACTGTAATGGCAGGTTGATGGATTTTATGCTTGCACCTGAAAATTTGAAATGTGAGGTAGAACAAGACTTCGAACCATTAGTCAAGGATGACTCGCATCACCCGAGTCTTGCTGTGAATTTGGACGTCGACTTTCGATCAGAGATGAAATTTTTTTTTGTGTTGAAGGTTTCAATTTCCGCAAAATTGACGTCTGAAAGTTTGATGAACTATTTCGTATAGTGACAGCTTGTGAACAGTTTAATGCGAAAATTTATTTTCTCTGAATACTGTCCGCTCAAAACTAGTAGCAGCCGCAAGTATACATCCTGGTACAAAAAAAAAAACTAAAATTATTAATATATAAAGAAGAAATCTTTACCGTCAAATGTATAATCAAAGAAGATCCTTATTTGATCTTGAACGTTTCAGAAATATGAGACGGGTTGTTGAAGGAGAAATATATTCTGCATACTCGGAGTTGATGAAAAAATGTGAAGATAGTTTGGTGACAAATCCGCACGATTTTTGGTCATATTTTAATTCTAAAATTAATGAAACCCGTATTCTTGGATTCTCGATGCCTTTGCAGATTATTTCAATAGTGCATATGAGAGTTCAGGAGATAAGGAATCGGATATCGGTTTCAATGATCAGGCAGATCATTTGATGGATCCCTCTTAAATCCGCATATTCAGAAGATTGCAAACGAACAGATACTCGAGGCAGACTGAAAACTTAAAAATAGGAAATAGGCTTTGGTCCTGATAATGTTCCTGCTATTGTAGTAAAAAAACATTTAAGTTTGTTTAGTCATCCATTGGCAGTTATATTCAACATAATTTTGAGAACATATCTGTTTCTTACAGTGTGGAAAACCTCACGTATATGTCCCATATTCAAATCGGGCAAGGTTGCTGATGTCAGAAACTACAGGCTCATCACACATTTATCTGTGTTTTCAAAGTTATATGAGATTGTGCTCTTTGATCTGATGCATTCACATGTGCTCATCAGTTTATCAGAGTCCCAGCAGGGTTTTATGCGATAGAGGAGTGCGGTCTCGAATCTGCACCTTCACACAGTACATTTTGGGCTCACTGGATAATCACAGGCAAATTGATGTAGTTTACGCTGATTTCAGCAAGGCCTTCGACAAAGTTTCCCATAAAAAGCTCTTGAGAAGGTTGGCGAGGTTCGGAATTTGTGTCGACCTTCGGTTGCTCTTGAAGTCTCATTTGGATAGCATGTGGTTTATGTTGAATATGAGGAAGTGAAATCTTATTATTTTATAGCTTTTTGTGGAGTTCCACAGGGTTCCAATCTGGGGCCGCTACTGTTCCTCATATAAATCAACGACGTTTGTAATATTTCAGGCTTCTTTTCGCAGATGATCTTAAATTTTTTAGGGAAGTTGTTAGTATAGCTGATTATATCATCCTACAAAATGATATACGGTGTTTGATTAAACGGTGTTCATATAACAAATCAACCTCAAATATAGAGAAATGTAAAGTCTTGAGTTAATCCAGAAAATTTTCAACTATTGAGTTGGACTATACAATTGAGGGTAAAACTTTGAAAAAGGTTGTTGAAACTAGAGACTTGGGCGTCTTGTTAAGTCCTCTTATCGAAAATACCATTTGCGGTGCCAATAAGTCTTAGGGTTTTCTATTGCGCAACTACAAGGAATTCTTAAATCTTCGACCTACACAATCTATGTATTTCTGCTTAGTGCGTGGCAAGCTTGAATACTGCAGTGTGGTGTGGAATCCATATCATAATAAACACATTTCAGCGTTGGAATCTATTCAGAGAAAGTCTTTGAAGTTTTTGTATTTCAAGAAGCATAATATTCATCCTGTTCATCCCGACCATGAGTTTTTGTAGTTTAATTTCACTGGTCTGAGGAATAGAACAGAAATTGCTGCTGCTACTTTGGCATATGAATTGATCAATAATCTTATTTATTCAGCATCCTCACTTTCCTTCTGGATTCCAACGTGCCTACACTTGCATCGAGATCTAATATAATGTTAAGGATTAGTGTCCCAAGTTAACAGCACCATTTTCACAGTTCTATGTTGTCGGTGTATAGAAGCCTGAACAATGTCCCTTCAGTAGATGTTTTTTTTCGGTCCTTAAATCAGTTTAAAAGAAAATTGTATTATATGATAGATAATTGATATTGATTTTATTTTTTGTCGACGGCAATTCCGGTAGTTATCATTATTCGATAACTTTTTCATGTTACTCACACCTGTAATTAGATATGTGCCTGTTGGATGTAAATACAAATCACACAAACATTGACAGTTGATTCGCTTCACAAACATTGACTTATTGTATATTGCACCTAGCTACCATTCATTTGGGTTTTTCAATATCCAGCTAATGATCTTCAGATCGAGTCCACTTTTGCAGACCAGCCCAGTCAATTTACCTGTACGAGATGCGCATTCTATGCTTCCGAAAAGCAATTATCCGAGTGAACTGGGCGTCAGATAGAACGGTCCGCCGTACGATGAAAAATGACGACTTATTATTACATCACGAAAAGGTCAACCTCAAGGCGCGGTCTTTGGCTCGTTCTCGTGCATCTTGCCTCGTCCGAATGATACTTTTCGGCGTAAGGCTGCCGCCAATTAGACGATCTATGGCGCGAGGTATGCAGAAACTGACCTTTAGACCGTTTGAGTTTTACGAGTTTGATTTAGTGGCAGCTGATTGCTGGAAAGAGGTCAAGCGCTCGGCGATGCTGAAAACAATCATTTGAGTCGAGTTCTTGAAGATATGATATCATAATATTTATGCTGGTTAGCCCGAGGACGATGCCTGTTAGCTATTGCCTCAGTCGTGGATTTGTGGTCTTCAGGATCGGTGGAATGATTGAGTTTGGCTTTCTTGTGATTTGTTCTTTGACAAGAAACAATCCTCGAAGTCGTATTATGCCGGGAGTAATGTGAATTTTTACCCTTCAGTATCAATTTTCTGAAAAAATGAAGATCATTTTTCGTAATTGAATTCAAATTCACATACTCAAGAATGCCTAAATATTAAAGATCACAAACAATTAGAAAAGCTGCTTAAAAGGACTGATTTGAGGTCAGAAGTTTTTGCGCACATGTTTTAGAGTCTGAAACAGTGTGATACGGAAACAATCGCCACAAGGAAAGAAGAAACCTATATCTCAAATTGAATAATTTGAAAAACCAGGGAAATTAATCGGTAGTTAAACAAGTACTTTTTTTATACCTGAATTTCGAACGCGGAAACACTTGAAATTTGAAATATTTTATATATTCCGACCACACACACAAAAAAAAAAAGATTTTTTGGAATCGAGTCTTCTGAAATCTGAATGGCTTTCACGACCATTACATTGAATTTTCAACAAAAAACTCTTGACGTCGGGTTCAGAACCCTACGTCGTTCACAGATGGATTCCAGTGTGACAAAGATGGTGCAATGTTGCACCATAGAACGATATTGATTGCTGAACGGACTTCTGTATGGCCGAGACTAAATTCTTCTTCGGGGGGTGGCATTAAATACCAAACTACCAAGCCGAAATAAATACTTCGCAATGAGGCCAAATATTCGATTTCGAATATGAATCTTCTCAATAAAATTGGATGATTTAGAATCTAAAATATTTCCCGGCAACTTCAAATCATCTTTTCAGAAACAAAAGCGATTATTTCCGCCATAGACACTTCTGTCGTCATTCGACTTCAGAAATCTATGCAGACGACAGGAAAGCAAACATAACTTGAGTAATTCAATTCGCGAGAGAGCCCATTCATAACTTGCAAAGGGCTACTTAAATAAATGAAGAAATAATTATCTTCAGGTGAAATATTGCTGAGAGAATGAAATATAATAATATGTGAGATACCAATTACGTTTATACATGCACGAAAATTTTTGTTTGAATATGTCAGTTATCTTATGAGGAATACAGTATTAAAAAAGTTTTCTGTAAATTCCCGGAATTTTTTCGGCGTATCGATTTCTGCAGTATTTCGCGACCTTATTTGTTTCCACCTAATTCAAATATCATCGAAGTACCAATTTTATTCGATGGTTATTCAACATCTCTTAGAGAAATCCAAATTTCAGGTGCTCATAACTTCTGAGCCTCTCTACGGCTTTGGCCTAATAACAAACTTGACCAAGATATTCGGACAGTAAACCTATAGAATATAGTAAGCATGATTATACACTGATCAACAATTGCTAGGGATGACTTATCACCTTCTCTTCATTTGTATTTTTTTCAAGTTATCTCGTGAATTTCTCTACATTATATGTTCTCTAAGGAAAAATTAAGATGTTTTGAGTTGATTATATCAAATATTTCCTCACTTCATCGGCTCTTGTTCACAAAATCGATTATTATCTGTAGGCTGTTACAGGTGGAGTGAAAAGCAATGTGGTATTTGTTATTAAATCTGGTAAATAAGGTGACAATAATTGAACAAATGAGAACAATATAAGCTTATCAGTCATGCCGAGAAGACGTTTGGCTCCTGTGCAACTGGACCAAATCATACGGTGGATACAGAAAGGTTTGTCCCAGCGAAAAGTGTCCTGGCGGTTAAATGTTTCGCAAAGTGTCGTGAGTGGGGCTTGGAATAGGTTCATCCAAAACGACTCAGTAGCTTATATTCATGGGGGAGGTCGGCAGCGCAGTACAACAACTGCCCAAGATCGTCTTTTGATCCTCAATGCTAGGAGAAATCCCACTTACCCGGCGTCGCGGCTCAATAGATCACTGAGAGTTGCAACAGGAGTTCTAATTTCGAACCAGACTGTAAGACGACGACTACATGTTCGTGGTTTGAGAGCATGTAGGAGGGTACAACATCCCCGTTTGAATAGGGAACACCGGGTTCATTGACGGCAATGGGTTGAGGAGCACCGCAATTGGACAGTTGAAGATTGGAGCCGATGTTTATTTACGGATGAGTCTAGATTTCGTTTGGTCAACTCCGATGGACGTATTCTTGCTTGGAGGGAAAGAGGTCGAAGGTATGCAGAACAGTTTATGGTACCCACAACAGCTTTTGGCGGAGATTCTATATGTGTATGGGGAGGCATTTGTTTGAACCAACGCACAGAGTTGGTTGTTCTGCAGAACACCACAATGACCAGCCAGAGATATAACGATATGATTATTGAACCCATAATTGTTCCGTTTGCGGCTGCCTTGGGTGAGAATTTCATTTTAATTGACGATAATGCCCGTCCACACCGAAGTCGTTTGGTTAATGAAGCGCTAGAAACTCATGCTATTGATAGGATGGACTGGCCAGCTGGCTCTCCAGACATGAATTGCATCGAACATGTCTGGTCTGAGATGTCTAGACAATTGTCAACCTCAGAACAACCGATCAATAACCTGGAGGACCTTTCTAACGCTTTACGGGATATTTGGACCAAAATTTTATAAATCGTTTGATTGAAAGTATGCCTCGTAGGGTAGAATGCTTGAGACGAGCTCGTTGGGGATCAACTAGGTACTAGCTTAACCGAAACTTCAGCCTTCTTGTGGTTTCATCATAAAATTTTTATGTTATTCAAATACAGAATTTTGAGTGTTCCTAATAAAGTCTTTTTTGCTCTCCAACTTTCCATTTTTTCATTCTTTGATCCCTATCAATTGTTGAGCAGTGTATTTGAGATTCCATATCGGCAGAATGATCGAAGTTTGATGCCAAAGAATAAAAACGTTAATTAATGGGAATGTGATGAAACTAACTCAAAAATATAAATTCAAAAATAAAAAGACATAAAAGTTGTGCATTCCACGATAAAAGAACAAGTTTATACGTTTGAATAACCCCATCCCAATGTTTCGTAACATATTTAACTTCCTCATTCCTTGAACCTCTGAAACAAAGCAAGATTCTCAAGAATGTATACATAAAAATCTGCCAATGACCGATCGATCGATCTTCGATAGCTGGAAGTGCTCGAATAATTAATCATTATATAATCACGTAATTAATTATTTCCTCGCCAACGTTGGAATCTGCTCCAATTTTAATTGCAAAACAATCACCGTCAACTTTTAGTATTTGGTCTTACATGTTCAATTACGACGTTTCCTATTGGGGAATTAGAAACTTGTGAAATGTCCAATTTCTATCAATTATACAAATTAATTTGATCTGGTTGCTCAGGCGCCTGCAGCTCTATGTTTTATCTGCCTGTCGATTCACTAACGCTTCGAATCGTTTGAGAATTCTCGAATGTTGCGCCATTTTCCGCACTATGGGCGAAAGAAAAACATGTAGATCTTTACTTCGCTCGATTTACATTCATTACCAATTATTTGCTATTTATGGCGTGACCTGAAGAGTGTTATTGTGAAATTAAGCTCATTGGGCGTGTTCCATTCATCCACACATGCAGAGGCAATAAGTTTTTATGCGAGAATATTCAAGAACTGTTCAACATTATTGTGATCAGTTCTGATTGAACTGCGAACATGCGAGGCATGCGTAGGCAGAGATTTCTTGAGACATTCAATGGTATATATATATTTATCACGGATCAGTTACAGCTGTCGCCGTTTCTTCGTTCCCAACTTCCATTTTTTTTCATCATGACAGTCTTCTTCCAGATTTCTGGCTGACATCGCCTCTTTTACAACGTCCCTTCAAGTTCTTTGTGGTCTTTGACTTTTCCTTCGTTCTGGGGGTACCCATTTTAAAATCTTTCGGTTGTCGTGCATTCTCTTTACATGACCAAATAAAACCAATTATCTTCTCTAACTGTTTTCAACTATTGATCGATCCATATTCATCTATGCTCTAATAGTCCCATTTATATCTTTTCCAACCTTGATCATCTACAGCTTCTTCTAAGGAAATCTATTTCATTTGATAAGGAAGTGATAGCTGAAGACGAAGATGACCTCGCCTATATGATTCGGAACTTAAAAAAGGAATATGAGCTAGCAGGAATGACTTTGAATATGTCAAAGTGTGAGTACGTAGTAGAGGGCTATGAAGATGTTAAAAACTTAATTTAGATAATGACATAATCAAAGGTGTGGAAAGATGCACATATCTAGGTGTTATCCTGAATAAACAAGGAAACAGCAAGAATGAAATACGGCAAAGGATAAATAAAAGAAGAATGCTTACTCGTACTCTAAAGTCCCTGTTGTGGGACAAAAATATAAGTAAAGATACTAAGAAATACATTTATAAAAGTAAAGAACAGAGCGTAACGCTGAATGGCGCTGAAGTTTGGGATCTATCCCACGTGAATAAGAGAGATGATGGCAACTGAAAAGTACTTACAATTCTGATTATTTCAATACTTCCACTTCAGTTTCCGTAGCTAAACAATGAATTGGTATCTCTGAACGTTGCTCAAAAGCGAGTTATGCCTCTTTTAGCTTCATTACAGTTCCCGTTCTATCTGACCTCTATATGAACTATACTACGTTTTGGGGAGATTGCTGCCATTCCATATTTACGGCATGTTCGAATTCCATTATGGTGTGGAATTCTCCTTGATTTTAGCAACAGTTTTCATTCAATTAATTCAAGAAATGGAAGTGAGTTTGAAGTCTGGAATCCTAAGAGCTCAAGCTGCAGAATCAATCGGGTGAGTCTTGCTATGAGGAAATGAGCGATTCGTGTATCATGACAAGAATATATATCCCCATTAAAAAGAGTATACGCTACTATTGGCTTTGCAGATGTGTTTAATAAGAGTGATAATCCTATTTTTTGCATAGCTTCATTACTGGCACATCCACCATTCTGATTGATTTCCATCCCAATTTTCCATTTAATCATAGCTTTTTGAAGAGGGGATGGTCCATAGAAAAATACTTCGGTGCAGAATGAAATTTTTTTGATGAAAACTACCTGAGATATCACCAATTTCTAGGATTTTCAAGTCAACTGTACGATCGGATGCTTTTTTCAAGTGAAGTCACGAACCTTGTAGTTGCAACTTAAACAGTCTACTAACATATGCACGCTCTTAAAGGCCACAAGATGAGAAATATTGCCAATTCATCTTTACCGCATTGAAATTCCTGGTAATCACAAGGTTTCCAATTCGCGTTGTTGCCACACCTTCATATTGGTAATCTCTAATTATATTACAAATGTACGAAATTAATGGAATTTTCATGTTGGAATGTTTCCTAGGAACATTTTTGAGAAGTTATCAGCTCTCACTTCAGATACTAGTACTTGCCAAAAATATCCCAATATATAGACTGCTAAAGCAAAACTTGTGTTCCTATGAAAGAACTGGCATTTTCTGGAAGAAGTTGTTAGTACACGAGCTCCTCCACACGTTGCTCCTGTTTCTCTCATTGAAATCTCAATTGATTATGGTTCTGTTGAGTGAAAGCCAAAAATAGACTGTATCATTATTAAATATTTGGTGTAGTTGAATTCTTTACTCTAAGATTTGGTTGATTAATAACTTTTTCATTAAAACCCTAGTTCTGTAATATTTTATTCTAATAGGCCATTAAGAGAAATGACGTCACTAAGTTCCATAGAAAATATTCGGATATTCCTAAGGGTCGAACATTTTCAGAAATTCAGTGAAATAAATGTTGAATGTAAAAGATGTTGAATGAAGCCTTGAAATGATTCATCTTCAATTTTTCAGATGAAGTTTGTAACGCAGTAGGCTTAGTGATTCATGAGGTGATTACATTCCTCAAAGAGAACGAATTTATAAGTAGGTGAATTCAGAAATATCGAAAATCAAATAAAAGCTAGAGTAGAATTAGTTCATAGCTTTAAATGTTCTGAAATCGTAAAACAAAAGAACTGAAGTATCCCAACCAAGAGGAATTTTTTTAGACTTGGCAACGTTGCGCGTTCGGGGCGATGCAACGTTCGGTCGAGTGCACCCGCGGTATTCGCGTCCGCTCGTGATCGGGCCTGGGCGTATCTCGCCCGGCCCGTTCGATCTGCTCGCCTTCCTGTCATGTGCAACCGTTCCTCCGCTTTATTAGAGCCGTAAGTCCCGCCGAGCTCCTCGAGGTCAGATGCTAACAAATCACGTTTCGCACTTCCGCTTGCAATTTGTTTATCTCTTACAACATTTTCATATTACGGGCTGCGACGCGGTGCGGGTAACGGGATGATTTTTGTTGTACGCGAATACTGGCGCACGCTGCTTTGCGGCGAATCCAGAATGCGTGACGGTGCCAGATGACACTGGAATTTCGTAGAAATTGGGATAATGAACTGAAAACAGCAGAAAAGCACGGACTTGAGGTCTGCAGCTTTAGTGCACTAGTTTCAAAGTCTTTTCCTGAACTCTGGAACAATGTTTATGAAACAACCACCACAACAATTGTGAAAGGACAAATATATCCATTTCTTGAATTAAATACAACCACTCAGACATCTGCTTCAGTTCTGTTCAAAGCACAAAGTTCCTTCTTTCACAAACTCTTTGAATGGAGATAAATTTTCTCCACAAAAAAATTATTTGGAAATTCATTTATCTCTTCTAGTAAGCATTTGTCAATTGTGATGCAAGGCAGAGTATCCAGGGCTCGTCGTAGTGGAGACGTAGTCTGTTTTGGGATGTAATCAACCCATAAAAATATTCCTAATCGGCTCCAGGTTAACTAATGTTTCATGTAGATACACTTCAGAGAAAATGACAACTCTGAAACTCATCAAACGAGTAACACGAAAAAAATTAGTTTTATTCAAGCAGCATTAAATAAACTCACCAAGTGGATTACACTTGACTCAGAATATAGTTGCTACTGAAAGCTAGAAAAAGAAATTCGTCAAACCAAAAAGTCGAGTAGCTTCAGTTTAGGCGTAGCACTATATACTCGTACCTTTCCTGAAATTACCACTGTGAACCTTCACAAAATCCCTTCAATTTCAATATATAAAATATAGTTATCGGCCACAGTAACTTTATATATAATACATAACATACCATCCAAATATAAAAATGACCCTTTAAATATGAAAGCATAATTACTAAAATTAGATCAATTAACTTGAGTGGTCCTGATGATCTCATGTGCTCCAACAATTATGATGAAATAGACTCCACAAGGACTCGATCCATATTAATACCCTCGTCTTATGAATTTTCCTGGGTTTCAGCAGGACTTAAGTTACACCAATGCCCTCGCCAAGAACTTGAGTCTATGGGCTCCTAAAGAATACTATTTAATGTGCCTCTTCTGTTCTTTAAAAAGACAAGTGGGCTTGTACCGATTCTCTATTAGAACTAATAGCCCTTTTTGGCTCAATAAGGACCCTGCGTATTATAAGTACTCACAAGATTTCAACATAACTCGTATTATGCTAGGTAAGTAACTCCACAACCTATCACCATGAAGGGTGAGTGTTCGATACATACCTAGTTTTTCGGAGGATTATCCACAGTGCATTTGAATCAACTAGGCACATACAGTAATATTGGATGAACGAAAAATTTTGAAAGTCTCAAGGGCAATCACAGTGGAATACCTTCTCATAATCCTGTATTGGAAGAAATACGAGTACTGAATAAACCATAAAACTTGAAGAGTAGAAAACTATTCGACTCCTATGATAAATACTATTGTAGAAGCTGCAATAGCGTAATGATGAAAAAATAGGAATACTTCATGTGATATACAGAGTGTAACATTGCCGATAGACAATAATTTTCGACACTCCAACTTGCAAATTCCAACAGGATATTTACAATGAAAGTCTCGGCCACACAGAAGAGGATCTGACGCGGAAGTCAATGAAGGAGTTTACTAGGTTTTCTCAAGAATATTGTCCTAGATAGAGGGATTTCATTTTGTAGGACAAAAACGCTTAATGTCGGCTTCAGAACTCTACGCCGTTCACAGATGGATTCCAGAGTGACAAAGATGTTGCAAGGTTGCACCATACAACCATAACGTCTTAAGGCTGCGTTCCGATATTGCTGAACGGCTTCTGGATGACCGAATCTTAATCCTCCTTCGGGGGTGGCATCAAATACTAGAAAACTACCTACCAAAAATACTTCGCTATAAAGCCAAATATCCGATTTTGAATATGAATCTTCTCAATGCAATTGGATGACTGGAAACTCCAAATCAAGAACACCACTCAAAATGCCATCTTTCAAAGAACAAAGTGATAATCTCCGCCATACACACATCTATCGTCATTCGACTTCAGAAATATATGCAGATGACAGGAAAGCAAACATGACGTGAGTAATTCAATTCACGAGAGAGCCCATTTATAACCTGCAAAGGGCCATCAACTAATAGACTCACGTTATTTCGTGTCAAACTCTGAATACAATTTGAACACGTTTTTTTATATATAATTATGTATTAAGATTGAAGAATGGCTGCATAAGTTAAGTGAGCAGTTATTCTTGATAGGATCTTATAGAATCATTGGAATTTTTTTCTGTGCCCATACTCATGAGCAGTCAATTGCATAGGTTTCTTCTCATCCCAACAGATAAAAGAGGAAAAACTGAACTTGTCTTATATAGAAACTAAAAAAGTTTCAGTGAGATCAAAATTAGTATATACTAATTTCAGAAAATCTCTGTACTTCTTCAATAGAATCATCTCAAGGGTGAACATCTGAACTTCCTTTATGCCTAGCCGAAATAATTCGAATAAGCGACTCATCCATCACTCCAGCTTGATTCGTTATGGATATAAAGGAACCATTAAACTAGATACATAAAATAATGGCTTAGCACGAACAACAATGATCTGAATCTAACTGTTCTTGTTGGGTCAAGTCCACTATAAATTCGTCTAGGCCGTAATCACAAATGCATTGAAACGAGAACTTCATGTCACCGACATAATACCTTATATTCATCTAGAAGCTATTCAGCCATTTAATACGGCTAAGTGGATTATCTATTTTATACCCATCGTATACGGATATAAACTGGTTCGGATTGACATTATGTCCCGACACAAGTTCTTATTATCTCAAGGTGGAGATGATTGCTCAAAAATTTTTGAAAGGTTTTTTTGATTCATTATTTCTTGCATGGTGTACCAAATGATATGACAATACTGAAATATCATTAGAGTTGTCACATAATCTTATCCTCCATTATGTTTATATCTTAACCTCGTCACCATTTTACTCATAGAAATTGAGTTTTAACTTCAGCTCTGCTCTCAACTATGTATTCGGTAGACATCTACCTATTTCAAGGTAAATTGCTTTAAGGAAAGCCTATTGTTGCTTGAAAATCATTTAATTTTTTATTGGAAGTCCAGATTGATGTATTCATAAAAATAAATTAAATTTATTAATATCTGTGACATAAAAATCTGTTCAAATTGGATCGAATTATTGGCCTCCTTACTCCTTGCAATTAAATACATGAAGCATTACTTGCATTACTTGTGATTTATATCGATACTTCTTTCTTGATTATTTTCTTTCTAATTTTTTTTTCGATTCACTTCTTTTCATTTATTTGATGACACTCATGTCATGTGATCATGATTGGCCAACTTCGATCTGTTGGTGTACAGCACTTGAGGTAACTCTCCGTAAACCATCCTGAAGCTCCAATAATATCGAAAGAATATATTAAGAAAAATGAAGAAGTAGAATTCATGAAAATCACATCTGATCACATAAGTGGGGACAGGAAATGTGGAGTTCGATTATTCGAGATCATTTAAAGACTTCTTTATATCACAGCTTTGTGAACATTCTATTCATTTTTAGTAGGTCTCTCAATCGTAACTTTGAATGATAATTTAATAATTCTCAAATAGTTTTTTTCAGAGACACTTACTCACCTCAAAGACCATAAAAAATGTCTGCAATGATTAAGAGATATCCATAGTAGGTCGTCATTTCACGGAAAAGTTAATTTTAACTTCGTTCATTCATTTGAACCAAAGCTCTGCATTCAGAGAACTTTCAAGTATTTTACAAACATTTCGAAAGTTCAATGAATCGTAATTTCGCGAAATAGATTCATCATTGAAATATTGATACCCCATCGGTTTAGGGTGAATAGAGTAAATCATAATATGGACTTTGATAATATTGAAATATTTAAATCAGAAACAGAAACTACCACATACATAAAAGGATAAATATAAACATAGAAGAACACACTATAAATAAAAAACAGATAAGAAAAAATTGAGTAACATTTGAAAATATTTATTGAGAGAACTTAAAATGAGATATATTCATAACGGTCCTGTAGATGAATGGATAATTGACAACACAAGAAAAACGGAATTCTGGGAGCTGTCATCAAAATAAACAAATAAGTAGAAGATACAATTAACCAACAAAATTTAAAATGAGAATTCATTGTGAATGACTTATATGTTTAAAAGATGCTGAATTTCTTTTCTATTTTGTGAATAATTAATTATAACGTATGTCTTCAAATTTAACCTTTAAAATTATTGAATAACTAAGTTCCGTTAGAATTTAATATTGAATGATATTATTTTTCTTCGATACTTCAACATTAAGTGATTGATAATATTGTTTGTGAAAAATAATTTTAGTCACTATATTTTAAGTCCTTTCTATAGAAATCCTGATGAAACGTTATAATTAATGCGCAAGCCTGGCGGAGAAAATAAAAGTACAAAGCCTTTATTTTAATCCAATCAAAAGTCGATAAACCCTCAACTGTTGAGCATATACAGGGTTAGTCTCTGACCACTGCCTTTATTTCAACCATATATTCTTGAGACCAAAAGAAACACTTTTTTTCATACCGTTTTTCCACATTCAGCTGCGTTAAAAAGTTATAAGCATTTTAAATTTTCACCTTGAGCAAATACTACTCTGTAGTCCAGATTAGCTTCGATGAAAATTTTTTTTCACAGCATCTACTATTGAATCTGAATTGTTTAAAACATTATTTTTTTTATTATCTTCCCTTTAAGAAATGATTAACTCAGTCATGTTTCATCAGATGGTTATATCGATTTAATTCCTTTCAACTTCAAATATCTCATAAATGGTGCAGTTTAGGAAAAAGACTGATGATTCCAGGAAGTACAAGATAACTTTAGTTCAAGTGGTATTTGTTTTTCATGCAATTTAACCAATCTGTAGAGTAGTAGTGAGAAACCCACAAGAAATGGAATGGATCTATTGATGCCAAAATATGCATGACTGTTATCAAAAACCTTCTACAAGAGATCATTTCAATCAATATTGTCGTTTGAATATTACGGGTGAAAGTGCTTTTTTTATGAAATTTCAACACCCTATATCTTTTGAATGGGCCAAATTTGGAAAAAATATTATAGAAAAAAGTGTTTTGTTTGTCGTCAAAAATGTATGGTTTAAATTAACGCAGTGGTCAAAGACTCAGCCTGTATATCTATTTATTTTTATATGTGCTATTTTTGTTGCTTTATCCTATTTTAATTTCATATTGGAGTTACTTGAGATCTTAGACAGGGTCAACTATCCGAGGATTTTCATATGCACAAGTTCCACATAAAACTTATGATGGAGGAAAGGTTCTACTAAGCAATAATTATTGTTAATTGGATATGAAGGGAAAGAGACAAAAGTGGAACATAGAATATCGAAACATATGTGTTATATTTTATTTATTTATTAATTTTTCCAGTTTATTAGAATTGTTTGATATGATAATAAGAATGACAAATCTCTTTTAAACACTGTTTTTAGAATAAAAAATTTAGAAAGCACTGACGTGAGGTCAGATTGCTTTGGCACTCTTGTTGAGCTACTTGCGAGTAAATATTCAAACCATAACAAATCTATAAGCACTCTGATCAGGTGAACAATAGTCTTTTCCCGTACTGAGGGACAATGTGATGCAAATATGATTGCCTAATGAATGAACAAACCTATATCTCAACTTAAAAATATTTATTCATAGTTTTCCCCAAGTTTTGTTCTAAGCTATAATTCCCTTTTCCTAAAAACTTACGTCAGTGCTTTTCTGAATTTTGACAAAGTATATTATTTCAGCCACCGAGATTGAATTCTATCTCAATGATTTCCTGTTATGAAAAATTTTGAATAATATTACGCCAACTGACACTGATTAATGAGCCCGACAATTGTCAATCGAATATCGATCTGTGATGGCCATCGTTCAAAGAAAATCATGACGTATGTCATTTCTCTTGAGTAAATAAAAAAAATGATCATATCTTTAGATGGAAAAGAGCTACGGCAATGAAATTTAAGGATAAGTAAGATATCGATCACCTCAATATATTCACGAATTTATTGAAATCCGAAAAATATCTTATGAGATAGTACGGATTAAAAAATTTATTTTGGGAATTTTTTGAAAATTTTTCTGCGAAATTTTGCGAGCCGCTTTGTTGCAACCTTCCTCAACATTATTTCAAGTATCAACTTGATCGGATGGATATTCTAGTAGTTATTGAGTTAACAAAATTTCAGATGCTCATAACTACTGAACCATCAGACGGATTTGGCCCAATAACAAACTTGACCGAGATATTTGGACAATTAACCTATTCTGAAAATATGAAAACTCTAGCTCATCTCTTTTGGATGCTAGAGAGGATACGGCCGGCCGGCCGGACAGACTCAACTTTCGCCACGGATTCTTCATCGGGGAGTCGAACCCAATCGATTGAGACCATTTTCGGCTCGATATTCCAAAATTACAGACATTCGGGCAAAATGATAGGCACTCTGTTCGGGTGAACAAGAGCGCCAAAAAAGGAATCATTGATAGTTTAAGATAGTTTAAGACTATAATTGTCATTTATAGACTATTTTCAAGTTCTATAAAGGTTTCTTCTCAACTGATATCTACAACTTCCACAGGCAATATTAGTTTAATATCGATATATTGCGAAGCTCCAGATCAATAGAATACTTAAAAACTAAGCAGGAGAAGGCGAAATATGCAAGAGTTACATTCATGTGTATGGAAGCAATCATGCCCATCTCTGTCGCTCCAGAACCATTTACTCCTCATAGACGTCTCGTCCATATCCATCTCCAGCTTCCTACCAACTTTAAACCCGGTTTTATTAAATATGGCATTCAAAAATTATAATTAACTCCGCCATAAAAGGTCAGATCTCTGCCGTAACTGCTGGTAGCAGCATGTTGTGGCCAACCCCGTATTTAGAATAGAATCGCTTACGTGCAGGATGCAATTAATTTGACATTTTTAACTTGTCGTAATGGGTGTTCCTGGTCGGTAACCAATCGAGGAAAATTCTTCGGGAGATGGATGCTGGCCGATGTGAAAGATCAGTCGCCGACCAGGGTATTTCTATGATTTAGAATTAATACCGAAGATGGATATAGTTACTGAAATGACCTTATGGGTCGTTGTCATTCGAACTTTCCATGTTATTATTTTAATCAAATGGGAAAGGAAGAAATGGTTTGAGAATAACCTGGCTATACTAAATAGTCATACTATATATCGATTTGCTCATAGAAAACTGTCGAAAAAGCTTGAAACTCATTCGAATACATTCATTCCGGGTAAATGACAATATGGTATGTAGAATCCGTATTCATTCTGATCTACCTACTCGGAGAAACCCAAAAAAGATAATTGTATAGTCTGCGAAATTTTGAAAGGATCTTATGAACAGTCTAACTCATTTTTTCAAGCTTTTGCACCGGAATCTGTATGAGTTGGATCGAAAGATTGATTGATCCGTTCAACATGTAATGCAATGGTTAACGATTATTCCATTGGTATACAAGGTGACTACTACATTAGTTCAATCCATAGAAACCAAAGGAAACACTTTTTTATACCACTTTCTGTAATCCGGCTTTTCTGAAATGATACAGGGCTACAGGCTTATATCTTTGTAGTGGTTTCCTATCGTGTGTCATCTCCTTATCTAAGCCTCGTTCCTCCATGGCTATCCTGACTCCCTCATTCAATGATCTTCTCGGCCTTCCACGTTTTCTCTTTTAGACGCCACGTTCCGAATATGGCGCGAAAACAAATACCCGATACCCTTTCTGGACACCTTGTATATTTTGAGGATTTTCCGGCAAATGTCAATTATTTTCATGGACATATTCATAGCACAAATGTAGCAAAATTTCACAATCATTTCAGATTAGTAATAGGTTGCCAAATATCTCCCTTCCGCCTTTTAGTCTTTTGAATTTCGCGGCTATGCACAACAGAGCTCGTAACTGGCAATACAATACACAATTCAAAAGGTCTTTACATAACCTACAAAATGACGCTATGCATGATTAGTTTGGATATCGCGTTCAACAGTTATAGACGTGTAAGCATGGAGTTCACGAACGCCGAAATTCGCTCTATTTTGAAGTTTTCCTCCGTTAAAGGCAAATCCGCTAGAGAAACGTTCCGTGAGATCAATGGTGTTTTGGGGGATGGTACTCTATCAGTTCGAAAGGCGGAGGAATGGTTTTGACGATTTAGAGCCAGTGAAAACGACACCATGGATAAGTCAGCTGGCGGAAGACCTATGACGACAAAAACCGATCAAATCATGGAACACATCGAGTTAGACCGGCATGTGGCATCTCGCGACATTGCCCAGGAGATGGGAGTTAGTCACCAAACTATTTTAAACCATCTGCAGAAGGCTGGATACAAAAAAAAGCTTGATGTTTGGGTGCCGCACGATTTGACACAAAAAAGCCTTCTGGACTGAATCAACGCCTGCGATATGCAGCTGAAACGAAACGAAATCGACCCATTCTTGAAGCGGATGGTGGTGTTTGGTGGGATTGGAAGGGAATCATCCACTATGAGCTGCTCCCATATGGCCAGACGCTTAATTCTACCATCTATTGCGAACAACTTGACCGCTTGAAGCAGGCGATCGAACAGAAGCGTCCAGAATTGGCCAACAGGAAGGGTATAGTGTTCCACCAGGACAACGCCAGACCACGCACTTCGTTGATGACTCATCAGAAGCTACGGGAACTCGGATGGGAGGTTTTATCGCATCCACCATATAGTCCGGAGATAGCACCAAGTGATTACAACCTGTTCCTGTCCATGGCGAACGCCCTTGGTGGTGTAAAGTTAAACTCAAAAGAGGCTTGTGAAAGTGGCTGTCCGAGTTCTTTGCAAATAAGGAGGGGGCTTCTACGAGGAAGGTATTATGAAGTTGCCGTCTAGATGGGAACAGATTATCGAACAAAACGGCGCATATTTGAACTAAATCCAATCACTGTAACACTTTTTATAAAGCATTGAATAAAGAGCAAAAAGCGGAAGTGAGATATTTGTCAACCTTTTAAAATTATTATTATTTTCATGAAAATATTCACAGCACAAATGTAGCAAAATTTTCACAGTCATTTCCGATGTGTAAAACGAAACAAACGTGCAATGCTTACTTTTTTTAATTTTTGTATTTTCCGGAAATTAAAATAATTTTCTCCAGAATATGAAGAACACATCTTAGTAGGCATATAATACAATCTATTTCAGTCGCTGAAACTCAATTTTTCGAAGAGTGCATTGACTCATTCTATTGATTTCGTGAAAATCTAGAAAACTACTTAACGTAAAGAAAAAATTTGAATGGCACAAATAAGCACAAACCTAGTACAATTTAGCACAGCAAAGATTTTTTCGAGAATCCAAAAATTCTGGACCAACTTCATACACATAAGAATTTCGGAAAATTTCACGAACACTATGGGATTAGAAATATAAAGTGTGGTTCATCTAATAGGACTGATATGGAAGACCCCATCGCTCGAAACTGAGACTTTTTTATTCTTGCTTTCCAGAATGAATTTTTTCTTGTAAGATCAAGTTCTTCTTTTTGCAGACCTGACTTGAGATGACTGTGAATGATCCGCCTATTTTCATCGTCGAACAATAATCCAGAACAAATGAATCGTGCACAAAAACTAACAACATAACGGACTCCTCATCATTTTCATAACATCCATCAATTTCTCGTCTGATCTTACCATACAATGGGCGCCTTCAATGCCTTCGTCTTTGTAGCAGCACCTGTCTCAAGCCGCATACCCGATTACGATAGAGGTTCCCTTCCTTATAATCTTGAGCAAACATATCTCGGATTAACTCGTTACTTTTATATGAATCGATTACGTGTAAAAGATGCCGGTCTTTCGGATAATTTCACGCAGTTAAATTGCTGCAATATCTCTCGCTCCTCCATCGATCATGGTTATTATTTATTCCGGATTTTTGTAGATTCGATACGACGGCTGAGTGTGCTCTATAATTTCGTCTAATAGATCATGAATTCTTCTGTTTGGCGCGCAAAGTTGCCAGGACTGGTCCGTGATGTATTGCGGTATCGAAAATTCAACACGAAATTGTATTTTGGATTGATGTTTCAATCGGTGAAATTGTTGACCTTAGGAAGATAAAAGTGATCGATGTTGCCATAAATAATAGCTGAGATGTTCATCTTCAGTAATCAACATCAACTGAGCGAAAGAAATGAATCGATCAGGTGATATGTATAGTCCGAAAATCGTGACTTGAAGAGAGACAAAACTTCCATTTTTTTGGGGGCAGACCTAGATTTTTTTCGATTGTGAAAATCGCCGAGAACGACTATTTCTGCTCCTTCCACCATTCAGATTCAGAAGGAGAAAATGTTTGAAAAGATGAGGAAGATATTGGGTCAAGATGTAATTTCGATAAATGCTCATTTCTTGTTTTTTTTTCAGTTTTGACCTTGTCTTCTAAGGATTTTCATTTCATGTTGCATCTAACCAAGCCCAGAACTTGAGGAAACTTCTGATGTTTCTTTATCTTAATTTCAGAGGGCTATGTGTCTCCTATAAAAGATCTTCCCCTATCACATTTCATTTCATATTTGGAATTCTTCGTTCTTTGGTATTCATTATCTGGTTTTACCTTTAATCGGTTGGACTTTAATCTTTCGTCTTGAATGCGATGGTTATATTTTCTCCATTTCCTTTCTCAGTTTTTCTGATAAACCTTTTATATCAGCAACGATGTCTTAGCTACTTTTTTTTGCAGTTTCCACTATTTTGTTTTTTTAACACGCTTATATTAACTTCACTGGTATGTATATATGTATGTATGTCAGTTTGTAACTCTCCTTCTTTAAGCGTGAGTGAATCATTTCTGTGAAAAGATGCCATTTTTTCCGGAGCGTTGGTTGGCCGAGCGGTCTAAGGCGCACGTCTTCTGTGACTTCAGCTTCTTGGATTAATCGATCGTGGGTTCGATTCCCGACCACCAAAAAAAAACCGTTACCATTAATATTTCTATAACATTCACTAAAAAGTAAAAAATTAATATAGTTTACATGATTAGGAAGAATATATAAGTATATAAAACATACTAGTAAAATTGAGAAAGAAGCGTGGGGCGCTTGATATACGAAAATTATGGCACAAAGCGCCCCACGCTTCTTCTATGTTTTATATACTATTGTCATAAATTGATTTTTAAAATTATTTCTAACTTTTTTAGCCCGATATTCTTCATAAGCGCGTTTTTTAGTTTTTAAACTATATTTATTTTTTGATAGCCATTAATTCTCAGACGTCTGGTGATGTTGTTAATTTCTGTATTCTTCTCTGGTTAGGTAAATTAAGGACGTCAACAATTTTTTACAAATTCCTAGCACTTGGGGTTTACATGGGGAAAACACCCCATGTATATTTCGAAATTTTTCATAGTTTTCAAGTTATAATTGTCTTTATGTACACTTAATGATAAAGATAATTGAATCATAAGTTTTATAGATTCTGTATTCAGGTTGGATGAAGAAGGTCTTCAAGAATCACTGTAATAAATAGTGATTTTTAATAATTTGTTTCAATTGCTATAAAAAAACACAGGGGAATTAATAACTATATATATTGCCGCTAACATTTAAAATCCAAGTAGTGAAACCGAAATTTTTATAAAATTACACAAGGGACAGTTATTACACAAGAATTCCAATTGTATTTGAATAACAATTCTTCGAAACACGCTTTGGTCGTATTTCGATGTTTACTTACAAAAAGAAATATAAAATATTGAAACCTCGCTGGAAGAAATCATTGAAAATACACAAAAATAAAATCGCGTAATATACATCAGGTTAATAGCGATACCCTCAGATGAGAGGAATCTTGAAAATATTTGTTGGTATCACTAATTGGATTATCCCTGTTAGTTTATTGCTCTGCCACATAAATTTTTCAAACTACCAATTTATTGCTGTGTTAATGGGTAGAATTAAAATATTGGTAAAATATATTGTCCTGTTCGTGTGTTTCTTATACATAATGGTTCTTGTTGTTTATGTATATAAAAAACAAAGATGAATTTGGCTAACTTTTTCGACTGTCTCTTTGAATTCAATTTATTCATCTCAATTGTCTGAATTGTAAAGGAATTAAAGAATTGTGTATCCTTCATTTCATCAAATGATGAAAGCATATTTTCTATGTAGTGTGTGTCAGTAAACATAAGTCTGGCGCCTTCTGTCCAAAACTTTCCAAATAAAAATCAGTTAAAACGGGTACTCATCGCTATTCCAAATTCTTGTTGATGAAAGTATATTGTTTCGATACATATAGAAAGCATCCCTGATTCCATAGGTACTCCGCCAATAGAATAACCAGAAGTTTGGAGGCCAATTGTTAGATCTTATCTGAAGAAGTCTTCATATAACAGATAGATAGATAACAAATTTCATTTAATTTCATGAGTAATATTAATTGACGATTATTAAAACATTTAACAATAAGTCTTTTTGTGAGAACTTATTGAGAAGGGGAACATGTTATATAAGATTTTTACGATGAATAGATTAATCATATTGAAGGTAAATATAAGAGTTTCATTCCAAAAGATATAATCTCTGAGTGTATACAAGAAGAAATTTGAAAATAATTCTATCAGTGGTTGAGTTATAAAATGGTTACTAAATAGCCTTATGCATATACAAACAGACAACATCTTGTATTTGTTTGAATTCAGACCTACGTCTGAAATCGGCTTTAGGAACGTGGACAACGTTCGGAGAAAACACCTCTCGATTGATTTTGTTGGACAGTTCGGCCTGTTTTTAAAACAACCAGAGTTACGATGCGATAGCCTAGGGTGCTTCTTTCCTCGGTTTCTAGAATTTTTTCGAAACGCAAATCGCCGGAGAGACGCCCGATAGGCTTATGCAGAAACCGTGAAATTGTCGAGATATCATGCAGCTTTTCCTAGGCGATGATTGCGGCAAATGAGCTTTTTACGTCGTTGGATAGTTTGTCTTGTATAATGGCGATGACAGGGTTAAGTGGTGGATTCGGGCACTCATGGTTTTTTTCGATCTGCCGGAATCAAAAAGTGTGCTTGATTCGTTAATGGAAAAAAATTATGATAAATCCATTGAAATCAACCTTATGTCATCCTGATACAACTCTACAATATCAGTACTATAATGAATAAAGGGCCAAGTTAGTTGATTGAATTCAAATACATAGAGCGGAAATTAAGTTACACAAAAAGAAATGAAATGATTAAGCAAAATCTTCAGTCTCAGTAAGTTAAGGGAATTGAATTTTTCATTCAGTGAAAATAACAAGCTCAATGAGAAGAAATAATAAAATTCTGAAAATTCAGGCACAGTAATACATTTGATTTGGACTTCTGCAAAAAATAATCGATTCAATAAATTCAAATATATTATATAAATTAAGAATTTCAGTTATCGTTAAATGGTACAAAATTAATTTCAAGATTCAGCTTGACTGATACTAACTTCTATTGTTATGAACAATTTTTCTCTGACGCAATAGTTTTTCAAACCGATCAGATCCTACGGCAATACTGAAAATTCACAGGGTGAGAGGCATAATTGAATATAATTAATTGAAAATGGATAATTTAAGCCTCTTCATACACGATTAGTGGTCAAGGGGAACTGAAGAAAACTTTCTTGTATCATCAAACTGAAAGATAATTATTAATGCTTTCCACGAAGGCACTTCCTCATACAGGGTGTCTCGTAACTCAACGTCAAGCGGTTACTGGGCGATATGCTAGGTTATACCAGAATGAAAAAAAATAATAAAACAAATTAACAAATAAAAATAAAACAATTGTACCTGACAATGGATTTGTGACTGTAATCAATAGCATGATTATTTGGGATCACGTTTAAAGAAAAATCACTGCAAAATTGGAAAATTTGTGACTACAAAAATAAACCTATTACCACTCAACCAAGTGACATAAAATTTCTTTTTTATTTTTGCTGGAACTGGTATAACCTAGAATATCGCCCAGTAACCGCTTGACATTGAGTTACGGGACACCTGTATACATTCATTGGGACGCAGCAAAAATGTAGGGCTCATGTGGATTTATTTGTAAATCATTGGGCAAGTAGAATCTTTCTTGGCTCTAATTATTCGCAAAAAACGGATTTATCGACTGCCTACTACCTTTAGCAGTATGAATGTATCACTTGACGAGAATCAAAACCTTTTATGGTCCTGTTCGATTTCAACCAGAGCTTCGCGATTCAAGTACTGAGTCTGGCCTCCGCAAACAGCGGTCGTCAATTCAAATAATAATTAGGGAAGCAAAAAATTTATCGCAAAATGAATCCGTATCGTGGCAATCCGGCCGTAATAAAGACCATAACTGTTACATAGGAAGGCAGGAGAAAAGGTTCCCTTGAAAAATATCGAACTAGAAGGTGAAGAATGCTCTCGAATATGTCATCAGGATATTTATGCAAGTGTATGGGTAGACGGAAGTTTTTTGAAGAGTTGCAAACACATTTTCAGTGATGATTTGTGAATATCAATTTTCTGTGTACATAAATTATTATTTTGAGTGGTGAAGGTATTTTTAATAGGATTGCTATTTCTGATTGAAAGACGTTGCAATATGTTCCTTGGGACACTAGATGAATCTTTTTTCTAATGAAACTGCAGAATATTGTCTTAAAAATTCCTTTCAGCACTCTTTACGTTCAAAGTGGATGAGATATGCAGTGAGGATAGCGAAATACTACCAGCTGCAATGGATAGTCGCACGCTGGAAAAGAGCTCACTCTGAAATTTATTACCACTCATTACTCTCTAACTCGACAACGATTGGGAATATATGAAATTTCAGGATCTATATAATGATATAGATTAGAGGTCATGAAGAGAGATGGATTTTTTGTAGAATATTTTTGGTTGAGATACTAACGACATATTTTGGATTTTTCGATAAAAGAAATTAAAGTAAAATTCAACTTTAAAAGTTTTTATCGTTGCGATATTTCTTGGATGGTCTATACACTCAAACAGCGATGTTCTCGTCTATCATCGGCTTAACGTCAAATACCGAACTCAAATCAATCGAAAGCCGTTTTCTCCGGATGTCGTAACCGCATCTTATCTTCACTAGAAATATTCAATCTTCTGCTCCTTTTTTCTCGATACAGTTAACCGCCTTCTGCCCGGACTAACGACTTCTTCTCTTTTCCTTACTGTCGCAGTCGCTGACGTTAGACAGAAACAAAAGACGGTCGCCGAGCAATAAATATAATCGATAGAGAACTAGATCATAGATTTAGTATCTTGGTCGCGGTGGACATGTTGTGGATGTCGGTTTCTCTTTCGTTAGTATCGAAGGATGCGTTAGAAATGCGACCGAAAGTGGAGCATTCGGTTCTTTTACGCATTGCCTGCGAGCTTCTTCTTCCTTGTTGCATCATGCCCGATTGGAGATTGCTCCGGTTTTTGCGATTTTTCAACTGCTTGCTGGACCGCAATCGTGGGTTTACTTTCTTTCTCCTGTTGGCTTATGTGAAATGCAAGTTTTGGTATTATAAATAACGAAGAGTCGGTATAAAGAATTCAAATAAGGACCACATCAATTTTGAGAAATAATTAAGATATTTCAATCAACTCACATAATTGAAAATTCAAGAAAAACGTGATCTTTCAGACGAAGCTACATTTCGTTTGAATGGTTCAGTTAATCGACATAACCTCCACTTCTGGTCACAGACTAATCCTCATAACGTTTTAAAGGTTCATACCTAACATCCCCGAATATTGAACGTTTGGGATAGCATTTATAATAACAGATTCGTAAAATCCTTTTTTCTACAAAAATCTTTATACGGAGATCGGTATTTATAGCCTTCAGGGAGGCAAGTGAATCTGGCATTGGAGGTAAATGGACGATTACCAAATAATATCTGGGTTTAGCAGGATGGAGTACCACCCCATTACGCTCGCATTGCTCGAGATTATTTAGATAGAACATTTCATTACAGATGGATATGCACGTAGTCCCGACCTTAATTACTGCAATATTTTCTGTGGGGTTATTTAAAGTCTAAAGATTATGTTGATAGACCTAATAATTTGCTAGAATTAGCCGCAGGACTAACTCATGAGATACAGAGACATACACCAGATGTAATAGCTAATGGTACTAGAGAATTTACAAACCGATTTGCTCATTGTCAAGAAGTAAACGGTGCTCAGTTTGAACATCTAATATATTAAGTTCAGATTAGTTGAATTTCAATGTTTTAAAAATCACTGAGTTTTAGTTCATTTTGATTAGTTATTTCTTTAATGTATATCAGATCTCTACTTTCTTCATTGTATTTTTGTTATTCAGATTTTTTTCTTCTTTTGTCTTTTTATTTCCAGATTCGATGTGGGCAACTTGAAGAAGTCTCTGTCTCCATCAATAGAAGACCACTCTTGAAGAAAGAAGTCACTAAAATATATTTCAGCTTATTTTTGTACTTTCACACTTAGGCGGGGAGCCAGGGTTTTTTTCACATACGCCGACTTGTATGACACCCCGTCACTAACCCCTGATCTATTTGCTTTATTGTTTGCTAACTAAATATTGTAAGACAAAAGTTCAAAAGAATATATATATATATAAGTATATCACATTAACTCTGAAATAAAAGATCATAATCAAAATGATAGGCGGGGCCTTCTTAAAACTTTTATGAGATAAATATATAAAGAGCTGAATAAAAAACGCTGTATGAAGAAATTCTCAAAACAACCGTTTTCTCAAATAGAATCAGTATATCAGTACTTTTGCATGGAATGAAAAGAAGAGTGTACTGATGAAAGAAATCTTGTCATGAAAATCGAAAATCTGAGAACTTTTTTTCAAATTTCCACTGAAGATTCAAACATTATGCAACCATTCGGTTCATAAGACATGGTACTCGAGTAATCAAGAAGTATCTGTTCGTTGCTTCGTGTTCAACAGACCGTTTGGTAGTTCACAAAAACGATGCACAGTCGACATAAATTAAGCCGTTTGTCTCCCTACGGAATTTCCTGCTTGTAAAGCTGTCATTTCCGATTAGAACTTTGCTTCTTTCATTCGATATACTGCCTGAAGTTGGATAACAAGCGTGTTGTGCACACGACTTGGACTTATACGAAGATAAGTAACTGTTTTTGAGTTTTGTCGTGCCATTTTTTTTCGTTTAAATCGAGTTGGACAGTATTTTCTGATCGGAATTGTTTTTCTGGGATGTTGATCATCATAAATTTACGTTTGTTTTGTTTTATTAGAATTTCAAATTTGACTTGTCAATCAATATTTGGAATTTGATTCCACTGTTATTATTGTTATGATCTGATGGTGAATTTTTTAGGCGCATGTAATAATCGTACTTAATTTTATGCCATCCTTACGTCAATTACATACTAAGAATCATATGATTTTGTTTCTGTATGTTCTGAACTATGATTAGCCTACTACAACAACATAACTGTTAGAATATCCCTCGGACTCAGTTGTAACTAACTTGAAAGATATCTCAATTAGGTTAAAACAGATAGGCTCACAAAATTTCACGGAAATCGATAGGCTATAAAAGTTCCAGAAAATATATTGTTCAATACTATATATATCATAAGATATCGGACTTATTTGAATAAAAATTTGCGGGCATGTAAATGTGTTTTGTAATCAAAGACTTTGTTGATGGGAAATTTTTGATGATGGCCCTCGTGTAGGTAGAATTGTTATTTGGGGAATGACCATCATCTTTATTGTTATTTCTCCAAAGTATCAACAGATACTTTTTGAAGTTTTTAAGGTAGAAAGTCAGCTTTTTAAAAAACTGACATGATTAAAGAATTTTTCGATTTTCTGATGGATAGAATTCCGAAAACTAGATCGAATTTGTTCTTATCTGTTGTTTGAAGACTTCTTCAAGTTATTTCGAACAATTGGCCTCCAATCTTCCTGCGACCCAATTAATGGTACACTTATGGGATTAAAAGCTATATTCATAAATGCTGCCTCCATTATTTTTGTTTTTGTCAGTTTTGCTTCTTTGGATATGATAGATATATTTTGTGGGATATCCAGTTTCAATTTTCTTTACTTATTATAAATTCAATAACCTTCCATAAAATAAGCTAGTCAACCCTTTAGCAACGATTTAACGATTCTGAAGTTTCAAAATGTTCTAGGAGCTGTGGAGGAAACTAAATTTCAGATTATCATAACTATTCGACGGATTTGGTCCAAATGCGAAACTAGACCGAGATATTTTGACAATCAAAAATTCTGAAGATCTGAAAATTCGGAAGATAGATAGTAGATTATTCCACTAGAAACAAGTACGCAAAGGCGAACGTTTATTCCTGAACAAACTTGAGAATTCGATTATAGTTCAAGTTTTCTTTTTCCAGTTGAATAGATTTTTCTTTTTCATCGATAAGTCAAGGAGGACCTTCAATTATATGAATCATCAGTAACATTATCAGAGCAACAAGGCTAGATCATGTACCCCAATCTTCTCCCCAGAGACACACAACTATCAACCATCAATCTAACAACAAATGTCACCGCACAATTCGATCACCTGACGATCCATTTACAGATAATGCCAACGTACTCCCTTTTTACTTCCTCGTGAGTATCTCGTTATTAAAATGATAATAAAAGTGTTTTCAAACATGGAATGCTCAGCGTTATTTACATATACAATGGAAGATAGTAGGCTGCATCAATTTGAATTCAACATACCATCCTTATTATATTTGACACACGATGAATTATGTATAGTCTACTCAGTTTCAGATACGGAAAATGTATCCTAGGGATATACTATGTGGTGTAGGATCGGGTGATGACTGTTGGTTAAGTACCATATGAAATATTGCTCTATTTTGCTTCTGAGAGTCAGGGAGCTGAAGAATGTAAATTAGCTGGTTATGAAACGGTGAAACCCACAGTTTGTGCTATTTTGAAGTCGTTTTAAGTTTGCCGGTAGCCGAGATCAATGGGTTTCTCGCTTTATCGCTTATTGGGATCTCCATCTAAAGAACCTGAGTATTTCGAACGATTCCTACATTTTTGCGCACTTGATATTGTAGAACAGCATGCCATCGTTTTATCCAAATGTCTGTAAGTGACCTAAAAATGGTCTCACTTGATTGAGCTCGACTTCCAAATGAATACGGGGTCAAAACTTGAGTATATCAGTTCGGTAAGTAAAGGTAGTTAATGGTAAAGTTAATTAATAAAGTTGACATTTACATTTTGTGTCGATTTAAATGTTAAAACTTTGGGTCGTCACTCGACAACGAGATAAGGTGAAATTGTTCATCCCCGGTAACCTCATTTTCCTCAACCTGATAAAAAAATATTTTATACAATACGTATTCTACTGACATCAATCAGACTTATTAATTTAATTTCATCTGATGAAAAATGAATGAATTAGTTCACTAACGGTAAAATAATGTATGTTGACAAGATTGACAGGCCGAATTGGTATTTTGAAAAAGTTTAATGTAATGCTCGTAAAAGTCATTTAAAGTTTTTGAAATATTTCATTCCGATGAATCATCGTTTTTGTGTCATTTGGATTCGATTATACAAAATATTCCGAAGGACAAGTGTTTGACCGTCCCAAATTCTGTTATGATGATGAAAGCAGACCTTGTTTACTGATAGATAAGTTTTCCTGATTGTGTTGTCATATGCATGCAAGTGTATATATTTTGAAGTAGTACAGCTTTCTAGGAGCAGGGTTGTGGCTAAAATGAAACTTCGGGAGAACTATTCGTTTGGTTATTTCAGAAAATCGGTAATTTGGTTCTTGAAGTATTTCAAAGGACAATAGCTAAATGAAAGATAGATATTCTTCTTTCGATGCAGTTGATATACTTACTTCTAATTGGGTTTCACGAGAAGGCTCCTTGAAATGAAAAACAGGAAGTTTACTCACATTCATGTAATATAGCTGAAAATTGTTGATAAAGCACATAAGTATATGCTTTGAAACAAAGTTTTTGCAATTAGAGAATATGCAAAAACAAAATTGAGTATATCAATGTCATACAGTATCGTGAAAAATTTTTGTGCACTGTGGAGAATAAGGCTTCTCAAAATGATAGTGATATTTCGATTTTTCCAATAGAAGTATAATTAATTAATGCAATAAAAACTGGATCCAATGTGAGATCAACAGATTATCTTATGTATCAATGAGTTAAATTCACAAATGCGTGACATTTTCCTTATCATGTGGTATTCTATGTGTTGGTTTCTCTGAGCAGCTTGAATCATGCTATTGCGCGTTACTGTATTGGTCAAAATCGACAGAGTTATACAATTCAATGGCAAATAATTGTTTAGAAATCGTCTGAAATATCTAGCTAATGCATATTTTTTCATCTTTAAAGAAAATCAATCAGAGGAAACACAGTTGAAAATATTCATTTATATGTGAAAGTGCCTTCGAATTAATCTTGTCATAAGAACATATGATACAGTGAATGATTGGCAATTTCAAAAAATGTTTCGAATATTCAATATCTACTGTATGGTAGGTCGCAGAATAAAATGTCTGGAAAAACCTGAAACCCACCATCTTCACACCTCAATTCCTGCCAATCAGTGCCTCATCCCATCGAATACCATCCATCTACTTTCTGCTTTGAATAGTGCAACAACCACCTTGAGCAAACTTTTTCCCGTCCAGTTTCCTAGTAACCTCCCGTCGATAGCTAAATAAAAATTACATAATACTAGTATTATCATATGAACAATGATCCAAGTGCTGCCCATAATCGAGTTGACGCCTAAATCAAATGTTAATTTAAGCAGTCTAGGATGTCACATTTCGAACGGAGTACGAATTACATTAACATATAATATGTTGTTATTCTTATTTAATAACAATGCCGAGGTGTGATGCAGCCCTAACCGAGTCATGGCCTACTCGTCGTCTTCGGGGTAGGGGTAAGTCGCAGATGACATTTGTTCGAGCTATGTTCTGAGTAATTTGCGCATAATTTTTGTTCGTTCCGTCCACAGAAAACAATGAGGATTTTTTGTTTGGGGAATTGTGAAATAACAAAATGGTTTTCGCGGATAGAATACGCAGGTAATTAGTGTTGGAATAATGTCGATTCTAATAGAGATTAAGTGGATGTAATTGCAAGAGTGGCCTCACACGGAGCTCTTACAGGTGGGGCCGGTTGCGATATGCAATTTGATATCTCGGGAATTTCAGTTGATGTCAATGATATTCGATTCTTTCATATTGGAATGGATTCCTTTTGATTACTTTTACCTCATCGCTGAATGAGTCGACCGCCTGGAGCACTGATGACAATACAAGGTTAGATTGATAAGTACCCGTGTTTGGCAATAAAGGGAACTGTAAATAAAAATCCGTATACCATATTTTAGTGCCATCCTTCAAACTACGTCTGTCAAAATTTTGCGCCAATACATCTAGTGGTTTTGATATGCCAACATTTTATGTTGAGCAACTTCATGTTATTTCGAAAAATTTTAAAAGGAGCAATATCATTCAGTGATTTCAATATTTGGAAGAGATGGTGTGGGATAAATTCAAGGATCGTTTGGTAGCGGTATTCAAATGGTTTTCAAACATCATGATATGATCGATAAAATCCATGATATCGTGTTAGCCGATCATCAGTGAAATCGCTGAAATATAAAAATTGAAAGAAAAGTATATTTCATCTATGGGCAAGAATGGTTTCCTGTTTACTGGCTGATTCGGAATCGAAGGTCTATTTAAGACTGATTCGGAACAGTTTCTACGGCGATACGTAACCGTTGATGAAATCTGGAATAATGACAATACACCAGAAATCAAGGAGCAGTCGAAGCAGTGGACTTCTCCAGGTTGAATTCGGAAGATGGCAAAGACAGTGGCATAGGCCTGAATTGTTATGGCCATTGTCTTTTGGGATTCTCATGAGGTAATGATCATTAATTACTAGGAATAGGTGAAAATAATATCACGGCAATACTACGGTGTATTATGTGATTGATTAGACGTCGCATTCAAGGAAAACGTACCTTTCCGTACAGAACAAAATTGCTCTTCCACCACCACAACGCAATGGCTCATTCAGTAGCAGTCGACACTGCAAAATTGGTGAATTGCTACCTCACCAACCATATTCACCAGATCTGGCATCGTGTGACCTCCCTCTGTTTCATAGCATGAAAAAATGGCTGGGCAAAAAGCGGTTAACGTCAAACGAGGAGGTCATCACTGAAACGGAGGTCTATTTGCAGATTTCGAGAAGTCATAATTTCAATTGATATATATAATTAATACATATAATATAATATAATAATTTTAAGAATGAAAAATCTTCTGGGTAATAAATCAATTTTGTGCGGTTGAATTAAGAAGAGTCTCTTTTCACAAATTGCTGTGAACCATACTGAAAAAGAAAGAAAGAGGCGACTCTACTTGAATCATGATATGAGAGACCAATACAGATTTCAACGAAAAATAACCCCTTATACCCTAGTTCACTATCGGTTCTTTGAGAAGTGAATACAGGATTAATGGTTAAGAGTTTATTAGGCAAAACCTTTTCCTTGCAAGAACTATTGAGTCATAAAACTTATACTCGCATTTGGAATTATATAACATAAGAAAAACCGCCTTTCTTCCACCTCATTGAGTCCAAATGGCTCCAATAAACTCCGCTATCGGACACCGAAAATCATTACGCCTGTGAACGGTGTTCCTCGGCGCAGATTCCGTGTCCGCTAATTTTTACGAACTCCTTGTTCCCTCGGCCAATGCGTACCCTATAACCTCGCAACTAGAAGACACGGCTGATTTAAATAGTACAATCGCCGTGGCCATAGTTGGTACACCGGTACAAGCGTATCATTCTTCGAAAACATACAGGGAAAGTAAGAAACATCTAGTCGGCCGGAATAGTCCATCAAGAACGGTCCCAGGTGCCAATCACCGTCGTAAATATATCGACCGAGAGGTTTAACCACCGTAGCTACCTATATTATCGACCAGGCTGCTTTAACGACTTTTATAGGCCATTAGCTTAATAAGCAAACTCCAAGATAGAAAAGCTACGCTGCGTGTCTAGAATGAGATTAATTCTGATGAGATTTTTATGATTTCAGTCGCAATCAGATATGTCTTTGCCTGCTTTATGACGTCGTGATATTTCCAATTGAATATCTCAATTACATTTGCCGATTATAAGTGTATGTGTGTGAGATGAATGCAGATTCCTGCGTAGTACAACGTCTTTCACGGTTTATGTGAAAATATATTTATGACTCGACCGCCTTATTGGTTATCTGCGAGATGTGACAGGGTACACGATATCTTGGAGCTGTTTCTCTCGTAACGTGAAGTTATGTCGATAAATATAGTGCGTTAAGAGTCGAGTCATCTCTTGTCGCTGGGTTTAATTCGAGAATCGAATAACTCCAACTTCATGAAAGCTCTGTTAGATTGTGGAGAAGAAAAGCAAACGACGTAATGAAATTTCATATTTGGAGTATCGAGAAATTGTTGGAATTCAAAGGCCCCCAAATATTGCTGAATTATGAGAATCATTGTCGAAATAGGCGAGAGAAAATAAATAGCAATTTCTGACAACCGAAACACGCATCAAGACATTGAGCGTTATGGAGCAATCTTGGGGGACCCTGAAGTTAGCGCTAATTCTGAAACTATGTCAAATATTCAGTGCTCAATTGGAACCTATTGGTGTTTTTGGAATAAATTTAAAAAATCAACCGTTTCCAAAATATCAGAGAATTGTTTCCTGATATTGCTGACTTCACGCTCAGCACCAATATTTTCAAATAACCTCGAAACCAATATACCAATATTTAGTGCTTAGTTGGTGCCTATAAAACGACACTAATTGAACCACCCTGTACTTTATATGTATGTTTTCTTCGATTCCGGTTTTTTCTGTTGAAATGTCAATACTTTTATTGAAAAGAGTTATGCTATTGCTGTTCAGATAGTACATAAAATAATTATTTTTTTCAGATATTTAATGGTAAAGTTGAATCTCACCCTCAACATTCAACGTAAAATACTGTAATTTTCATATTTTTAGAAACAGTTGGAGATTCGTGAGAAGCCTCACAATATGTGGGGAAAATTATATATTATTGCATCTGATCGATATCTGGCTATACTCTAAATAGTTTTGCCCCCGATAATAAATTTCATCCTTGGAGGTCATGCTTGGCAAAATTGTGCGTAGTTCGTAGGGGACGCGTGATACGCTTCAGGTGGCCGGCAATACACTGAAGAGAATAATTGGATTAATTGTGGATAGATGGCGACGTAGTATGAAATCAAATTATTGCGTTTATCCCAAAAACCATAGTGGCAAAATCAACATTCGATTATAGTAAAGCTAAAAATAATCTTGCAACCGTTCTGGAAACACCAATAGTTACCAATTAGGCACTAATTGATACAACAAAAATTTCACGAAATTTTTATATGTTGGTGCTGAGCATGAAGTCAGCACCAAGGAAAATATTCTTTGATATTTTGGAAAAGGTTGATTTATTTTAATTGGTTCCAAAAGCACCAATAGGCGCCAATTGAGCTCCGAATATTTGACATAGTTTCAGAAGTAGTGCTTCCAACGTTTCGCTAAATTCACGGAGCCGATCTTGTGCAACTCGAAGAAACTAGATGATGCTTCCACACATCAAAAGTGCTGGCGTTATTTTACGTCCACTCTATACGTCTCTATCCCTACAGAGTCGAGAAGTAAAATCTGCAGAATGAAAGATTTCGTGCAACAATCCGCATATAAATTCGGCAATTCGTATCAGAGACATACAGCAATACAAAATTTATAAAGCAGTTCCAAGCGATATCGTCGCATTAATTGCCGCAATTTTTAGAAATTGCCCCATATTACTTCTTTAATTGCTTCCAACCGCTTCATTAATTGCTTACTTGCAACTGCCCCATTCGTATTGCCAGGCAGTTATTGCTCAAAAACTTGCCCGTTTATGTACTCCTTAAGAATGCACAATAATCGGGTGTCCTGTCAAAAAATGGTGATATCGCATCTGTAGTTCCACTGTGATATAATTTTATTGTAATAAATTTCAGGATTTATTTTCTTGAAATCATTTATAATGATGTACTCAATTTAACGTCATGATGATTCATACTTACTGCCATACTGAAGGTGGAAATATCTTCGGATCTTACCTGGAACAAAAATATCATATCAATGGAAAATCGTTGAATACTTATGGAGGATTGTGAAAACAATCGAATTCAATTCTTATTGACAAATGAAGTATTTTTTCTGACTTTGTATCAGTGCGATATAAAATCTACGGAGCTAGATAATGTGAAAAAATCAAAAAGCTTGAAATAACACTAACGTTTATTCAAATCCCAATTCTCTTCTATTTAATATTTTATTGAATTATAATGATAAATATTCTCACACATGAAACTCCCTATATTTTGTAAAATCTTTTGACATTTTGACCATAATATGATTATCATGGCTGGAAGACTTCGGCCGATAGCCATTTGATACCATATCAATAAAGATATTTTCGCTTAATGATTATCTAGAAATAAACAATTCCAGATAAAATAATATAACTAGTTGAAGGCGTAAGAGCAATGTCAAAAAAAAATTTTTTTGAAGAGGTAGTTAGGAATGGCTGTTTACAAAACTCACAATATATTTTCTTGCAATGTGTGCCATTTATCATTCAGAAAAAAACAATCTTGTTTAATTAACTGATAATTATTTGCCCCCTTTCGAGAATAAGATGAGAATTAGTTCATTTGAAGAACCTCGAATACGAATCAATTATTCTCAATTATTCAGTTATACAGTGCATCCTATATCATTGTATGGAAATGTATAATTAAGAAGATGAAAAATATGAATTCCCGAATTCAAAAGTTGAATAACATCTCATTTCCCATTCAGATCTTCTTCTGTAATTGCTATGGTCAACTGATTTTTTTATTCGTTCCTTATGGTGGTTGTTTTAATACAGACCTGCCCATCCGCCAATTTGTCATAAGTAAGCAAAAGAAGACTTTTCGCTCGGGAAGTAATTTCAATATGAGAAAATTTCACAGATGTTTTGTTGATGTAAGGGTTTTTTGAAGAATCTTGATTAAAATCTCCTCTGTGAATCATATCGAGTCATTGGTATAATTGAATATAAGAAACTAATTGTTCGCGAGAATCCAATAGAGCAGAAGAACAAGCATAAACAACATCAACACGCGGAAACCGATAAAATCATGAACGTGCAAACACATTTACACACTCGGTGCTATTAATCACAACACGAGTAGATAGGAGCGTTGAAAGAAGTGAGAAATTAACAGCTCGAAAAGCAGGAATTGAACTTCGATTCTAAATTAACAAATTCCACGCTAATTTACCGCATCTCCCGACTTATAGAACAAATTATCTCCGGTTTATACACTCATTTCGCTCCACTTTCATACACCTCCCACAAATATAATGTCTAACACCGTATACAAGAACCCTCAAGCTTTCATCAATCAATACAATGAAGACAGATAGGCGTTTTGAGTCATAGAAGAAGAAACTATTTATCAATTACCCAATAAAGACCTCCGATGTATTAACATTATTAGCGCCTTTCAGCCTTTGTTCGAGAGTTTCAACAAAGCGTTGCTTTTTGCGTAAATCTATGGATGGTTAAATCCATTCTGTGCATTAAATCGCTTTCACCACCCGACAGACTGTAATTGATCTATGTCTATATTTGTTTATGCGGAAATTATTGGACGTTTTTGTCCTTTGTCGGTACTTACCATTGTTTCCACATTTTTGTGTATCGGGTATGAAATATCGTAAATAATAGATTGTGAATTTACTTGTGGTCTGTGGTTCTACGCCAAATGTCAATCGTTCGGGTTTTGTAATCGTTCATTGGTCCAGCATTTTGAATACGCAATATGTCAGAAAATGTTCACTACTGGAAACGGACAAAATTTCAAATAATTTTATTCAATATATCGAGTACCACTAATTAAAAATTGAATTATGAATTAAATACACCAAAAAAAAATTTAAATACTGCAGAATATCATTGCACGAGAGAGCCATTAAAATATAGGATTAGAGTACAACGAATTGAAGATCACTGATGTGAGATAAGGAGCTTGTTCTAAATTATATGAATGCGAAAAACTGATTCCCGAATAACAATTCCGGAGTTTTTTTTAAAACATTTTCTTATTCAAACGATTTTCAAGTTGTCATTCGATCTTGAAGATAAAATCATTCATCATCTTTTTTCCCTAAATTGCACCATTTTTGAGATAATTGAAGTTGAAAGAAATTGAATCGATCTAATCATCTGATGGAACATGAGTGAGTGAATCATTTCTTAGAGAGAAAATAAAAAAAAATTTTTGAACAATTCAGATCTAATAGTGGCTGCTGTGGAAGGTAATTTTCATTCAAACTAAACTGGATTACAGAGGGAAATTTGCCCAATTTGAAAACTTAAAATACTTATAACATTTTAACGCTGCTGAATATGAATATCTGTTATACATGTTTGATGAATTAAACTAAGATCGCTATAATTTGGAGTGCCAGTGTCAACATTCATAAAATTCAATGGAAGTTTTTGTCCTTTAATCTGCAAAAGATATCTTAGGTAGTGATTAAAGCCGATTATTATCGTTTAATTCCTCAGAAACGATAATAAAACGTTATTGATTCAAGGTTGATTTATTATTGGTATAATTTTGGAAATACCTAGTTATTTTCTTATTCATTACGAATTCATAAGGATAAACCGGATGATTATATAGCGCGTCGACTGTGTAATTAACACTTAAAGATGAAACTATAGAAATAAAACATTTTTCCACATGGTGAATGCCTTAATTGCCCTGATATGCTCTAGCGACGGTGATAATGAAAGAATTGGCTACGCATTTCATCGCAATCTAATATATATCATTTGATATCTCTTACCAAGTATGAAATTCAACAATTGATATGATAATATAATTAATCAGTCCATTTTTTGTGAATTGAAATTTGCTGTCTGATACTGATAGTTGTAGTGAATTACCAACTAATATTAATTTTCTCTTTTTATAACATAATTCTGAGCAGTTGGAGAAAAGCAAGTAGGTTGAAACTTATTGTTTTTTGAACAGTATGGAAAACAAAATGTGAACATTTTGCCAGAACCACAATTCATTCACGTCATATAATAATGGCTTTCTCCAACCACTTTTCCTTCGTAAAATACTACAAAGCATAGCAATGGAGACCTAAGAGGAGAAAAAAAATACAATCTGATAAAATTGGTGAAACAACATTCAAGAAACTTCGTGAAGAGTTTCTGAAAGTACAGTTTTTTTATATTTCCTTTCTGGATATTCTTGAGCGAAAAATTCCGAAAATAAATTCTGATAAATGAGTTTTGTCGTTCTCGGCAAGCAGTAAAAAATCTTTTAGCTTTATGCGCTCTTGTTTTAGTAGACCATTAATAATAATGATCAAATATCGAGCCGAAAATGGGGTCAATCGATCGGGTTTGACCTTTTGATGAAGAATACAGGTTCAAACTTGAGATTGAAACAGATGAGGTTGAGTTTCCATATTTTCCATATATCGGTCGAAAAGTTTTTTAGCCCAATCCGTCCAATGGTTCAGGAAATAGGAGCATCCGTAATTTTGCTTCCTCTATAACTCCATGAATATCCATCGGGTCATGTTGTTACTTGAATTAGGTTGAAACAAAGGTTACAAAAAATTCCGCAATTCCGGACGTATTATAACAAACCCTTGTTCTTGCGCTGACCTTTTGATGTCATACAGTTTTTTCTAATTTCTAATAGCTTCCCTTTACCAGAAGGTATGATTATTTTTCAATTTTCTCAAGATAAACGAGAAATGACAAAAATTCCGTCACAAATATCAATGCTTGATGTTTTCACAGATAAATATTCGATTGACATCAATCGGACTTATTAATTCAATTTCAGTTGTGGGAAAATTTGATAAAATGAGTAATTTATGGTGCAAAAATGTACCTACATTGTCAAAATTGAGAAAAGCACTGTAGTGGGTTTTTAGGAAGAGGAAATTTTACCTTCCAGCAAACTTAAGCGGAAACATTCAGTAGTTATTTTTATGTGATCTTTAGTTTTCTTCATTCATTGTGCCGGTTGTATTTGTATTACATTGTTCAAGAGTACGAGGAACCATTCTTAAACAAACCTCCTGTCCTTACGTCAAATTTTTCTGACATTTCACGAGACAATTTGACTTGAAACCGATAAAAGATGTTGAATATTGCCCAAATAATAATTTTACACGAGTTCCAATATAAAAAATCTCTCGTCGATGGCAGTGCTTATCCACAGGATAATCTTCGATATTTAAACAATAATTCATGAGAACTTTGATGAATATACAGGATGAGTCTATGACCACTGCGTTAATTTCAACCATAGGTTCTTGAGATCAAGAGGAACACTTTTTTCCATACCGTTTTTCCATATTCAGCTGCGTTAAAAAATTATAAGCATTTTAAGTTTTCACATTGGGCAAATACCACTCTGTAGTCCAGTTTAGTTTGAATGAAAATCACCTTCCGCAGCATCCACTTTTTAATATGAATTGTTTAAAAACACTTATTTCCTTCAAACAAATAATTCACCCACTCATGTGTCATCAGATGATGATAACAAATTTTTTTTACTGGGTTTTTTCCCCTAGGTTTTTATGTCATACGCTGAATTGTATGACACTCGGTCACTAACCCCTGATCTATATGCTTTATTGTTTGCTATCTAAATATTGTAAGCCAAAAGTTCAAAAGAATATATATATATATATATATATAACAAATTAATTCCTTTCAACTTCAAATATCTAAAATATGGTGCAATGTAGAAAAGAACATAATGAATTATTTTATGTACAAAAAGACTGATGATTCTAGGAAGTACAAGATATGGACCTTTAGTTCAAGTGATATTAATTTTTCATGCAATTTAACCTATCTGTATTGAAGTAGTGGGACACCCACAGGAAATGGAATAAATCTATTGATGCCAAAATATGCATGACTGTTATCAAAAACTTTCTACAAGAGATCACTTCAATTGATATTGTCGTTTGAATATTACAGGTGAAAATGCAATTTCATGATGAAATTTCAACACACTTTATTTTGCGAACGGGGACAAATGTGGAGAAATGTTATAAGAAGAAAAAATTTGTTTTGATGTCAAGAATCTATGGTTAAAATAAACGCAGTGGTCAAATACCCACTGCGTGTATTCAAATTCGATTACCTCATTTATTTGAATACGAGAAAAAAAGAGCTGAGAATATACAATTAAACATAATACAAGATCGAATTAAGAATATCAAAAATAAAATATGACTCAATAGCTTGTATAGATTACTCATTCATTTTGTGGAAATCATCATAAATATTGAAGGAAACATGTATTTTTCCCAATTTTCGCTTCTTAATCAATAAATTGAATAATTAGACGAAATACTTTCTTATAATGAAATATGTTCTATCAAAAAATGAAAATATTCTTTTCTCTTTGATTGACTCTAGGAAATATAAAAAAAATTCAAAATTATCGAAATTGGAGCTGTTACTGAATGTTTGGAAATATTGATTTTTTTGGGGCAAGTCAATAATTCGACTCATAAAATAAATGTTGAATGTTTTGTAGAAACCAACAAGTATGTCATGAGAGTATTCACCAAATTGAAATCTCAAATGGTGATATTTAGGAATCATTCGAGTTCGAAAGGAAGTATACCAATTTTTTTTTTCTGAGATTAGCAATCTAAAATTGAGGTGGTCTCACTGTTGGACCGCACAGATTGTTTGAGGAACTAGTTACTTAAGACATCACATAAAAATGATCAAAAAAATATTTTCTATGAAGTATGCTGATTATCAAATAGCTCAACTACATAATGTTGATCAACCAACCAGAACACTTCCGTATGGAATTATTTATCACCCAAAAACCAATATAAATTTAGATTGGCAACACTCATGAGACCTCGTCCTACATATCTAAAATAACTACAACTCCCTTATATCAGAGCAGAATCGAATCTTCAAGGTGTTGCTGGCACGAACCAATTTAATGCAATCGTTGTACCATTAAAGTTTCATTGCATTAACATATACCACCCAGGCGGTCTTAGAAAACTTATTTGGAAGTAATTTACAATCAATCTTGTCATGATCATTAGTTAAAGCCAGGTAATGAGACGTTATTGGCCACGATACAAATCCAATTGACAATTATAGGGAAACGGTAGCAGATGGTGCTTTTGCTCTTCTTCAACCACCTTAATTAATGGCATCTGCATTTCACGGCGTCTTACATAAGGACATGGAATGCTCGTCCCAATATGTTACAGTTGTGTCCCGTACCATGTCGATGATCGCTAGGGAAAAATTTGCGAGGAACTGCAAAAATTCCAGTTCGTTAGTGTGATACAAGAAAATTGTTCGGATTCTTTTTGTCACCGTTCGCGGAAGAATTAGACGGAATGGTCGAAGGAGAGCAACGTTTTAACGAGGGAGTTTTTTCTGAGCAATGAGGCAATTTATTTCGTTTGTCGTTATGAAAGGACCTAATTATTTCGTTTTATGGGTATGCGACGTTGCGAAAACTAAGTTGTTCTTCGAAGTCCATGACAAATTGGGAGAGAATTGAAAATCGAAAAGTTTATTGTTGTTGATGGTTAAAAAAATGTATTGGGTCATCGCTTGGTTTAAAGTTGCAATGCATGAACTACATCTTTCTAATTTCACGTTTACGCTTAATATTTTGCAATAAACGGAATGTCGATAATTGCTGTTTTTGTAAAGTCAGACGAAAAAGTTATAAATGTATCGACGTGAGATCAAGAGCTTTATCGCACTTGTTCTGGAGTCTTTTCCTGTACTCTGGAAGAGTGGGATACTATTATAACCTCACAATGAATGAACAGACTTATATCCCAAATTGAAAATAACTACTCTTTGTATTCCTTAAGTTTTATTCGGAGCTCAAATTCGCTTCTCTGAAAGAGTCATGTCAGTCCTCATCTGAATTTCGACCACAAACATTATTTGACCGCCAATCTCATTCAATTAATTTTATAGCAAGTGAAACTGAATTAATATATGAGTCTGATGGATGTTGATCGAATACATATCTTTGGCAGCATTGTGAATTAAAATTTCTCAACATCTGACATTTTCCATTTCCGATTTCAAGAAAAACTTGTATTTTCAGACCAATAATCTGGGGTTTCTTCCATCAATTTGGGATCTATGGAGGACGCTAGGAAATAGGAAACTTTCTGTATTTTCATTTTCGGCCGCCTTTCTAGAGTTTCAACGAGTCGACACAGAACGTAATTGGTTAATAGAAATTTCAACTTCTGTGGTTGCTTCATCGCCTTGAGGTAATGGAAAAATAATGATATCCTCTAGTAAAAAAAAGTACGATAATAAAATTTGGAAATACCTTAGATATCAATAACGTCCACACTTGCACAAATTTTTGTTTTAGTAGATCGGATATCTTATAAGGTATAAAGAAAAAAAAAGTTTTCAGAAAGCGAGTTCATTTTTACAAAATTCGTCGAACCTACTTGTTTTATCCTTATTCAAGTATATTCCAAGCGACAACATAATCCGATAGATATTCTGGGATTCCTAAAGGAAACCAAATTTCAGATGATCATAACTCCTGAACCATAGGTCGCATTTGGCCCAATAACGAACTTGATCGTGATATTTGGACAATTTACCTCATCTGAAAATATACGAGGTCTACAAATCAAGAAACGAAACTGGCATTGTTGCGTTTTATCTGGCAACATTGGAAGCGCGGGGCTTAGTGGGGTGATGGAAACATGTGATCCACCTTCAGTAAGAGTTTGACCTCGCTCGAGTCATTTGGTTGTGCGTCGCGATTGTTTTTGTGGAACAGTTTTTTGTATTATGTTCTAAAAATGATTGACATCAATTTCGTGCAACGGTGTGCTATCAGGTTTTGCTTCAGACTTGGGCACAGTGCAATGAAAACTCTTCTTAAACTTCAGCAAGCCTACGGAGATAGTGTTTTGTCACGGGCTCAGGTTTTTCGGTGTTTTAAGGCATTTTCACAAGGAATAGAGTTGATTGAAGATGAACCACGAAGAGGAAGGCCTTCATCTTCAAGAACCGATGAAAATGTCAACAGAATCCGGGATCTTGTACGTTTAGATCGTCGGTTGACTGTCAGAATGATAGGGGAAGCGTTGAGTTTGATTCACACCATCGTTCATCAAATTTCGACCAATGAATTGGAGATGAGAAAAATCTGGGCAAAAATGGCAATTTCAATAAACGAGTTTTTGGCCAGTAAAAACGTTGCTGTGGCTCCTCAGCCTCCTTATTCGCTCGACTTCACTCCTTGTGACCTTTTTTCTGTTACTAAAAATAAAAAAAAATCTCAAGTAAATCATTTGAGGGCAGTCGAAAAAATTCAAACGGCTGTAGCCGACCAGCTAAAAGTTATTTCAGTATCGGAGTTCCAGCACTGCTACAAGAAGTGAAAAAAATATCTCCAGCGCTGTGTGGCCTCAGAAGGGTTATTTTGAAGTTGATTGAATTGCAGTGATATTTGTAAAGAAAATTTTAAAAATATCAGTCTCATTACTTAATTCACAGACTTCGTAAGAACTCTAGCTCATCTGTTTCGGAAGATAGAAAGTATTCGACCGGCTGGATGGTATACTCAAGAATTCTTGATCACCCCGTCAAATCCAATCGATTGATCGAGAATTTTAGAAAATTACAGACATTTGAGCAAAAAGATAGCGCGCTATTTCGCTTGAATATGAATAAAAAAAGGCGTGAAAAAAACAAAATCAAATAAAACAATTCGTGGAGGAATAAAAAGGTTTCCATTTTCATGATATCATCAAACTTGTGAGCTTTCAGATCAGTATTAAGTACCAGAAATATGAACAGAATACACAGTCTATTTGTTGATAAGAAAGGCAGTCCAGACCACTGATAAATAATCTTAATCAGTCATTCCAAACTATACATGTGAACGCTTTTATTGCATAATCTTAGAATACAAAAGCTCTCGAGAATTAATGACAGTTCAATACCAGTCGAGTGGCCAAGGTTTTTATCATATACGATTGAATGAAAAAATTAGGAAAGCTTTGACGTGAGGTTAAATGCTTTTGCATGCTTGTTCTAGAGTCTCTTCACGTACTTTGGAACAGTGTGGTTCTAATACAACAGCCACGATCAATGAACAAACCTATTTCTCAAGATAAAAATAACTACTCACAATTTTTTTTTAGATTTGTTCGAAGCTCAAATTCCCTTCGTTTGAAAACCAATCAAAAGTAGGCACATTAACTTCACCGCTAATAAGGAAAAGTGTGACCTCACGTCAGTGCTTTTCAACATAAATTATTCCTCCGTGAAAGAACCATTTTGATTTATTTTTTCCCAACTAAAACTAAATTCATAAGTCTGACAGATGTCAATCGAACTCGTGTGTGTATGAAAGCAACGAGAAATGCAATTACTGACGGATTTTTTGACTTTTTATTTTTCAATTTCACTAAAAATTTGGGCTTTTTCTGAAAGCTCGAAGCAAGTGGCGGATGCTAGAAGAATTCTTGTAGTTTTTCCTGACCGCCGTAAAGTTCAAATGAGCCAAGAATCTAAGGGAATGTAATCAATTAACATTAAGTTATGTGATGATTGATGATTGATTTATAATTCCAGTATCATTTGATAAGTGTAAATATATTCCATTCGTTTACAATAACTTTAATTAAGCTCGCCAATGATAATGGCCCCACATGAAAGCATTTTTACAATTCTCCTGCTAGAACTCAACCAAATCAGATGTGCTCAAGCTAATTATTTTGCAGTTTAAACCTAAAAGTGTCGACCATTATAATACTAACTTGTGGCATCAAGACAATAAAGGTTAACGCAATAGCATAATTTCTGCATCCAATTCCGTTCCGTTCAACTTCGATAATGATTAATGCTTTCCCATTTTCTCTCATTAATAGTCCCCACGTCTGTACGTGAACTTCGGAATGACACAAACACACAAAAAGATCCTAATCCTGACCCAAATATTACCGTAACATCATTTTGAATAAAATTGCAGTCGTTTTAAAACTCCATCAAGAAACAAGACACAATGAACACTGTTAGTCCAGTTCCCATACAGAGTTAAGTAATTCACTTTTCATATTCCCAGGAAGACTCGTAATAACTCGTTTAAGCAAATCTGTACACAAATAGAACTATGCATATAATTAGAATGTATTAAGATAAGACGTACGCGAAAAATTAACAAACAGTATAACGCAATAATGCTATCTTAATAGCTGTCATCTCGTGCGGTTTGGAATTATGACAGCCAGCGTCTATCAACGTCAAACTACCGTCGGGTTTGTGAGATTTTCGGTATTGGTATTACGAAATTTATAGGTGGTGGCCAGTTACTTCTTTCACAGTATTGTTTTGTTTAGTATCATAGATTGAAGATATGGAATTTGATTGATCGATTCAATTTTCTGGATTCGTAGGATGCTGTTCTATAAGTCACTGTGACAGGATTCAATGTCAGGTGTTTATTTTGATATGAAAGTTCTATTTGTGCGATGAGAAAAGAATTTTGTGATAGTACGGAAGATTATATCTTTAATTTGTTAATGAGAAATAACAGAATAATTGAAATGGATGAAAAACACAATGAATTTCTGAATGGTTTATTTCCATTATCATTAATCAGAAAATTTGAATTCTTTAAAAGGTCCAATCAGTGACATCAACACATTTCTATCAATTACACCTGTGATATTCAAAAATACCAGTTGTAATTTTCACAATTTCTCTTAGTTTTTGAGTTATAATATTCTATATTTTATGATTTCTGCCAGCGAGGTTTCAACATTTCATATATCTCTCCATCAAATGTATTTTGCGGTTTTTTCTTCGACATGATTGTCTTAATTAAATAATTAATTCAGTTTCCTGAAGTTTCCTGAATTTATCCCAAAAAGGCCTGAAATTTAGAATTTTCCTCTTTAGTAGGATATACTCAAACATTAAACTTAAAACAATAATACAAAAAGAGTTTTACAAAGCTTCTGGCTAAGTCCAAATGCTTCGCATTTTTCTGAACTAACAAAATCATTAAAGAAATAGTGCTTAATAAGCCTACGTTTGTTATAATAGGCCTTCGAAGACAAAGAGGCTTAAAACTCTATGACGTATTCTTAAATTTAATTTGAATGTTTCAGTAAATTCTACAAAAGACTTAATTTCCACATTCAAGTATTTTTTGAGACACAAGTAATTCCAGGAGGCTGTGTTATTTCTTTAATTAAAACAAAACTGCAAAATACGAACAATAAAAACATATGCATTTTTGAATGCTGGCTTGCAGAAATCATTGAAAATACACACAAATATTTTCAAAACTAGGAGACTGAAAAAACTCGATAAAATGGATAAGTATTTTCGGGAACTCTAAAGTGCGAGGAATATAACAAAAATTGTCATAGTATCTGATTGGACCATCCTGTAAGGAAACATTTGATAATAATTTGAAGGTTTTCGAAAGAGTTTTTCTAAAATCAACTATTTCAATGTGGAAACTAGTCGACATATTGTCATTTCAATACGAATGTTTTGAACTTGAAAACTCTAATAAATTATTTGAAATTATTGCTAATAAATCCCCTGAATGTGTTGTATGGGCAAATTTACTTGAATAAATAACTTATATTGCAAGTTATCAACACGAATCAGAACTGATTTTTCTGAATTTAATTTCAAAATATTTTCGAAGCGATATTCTCGGAAGAATATGTATTATACAGCGCGAGTCTCTGACCACCGCGTTAATTTTAACAATAGAAGAATTCAACGTATAAAATGGATTTTCACACAAAAAATAAAAAAAAAGTGTTATACAAGTTAAAAAAAAATAGATCATATCCAATACGGATTAAATCAATATCCAGCGGCAAAATATCTAAAAGAACACCTGGTCTGAAATTATCTTCACCATCCTCAATCATTCCGAAGCTTAATCAAGATTTTATGGACCAGTTAGTACTTGCCAACGTTCAATACGAAAAAACCGCTTGGTGACATAAATGTCGAAAGTGGAATCATAAACTACTAGGCGAAGGTCATTAAAAATAATATGTAAATCAGCGTAAATATTTTCACTTCGCTGAATTTATTACACGCATTCAATTGATTAATGATAGGCTAATGGTTAACGCTTTCGACTCGACCAGATCCATGAAGAATGAAGATATGGAATTCGTTCGAGAATCTAGTGCATATCATCTTTATTCCAGATTATGCAATCTAGATTTCTTCCATGGGCTTACGCGCTTTCAATGATCTTGAAACGTTAAGGAATTCGGAAAATGGTAGGTTTTGAATTTGGATCTGACGCTGATATCTACTGGAGATATCAACTCTGGGCTAGACGCTGAACTGCGGAGACTCCAACAGTGGGTTAAGCGCGAAAACTTGACGATTTTATATTGATATGAAAACCTATATACCTCTCACCTAACACAAAATCGAATTTATAGTTCCTTTGAATTAAAGATGTGACTTTCGAAATTCTAATACGAATATCACGAGCCCACACTTGAATTTAAATAATTTTGAATGAACCCATTACTATGCATACGCTCCTTAGTCAAACAAATATCATATTGTCAATACAATAACGAATATGTGGGGTTTGTCGACTCACTTTCAATATAATTAGATTCAACGCCTGCCATTTCACAGTAAAACGGAACAATGGTGGTTTTTTTCCTAGTCATGCAGGTGTAATCCTCACTAAGGTAATAAGAATTTTACAGAGAATCAGGCAACTCATTTGTAGGTATAATGAAATGAATGCAACATATGCATCTGCATATGTTGGTCAGCAATATTGCGTAAATAGATATAAGAGAATTCAAAATTTTTGAGACAAAATTGAAAAGCAACGACTGACAAACACCTGTTACTACTGTATTTTTGAGGGATTTTGTCCCATAAAATGGCTTAAAAAAAAACTGGTAATCATGGAATGTTCTCAATTCTCAATAAAAATGAAGAAATTGATAAGAAGATATAGACAATCAAAGGAGTTGTATACTGATATCTCTTAATTATTACTTTTTTTTGAAGTTCACATCGAACGAAAAATTATTTACTTGTATTATACTTCTAACCAATGTAAATTACATACCTTGACGTTTGCGTATTTTTCTTGTAATACTCGCTGTCTGAGTTCGTGTAGAGCTTTACTCTTGAAAACCATTTTGCGCGCTAGTTCCTAGTGGATTTATCGATTTATCGTTTTCCCCGAAACACGCTCATATAGAAAATATCGGGTTAAAAAGTAAGAAATAATTTTAAATATCAATTTATAACAATAGTATATAAAACAAACTATTAAAATTGAGAAAGAAGCGTGGGGCACTTTGTGCTATAAATTTTTAGTATGTTTTATATGCTATTGTCATATATTGATTTTCAAAATCTTTTCTAACTTTTTCAGCCCGATATTCTTTATGAGAGTGTTTTTTTAGTTTTTTACAACTACGAGGCATGTTTTTTATGTAAATTTTATGTAATTGCCGTAGCGCTACATTCGGCGTTCCGCGCATGCGCGCTGGTTACCAACATCTCTTGTCTACGCACTGACGCCATTACAGTCTGATTCTTCATTGTATACGTTGTTTACTGAGTGTTTAAGATGCCTCCGATAATCGTGAGCCCCGCTGATTGTGAAGTACGGGCAGTTATACGATTTCTTAGTGCTAAAGGCGTAAAACCGATCGACTTTCATAGTGAGATCTGTGAAGTTTACGGACAGAACATTATGAGTGATGAAATGGTAAGGAAATGTGTGAGAGCATTCAAAGATGGCCGCACAAATGTGCATGATGAAAAACGGAGTAGGCGTCCTTCGGTCGTTTATGAATATAATAATAATAATAATTCTTTATTGATCCTCAAGACACAGCGTAGTATATAGGACAAGTCAACATTAGAAAAAAGCATAGATTCAAACTCTGAGATCAAGGAAATAACATCACCAAGCAACATTACATGGATCAACTTAATGAGTCAGAAAGAAACTCCTGAGTACTATAGAAGCATTTCTCAATCAATATAGATCTAATTTTTTTTTTTGAAAACTTTAATATTTAGCGATTTCAGCTCGTTTGGAAGATGGTTGAACAACTTGATTCCGGTGAAGGTAGGCGATGCCTCATATCTGCTTGTGCTATGTTTGGGTATGCAGATAGTACTACTATGTCTGGTCTGATGATGGTGATAGTCAGAACACTTCTTAAGGTTATGGGCATTATATTTAATATGCAGGAGACAGTTTAAGATGTAGAGACATGGAAATGTCAGAATTCTAAACTTCCTGATTGTCGGCCTACAGGACTCTCGTGGGTTTAGATTGAAAATCAATCTAATGATCTTCTTCTGGGCAATGAAAATTCGGTCGCTACCAGAAGACCCGCCCCATAAAACTATACTATAACAGAGGTGACAGTTCACCATACCGTAGTATATATTCATTAATGCATCAATGGGCAGTGAGTGCTTCAGACGATGAATGGCGTAAAAAGCCCGATTCAATTTTTTTGCTAGGTGTTCAATATGCAAATTCCACCTCAGAAACTCGTCTACATACAACCCAAGGAACCTGATGCATTTAAGAGACCTCAGAACTCCCTCTTGAGTACTGAGAATCAATGGTGAAACCAATAACGAATCCCGCAGGCGGAATCTGATGATCTGAGTCTTATCCACATTCGCGATGAGTGAATTAGTTCTGCACCACTTATTGAAGAGATTGATCACCATCTCACATTTAGATATTAATTCGATTTGGCTCTTGGCCTCAATAGCCAAAGAGGTGTCATCTGCGAATAGAATCAGAATGCACTCCACAAGGTAATCAGGTAAGTCATTCATAAATAAAATAAATATAAGTGGTCCAAGAACCGATCCCTGAGGGACACCAATATTATTTTGATATTCGGTGAAACGTACTCCTCTAAATGGACAAATATGGAACGGTTCGAGAGGTAGCTCATAATCCATTCCAGAATTATGCCTCTAAAACCTATCTGGTACAGCTTGTCAGCGATGAATTTATGCTGAATACTGTCGAATGCTCGCGAAAGATAAAAAAGATTCCTGCAACATGAGCACCCTTATCCAGACTATCGTACACAAACTCTATCAGTTCGGTGCATGCGGTCTGAGTGGATCTGCCAGCTCTAAAACCATGTTGATGCTTGGAAAGCAGTGTAAACCTGTTCAGGAAATCGCCCATACGATGGTACATTATTTTCTCGTAGACTTTTGATAATTGGCTCAGAATTGATATCGGACGATAGTTGGCAATATTGTCCTCGGCGTTTTTTTTGTGTACAGGAATGACCTTGGCCTGTTTCAATATAGATGGAAATATTCCAGCCGACACAGACGAATTTATAAGATGGGTCACGGAAATTATGTTGAAAAGTAGATAAAGATACAGGCTTTCATGTAAAAATCAAATTATTGCGATATCTTTACACGTCTTTTTTAATTCCAAAACGGTACTCACTCAAAAAAACATGCCTCGTATATTCATTTCTCACTTTTTAGTGACTCATTAAAATCTTAACGGTAATCATTAAGTTATGATTGCACGGCGGTAAGTAGACTAATGTTTCACACATGCACAGCTCACGCATGAAGGTTTTCAATGAAGCCCTAAATTCTAACATTCTGCAAATTTAGAATATGGCGGAAATTTTTTTTTCCGTGGAAGGGAATCGATCCTACGATCGATGAATCTAAGAGCTGACGTCACAGAAGACTCGCGCCTTAGACCGCTCGGTCAACGAACGCATTGGAGGAAGTGGGATCTTTTCACAGTAATGAGAAACTCATGCTTAAAGAAGGAGAGTTACAAACTGACATACATACATACAAGTGAAGCTAATATAAGCGAGTTAAAGAGTATGTGCAGCCGTCCAGCGTGCTGTATACGTATTAATGTAAGAGAGCGGAGAGTATATCTACTGTCCAAATATCTCGATAATGTTTATTGTAGTAAAAAATCCGTCCAATCATTCAGGAATTATGAGCATCTGTAAATTGATTCCCTCAATACTTAAAGGATTATGTGTGATAAGGAGCTTTTACGCGCTTGTTCACAACTTCTTCCGTATTTTGGAACAGTGTGATACCGATACAACAGCCACAATAAGTAATCAAACCTATTACTCGAACTGAAAATAACTACTCAATTTTTATTCCGTTTTTTTTTCAAGCTCAAATTTCCTTTTCTTGAAAAGCAACCAATCGGAGCTATATTCACTCCATCGAAAAACATTTAGATCATCAATGTTCCAATTAGCTCTTCTCCTCTGAAATATCCTATAGACTTCAGTCCAAATCACGCGAAAGCGATGATTCTTCAAAATCGGAGCTTCTGAAACTTCGACAGGACCCTAATGAGGATGAATCTTCTCTAGAAATAGCGGTTCGTTAAACTTTTTCAGAGCAGTATTTTTGGTTGCCACTCTAACAACCTCAAATAACCTGTAGAACAAAGCAAAACTATCGGTCCATTCTTTAGTTTATTTACTTTTAGAACTCCTATGACTCCCTGCCCCAAAGTAAATGAAAATACTCCCACATCTTCTCGTAATAAAACGCTACGGTAATGAAATTTGAAATTATGCAAACAACAACGTTTATGTATTCACATATTTTAGTTGAAATCCGACAGGTATCTTATGAGGTGAAATAACTTGCATTGATATTTCTAAATGGCCTTTGACAAATGTTATTTTAGCAATGATCGAAATAGTTTTATTTAATAAAATGTCTTAATCCTTAATCTGGAGATATTTATTAAAATAACATACAACAATTTTAAGTGTTTTGTCATCTGGATAAAATAAAGGGAGACTGCGAGTTATTCTTAATTTAAGATTAAGGTACCTTTTTATCTTTTTTTTTTGTATCGCACTATCCTTGAGTCCGGTCAAAAATATCTGAACAAACGATACACCTAGATAAAATTGTTATATATGAATAATTTATTACTTCTGGTCTCAAAAATGGAAATATCTATAAGTCCAATCTGACCTCTCATCCCAAAACAACAATGTCTTGAGGTTATCACGAGAAATCACGAGATAAGAACATTCTTCCCAGCAACATCGCAAACCATAAATTAAGACAATTCTGTCCAGTCCAAACGAAGATGGTCCACCTAAAATTCCATCTTTATAACTGAAAACGACCTCACGATCTCGAAATCTACATAATACAGATGGCGCATTCCAGAATCGAGCTATTTAACTTTCTTTAATATCACAATTAGGGGTCCCTAAACGTCAGATCGTGAGCTTCGTAGGTGGTTTAATTTAATTTGGTCCGGTGCTCTTCAAGAGATGCTCGCAACATTCTGGAGGTCCACCGAGATCATGACCGCAGATAGGAAAAACGAGAGTCGTTTTTCTTTATAATTTATATTATTTGAGGCGGTCATACGAGGTTTCTGTCTGGAGGATTACGTGGAAATCTCTGGATTTCATATTAAGAATGCTTATGATATTTTATGGAGAATTTTCATAACGTTTTTATTTATTTTTAACTTTCGATTTAAATAACTCTTTTTTCTTTTCTAGTATGGGTACAAAATATTGACTTTTTTTCTGACTTCTCTTACAATAAGTGACTTACTTGCATTAATACTGATGATAAATTTTCGAGTGTGGGAATAATAAGTGAGGAAATTGTACTTGGATCTAGTTAGAACTCAAAATAAAACAAGATATATTACAGTCCCTTATTTTCTGTAGAAATTAGTGCTTTTCAATTTTCAAATCATGAGATTTCATAGTATAAAAAAGAATTTATTACTTCGTAAAAATGATCCTCCGACGAAAATATTTCAGAGTTGGATTTTTTATTGATTCCATATAAAAATATTTTTTCAATGGTGAAATTTATTTCTGAAAAAAAAAACCAATCATTCAAATGCAAATGTAGAAAAGCAATAGCGTCAAAACATAAGTTTTTTGGGTCTCTCCTTAAGTCGTTTCTCGGACAAACCTAAATATTAAATTCAAAATAACCACTTCCAGCTTTCCTTCAATTATCTTCGATGCTAAAATTCACTTCTCTTATGAACCAACCAAAAAAATATATATCAATTCATATAAAGGCTTCACCCAACCAGAATGCGTTTATCTTTCAAGATACTTTATTCATTGAAGTCCAAATTACAGAACAACTATGATCCTATGGAACCGAAAGTTATGAAACCATATATGCTCAGATTTAATTTGAAATCTGATTACGGTCTTATGAGATATCAAGAATCAAAACAATTTTTTCGGGGCCTACTTGAGAAATTAAAAAATATTTGATAAGGCATCATTAAATCCGATTATTTTTAAAATATTTAAAATATTTCGAAATATGAAAAGTCTAACTCATATTCTCCGGAAAAATAAAGAGTGTCTGGCCAGCCAGCTGGATATCCTGAAGTTTCACTACGGAGTGTTTCTTCTCAAGTTTGGAAAATTACAGAAATTTGGGCATAACACTAACACGAGGTCTACTAGTAAATTGAACTAAAATAAATGCCAAAAACAAAAATATTCAATAACAACATATTGAAATACATCTTGAAATTATCTAGTGGCAACCATGTGTTGAGCATTTATCAAATTTTTGGAATAATTGATTGAATTTCAAGTGTAGCTTTATTTCTAAATGAAAAAACCAAAATTTGTGATTTATTAATATCCCTTGAAGATTATCAATGAATTTCCTTATGATGACTTATGGTAAATATTGGTATTTAATACTATTTCGATGTGAATCACTCATGATTCACAGAAAGTAGAAACAATTTCCAATTACTAATTTTTCTTTTATTAACTCATCATAAAAATATTTTCAAAGCTTCCGATGATTTTAAGCTTTTATGAACAAATTTCAGAATCTGAAAGTCACCAATATATGCACTCATTTTTTTGAAATTTACGAAAATGTATATATGGTATGTCTTATCCAATTTTTATTATAAGTTTTGGCAATTTTCAATATATTTTCTAGCCTGTCGATTTCCACGAAATTTGATACATCTTTGCTAAATGCATTTAAAGTGTTAATTTGATCATATGATTTTTTTTCAAGTTATTGTGGAATCCAAAGTTCAGTGACTTAAAATTCCAAAAGCATTGGACTGATTTGATCCTATAAAGTACTTGACAGAGAAATATCGACACTTGATCTATTGGGTCAATATGAAATTTCTAGTTTATCTGGTTCGAATTAAATTGCTAAGACAGCCGAATGAAACGGCCGGACATACTATACTTTGAACCTAGATTTTTCATCACAGAGTCGAAAAATAATGAAAACAGATATTTCGAAGATTCATTATACCCAATCAACTGTTTCGAATGGAATAATTACACTTCATTCAATACCAAATTCTTAAATGTATTCATCAATCTAACTGGAAAATTACCCAGTTCAATTAAGAAAATCATGACAAATATCAACATAAAACAATAGACGAACATCATGTTCCTTTTTCAATGAATAAATTATCCACTTCTTCATGACTGTCACATTATTGTGAAGGACAACATCCGCTTCGAAATCCCCACAAAAAATTAATAATAATACAATGCACTTTCGCTTAATTTCATGGTTCAAATTAAACGACAGTTATTTCTTACATGGCATAGGACATGTCAACACTACGTAATTATATAGAAAGTGTAGCGTTTTTGTCTACTTTTTCTATCACGATGAGGAGGATGACAATCGGTCCAGTATTTGAAGCATATAATTCAATTATTATATCGATTTAACCAAGAAACTCTACTTTTACTCGTTGCATATTCAACGAAATATTTCAGTCCCACGCGTTCGAATGTTTTGCATGAAATCTTTCATATTTGACTTGGTTAGTTCTTCTTGGTTAGTATCGTTCAAAAACATCTCATGAAGGTAATAACAATTTTTTTGCATTAGTGGACTATTTTCTCTCATATAAATATGAGTGACTATGTTGTCCTTTTGAATACTCGTTATATATAGAAGCTGTAGTATTAAACACAATGTA